>CM034147.1:134508017-135218017 GCA_019776745.2 Taxus chinensis
CCACAATAATATATAATACACAATTATACCATCCAAAAGAGACTCAAATCATAACCTGTAGTCACCTCATAATATAAGTTATGAGTTCCTTAATTAAATAAAAAGTCAGTGGAAAGAGAGACTAAGTGTATATTTTATAGCCACATAACTAAATTCTCTCAATCAAACTTAAGAAAAAATTCTAAATGTGCCAAAACATCCAAGACTTCCTAACAAAATGGAAGAGTTTACACTCTCTAAAAGGAACAAGATACAACAAAACATGTAACAGTTATCAACCTTCAAACTTAGGTCTAAGATTTATCATGCTTTTACCAAACTTTATTACAGGGTTACAGATACCTAAAACAATATATGCTTAAGATAAACATCTTAATTTAAATGAATTCCCAAGATAAAAATTAATGAATATGAAATACCTGTATCAGAAGATAAGTAATCCATGATTTATTCATCCAACCCAACCCTATCATCAAATTTTTAACAACATGGTTTCATTTAACAGAAATGAAAGCAAATTGAATACAAAGCAGATGAGGATATCTTAGACCTAAGTGATCCTAGGGATCATTTAAGAAATCAATATTTCTTAAATCATAACCAAAAGAGTATTCATTCATCACAGAAAGAAAAAAATGTTTAGGTCATGCATATAGACTTAATGAACTAAAGCACTCACAAATGATGAACAAAAATTTAAATAAAAACACAAAGTGATTATATTCTAGTTTTTTTAACCTCAACTTAGCCTTTAGCAATATCCTAGATAACTTCCTAAATATTTAACTCAAGTTGCAGTGATAGTAAAAACCATAAATGAAAACACTAAGTGTCAATTTTCTCAAAGAAACATCATTCAACCGACTGAAGCCGAGAACAAGGATATACAAAGGCTATTAAGGAGTACACTAGAGAAGCTTAATCTCAAGGATATGTTAAAGGAATCGAATTGACAACGTAAGAACAAAAAACCCAAGTTGAAATAACATATCGTTCATTGCTACAAGTCAAAAAGACTTAGTAATGGCAATTTAATACAATTCCGTATAATCACAAAGTTAGAATAATATTGAATCATGTAGTTGTTCAGATCAAAACGTCGTGATAGACAAGGTTAAACAAGAGAAAGATGAAGTAACCAATAACATAACCACCCACTAACTACAATATGGATAAATATAATTACAAAACCCTAAAACTATTAACTGAACCTCTTTGTGCTCAAACCCAACTCATTTCCAGTTTAATCTTACACAAAATAGAAGTCCTAAAACCTTGCGTAGGAAGATTTTTTTATAACAAAAATACAATATCTCAAAGTGGCGCATAGTTGCATCAAAAAAACTTGTTGCTCAACAATCACAACTTAGATGCTTAAGAAAAATATAACAATGCCATTTTTGTAGACCATTCAAACAACCCATAATCATGAAAACAAAATACATTGCTTAACAGAAGGAATAAAGAAGTATCAATATGATATCTAAGAGCAAGAATCTTGCTATAACTAGATTATAAAATATTAAGGCAAATATCAAAAACCCATAACCTCAAAACCAAAGATCAAATTAGAGTAGAGTGCTTTTCTTGATGCCATTAAATAGAAAAAGTTATTTAAAAGAGTTAGAGTCTATCATGCCTTGTAGATGTCCTTAAATTCTTCTTCAAGCTCTTAGGATTACTTTCCAAATTTCCATGATAATCTCCACAACCAAGTTGAACTAGATTCCATAGAAAACCCTCTATATCAACCTCATTAATATTTATAACCTTCACATTAATTTCTTCCACTATTTTCTCCACAAAACAGTGAGATGCATGTCTATCAAAAGATCAAATACCAATCCAAACAACAAAAAATCCACATGCAGAGTGAATGAACTCGAGTAGACAAGTGAGAGACAAAAACCAACCAAACTCTTTTCATAAAAAACTGGTATGTTTTCACCCAAGGTGGTTTCGGTGTGAGTTTCAATGCCATTAATACATGTATTAACTGCCAAAAATCCCACCAACTATCAATTCCTAACTAAATTTGGCTAAAAAAATTGTTTTAAAATGTCCCTTTTTTAAACTGTTAGCACAAAATTTGGTGTGCATGTTGTTATCCAAATAAACCTCCTAGTGATTTGGATAACTTTTATACATCTTATCTCTCTAAGATTTTCATTGCAAGGTTACACACACTCAAGTTCCCTTGGCACATTCCTTTCTTTTCCTTGTGCACCCTTGTGCACTTCCCTTTCTTCCCTTCCATTCCTTTTCTTCTTTTTCCATCTTCCCATTACACACATCTTCTGAACATTTATCTTCTTCCTAGCAATCATTCACCCTATGCACACAACTTTCACATGCTTCAATCATCTAATTCCCTGGCCCTCACGTATGCATGCACATCATCTTATAATGTTTTCTCCTTTACCATACATTCTCTACTCACTAGTTTGCCTCATTTCCCCATGGGAGTCACACATGCGTTCCTCTATACCTTCCTTTGTTTTATTCCATGTTCCCTTCCCTCACGCCCTTATGTGCCAAGTCATATTCTGACATGCTTGAGTGTGCCACATATAACCTATCAAAGTGTGTCAATAGGGTGCCAAATCATTGCAACAAATCAATGGGTGATACATGGCTGAAATGAAAAATATTTTGCATAGTTGGCCATTCTTTCAACCAATTAACATATACCATGTGTCTTGCATGTGTAGGTGGCTCTGACATCCCCTGACAATTATATCTTTTGCTAAAGAGCTTTGATCAGAATGCACCTATATTTGTAATATATCTCCTAACATCAGCCACAATGCTAGGCATTCAAATTCAAATTCTTGGCAAATCTGGTAGGCAAAAAATGGGAAAACATCTCTCTAGTCATTAATGAGATTTGATTTCTTCAACCACCTGATATTATCTACCCTCCTTCCTCCTCCAACATGCTAAAAAAACCTAGGGAATTACATTCGACAAATTATTATGTGGATTTGAAGGCATTGAATGCTTCTTGTTGGTGGTTGTATTTCAAATTCAGGGTTTCTCTCCTTCTCTTATCCTTCTATAGATTCATCTATAAATGTAAGAGTTGGGCTCGTTATTAATGTAGACATAAAAATTAGGTTGTAGCACCCTTATATCCTATTAATTAAATTAACCATACCTTACATATTCATATCCCATGGTGCACATGATTGATTAAATTAATTACTTTAATTAATTTAATTAACATCCTCACTTGGCCAGCTGAACTAGCCACATCAGTTAGAAACCTCATCACAAACCTATTCTTAGCATGTTTCTTTTAACTAAGACTTAATTTTTACTTAACTAATTGACACTTAGTCTAACCCTAACATTAGATGCCTATTCTTTCTCTAACATTATACCCACTTATCTAAGTGCAAGATACCATTTTAGATTGGGACCAACATGTAGAACTGGAAGAAAGATAGCCAAGATATGCTATTTTAGAAAACCTAGGATTTCCCACCATAACCGACACCGGTCACCCTAACTATCATCAGTTACCATATATTCATTTTGGCAACCTTGTTCCAGAGGTTGGAAATTTTGAGAGGTTGGTCATTTTCCGAGTTTAGAGAAAGAGAGATTTACATACAAGCATGAACCAAAGCCTTCTCGAGCATCCAAATGACCCTAGCTAGTAATAGGATTGATCTGAAGGCATTGACATTAACGGTAACATTCCAAGAAGCACTTCTATGAAATTGACCACTAGTTTCATAGATCAATCATTTCTATCTTCTACTAACCAGGCCTGCAAGTACAAATAATTGTGTTTTTGATCTACATCATTTTATACTTAGATTTAGTTTATTTATCTTTGTTAAATTATATCCTCTTATCCTTTTCATTCCACCATCCCCACTTTCCTAGCAATCTACCCATCCAATCACCCACAACTGTTTAGCTCCCCATACCCAACTCCTAGGCATTTCTGAACCTTCCTAAAATTTTTACAAACCTAACCATACTTCTTCCATTCTCTGTGCAATCATAGAGAGGCTCCAAAACCAAGTTTATTTGATTTCAAAAATTCTACCCCTACTTACGTCGGTCACCTTAACTTTCATCATTTTCCCCTTTACCAACATCGATCACCAAACCGGTGTCGGTTACTGTGTCTCCTGACAGAATTTCACTAATTTGACTTTAACACCCCAAAAACCTCCCAGAACCTTACCCAAACTTGGTACCCCACCTAAAGTCCCACCATTGGCCTTCTCAACTCTCTGTGTAGACACAAAGAGAGCCTAGGTACCCATTTTTATGTTCTACCATTATCCACCCTAGACCATGACTGATCACATCTAAACCATTGTTGGTCATACCCGGACCAATGTTGGTCTCTGTGTTTGACAACCTAGGTCAGGAAAATAAGCTAATACCCATCCCCAAACTACCCAGAATCATTTTGTGACATTTTACCCGACCTTTATCAGACCTGCAGAATCTCAAAAACCACCTACCCAACCTCCATATCTGATCACAACCCTACCTGTTAGATTAGATTTTCTTATTTTATTTCAATGAGATGCCTAAATCATATCAACTATAGTAGGATGTTAATTTTTTATTTTATTTCTTACATTAAATTGTATTAAACAGTAGATTAACAACCATCTAGAAAGTATCACACTCCCCAGATCTAGCATTCGCTAGGCAATCTACTGACATATATTGTTTAATATTCTTCTTGTGGTATTATTTTGCATTTACAAGTAGTTCCTCCTAGCCAAAAAGAATTTCCCCATGGTTAGCCTAGATCAGAAATCAAAAACATGCACACAACTTTCAACCAATATCACAAATAGGTATTCCTTCTTGTCATATCACCCTCTATCTATTTCAATAAATCTGTTAAGAATCCAGTGAAACATTTGGGACACCCGGTGGGAACCTATCCTGGGTTCATTGCATTTTATTCATATAGGGAAATCTTGTGTGTTTCTTTCTTTTTGAAAAATACACATTTAATCTTCTCCCTGGTAATACTCTTTCTTCTAATTGTCTAAATGACATTTGTGATTTGGTGTTTAAAATGAATCATTTCTTTCTTCGTGAATTTTCATAGTAGTGAAATAGCACATTATCTACCTATTCATCATTTTATACATTGAATATAATTATCAATTTGGGTTCTAAAATCTATTGCATTTCATCCTTGTATGTTGCATTTTAGCTCACATTAAAAATTGAGGGCAACCAATACATTGGGAGTCATGCCCTAGTGATGGTTGACATAATTGAATCCTAGAAAGAACTTTCTCTTCTCTCTCTCTTTTCCAAATTGCATAAATAAAAATTCACACATCTTCTTAAACAACATCTTACCTGGAAGAAGATGTCAACTATCAGACAATCATAGGATTGATAGTGAGCACCCAACTGGATTCTCTATCTAGTCATTAACTCAGAGAAAGGACCACCCCCACAAAAATATAACCTGAAACCACCCTTTAGAATTTTCCTCTTCATAGGACACCTTCATAACCAAAAAACTATGTTCTGAATTCACAAATTTAGTCTAAAATAGCATAAGCTAAACATACATATTCACTTGTAGGATTTTGTGTTTTTCTTATCTTTTTCTTGAGTTGTGTTTCGAGTTGTGAGGTTACATGCTTCATTTTATTCTTCCTTTCACACTACACCATCATATCTGGTGTATTTAGATTATCTATGAGTGTGTGAGGACCCATTTTCATCATACTCAAGTTTCTGGGTTGATACTCCATCTGACTTAATTCACAAAAATAATTTTTTCTTCACTTCTACAAATTTCACAGTAATCAGCATTAGTCTAGTGAATGTCACCAGTTTCCATCTCTTTTGGTCATTTTACCAAAAAAAACATTCGCCACCTCTTTTGTTCTATTTAAAGTTCTCACAACATCATCATATCCCTAGAATTTTAAAATCATTGTCACATTAAGTTTCCTTATTTAATTTTCATCATTTTTTGGCCTCATTTTCTAAAATTGTTGATTTCCCATAGTAACCAGTATTAGTTACTGTAACCATCGTCAGCCACCCTTTAACCATCATCAATTATTTAAACCGTCTTCGGTTCCTCTATTCTGATTTTTAATTAGGACACCGACTAGTTTCATCTCTTGGAATATATCCTTATCCATTTCTTATGTTTTTTGTGTCATTTACAAAGTAAATTTTTACTAGTTATATGCTAATTCACATGGTGTTGACTCACAGCCAAACCAACGCCCTTGTTTTTCACATCAATCTTCAACGCTTCTACCTATCCCATCACCACCTTATATCTTGTCACCTATGGATCCAACTCACCCTGTCACCATTAGTACTGGTGACAAGGAGTTTTTAAGACTCCTTGACCAAAATCCCGCTACTCTACAGTACTACCTTTCCCATTCCTCCACTTGGGACTCCTCGGGATAGTTGGTATATGACATGCCTATGTCTATCCCTCCTACCCTCGTCCCCACTTCCACATCAACTACCACTAGCTCAACATTTCCTTCATCCATCTTACCACCTATGGTGTCTCAACTAGACCCCATGTCCTCTATAACTACTACACCAATGACATTTATCGCACCCATGGTTTCGACCATTCCTTCACCAACCACCTTAAGCATGGCCCCATTTGCATCATTTACCTTGTATGTACCGGTTGCATCATAACCACGCATGGTGTCGACAACCCACACGCCATTCTAAAACCTTATCCATTCCATCCCACAGTCTATACCCCCAATTACCATGAGAGTCATTACGACTACCCCACATGTTTACATAAATCATTAGTAACCCTCAATATCATCTATCACTTATTCAAGATATCTTCCACCCACATCTATTCCCCCTTCATAGTTCTCATACTCGGCACCCATATATACTGGGATGTTGTCCACATCATACATCCATCATCAACCTCCCTTTACTATAGGAGATTCCCATTCCTCATAACGCACCAATGATCTCATTAGGACGATGATGGAAAACATGCAAACATTAGAAGCATCAGTTTTCAGCTCTTGTAACTCCTTAACTTATGAAAAAATTGTAATGAGCATATTCATCCATCTATCCCCATTTGTTTGTACCCTATACATTGGGAAATTCCCAAGTTCATTTGTTCAATAGTAAAGAATACCCACAACAAAACTTGTGGTCATCCAAACATGGGTGCTATCTAATTTCCCATAACGATGCTTTACTCCTACATACATTCCCCATATCCTTTACCAGACCTGCCTTAGATTGGTATAGTGGTTTACCCAAACATTCCATCTATTACTTTAACCAAGTGGCTCAATAATTCTCGGACCACTTCTCAATCAATATCATCAAAAAATTCACCATGACTGACCTATACACAACACAACAATATGACAATGAATTTATCACATATTTCATTGGTTAAATTTTTATACCCTTAGATTAACAATAAAATCCCATGAAATGTGTAGGCGCTCACCTGAGGAATGCGCAGGCATCAAGCCTCTCCTTTATGTGAGTCTTATGAGAATACATAACTTATGACATATACATAAGTGAAAAAGAATGGGAAAGAACCATGCGTACATTCTGAGAACCTAGGATGAGTTATCATATCAATGCATCCATAAAAGAGAAATAACAGACAACATACAAAAATGATTCATAACACAAGCGAAATGCATTTAGAATTAAGATCATGAACACATATATGCTTCAGAACACAACCTTCCTTTGATATTAATGATTTCAGTAATCACATTACATTCCTTGAGGCCATAATAGACCCACATAATAATATAGAGCAAGGTCATGCATTAGAACTAAACTATGTCCTTCATATTACAAGGATAAACACAGACCCATCCCTATATATATGCTATCTCTCTTATGTTTTCTCTAATCCCAACCCTTAGAATCCTCCATTATATTTCTACAGAGCTTCACCCCTATTCCACCACCTCTCTCTCTTAGGATCATCTTATGTATATATATCTCTTATCACAACCCCTTCTTCTACTATCCACACACCTCTATATATGCTTTCTACCTAGAAAAAACAATGATAAAGGGAAACAAAAGGAAAGAAAAATCAATAAGGGGAAATTCTAAGCTAACTGGAAATACTACCTTATTTACAAACACCAAAAATACTTATTTATATTAGGGCTTCAACCTACTTTCATTGAAATTACCTAGTAATCTCGTTCCATCTAGTGCTTGTAGTTGGAAAATGGATGAATAAAGAATGTACAAGATGATGTAGGTTACCAACCAATGGAATTTCAACTTCCTAGGATCACACAGATACATGGAATCATACAACAACACCATTTACCTAATCTTAAACTACTTGTTCTTAATATGATGATCATGCCATGCCTTTTGTCTTTCTTTTTCTATCTTTTGAATCCATCTAGCAAGTGATCATATTTCATCTAATTACATCATCTTATCAATCCACTCTTCCAATGCCTGTTCATCACCCAAACCTCCTACGCGCACTATACGTAGGAATGGTAACATGAATTCAACTGGTAAAATAACATCCATGCCAAACACAAATTGAAATGGTGTGGCCTTGTTCAACCTCTTATAGGTTGTCCTCTATGCCCATAGAACGACTGATGCTTTGTCATCCCAATCTTGTCTTCCAACATCACAAATCTTAGTCAATATGTGACTTCATATTTTTTGAAATGCCTCAACAGTTCCATTCAATTGAGGGTGATAAGGGGTAGTCTTATGATGGGCCACTCTAAATTTTTCTAACAAAATCCTGATTGTTTCATCGAGGAAGTGTGTACCCCTATCACTATTTAAGCTCAAAGGAAAACTATACCTACTGTTTATGTTCTCACATAAAAATCTAGTAGCTGTTGTTGCGGTGTAATCCTTTATAGGGATTTCATCTACCCATCATGTCAAGTAATCAGTGTAAGTAATGATATACCTCGAACTAATCCTTTGCTTGGCTGGTGAAAGTTTCCCTACAAATTCGATTGGAAAATTTTCAAATAGTTTAGCACTAGCTATTGGTTGCAAGAGCATTCCATCCCTCTTCCTAGGTTTTCCAAGGCACTGGCAATGGTCATAGGCCTTGTAAAACTCAATACAATCCTAGTAGATGGTTTCCCACCAAATACTTACTAGTAAAATCTTCCACGCAGTAGCATTTTTTACATAGTGTCCTCCTGCAATCCCACCATGCGCTTCCTCTATAATTGCCACGTGCTCATTTTATAACATGCATCGTTGAAAAACCTCATCACATTCTAACTTATACAGGTCTCCACTAATCAAAATGTAGGGTGTGGTGCGTATTGCTAATTTATTTATCTCTAGATATTTCATCCCTTCTGGTGCCACACCTGTTTTCAATAATACTGCAATATTTTCCAATTATGAGGGCATGTGCCGCAACCTAAACAATTTCCCTTCTGGCATGGTATCCTCAATGGTTTGTGTATCCTCCCCTAAGTTAATCCTTGATAAGTTGTTAGGTCCTGAATTTCTTTTCCCTTATTTTACAACTACTATGAACTCAAACTCTTAGAATAATAGGACCTAATGACATATGTGCCCTTATAGAACATGATTGTTGACTAAGTATTTCAATGCCATGTGGTCCGTGTAGATATAAATGGTGTTTCCAACAGGTACTCTCAAAACTTTTGCAACGCGTAGATCATAGACGATGGCTTGTGCTCAGTAGTTGTGTCATTCTATTTTGCTAGTGTCAAGTTTCTACTGGAAAAACACAAGGGATGATCAACAATTCCCTCACTAGGTTGTGCTAGTACTTATCCCATAGTTTTCCCTGAGGCATCAACATTCACATGGAAAGGCTTATCCTAACAAGGAAAATGTAGTATGGGTGCCTTGACAATTCTACCCTTCAAAGTGTCAAATTCCATCTACTGCACCTCTCCCCAATGAAAGGAACTCTTATGCTGTAGAAATTTCTCTAAGGGAGCAACGATCTTGGCATACCCCTTGATGTATTTCCTTTAGTACCCTATATGCCCAAGAAATCTGTGCACTACGCTTTGATTAGTAGGATCCCCTAATCCCATAATAACTACAAATTTGGCGGGATCCACTAGTACGCCTTCTTTGCATATAATATATCCTAATAGGGTCCTAAATGGAGTAACAAAGACACATTTCTTAATGTTGAGGGATATCCTTAATTACCGATATATCTCAAATATCAGCCTCAAATTGTCACAATGGTCATTTACAGACCCATACACATTCCAATCATTTAGGTAAATTTGAAGAAATTTATGGATGAATTCCTGAATTGCTTGTACCACGATGCGCAAGAACACCGCAGGCGCATTATTCAATCCAAAAGGAATAATTGTGTAGGAAAAACTTCCCCATTCAGTGGAAAAAAATTTCTTTCTCTTGTCTTCCTTTGCAATCCTGACTTAGTGATACCCTGAGAACCCATCTGTGAAAGATAAGACTTTACGCCTGGCTAGACCCTCCAAAATTTATTCAGTAAAGGAGGTTGGAAAAGGATCAATGACACATACTACATTAAAATCTATGTAGTCAACAAAGATTCTTATCCTCTCATCCTTATTGATACTTATGACCATTGGGCTTATCAATTCTGATTCTTCCACTACCTCAATGATACCAGATGCTATCATCTTTTCTATTTCTACCTTAACCCATACACACATATTTGGATTCATTTTATAAGGCCTCTTCCGAATCAGGTGTGCACCTTCCTTCAAATTGATCTTCATCTCCCCTTGGGAATGGTGGATGCCTTTGATTTAATGATACCCATGAGGTAAAAATTCTTGGAACTCGCACAACAGATCAATGACCTTTAACACTTATTTTTTTGACCAATAGTCCCCGATGAAAGCTTCCTTAGGTTCTGTATTTGTCCCAATGTTAACCTTATTTATTTTCAAGGGTTCATAGTAGGCCCATGCTCAATCATCGATGTTATCTATGACTTTGCATGTAACTTCAGAATGGTTAACCTCCAAACTTTCCATCGCTTCACTGTCTACTATATAGATCTTTTTTCCTTTTTGTTTTTCCATGCGTGCATTCTCAAGTTATACTTCCTTTTATTCTTCTTCATTGAGGTGCATTTCCAAATAAGGTTCACCCAGTAATTATAGTATCCTATCTTTTTCCATAACATTTGTTCTCAAGTTATACTTGATTACTTGCAATGCCTTATTCATTGATGTCTTTGCACTCCAATACTCAAAATCTTGAATGATTTCAGCCACCAACTCCTGCCAACTACCTATTTGATGATGCATATCTGAATGAATATACCATGTGCATTCACAACCTTGTAAGGTGGAATACAACTTATTCACCCATAAGGAAGGAGGTAACACTTCTACACTTCCCATCTAGGCCTTATCACATGCTTGGATATGAAATAAGGTGGTCTCTTTACCATGGTAGTCTGGTATGAGAGTTTGAGCATTGCTCCTAGAGAAATTTGTAGAAAATGTGATTCTTATCTCATGCCATTCTAGGAGGCTCTCCTAATTTGTATCCCACCAGCATACTACATTTACGAGTAGGTTATAACTGAGCATTCCCTTTCTCTCTTCCTCATTCTTCCACTGAGCCTCCATTTCTCACAAGAAAATTTTAGGGTATGATCTTACCCTTGTTATAGATCCTCTCAATTGTCATCCAATCAACTCATAAGTCCCATGCTCCCAATTATTGCATGTCATGATTATGGTATCACTCAATGATTGGGCATATTCAAACTGGATAACTCCCTCCATGTGATGAATTATCTCAAGATATCTAATGGAGCACACATAGATTATGTCGAGGACTTCCTCTCCTAAGGGCTCACTATAGGGTGTTGATTTCCAATCTGTTGAAGGAATAATCACCCTTTCTTCCTTTTTCTCAAAGTTGATATACCCCTTGTTAAACCGTAGTCAGCATTGTTCTTATAACACCAAGGGTGCCCAAGTAATGTTGGGAAATTATCCACCTCGGTAAGCACAAATACTTCAAAGTCCATAATGAACTTAGCCCCTTGAATAGTGATAACCACATCCTTCAAGAATCTAATCGGCATTGCCTTTATTTTTTTTCCATACTCAACACATTCGAAGATGGTTGTAATATGGGTCTTCCCATTTGATGTCATGCATCCAAGGTAAGAACATTGACCTCTGCTCCCATGTTGATGAGGATATTACTTAAAATCCATCCATCAATAACTGCATTTAATGTAATTTACTTATCATAGTCAAGGTTGTGAGGAGGAAGGTTTGAATGTAAAACCTATCTTTTGCGCTCTACTCTAGGGTGTGGTACCTTATCCCTCACCCATTCTCCTAATAAGGTAATAATATTCTCTTTCCTTAGCATCCTACATACTTACTTAACCTCATCCAGGTCCTCATTCAAAGCCTCAATATTCTTCCTTTGCCCAAAATTCTTTGATTTCTCCTTGAGACATTGGATCTCCCATTACAAATTTTAAATCATCATCCTTCTCAAGGAGAAATCCAATGTCAAAAATTCTAGCAAGGGTTTCTCGATACACCTCCCTCTGGTGAGAAGGGTCTGGATACTTTCTATGTACCACTTAATCTCTTGAAACTAGTGTCCTTTATCTTGGAATATCCCTAGCACACGTGGCCTCCACTCACGTCATCACCAATACACATTCTAGTCCTAACTCACACACCACTTTTGGCATCTGCTGTGAATCAGATTTCTTAATGCTCACCATCCTAGTGCCTTTTTCTTTATGGTTCTTCTGGTTCATATGCTCATAAATCTTTGGGCACTCTTCATACTTATGTTTCTTCCCACACCATGAGCATTGAAACAGATCAAGACACTCACACTTGTAATTATCTGTAGATCCACATTTATAACAGGTTCCTTAGAAGAATTCACTTTGTCCTCCTCCATGGTTATAATGACCACTAAATCCTCCACAAAAATATCTTCCACATGCTCCTCCATTTGTGTGACCTTCATAGTGATGATCATCATCCTTGGAACTACTTGCAAGACTAGTATAGCATACACCGAGATCAATAACATCATGAATCTGGTCAATCAGTATGTAATCCCTTATATCATGGGTCGTAGAGGTATAGATCTTAATATAGAAAGAAAGATTCTTACGGATTGCATGTTGTAGTAGAGGGCACTTACTTGCATCATTATCCCCATGGAAAATTTCAAATTCTACCACCATAGCGTGTACCGAATTCTGACGAAAAATATCCTTTGTATGCCCTTCCACTTCAAATTCTATACACCAAAGCCCACTACGAACCTCATGAGCTAATTTTGCAAACATCTTCTCCAACTGCTTGGCCATTACAATAATTTTATCCTCCAAAAAAGGACTAACACCAGTATCAATGCTCCCAATAGCCTCAGTGCATAAGGAAGCTTCCAATCCCTCGTGTGGATCTGTGAAAGTCTTGTGTGACAGAGCCCTTCTAAATGGTGTTATCAATACTCCAAAAAAACATTGAGCATGTTGAGAAAGATGAATGTCATATGATAGTTTAGACAAGAGAGTCTTAAACTGCGCATTGTATTCCTGCACACTCTTTACCATTCCTATATAGATCTCCTTTAGAGAATTGATGCTCTTCTATTCAAATTATGGGATATGGAACTCTGCTAGGAAGGTGTTCTTCAATGTAGTGTATTATACTACAATCTAATGGGGGTCATAGTTTCAATAAAAACTATGTGTGTGTCCTTACAATGTTGTGGAAAAATGACTTTCCTTCTACTCTGGGGTAGTAATCCCTTTCACACGCCATAGTAATTCACACTTGTGCACATGCTCTGTAGAATCTTCAATATCCATGTAGTCTAGTAAGTTCAAAGACATCTCAAAGAATACTTGTGGAGGTGGATGAGGCCCTTGTCCTCCTGATCCAGAGACTTGGTTTCCTCTGGTGTTTCCTCCTCCACTAGATCCACTGGATCCACCTGGTCCCATTCCTCTTGACCCACTTGATCCTCTAGATCTACTAGGTCCACCAGGTCCTCCATCCCCTATAGCAACAAATCCACCTCCTGCAGCCAAAAAATGGCCTAAAGTGTTCGCGCCTAGCATTCTCAACATCCCACTAAACTTTGTGTAGATGATTTGTGATATTGTCCCACTTCTAGTTGTGTGTCCTGTGTCATTCTTAGATGTGATACCCAAACCTTGTGTACTTGCACATTTTCCAAAAATTCCTCCAAATACTGGAATGGTTTACAACCATGGATGTTCCAAACAAGAAATTATATCTCCTAAGTGTAGATGGATTAATCCTACCAATACCTACCAAGTTAGTAATAATTCTCCCTTGATTTGGAAAACCAAGCGCTACGGTTTGGTCTCTAGGTGGGTTCATATGCACACCGGCAGCTCTCCTTTCTCCATGCGATAAAATATCATCAGAAGTTAAAGGGGATTCTCTCCTGCGCTTGCTAAAATGGGGTAGTATAGAATGCTTAGGTTACACGCCCTCTGCATTAACATCAACTCCTTCTTGCAACGCCTACCTCCATATATCCATCATACTTGTAACCTCACATTTTTTATTCATCTCACTTTCATGTGTTTTACTATACTTGAGTCATCTCTCCTCCCTTTACTTTTCAGCCGCAATGTCTGTCATCTTCCTCCACCCTAGCTTCCTCTCTCAGTGCTCAGAGAAGCTTAGTTGGCCATGGTAAATACCTCTAAACTTATGGTAATGATCAACATCTTCATAGCCAAAGAAATAACACAAAAAAATGATCCTCAAGGCTCCCTTAGAAACTTGAACTCAACAACTTCTGGTAAAGAATACGTAGAAATGGTGTATTATAGAGTATAATTGGTTAGCACTCCTTTCCACCAGTGATCAATAGCATGTTTCCAAGTCATATCTGCATCCTACAACCTGTGATAATGATATTGGGTCCATACTCGTGATCTGTAGTATTGTCTCAATCTAGATGCATATGTTGAAAGCCATTCATATAGTTCTACTGGAAAACAACAGAAGAATGTCTCGTAAAACTCATGGTAAAAGTTCTCTTCTACCCATGTACGTGCATCAAACTCAAGTCTAGTGCTTAATCTTTGAGTAAATTCATCCTCCATGCTTTTGTACCATGCTTCAACACTTTCTAAGGTCAGATGTTTTTTCATCACTCATCACATGGATCAAGATGTATTTCATTTCTCATAATTCGAAAAGAGGTCCCAGAAATGGAACCAAGATGTAGTCATTTTTATATCCTTAGATTAATATTAAAATCCCATGCACGCCGGCCTATCACCCAACATATGCTGGGAGCTCACGTGAGGCACATACGGGCGTCAAGCCTCTCATTTATGTGAGTCTCATGAGAATACATCATTTATGACATATGCATAAGTGTAAAAGAATGGTAAAGAACCATGTGTTCATTCTAAGAACCTAGGATGAGTTATCATATCAATGCATCCATAAAAGAGAAATAACAGACAACATACATAAATTATTCATAACACAAGGGAAATGTATTTAGAATTAAGCTCATGAAGACATATATGCTTCAAAACAAAACCTTCCATTGATATTAATGAGTTTAGTAATCACATTACATTCCTTGAGGCCATAAAAACCCCACATAATAATGAAGACAAAGGTCATGCATCACAACTAAACTATGTCCTTTATATTACAAGGATATAAATAGACCCATCCCTCTATATATGTTATCTCTCCTATGATTTATCTAGTCCCAACCCTTAGAATCCTCCATTATAATTCTATAGATCTTCACCCCGATTCCACCATCTCTCTCTCTCTCTCAAAATCATCCTATGTATATCTCTCTCTTGTAACACCCCCATATTCTACTACCCGCACACCTCTATATATGCTTTCTACCTTCACTTCCATACCTTTTGAGGTAACAGATCGGTTTCCAAGTGTCCAAGTGGCCCTCCAATGGAGCATGCCTCCTTTGATTCAAGCTCTCTAATTTTTGCAATGATGTTTGTCTAGAATGTTCCATTGCATGCATAGAATATTTCCTTTTTGATCCTACAACTTCCAGGATGGCACCTTATCCATTCCACATGATAAATTGGTCACACTTTTGTCATGTGCTTCTTGGAATGCTGAATATGGCTAAGTCCCACAACCTATCTTGCCTTACGCATGTGCCATGTGTTCTGTAAAAACCATTCTCAAACCCTTCCTTGTGTGCCTTCACCCCAAATTCTCTTCTTCAAATAAGTCACGTGTGCCCACGTGTCATCTTTTACTTAGCCAATATTTTGGGGTCCAATAACTTCTCAATCAATGTCGTTAAAAACATCACCATGACTGACCTATACATGACACGACAGTATGATGACGAATCTATCATAGATTTTTTTTCTCACTGGAGAAGCCTTATTAACCAATTAAAATTTCAATTACCTCAAGTTGATCTTACAATGCTATTCACTAGAGCTTGTGCTAGAAAAATATCACCAACTCTGTACATACAAACCTTCTATACCTTTGACGAAGCATTTACCATGGCATAAAAATTGGAAATTTGTGTCATTAAAGAAAATAAAATCCAATTGTGGAACAAAATTGCCACATTCAAATCAAATGATGCTTCTTCGTCTTCAAAGCCCCAAAACAATTATTCAAAATCCAAAGGATCTGCCAATGCAGTAGTTCTCAAATATGGTCCATATCATCCATCTAACCAAGCCAAAGCTTCCTCCAATCTTTCTCATGTTTAGACTTTTCAGTTTCAACAAGAATGAAAGTACACTCTAATTGGAGACCCATATTCTTCAATCTTGGAAAATGTTCTTAAGGCTGGAGCCATTGCACTACCCCCCATAAAAAATCATACCAGTTTTGAGCATGCTCATCATATGCCTGCATGGTATAGGGAGCATGAATATTGTAGTTATCATCATGTCAAAGGCCATTGTGATGGTAATTACATAACTTTTAAGAACATTTTTTAGGAAATGTTAGATAATGGAGATCTCATCTTGGACAACCCAAATGCACCGGTAAATAAAAAATTCTATATCTTTAATAATTTATTCCCTAACCATACACCATCATCTAATCATAATGGAGAACCTTCAACCAATGATAAAAATGTCCGTGAAGTCCACGCTTTTTTTGATATTGTACCATTCGTTCCTCAATTTCCACCTATTCCATCTATCAAGGAAATTCTAGCACAAGATCCTCTACCCATAGAGGAGCATATCTCATGAACTCCTTCATCCACAGAGAATTCCCCTTCATCTCCCCCTTCACCCACGGAGGAGTCTACAACTTATGTTGATGTCATTTCACCATTTACCTTACAACCTACCAAATAATAAATGGTATTAACTCTCCTACCCATAGGAGAATCATCATCACTTTCTCCTCCACCAAAAGACCAATATGCCTCACCCCACCTACCATCTCTCCTACCCATGGGATATCCTTTAGATGCATCACTTCCTGTTGGGTAGAATTCCCTATTATAATTTTAGGATCTCGTTGATCTACTCTCAACTCTTTTACCCACAGAGACCGAGGCTAATCAATTCCCTGTCTCATAGAAAATTTTTACAGGGATTTACATTAAACCAATGACATCTCCTATTATAATAGTTCCATTTTCACGATTGGTCGTGTAGACACCAAAATCGTGTTGTAATTACCTTGGTCCCCTACCACAGCCCTATAATCACCTACCTCCTATACCCCACACATGGTAATTTAATTACTTTAATTAAATTAACACCATTTACCTCCATACACATTAATTTAATTATTTTAATTAATTCAATGACCTTTTACCCACACACATATTAATTTAATTATCTACATTAAATTAATTCACTACCCTCACACACCTATTTAATAAAATCACCTTTATTAAATATACTTCACCTAACCACCCCCATCATTTGACCCATTAACCTAAACCCTAAGCTAGTACCCAAAACAAACCTAACATTTCACCCATCCTCTCAACTCTCATTAAAAACCTCCTAAGGTCAGTTTTTCATCCAAAGAAAACAAGAGACCCTTATCAAGGAGTGGAACAACTTCCTAGGAAAACTTTTAAACAACCCAAGATATCTCCCCCACACCGACATCGGGTCACCCTAAATCGATGTCGGTTCCCCTAAACTAACGCCGGTTATATCAGGATGGACCAAATGCCTATTTAGACCCATTTACAGCTCTGTAATATGGGTTGGTTGTTGGTCATTCATGGTTATACCTTCGGCATCGGATTTCCTTATCATGAATTTGATCTTTTTAGAGGTAGCAAAAAAGAAAGGATTAATTTGTGATCAGCCAAGACAATCAAGTGCACTGGCACAACAATAAACGTTCTACCCAACATTCCCTAGCACCACAATCTCTTCATCCTTCTTCGGATCTATACCTCACAGAAGAGTAAGTATTCTCCTCCAATCTATTTCATTGGATTATCTCATATTAACACCCCCTCTTTGATCACCCAACACCTTCTACCAACTCCATCCTTGCCTAAAAACCTTTAAAACCCAGACTGTGTGAGTACACCAGCCCCTGACCTAACCACCATTAGTTCTCCCTAACTGTCACCAGTTACCCTCAGACCAACATCGGTCTATGTGTTCCCTGCCTTGACCCAGAATAGAATACTAAAACACCTTACCTATTGACCCTGTTTTTCCAGAATCATACCCTAACCTATACCTGCACCCGTGACAGTACTTTACCTCCCTGGATCTCCTTCTAACCTAGCCTGTTAGATTAGATCTAGCCTATTGCATTTGTATAAGATGCCTAAATCATATTAAACTATAGTAGCACCATATTTACTTTATTTTCAGCATTTAATTGTTTTAAACAATGGATTGACAGCCATCTAGGAAGTATCGCACTTCCAAGTTCTAGCACTTGCTAGGTAGTCCACTGCATATATTGTTTAACTCTTTTTAGTGGTCTTGCTTTGATTCTTATATAGGTAGTTCCTTCTAGCAAAAAGGAAGGTCTCACAATCACTTTGATTCAAAATTCAGATATGCGTGCATACAAAATTCAACCATTTCAAACCAGGTATTCCTTTTACCACCTTTACCTTATCTGTTTCGTCAAGTACTTCTGAAAAAACTAATAAATATGGTGAAACATTTTGGCACACCGAATGGGACCCATTCAGGGTTCCTTGCATCTTTCTTCATGCCTAGGTGAAAATTTATGTGTGTTTGTTTCCCTTCTAATAGAATTCACATTAATAATTTATCCTTGTTAACATTCTCTTCTTTCTCCTTGCTCCGAAAGACACATTTCTTTTGGTGTATTTAAAACGAACCTTCTTATTCTTGTTTTCTATGTTTTAGTGAAAGAGCATCCCTCTTCCTATTCATCTATTGATTTCATCGAATATCATACTTTCGATTTGGGTTTAAAATAAGTGCACTGCATTCTAATTTAACTCATTAGCTCACATTAATTAAGGGTAACCTATATGCTGGAAGTCATGACCAGCTGATGGTTGGCTAACGAATTGTAAAAAAGCACTTCTATCCTTTTCTCTTTCTCTGAGTCTTACCAAACCACACAAAAATTTCAAAATAAATAAATTCTTAAACAACATCCTACCTGGAAGAAGTTGTAGGTGATCACATGATCACGGTACATTGGGCACCCAGATCGCTGCTATGTTGAGTCATACTTTAGAGCGAAGCCTGCCCCCTCCATAACATTACTGAAACCTCACCCTTTAGAATTCTTTCTTCATAGGAAGCCTTCCTAACTAAGAAATTCTATTGTTCTATTAATAACAGTCAGTCCATACAAATAACATAAATCTCAACAAATGTAATAAAATAGGCACTCTAGGAATGTTCTTTCTTAGTGTTCTGCTTGATTTTCATTTTGAGGTGAGAGCTTTCAATCATCCTTTTTATCTTTCCTTTCTCACTCCCAATCATAGTCGGTGTATTCTGACTCCGTTTGAGTGTGCCTGGACCACATTTACATCATTCTTAGACTTCTAGGTTTGATTCAACACCAAAATTTTAAATAAGAACCACTTTTCTTATTCTCTGTCTCAATTTCATAGTAATCGGATACATTTATCTTTAATCGGCATCGGTATAACCCAGCTGACGTTGGTCTAAAGTCTTCTTGGATACCCATCTAAAAGATACATATTTCACTTTATGAGCTGTAAAAGGCTCCTGTCACCTTTAATATCATTGTTACTTCAGTCACATTCACCTAACATTTCATCCTGTGAAAAAATTGTCAGTCTGGGACCATCATTTAATAGACTGTTAATTTCTCACAATAACCGGCACCAGTTAAGCCTAGCCGACATTGATTTACCCAAACTGGCATTGATCACCCTGTGTTGTTTTATAGTTCACCAGTTGACCTAATTCACTTACCATTGACTGTTTCCCTAGTTTTTTTGTGTTTTGTACCAGTCAAACATAATACAGTCTTTCCAAATTAGTTCCTACCCTCATGGTGCTTACCCGTAGTTAGGCGAACGGCCTCGCATTTCATACTAGTTGACTACTGCTTCCACCTAGCCCTTCACCACATATCCCTTCATCACCTAGTACTTCACCTCCTTCCATCTCATCATCCATTGACCCCAATCAACCCATCACCATTCCTATAGGTGACATGGAGTTTGCACGACTCTTGGATCATAATCATGCTACTTTGAGCCACTACCTCCTCTATGCCTCCACTCAAGATACCTCAGGTCAATTTATCCACGACATGCCCGTGTCCTTCTCTCCATCCCTAATGATCGCTTCCACCTTGACTCCACCTCCTACCACAGTGACCTCAGCTATTTTATCCCCAGTTGTGTCGTAGCTAGGTCCCATGCCAACTTTGACTGCAGCATCTGCCACCTCCACCACGCCCGTAGTTTCCACCATACCTTCATCCACCACCCAAAGCATAACATCATCCACACCTATTGTCTCATATATACTAGTCACAACACTACCACCCTTGGTGTTGATAACCTCTACCGCATTTCAAAACATTGTTCTTTCTATTCCCCAATCTCTACCTCCCATCTCTACCAGGGTCAATATGAGTGTCCCGCCCTCACATACCTACTACCAGCCGCCACCTATTTCATCGGTCATTAAGTCTGGACATATACCCTTTATGTTTTTCTCTCAATTTCCACCTCCTTATTCGACACCACCATATTCTCAAATGTCATATTCTTCATATGTCCCACAATAACTGTAACACCCTTGACTATTGTTATTTTCCTCCTTTGCATTCCAGTGTTGATATGTGATTTTCCTTATAAAGAATATGTTCTTCTGATTTTTGGAAATCATGCTTGATATGGATAAGTCTTTTCTGTTCTTAAGATCCTTTGATCGAATTGGCATGACTTCTCTTAATTCATTTTTCACTTCTGGTAGGTGGTTTGTAATCTATCTTAAGATTTGTAAACTTGTCTTTTATTTGACTCATCCTTGGATCAATTTTAGTGATCCAAGGAATGCTTTAAAACTACTATGTTAAATGAATGGTAAAAATCAACATTCCATAAGTTAAGTTACACGCTAGACTGAACTTTGTTGTTGCAAGTTCTTTGACTTCTGTGTGAACGCACTTCCATTCGGTAGGTTGATTGGCTTAGGTCTTTGAAGATCGACCAAGACAGGTCATTGCTGATAAAATAGGCATGCAACCTGTACACGGCATAAGGTATATCTAAGACCCTATTGGGGTTTGATTTACATAATCCTAAGCTAGGTGAGAGTGTTCCCTACCTAAGCTATGTTACTTGATACAATTCTTTTTCTAACCTAAACTGGTACTAAAGAGTTAGAAGGGTTGCTAGGTATAAAAACTAGAACCTAACACTACAAGGTTATTTAGTAATCTAACCTAGTTTTTAAAAGCTATTGTATTTTTGATTACTTACCTAAGTGGAGTTATCTAACCTAATTGCTAAGGACCTATGTGGGGGTTAGTGGTTAGTGTTATATCCTAAGGTATAAACTTTAACCTACCTAAGATCTAACCTAAGCCATTAATCTATCCTAAACTAATGGCATGAAGGGGAACCTAAAGGGTCGCATACACATTGGCGATGGGTTCCAAGGCATTTATGAAGATGATAAGGTTTATTAAATCCTACGGACTGCCAACTTTGGTAGGGGCTAGTTTGGGTTGGCGGAGGCCTAGGTGGCAGCATCACTAGCGATGGAAACACATGTTATTTTTGATTTGGAACTCGCCAGAATTAGTAGGCGGTGGCAAGGAAGATTGGGTGGGAGATATGGAATTAATGCAATTAACGAACCTTGTTTCATGAGCCTGAACCACTTTGGAAGGCATGCCATCGAATTTTTTTTTGGTTGTTGCATTTTGCATGCTCTCTTTTTTTATCTCTCCATGCATTCTGGTTTTTTGAACTAGCAGTTTAAACTATACTGCATGGATATTTTGGAGGTTTCAAATTTTTTTATTTTTTTTTCATGGAGAGTATATGAGGCATAGTGGAGGAAGTATTTTGTTGTTTGATCTTTCGTGGGGGAAGAAGGGAAGAAGTGAGCTCATCTAGAAGTCTTCTTCAATATTTCGACGACACTATCAGGCATGATAGGCCCTAACAGTTAAAATCTCTTGCTTTCCTCTAAGTGTTTTCATTAAAACAACTTTTCTCTGATGAGTTCTGTGCATTCATGCTTAACTGGTAAATTGATAGATGGCTTTTTGTAAAAAAAATTGTATTTCAGGTTTTGAAACTATGTTTTACTTGATTCTATTTGAAAACTTGTTTTGCATTATCTTTTTCACTAAGGAACTGTGTTTACGTAAACAAAACTGGTAACACTGTTTTTTTTCTAGTTGATTGAAATTCATGTATGCGTAAACAAAACCGGTAGTATAGTTTTGCTTTTCAGTTGTTGAGATTGTTGTTAGTTTCGACTTCATTTGTGACCTTTAAATGTTATAGAGGTCTGTCTGTACTTGTTAAGGGTTAGTGTTGCAAATTTGTTGTGTTTTATTTACCTGAACTGGTAAGCAACTCTAGCTCTTATTGTTACTTCAAACTTGTTTGAGCTATTTGTTGGAAACATGATTTGGTGGATAGAATCGTTGCAGTGATTCTAGGCTCCATGGTGTTAGTGTTTTATTTCATGGTTATTTGGACTATGAATAAGTCTGTAAATGGCTTGTTTTGTATCACCATTTGGAAACTTTGACTGTTGCAAAGTTGCATGTATAGGTGAAATAGTATATGGTTTAGTTTGTTTTCTTCTTGCGAGAAACATTAATTGTTATTGAAACAACATGCACCAGAGGAACCATATATGGTTTAGTTTTGTGTTTTATCCTACACAAACTTGATTGTTTTTGGAACAATATTGAACTTGAAACTTGGTTTGTTATCTTTGATATCTAGTATTGTAATTCAAAGTCTCTTTGTCATGGTGCTTGTGAAATCTTGTCCTTTTGACCACATTAATGGTTTTTGGAGATTCTTTATGAATCCGACTTGTGAGTCATCTGGTCTGGGCTCTGTCAAGCACCTTACATCCCGTTTGAGTTTGGAAATAAGGTTGAAAGGATGTTAACAAAGGATGGAAACATTTCTTCTTACTCTGAATAGTATGTAAATAGTTTCTTTACACTTAATCTAGTCTTACAGTGTTGGTGTTTTAGGTAATAGTGTTTGTGATATTGATATGCATCACTATACAAACCATTTAATACTTAATTGTAATTGAGACCTGAACGTTGTGTTGGTTTAGGTATTATAGTCTTTTGATTATTTAATAAACTATTGGGGAAACATGTTGTTACCCTAACTTGGTTACATGTATTTGAAAGGTCTTGATCCTTCAATGACGTTTATGCTTTGCATTGTGCTCGGAATTGTAAATAAGTCTTGGACTATACATATTATTTCTTGATGTTTGATCTTGTCTTTTATGGAAACTAAATTTATAGTTCTTGTAATGATGCATTGGCATACCGTTGAGATGGTTCTATAATTCCTGAACTATTGGGAAGGCTTGAGTGTTAGCAATTACTCAGATTCTTACCTCTTGTTGGATCTAGTAAAATGTATGTTATGTCTTGGAAGATTGATTGTGATCTAAACTTGATTGCGATTGTGTTTGAACTTCACTGTTTTCTCTCAGATTTTAAAAAGGGAAAGTTTATGGTAAGGTTTCATGGAACTACACTGTTGATAGTATAGGGTTCTAAGAAAGAGCAATGTTAACATGTTTTCTTCTTATCTTGAGGTTGTTCTGGTCCAATGGAAGAATGTTAGGTCTTAAAAGAAATACTCTGTGAATCTTTACCGGCCATGGGCTGTGTATGAGTTTCATTGATACATTGTTCCTAATGGTAGTAGGATTCATGTATTATAATGGGAAGGTTTAGAAAGGAAGACATTTTTTAGTTTTCTCTTTCTTTAATTTGGTCATGGTTCTCTTACCTTGGAACTCTTGAACGAACTTAAACTGTATGTAGGAGAGGAAGTAAAACTATTTTATTAAGTTGTATAGAAATTATTTTAATTGGAATCATTTTCTATTAGGTCTTCTTTTCTAATTCAGTTGGGTTAAGTTCATTGGTTGGAACCTCCTGATCTTATTCTTTTTGGAAAATACATTCTGTGTTATTAGTCTTGTATACTTGTCATTTGACTGAAAAGAAGTGGAATGAAATTGAAGTAGGGTTGGCAAAAGGAAATTGTAGCTTGTTGTTGACTGTTAAGCCATCACTTCTTCTTGGATTTCTTTCATTTGGATATGTTTTGATGAATACCTTAAATTGTTAAGTTTTAAAGTAGAGTTACTTTAAAGGAACAGTTTAAATCGTGATATACATTGTTTCAGCTTTGTTGATGGTTATGTACTTTGGCAAATGGAATGCTTTCTCTTCTTCTTTACTTGAAAGTTAGTTGAAGCATCCAAGAGGGAATATGCTGTAAACACTTCTGTATCTTAAGGTAAAGATATGTGTTGTATTATATTTGGTAGGTTGAAAACAGTGATATGTCTAGTGTTGTGGTTTGGTAAAGATAATTGATGGAACCAATTATACTTTAACTTTTAGGACAAGTATTACAGATTATATTCTGTTCTTCTTTTTTAACCTGTTTAGTATTGCTCTTCTTTTTATTGATATTACTTATGCTTAGGGAGTATGAATTACTTGTTGTTCATTAAAGCAGGGTTGTTTTATTGGAACAATTAGTGGAATGCACTTTATTTTAAGGATTAGTGCTTATCATGCTCAGTTCATTGAACTGACCCGTGCTAGTAATTTTTGCAGATGGACTTCGTAAGTGATAAAAGAAGGAAAAAACTTATATGATGCATTGGCTGATCTAAGTTGATTCTTGTGAAGAATTATGATCTGTTCTTAAGTTGTATTGAAAAATAAAAGTTATTCTCTTTTAATAAAGGTTGTTTTCATGCAGTATGTCTGAAATGCATAAGTTGTAAATGTATAAGTTTTGAAAAGGAAATGTAGAATGAGAATTTACTTGCATGGATTATGTAAATTATCTTGTACTTTGCAAAAGAAATGGAATCCTATTCTGTTGATATTCTTCATGTTATTTATATGTATCAATGAGTGTTCTTGGATAAGTAGGAAAAAGGGGATTAAAGTATTATCCCTAAACGTGAAGCAACTAAGTAAGTTGCGGATAATCAATGTTCTTATCTAAACAACTCAAATTTTTAAAGTAATGTGTGATGAACTTACAATAAAAACTATGAACTTTGTAAGTGACATAAAGGGGGTGTTAAACCCTAGAACTTAAGAGGAAGTGTCTTCCTCTCTTATTGAAAAGTAAGAAAAAAGGGAGATATGAATACAATCATTAGACTACTTTTAATAAATTCTACTAAGTTACAACCTCGGTGGTTGTTTACACTTCCTTAAATAGTTAATTCACATTGAAGGAAACTTAAGATGTTGTTGTCCTTAATTTTGGGTGGATGTTGTTCAGCCAATGTTGGAAAACATCGAAAGAAACCTTAACAAAAGGAAGTTCTGCAAAGGTTATTAGAACCTGATTTGAAAAGAACTTAGGGAGTTGGATTAGAGTCTAGGTAGGGTTGCTAAAATCCGCCTTTAGGAATCCAAATTAATTAACTTTAATAATCTCCTAAGGGTATGTAAATCTTGACGAGGCTGTTCTGTAGGATGCTGGTACACGCCGACTAAAAGTTTGTACCTTCGAGAAGATTAGGATCTTCTTGATGATACAACACTATAGTTGACATGTGGCAACACCCTTCTGCATTAATCGTCTAGATCTACACACTCTTAGACTTGAACTTAGTTTCTCTCTAGGACTAGGTAGTATTTTAGTTACATACGAAGTAGCCCTCTAGGACTCAGGATATCTTGGCACATGGGGTTGACCTAGGTTGACCCAGTATGCCAATCTATCCTAAGTCTTTGTGAGCTCCTTCCTATCATAACCTATGATGTTAACCAGAACTAGGGATAAACCTTGGGCAAGAGGACTGACAGAAGTCAGTAAAGGAAATTCTAGATAACAATAGAGTGGGGTGAAGGACATATTCAAGATTGATGAATATGCCATCAAGGAATAAGTAATACAAACAGTATGTTAAATATTTTTGGCCAAAGTATCGCAAGTTACTGATTATGTTGTCCTATGTCACCTAGTCTAAGGATCATGATGCAGATGAATATTGGTAACAACTATTCAGTTAGGTTCCTTAGACAGATCACTCAATACCCAGAACAGGGTAAGAGAACCATGTATACGTAGTATACATAAAGGTATTCAGTACTTAGTGTTAAACATGAACAGATCGGTAGTTTACCGAGTCATGAAATGAATAGATCGTAGATTACCGAGTCATTACAGCTACATATGGTTATCTGTTATAAGAATGATTGTTTTGGAATGTGATGTTCTAAATTACATATTTAGAACAGGGAACATTATAAAAAAAAAAAAAAATCCTTTGTTTCTAAAGTCTTAAAATGGGAATGTTACATCTTGGTATCAGAGTTGAAGGTTGCACCTCTTGGACCTATTGTGTCCATAATCTGATAAAAATTTGAATTTTTTTGTAACAGAAAATGTTTAGAACAAGAGCAAATGTTGTAAACAATGCTCCACCTAAGGAAGGAGCAACAACAGTCTAAAAAATTGATGAGATCCTTGCTGCCCTGTTAGACACAAGAGATCATTTGATTGTGCTAGATCAACAAGTGATGGGTAATGATGAGGAAGAAGAATCTGGTAATAACAATCAACCACCTTCTGAGGACAACCCCAATATAGGTGTTGATAATAACAATGCTAATGTACCTAACCAGCCAGAAAACAAAAAGGCTACGTTGGCTGCTGAACTCACTAATGATATAAAAAGGATAAGCCCACTTAAGTTTGATGGCACCACATTAGGTGATGGAGCTGAGAACTGGCTCAATGAGATGGAGAAGTACTTTGCAATAAGGAACTTCCCAGAAGAAACCAAAGCTATTTGGGGAGCATATCAACTTTCCCTTGAAGCATCTTCATGGTGGGATAGTCGCAAGGCTGAACTAAACATTGATGAAACTAGCATCACTTGGGATCAATTTATGGGTTATTTCAGGCAACGATGGCTGCCACAACTTTATTATGATCAGAAAATGACTAAATTTTAGAACTTAGCTCAAGGGAAGTTAACTATAACTGAGTGTTGGGAATGGTTTATGAAACTACTCAAGTATGTACCTCAGTTTCAAACTAATGAGAAGTTCAGGATATAAAAATTCATCATGGGGTTGAATCCCATTATTGGGGGAGAGATTGATGTTCACAACCCAACCACTATGGAAGGGGTTGTTGAAAAATCCATAAGGCAGGAACTGAAATTAAAGGCTATTTATGCTCATAAAGAAGAAGTACGGAAGAAATTTCCAAACTCTTCTTCATCTTCTCTTGCACCTAAGAAAGGACCATGGAAAAATTTTGGTAACAAAAGTAAGATTCCAACCGATAATAATAAAAAGACAGCAATGAATAAGATTGTTGTTAATACACGGAACAATTTTGCTAGAAATAATAATCACGGGTGGAAACCATATGGAGGTCATAATGATAACTACAAGGTTGGGAATAAATCTGAGCCCAAAAAGGGATCGGTAGGAGGCTATTATAACTGTGGAAAATATCATTATGCAAATCAATGTCCTTTGAAGAAGGATGATCGTAATCAGCAACACAAGATACATGCTATAGTAGCTGACAAGCAGGTTGAAAAGTAAGTTACACCTATTGAAGTTCCTGGTAAGTTATTTGGCATACCTATAACTATTATATTTGATATGGGAGCTACTGAATGTTTTATTTCTAGTAAAATTGCTTCAAAACTTAAAATAAAAGCTGGAAAAATGGATAAATCATGGACTATACATTATGGTAATAATTTTGTTCATACAGTTAGTATGTGTCTTTTTGGAGCAGTCCTTGACTTACCTAGCTTTTCCACAGAAGTTGATCTCTATGTAGCACCTTTGGGATCTTATGATATAGTCATAGGTGTAAATTGGTTAGCAGAGCATAAAGCAAAGGTAGACTGTTTTGAAAAACATATTAGTTTTTTAGATGATCTACAGAAAACAAAAGAGATTCAAGGTGTAAAACGAGAAATTTCATTTAGGAAATTATTGGCTATGTAACTTAAAAAGGCCAAAAATAAGGGTTGTACCTTATATGCATTAAAAATTTACTAAATCTATGGAAGAGAACAGTGATTTCTTGAAACTTTATTCACTGTTGTAGAACTACGGTGACATGTTTTCGGAAGAATTACCAAGATTATCACCCAAAAGGGAGTTTGAATTCAAAAATGAAATCAAGCCAGGTACTGAGCCAATTTCAAAAGCACCTTATCAGATGACTACCACAGAGTTGGTAGAGCTTAAGGATCAGTTACAAGAACTTTTTTCTAAGGGTTTGATTATACCAAGTGTTTCACCTTGGGGAGCACCAGTGATCTTTGTGAAAAAGAAGGATTTAACCCTTAGATTGTGCATTGATTACAGGATGTTAAACAAAGCAACAATCAAGAATAGATACCCACTACCTAGAATTGATGATTTATTTGATCATTTACGTGGAGCATCGGTATATTCTAAGATATACCTTTGGTCTAGATATCATCAATTACAAATTAAGGAAGAGGAAATTCATAAAATGGATTTTAGGACAAGGTATGGACATTATGAATTCACGGTTTTACCCTTTAGATTAACGAATGCACATACAAATTTTATGAACTTAATGAATAATATTTTTCAAGAATACTTGGAAAAGTTTGTGCTTATATTCTTGGACGACATTCTCATATATTCTAAAAGAGTGGAGGAGCATCATGAACACCTAAAAATAGTTTTGGAAATTCTGAGAAAGAGACAGTTATATGGTAAGCTGTCCAAATGTTCTTTATATGACATTGAAGTTCACTATTTGGGTCATGTTATATGTAAAGATAGAATTTCTGTAGATCCTTCTAAAATTGTAGCTATAATCGAATGACATGCACTAAAGAATGTACATGAAGTTAGAAGCTTCATGGGCCTTGTAGGTTATTATAGAAAATTTGACAAGGATTTTTCTAAGGTGGTTGAACCAATAACTTCATTACATAAAAAGGATAAGAAATTTGTTTAGAATGATAAATGTGAAACTGCTTTTAAAATTTTGAAAATTCAGTTGAATTCAGCACCTATTTTAGCTGTACCTGATCCAAATGGAGACTTCACGGTTGTAACAGATGCATATGGGGAAGGTCTTGGAGGTATTTTGTTACAAAATGATCATGTCATAGCTTATGAAAGTAGAAAAATTAAGTTACATGAATTGAATTATGATCCACATGATTTAGAGCTTGTTGCCATAGTTCATGCACTTCAATTTTGGAGGAATTATCTACTTGGTAAACCATTTGAGTCTAAAATTGAACATCTTGGACTGAAGTATATTTTTACTCAGCTAAATCTGAATGCAAGACAACGAAGGTGGTTAGAGTTTTTGTCTCAATATGAATTTGACATAAGTTACATTAAATGAAAAGAGAATAGAGTGGTTGACACTCTAAGTCGTAGGAAGCACATTTCTATTCTTATAACACTAAGAAATCAGTTTAAGGATGAAGTAAAAAGTGCTATGGAATCTGATTCTTACTTTCAGTAAGTGAAAGTTGTGCTTGCTATAGATCCAAAAGATGAAAAGTATAAATGTTTTCACTTTGATAATGAGGGAATCTTACGATATGAAAATAGAGTATACTTACCCGTATCTAATGATTTGAGAAAGAAATTGTTGACAGAGTTCCACAATTCACCTTTCTCTGGGCACCCTGGCATTACAAAAATGCTTGCTGATATAAAAAAACAATATTTCTGGAAAGGAATGAAAAAGGATGTTATAGATTTTTAGACTCATTATCTGGAATGTCAATGAGTAAAAGCGGAACATATGCATCCAGCTCATTTATTGTATCCTCATAGCATACCATAATACAAATGGCAGGTAATAAGCATGGATTTTGTACAAGGATTTCCTATGTCAAAAAATAACCATGATATTATTTTGGTAGTAGTTGAAAAACTAACGAAAGTAGCTCATTTTACTATTGGAAATCTAAAGTATGATTCAGATAGAGACCATAGAATGACGTCAAGGTTTTGGAAAACGCTTAACGCAACTCTAGGAACTAAATTAAATTTCAGCTCTGCATATCATCTGGAAACAGATGGACAGACTGAAGGAGAAAATTAGGTTTTGGAGGATATGTTACAAATGTATTGTATGGATCAACAGCATAAGTGGGAAGAGTACCTTCAATTTCTTGAATTTTCATACAGTAATACATATCATGCTTCTCTTAAGATGGCACCTTTCAAGGTGCTTTACTGAAGGAAATGCAGAACCCCTATTAGTTGGGATAACATTGAGGATAGGGAGGTAATTAGACTTGAAATCCTTACAGAAATGGAACAACAAGCTAAAATGATTCGTGAACACTTGAAGGAAGCAGTAGATAGGAAAAATATTTATGCTGACTTAAAGCGGGTTGATAGGAAATTTGAACTTGGAGAAAAGGTTTTTCTTCAGGTTAAACCGAAAAAGAGTTCCATAACTTTTGGCAAGGCTACCAAGCTATCACCTCATTACGTGGGACCTTTTGAAATAGTTGAAGTAATCAACCATGTAGCTTATCATTTAGCATTACCACCTGCATTGTCACGAATGCATGATGTTTTCCATATTTTTTTGCTTAAGAAATATGTTTCAGATTTATCACATGTGTTAAATTGGAATTCCTTAAAAATATGACCTAGGAATAATCATGGTTAAGCCCATTCGAGTGTTGGAAACTCACCAGTTGCATTTAAGAAATAGGGAGATAAGTCAATGTAAGGTCTAGTGGGACCAGTTTAATGAGGAAAGTGCAACTTGAGAAAATCTGGAAGATATGAAAACTACTTTTCCATATCTATTGAGACAGAATTAAATCTGTTGATTGATAAATTTTTATGAATTTATCCTTTATGACATTAAATAAGCTAGTTTTGGGAAGATATTTACTTGAACTGAATAAAAGGTTATTTATTACTGATTTCTAGAACTATAAGGTTTTGAAATACTTGACTTAGGATAAGAGAAATGAATGAATTGATTGTCCTTGATGTAAATTGTTAAAAGAGGTAATCATCAGGATGATGATTCTTTTAGGAGGGAAGCATGTAACACCCTTGACTGTTGTTATTTTCCTCCTTTGAATTCAAGTGTTGATATGTGATTTTCCTTATAAAGAATATGTTCTTCTGATTTTTGGAAATCATGCTTGATATGGATAAGTCTTTTCTGCTCCTAAGATCCTTTGATTGAATTGGTATGAATTCTTTAAATTCATTTTTCACTTCTGGTAGGTGGTTTGTAATCTAGTTTAAGAGTTGTAAACTTGTCTTTTATCCGACTCATCCTTGGATCAATTTCAGTGATCCAAGGAATGTTTTAAAATTGCTATGTTGATTGAAGTGTAAAAATCAACATTCCATAAGTTAAGCTACACGCTGGACTAAAATTTGTTGTTGCAAGTTATTTGACTTCTGTGTGAATGCACTTCCATTTGGTAGGTTGATTGGCTTGGGTCTTTGAAGATCGACCAAGACAGGTCATTGCTAATAAAATAGGCATGCAGACTGTACACGGCATAAGGGATATCTAGGACCCTATTGGGATTTGATTTACGGAATCCTAAGCTAGGTGAGAGTGTTCCCTACCTAAGCTATGTTACTTGATACAATTTTGTTTCTAACCTAAACTGGTACTCAAGAGTTAGAAGGGTTGCTAGGTATAAAAACTAGAACCTAACACTACAAGGTTATTTAGTAATCTAACCTAGTTTTTAAAAGATATTGTATTTTTGATTACTTACCTAAGTGGAGTTATCTAACCTAATTGCTAAGGACCTATGTGGGGGTTAGTGGTTAGTGTTATATCCTAAGGTATAAAATTTAACCTACCTAATATCTTATAGACTTTGAAACGAAATTGCACACAAAATAATTCTGAGAATAATTAATTTCACACACACGGATATATTTCTTCTATTACTTCAATCGAACATAATTACACATATATAGGAGAGGATTCCCTATTATTATGGAACCACTCAATCCTATAATATATCCTATTTAGTTGTGATTGTTACTCCCGTAACAATACACAACTCAAATCATATGAGTTGTTAAAACAACTCCAACCAATATATTATTGTTAATATAACAATAATATAATTACTAACATTTGTATTTAATGAATACAAAAATAATGTAAACATTAATATTAGTTTCCTAACATTCCCCCCCCTTAATGTTTACATGGTACAACATATCTCATTCACTAATTGTAGCTTGCCACCTCTGTGTGCTCATGATCAACTCCGCAAATGTGCAGCATTGGGCTTGCACAAAACTCGAACATGTGCCTACGCACATTTCTTCCACTGATGGTTTTCTCCGGCTTCTACCAAAAACCTTACCAATTGGTTTTGCAGGTGTACCAATAACCTTTCACACTTGGTTTTGCAGGATTACCAAAAACCTTACACAATTGATTTTTACAGGTTTACCAAAAACCTTTACATCATGATTGCTACAATACTTTTTGATCAATATTATACAATGTCACTACAAAAGGGAATCATTTAGGAAATATGGCTTTCAAAACTGAACAATAAAACATAATGGAAATGGAACAATGAGACCATGTTACCCCCCTCATTGTGAACATTTCACTTATTCAATCAAGAACACTGAAATCATACTACACACAACAAACTGCAATTCAAAAATGAAAGAACACTTACACACACACTGTCACCACAACTTCATGCAGCCCCGTCGTTGGCGAATGACGAGAGGTCGCTGAATGACCTCCATCCTCCTATGCCTCCGTCCTCCAGTTGCATGCTGCTAACTCAGTGGAATATATCTTTGAATCTCATCAAGTTTCACATTGTACTTTATTTTGTCTCTCCCCCACAATGTGAAAACAATTATTTCCAGACGTCAGATAACACCGAAAATGCGTCTATGAGGCATTTTTTTTTTTTTCAATATTTTGTCACTGACTCTTGACTCCACCTAAAATCACCTATTTGACACAACTTTGACAAAACAACAAGAACTACATAACATATGATGACTTTATGACACTTTGACACTATAGACTATGAGCATCAATTTGATGACAAAAATTATAAAACTTTTTTACGTTAATATATTCCATAACCTATTGTTCACCTAGACACATTTTGAAAATAAAATAACAATTATTTATTTTACATTGATGACTCAAATTTTTATAAAAAAAAAAACACCTAATCACCTATACTCGATTTTATCCCCTTGACATATAGTAAACCGAACCTTTATTTACTTGTAAGATTGTAATGGACATCCAAAGATTTGGATTTGACTATCTTAAATATTGGACCGACTAAAACAAATAATGCTTTGACCGACCATAAAACTAATAATTTGATAACAACTAAGAAAAATCAAATTAGCTTAAAGGATGGACCTATGTGGATCAATTTACGGTCTTTAAACCAAAACACGTTGATTGTTGAAGTTCCACCGATTGAAATAAAAAACTCTTTGTTGTTGGATATAAAGAATGGTAAATCCAACACAAGTTCCCGCGATGTGGAGAAACCAAAAAAAAAATTGCAAATCTAGGTTGAAGTCGTCATAATACACGAATCAAAGAAGCCATAACTGAGTGGAAATTTTTGATAGATGTGTCATGTAGAGTGAGCCTGGCATAGGAGAACGAGAGAAGAAATTCAAATAGCTTGGATCTGACAGGAGAAGAGATTTGTGTCACACCTAGATATCCTTTGGCGAGTAGCTATTTTCTCTACAGAATGGACCACCGTTGGTTTCTTCCCACCACAGAGGATCTTGAACAATATTGTCAATACAACCAATCAGAAACTCCAACACAGGTCAGGTATTCATATATTTACTCAGCCAATCACCCTCTTGCATGTGATATTTCCAGCAAACAAATGCACTTATAAAGAAGAGATGGGTCTGCAGGTATACGACAGGATGTTTGGATCCAAGAAAAAATTTAAAGAACCTCCTTCTATCTGATTGGATCGATTCACACAATTATCAAATGTCCAAACTAATATAAATGGTGACTAAATCGATAGCAGACAAAACCAGAATTGCAATGGATTTGATCGATAACTCAACTGTTGTCAATGGCATGCGTGGGAATGGTAAATATAAACCACACACGATTCATGCATTTAAAATTCCTATAAAGAAATTTGTGCAGTGCTTCAATGATTCATTCACTTCTAGATGTTAGAAAAATATCCACGCTTCTTGATCATAGAGACAACAGAATGAAATCTCTGTCAATGATCATGCAGGTCCAATGCGATGTAGGAATATTTTAATAGATCTGAGTATCCCTCAGAGAATGTGGTAGACGGATCTCAGAAAATGGCAAATGCCAGGTCTGCGCTCAAGCTTCCATTGAAATCCACGTAATTAAATTGATACACAATAAAAAATAAACATACTCAAAAGACGTACGACACTGCACATTTCTTAACACATTCACAGGGGCAAAATACCTAAAAATGTCTACCCCTACTAATGAATTAAACTTCCACCATAAGCATCTTTTGATATTCCTGCTCTGATACCAAATATAGACTTTGAACCAAACTTGCACACACAAAATAATTCTGAGAATAATTAATTTCACACACACACTGATATATTTCTTCTATTACTTCAATCGAACACCATTAGACATATATAGGAGAGGATTCCCTATTATTCTGGAACCAATCAATCCTATAATATCTCCTATTTAATTGTGATTGTTACACCCGTAACAATACACAACTCAAATCATATGAGTTGTTAAAACAACTCCAACCAATATATTATTGTTAATATAACAATAATATAATTACTAACATTTGTATTTAATAAATACACAAATAATGTAAACATTAATATTAGTTTCCTAACAGATCTAACCTAAGCCATTAATTTATCCTAAACTAATGGCATGAAGGGGAACCTAAAGGGTTGAATACACATTGGCGATGGGTTCCAAGGAATTTATGAAGATGATAAGGTTTATTAAATCCTACGGAATGCCAACTTTAGCAGGGGCTAGTTTGGGTTGGTGGAGGACTAGGTGGAAGCATCACTAGCGATGGAAACACATGTTATTTTTTATTTAGAACTCGCTAGACTTGGTAGGTGGTGGAAAGGAAGATTAGGAAGGAGATATGGAATTAATTAAGTTAATGAACTTTGTTTCACGAGCCTGAACTGCTTTGGAAGGCATGCCATCAAATTTTTGTTTGGTTGTTTCATTTTACATGCTCTCTATTTTTTTCTCTCCATGCACTCTGGTTTTTCGAACCAAACTACACTTCATGGCTATTTTGGAGGTTTCAAATCTATTTTTGCTTCGTGGAAAGTATATGAGGCATAGTGGAAGAAGTATTTTGTTGTTTGATATTTTGTGGGGAAAGAAGGGAACAAGTAAGCTCAGCTAGAAGTCTTCTTCGATCTTTTGGGGACACTATTAGGCATGATACTCGCTATCTGTTAAAATCTCTTCCTTTCCTCTAAGCGTTTTCATTAAAACAACTTTTCTCTAATGATTTTTGTGCATTCACGCTTAACTGGTAAATTTATAGATGGGTTTTTGTAAAAAAAATTGTATTTCAGGTTTTGAAACTGTGTTTTACTTGATTATGTTTGAAAACTTGTTTTGCATTGTCTTTTTCACCAGGGAACTGTGTTTACGTAAATAAAACTGGTAACACTATTTTCTTTTCTAGTTGATTGAAATTCATGTATGCGTAAACAAAAATGGTAGTACTATTTTGCTTTTCAGTGGTTAAGATTGTTATTAGTTTCGACTTCATTTGTGACCTTTAAATGTTACAGAGGTCTATCTATACTCATTAAGGGTTAGTGTTACAAATTTGTTGTGTTTTATTTACCTGAACCGGTAAGAAACTCTAGCTCTTATTATTACTTCAAACTGTTTTGAGCTATTTGTTTGAAACATGATTTTGTGGATAGAATCATTGCAGTGATTCTAGGCTCCATGGTGTTATCATTTTATTTCATGGTTATTTGGACTGTGAATAAGTCTGTAAATGGCTTGTTTTTTATCACCATGTAGAAACTTTGACTGTTGTAAAGTTTCATACATAGGTAAAATAGTATATGGTTTAGTTTGTTTTCTTCTTGTGAGAAACAATGATTGTTATTGAAATAACATGCACCGGAGGAACCATATATGGATTAGTTTTGTGTTTTATCCTATGAAAACTTGATTGTTTTTGGAACAGTATTGAACTTGAAACTTGGGTTTGTTATCTTTGATATTTGGTATTGTAATTCGAAGTCTCTTTGTCATGGTACTTGTGAAATCTTGTCCTTTTGACCACATTAATGGTTTTTGAAGATTCTTTATGAATCTGAATTGTGAGTCATCCGGTCTGGGCTCTGTCAAGCACATTACATCCTATTTGAGTTTGGAAATAAGGTTCAAAGCATGTTAACGGAGGATGGAAATATTTCTTCTTACTCTGAACTGCATGTAAACAGTTTCTTTGCACTCGATCTAGTCTTACGGTGCTGGTGTTTTAGGTAATAGTGTTTGTGATATTGATATGCATCACTGTACAAACCATTTAATACTTAATTGTAATTGAGACCTGAACGTTGTTTTGGTTAAGGTATTATAGTCTTTTGATTATTTAATAAACTATTGGGGAGACATGTTGTTACCCTAACTTGGTTACATGTATTTGAAAGGTCTTGATCCTTTAATGACATTTATGCTTTGCATTGCACTCGGAATTGTAAATAAGTCCTGGACTGTACATTTTATTTCTTGATGTTTGATCTTGTCTTTTGTGGAAACCCAATTTATAGTTCTTGTAATGATGCATTGGCATACTGTTGAGATGGTTCTACTTTTCCTGAACTATTAGGAAGGCTTGAGTGTTTGCAATCACTCAGATTCTTACCTCTTGTTGGATCTAGTAAAATGTATGTTATGTCTTGCAAGATTGTTTGTGATCTAAACTTGATTGTCATTGTGTTTGAACTTCACTGTTTTCTCTCAGATTTTAAAAAGGGAAAGTTTATGGTAAGGTTTCATGGAACTGCACTGTTGATAGTATAGGGTTCTAAGAAAGAGCAATGTTAACATGTTTTCTTCTTATCTTGAGGCTATTCTGGTCCGATGGAAGAATGTTAGGTCTTAAAAGAAATACTTTGTGAATCTTTACCAGCCGCGGGCTGTGTATGAGTTTTATTGATACATTGTTCCTAATGGTAGTAGGATTCATGTATTATAATGGGAAGGTTTAGAAAGGAAGATAGTTTTTAGTTTTCTCTTTCTTTAATTTGGTCATGGTTCTCTTACCTTGGAAATCTTGAATGAACTTAAACTCTATGTAGGAGAGGAAGTAAAATTATTTTATTAAGTTGTATAGAAATGATTTTAATTGGAATCATTTTCTGTTAGGTCTTCTTTTCTAATTTAGTTGGGTTAAGTTCATTGGTTGGAACCTCTTGATCTTATTCTTTTTGGAAAAGACATTCTGTGTTATTATTTTTGTATACTTTTCATTTGACTGAAAATAAGTGGAATGAAATCGAAGTAGGGTTGGCAAAAGGAAATTGTAGCTTGTTATTGACTGTTAATCCATCACTTCTTCTTGGATTTCTTTCATTTGGATCTGTTTTGACGAATACCTTAAATTGTTAAATTTTAAAGTAGAGTTACTTTAAAGGAACATTTTAAATTGTGATATACACTGTTTTAGATTTGTTGATGGTTATGTAGTTTGGCAAATGGAATGCTTTCTCTTCTTCTTTACTTGAAAGTTAGTTGAAGCATCCAAGAGGGAATATGCTATAAACACGTATGTATCTTAATGTAAAGATATGTGATGTATTATATTTGGTAGCTTGAAAATAGGGATATATCTAGTGTTGTGGTTTGGTAAAGATAATTAATGGAAGCAATTATACTTTAACATTTAGGACAAGTATTACAGATTATATTCTTTTTTTTTAACCTGTTTAGTATTGCTCTTCTTTTTATTGATATTACTTATGCTTAGGGAGTATGAATTACTTGTTCATTAAAGCAGGGTTGTTTTATTCGAACAATTAGTGGAATGCACTTTATTTTAAGGATTAGTGCTTATCATGCTCAGCTCATTGAATTGACCCGTGCTAGTAATTTTTGCAGATGGACTTCGTAAGTGATAAAAGAAGGAAAAAACTTATATGATGCATTGGCTGATGTAAGTTGATTCTTGTGAAGAATTATGATCTGTTCTTAAGTTTTATTGAAAAATAAAAGTTATTCTCTTTTAGTAAAGGTTGTTGTCATGCAGTATGTCTGAAATGCATAAGTTGTAAATGTATAAGTTTTTAAAAAGGAAATGTAGAATGAGAATTTACTTGCATGGATTATGTAAGTTATCTTGTACTTTACAAAAGAAATGGAATCATATTCTGTTGATATTCTTCATGTTCTTTATATGTATCAATGAGTGTTCTTCGATAATTAGGAAAAATGGAATTAAAATATTATCCCTAAACATGAATCAACTAAGTAAGTTGCGGATAATCAATGTTCTTATCTAAAAAAACTCAAATTTTTAAAGTAATGTGTGATGAACTTACAATAAAAAATATGAACTTTGTAAGTGACATAAAGGGGGTGTTAAACCCTAAAACTTAAGAGGAAGTGTCTTCCTCTCTTATTGAAAAGTAAGAAAAAAGGGAGATATGAATAAAATCATTAGACTACTTTTAATAAATTCTACTAAGTTACAACCTCGGTGGTTGTTTACACCTCCTTAAATAGTTAATTCACATTGAAGGAAACTTAAGATGTTGTTGTCCTTAATTTTGGGTGGATTTTGTTCAGCCAATGTTGGAAAACATCAAAAGAAACCTTAACAAAAGGAAGTTCTCCAAAGGTTATTAGAACCTGATTGGAAAAGAACTTAGGGACTGTTGGATTAGAGTCTAGGTAGGGTTGCTGAAATCCGCCTTTAGGAATCCAAATTAATTAACTTTAATAATCTCCTAAGGGTATGTATATCTTGACGAGGTTGTTCTGTAGGATGCTGGTACACGCCGACTAAAAGGTTGTACCTTCAAGAAGATTAGGATCTTCTTGATGATACAACACTGTAGTTGACATGTGGCAACACCCTTCTGCATTAATCGTCTAGATCTACACACTCTTAGACTTGAACTTAGTTTCTCTCTAGGACTAGGTAGTATTTTAGTTGCAGTACGAAGTAGCCCTCTAGGACTTAGGATATCTTGGCACATGGGGTTGACCTAGGTTGACCCAGTATGCCAATCTATCCTAAGTCTTTGTGAGCTCCTTCCTATCATAACCTATGATGTTAACCAGAACTAGGGATAAACCTTGGGCAAGAGGACTGACAGAAGTCAGTAAAGGAAATTCTAGATAACAATAGAGTGGGGTGAAGGACATATTCAAGATTGATGAATATGCCATCAAGGAATAAGTAATACAAACAATATGTTAAAAATTTTTAGCCAAAGTATCGCAAGTTACTGATTACGTTGTCCTATGCCACCTAGTCTAAGGATCATGATGCAGATGAATATTGGTAACAACTATTCAGTTAGGTTCCTTCGACAGATCACTCAATACCGAGAATAGGGTAAGAGAACCATGTACACAAAGTATACAGAAAAATATTAAGTACTTAGTGTTAAACATGAATAGATTGGTAGTTTACCGAGTCATGAAATGAATAAATCGATAGATTACCGAGTCATTACAGATACATATGGTTATCTGTTATAAGAATGATTGTTTTGGGATGTGATTTCTAAATTACATATTTAGAACGGGGAACATTATAAAAAAAAATAAAAAATCCTTTGTTTCTAAAGTCTTAAAATGGGAATGTTACATCTTGGTATCAGAGTTGAAGGTTGCAACTCTTGGACCTATTGTGTCCATAATCTGATAAAAATTTGAATTTTTTTGTAACGGAAAATGTTTAGAACAAGAGTAAATGTTGCAAACAATGCTCCACCTAAGGAAGGAGCAACAACAGTCTAAAAACTTGATGAGATCCTTGCTGCCCTGTTAGACACAAGAGATCATTTGATTGTGCTAGATCAACAAGTGATGGGTAATGATGAGGAAGAAGAATCTGGTAATAACAATCAACCACCTTCTGAGGACAACCCCAATATAGGTGTTGATAATAACAATGCTAATGTACCTAACCAGCCAGAAAACAAAAAGGCTACGTTGGCTGCTGAACTCACTAACGATATAAAAAGGATAAGCCCACTTAAGTTTGATGGCACCACATTAGGTGATGGAGCTGAGAACTGGCTCAATGAGATGGAGAAGTACTTTGCAATAAGGAACTTCCCAGAAGAAACCAAAGCTATTTGGGGAGCATATCAACTTTCCCTTGTAGCATCTTCATGGTGGGATAGTCGCAAGGCTGAACTAAACATTGATGAAACTAGCATCACTTGGGATCAATTTATGGGTTATTTCAGGCAACGATGGCTGCCACAACTTTATTATGATCAGAAAATGACTAAATTTTAGAACTTAGCTCAAGGGAAGTTAACTTTAACTGAGTGTTGGGAATGGTTTATGAAACTACTCAAGTATGTACCTCAGTTTCAAACTAATGAGAAGTTCAGGATATAAAAATTCATCATGGGGTTGAATCCCATTATTGGGGGAGAGATTGATGTTCACAACCCAACCACTATGGAAGGGGTTGTTGAAAAATCCATAAGGCAGGAACTGAAATTAAAGGCTATTTATGCTCATAAAGAAGAAGTACGGAAGAAATTTCCAAACTCTTCTTCATCTTCTCTTGCACCTAAGAAAGGACCATGGAAAAATTTTGGTAACAAAAGTAAGATTCCAACCGATAATAATAAAAAGACAGCAATGAATAAGATTGTTGGTAATACATGAAACAATTTTGCTAGAAATAATAATCATGGGTGGAAACCCTATGGAGGTCATAATGATAACTACAAGGTTGGGAATAACTCTGATCCCAAAAAGGAATCGGTAGGAGGCTATTATAACTGTGGAAAAGATCATTATGCAAATCAATGTCCTTTGAAGAAGGATGATCATAATCAGCAACACAAGATACATGCTACAGTAGCTGACAAGCAGGTTGAAAAGTAAGTTACACCTATTGAAGTTCCTGGTAAGTTATTTGGCATACCTATAACTATTATATTTGATATGGGAGCTACTGAATGCTTTATTTCTAGTAAAATTGCTTCAAAACTTAAAATAAAAGCTGGAAAAATGGATAAATCATGGACTATACATTATGGTAATAATTTTGTTCATACAGTTAGTATGTGTCTTTTTGGAGCAGTCCTTGACTTACCTAGCTTTTCCACAGAAGTTGATCTCTATGTAGCACCTTTGGGATCTTATGATATAGTCATAGGTGTAAATTGGTTAGCAGAGCATAAAGCAAAGGTAGATTGTTTTGAAAAACATATTAGTTTTTTAGATGATCTACATAAAACAAAAGAGATTCAAGGTGTAAAATGAGAAATTTCATTTAGGAAATTATTGGCTATGTAACTTGAAAAGGCCAAAAATAAGGGTTGTACCTTATACGCATTAAAAAATTACTAAATCTATGGAAGAGAACAGTGATTTCTTGAAACTTTATTCAATGTTGTAGAACTACGGTGACATGTTTTCGGAAGAATTTCCAGGATTATCACCCAAAAGGGAGTTTGAATTCATAAATGAAATCAAGCCAGGTACTGAGCCAATTTCCAGAGCACCTTATCAGATGACTACCACAAAGTTGGTAGAGCTTAAGGATCAGTTACAAGAACTTTTTTCTAAGGGTTTGATTATACCAAGTGTTTCACCTTGGGGAGCACCAGTGATATTTGTGAAAAAGAAGGATTTAACCCTTAGATTGTGCATTGATTACAGGATGTTAAACAAAGAAACAATCAAGAATAGATACCCACTACCTAGAATTGATGATTTATTTGATCATTTACGTGGAGCATCGGTATATTCTAAGATATACCTTTGGTCTAGATATCATCAATTACGAATTAAGGAAGAGGAAATTCATAAAATGGATTTTAGGACAAGGTATGGACATTATGAATTCACGGTTTTACCCTTTAGATTAACGAATGCACATACAAATTTTATGAACTTAATGAATAATATTTTTCAAGAATACTTGGAAAAGTTTGTGCTTATATTCTTGGACGACATTCTCATATATTCTAAAAGAGTGGAGGAGCATCATAAACACCTAAAAATAGTTTTGGAAATTCTGAGAAAGAGACAGTTATATGGTAAGCTGTCCAAATGTTCTTTATATGACATTGAAGTTCACTATTTGGGTCATGTTATAAGTAAAGATAGGATTTCTGTAGATCCTTCTAAAATTGTAGCTATAATCAAGTGACATTCACTAAAGAATGTACATGAAGTTAGAAGCTTCATGGGCCTTGTAGGTTATTATAGAAAATTTGACAAGGATTTTTCTAAGGTGGTTGCACTAATAACTTCATTACAGAAAAAGGATAAGAAATTTGTTTAGAATGATAAATGTGAAACTGCTTTTAAAATTTTTAAAATTCAGTTGAATTCAGCACCTATTTTAGCTATACCTGATCCAAATGGAGACTTCACGGTTGTAACAGATGCATATGGGGAAGGTCTTGGAGGTATTTTGTTACAAAATGATCATGTCATAGCTTATGAAAGTAGAAAAATTAAGTTACATGAATTGAATTATGATCCACATGATTTAGAGCTTGTTTCCATAGTTCATGTACTTCAATTTTGGAGGCATTATCTACTTGGTAAACCATTTGAGTCTAAAATTGAACATCTTGGACTGAAGTATATTTTTACTCAGCTAAATCTGAACGCAAGACAACGAAGGTGGTTAGAGTTTTTGTCTCAATATGACTTTGACATAAGTTACATTAAATGAAAAGGGAATAGAGTGGTTGACACTCTAAGTCATAGGAAGCACATTTCTATTCTTATAACACTAAGAAATCAGTTTAAGGATGAAGTAAAAAGTGCTATGGAATCCGATTCTTACTTTCAGTAAGTGAAAGTTGTGCTTGCTATAGATCCAAAAGATGAAAAGTATAAATGTTTTCACTTTGATAATGAGGGAATCTTACGATATGAAAATAGAGTATACTTACCCGTATCTAATGATTTGAGAAAGAAATTGTTGACAGAGTTCCACAATTCACCTTTCTCTGGGCACCCTGGCATTACAAAAATGCTTGCTGATATAAAACAACAATATTTCTAGAAAGGAATGAAAAAGGATGTTATAGATTTTTAGACTCATTATCTGGAATGTCAATGAGTAAAAGCAGAACATATGCATCCAACTCATTTATTGTATCCTCATAGCATACCATAATACAAATGGCAGGTAATAAGCATGGATTTTGTACAAGGATTTCCTATGTCAAAAAATAACCATGATATTATTTTGGTAGTAGTTGACAAACTAATGAAAGTAGCTCATTTTATTGTTGGAAATCTAAAGTATGATTCAGATAGAGACCATAGAATGACGTCAAGGGTTTGGAAAACGCTTAATGCAACTCTAGGAACTAAATTGAATTTCAGCTCTGCATATCATCTGGAAATGGATGGACAGACTGAAGGAGAAAATTAGGTTTTGGAGGATATGTTACAGATGTATTACATGGATCAACAGTATAAGTGGGAAGAGTACCTTCAATTACTTGAATTTTCATACAGTAATACATATCATGCTTCTCTTAAGATGGCACCTTTCAAGGTGCTTTACTGAAGGAAATGCAGAACCCCTATTAGTTGGGATAACATTGAGGATAGGGAGGTAATTAGACTTGAAATCCTTACAGAAATGGAACAACAAGCTAAAATGATTCGTGAACACTTGAAGGAAGCAGTAGATAGGAAAAATATTTATGCTGACTTAAAGCGGGTTGATAGGAAATTTGAACTTGGAGAAAAGGTTTTTCTTCAGGTTAAACCGAAAAAGAGTTCCATAACTTTTGGCAAGGCTACCAAGCTATCACCTCATTACGTGGGACCTTTTGAAATAGTTGAAGTAATCAACCATGTAGCTTATCATTTAGCATTACCACCTGCATTGTCACGAATGCATGATGTTTTCCATATTTTTTTGCTTAAGAAATATGTTTCAGATTTATCACATGTGTTAAATTAGAATTCATTGAAAATATGACCCAGGAATAATCATGGTTAAGCCCATTCGAGTGTTGGAAACTCACCAGTTGCATTTAAGAAATAGGGAGATAAGTCAATGTAAGGTCTAGTGGGACCAGTTTAATGAGGAAAGTGCAACTTGAGAAAATCTGGAAGATATGAAAACTACTTTTCCATATCTATTGAGACAGAATTAAATCTGTTGATTGATAAATTTTTATGAATTTATCCTTTATGACATTAAATAAGCTAGTTTTGGGAAGATATTTACTTGAACTGAATAAAAGGTTATTTATTACTGATTTCTAGAACTATAAGGTTTTGAAATACTTGACTTAGGATAAGAGAAATGAATGAATTGATTGTCCTTGATGTAAATTGTTAAAAGAGGTAATCATCAAGATGATGATTCTTTTAGGAGGGAAGCATGTAACACCCTTGACTATTGTTATTTTCCTCCTTTGAATTCAAGTGTTGATATGTGATTTTCCTTATAAAGAATATGTTCTTCTGATTTTTGGAAATCATGCTTGATATGGATAAGTCTTTTCTGCTCCTAAGATCCTTTGATTGAATTGGTATGAATTCTTTAAATTCATTTTTCAATTCTGGTAGGTGGTTTGTAATCTGGTTTAAGAGTTCTAAACTTGTCTTTTATCTGACTCATCCTTGGATCAATTTCAGTGATCCAAGGAATGTTTTAAAATTGCTATGTTGAATGAAGTGTAAAAATCAACATTCCATAAGTTAAGCTACACGCTGGACTAAAATTTGTTGTTACAAGTTATTTGACATCTGTGTGAATGCACTTCCATTTGGTAGGTTGATTGGCTTGGGTCTTTGAAGATCGACCAAGACAGGTCATTGCTAATAAAATAGGCATGTAGACTGTACACGGCATAAGGGATATCTAGGACCCTATTGGGATTTGATTTACGGAATCCTAAGCTAGGTGAGAGTGTTCCCTACCTAAGCTATGTTACTTGATACAATTTTGTTTCTAACCTAAACTGGTACTCAAGAGTTAGAAGGGTTGCTAGGTATAAAAACTAGAACCTAACACTACAAGGTTATTTAGTAATCTAACCTAGTTTTTAAAAGATATTGTATTTTTGATTACTTACCTAAGTGGAGTTATCTAACCTAATTGCTAAGGACCTATGTGGGGGTTAGTGGTTAGTGTTATATCCTAAGGTATAAACTTTAACCTACCTAATATCTTATAGACTTTGAAACAAAATTGCTCACAAAATAATTCTGAGAATAATTAATTTCACACACACTGATATATTTCTTCTATTACTTCAATCGAACACCATTACACATATATAGGAGAGGATTCCCTATTATTATGGAACCACTCAATCCTATAATATCTCCTATTTAGTTGTGATTGTTACTCCCGTAACAATACACAACTCAAATCATATGAGTTGTTAAAACAACTCCAACCAATATATTATTGTTAATATAACAATAATGTAATTACTAACATTTGTATTTAATGAATACACAAATAATGTAAACATTAATATTAGTTTCCTAACATTCACCCCCCCTTTAATGTTTACATGGTACAACATATCTCATTCACTAATTGTAGCTTGCCACCTCTGTGTGCTCATGATCAACTCCGCAAATGTGCAGCATTGGGCTTGCACAAAACTCGAACATGTGCCTATGCACATTTCTTCCACTGATGGTTTTCTCTGGCTTCTACCAAAAACCTTACCAATTGGTTTTGCAGGTGTACCAATAACCTTTCACACTTGGTTTTGCAGGATTACCAAAAACCTTACACAATTGATTTTTACAGGTTTACCAAAAACCTTTACATCATGATTGCTACAATACTTTTTGATCAATATTATACAATGTCACTACAAAAGGGAATCATGTAGGAAATATGGCTTTCAAAACTGAACAATAAAACATAATGGAAATGGAACAATGAGACCATGTTACCCCCCTCATTGTGAACATTTCACTTATTCAATCAAGAACACTGAAATCATACTACACAAAACAAACTGCAATTCAGAAATGAAAGAACACTTACACACACACTGTCACCACAACTTCATGCAGCCCCGTCGTTGGCGACTGACGAGAGGTCACTGAATGACCTCCATCCTCCTATGCCTCCATCCTCCAGTTGCATGCTGCTAACTCAGCGGAATATATCTTTGAAGCTCATCAAGTTTCACATTGTACTTTATTTTGTCTCTCCCCCGCAATGTGAAAACAATTATTTCCAGACGTCGGATAACACCGAAAATGCGTCTATGAGGCATTTTTGTTTTTTTTTCAATATTTTGTCACTGAATCTTGACTCCACCTAAAATCACCTATTTGACACAACTTTGAAAAAACAACAAGAACTACATAACATATGATGACTTTATGACACTTTGACACTATAGACTATGAGTATCAATTTGATGACAAAAATTATAAAACTTTTTTACGTTAATATACTCCATAACCTATTGTTCACCTAGACACATTTTGAAAATAAAATAACAATTATTTATTTTACATTGATGACTCAAATTTTTATTAAAAAAAAACACCTAATCACCTATACTCGATTTTATCCCCTTGACATATAGTAAACCGAACCTTTATTTACTTGTAAGATTGTAATGGACATCCAAAGATTTGGATTTGACTATCTTAAATATTGGACCGACTAAAACAAATAATGCTTTGACCGACCATAAAACTAAGAATTTGATAACAACTAAGAAAAATCAAATTAGCTTAAAGGATGGACCTATGTGGATCAATTTACGGTCTTTAAACTAAAACACGTTTATTGTTGAAGTTCCACCGATTGAAATAATAAACTCTTTGTTGTTGGATATAAAGAATGGTAAATCCAACACAAGTTCCCGCGATGTGGAGAAACCAAAAAAATTTTTGCAAATCTAGGTTGAAGTCGTCATAATACACCAATCAAAGAAGCCGTAACTGAGTGGAAATTTTTGATAGATGTGTCATGTAGAGTGAGCCTGGCATAGGAGAACGAGAGAAGAAATTCGAATAGCTTGGATCTGACAGGAGAAGAGATTTGTGTCACGCCTAGATATCCTTTGGCGAGTAGCTATTTTCTCTACAGAATGGACCACCGTTGGTTTCTTCCCACCACAGAGGATCTTGAACAATATTGTCAATACAACCAATCAGAAACTCCAACACAGGTCAGGTATTCATATATTTACTCAGCCAATCACCCTCTTGCATGTGATATTTCTAGCAAACAGATGCGCTTATAAAGAAGAGATGGGTCTGCAGGTATACGACAGGATGTTTGGATCTAAGAAAAAATTTAAAGAACCTCCTTCTATGATTGGATCGATTCACACAATTATCAAATGTCCAAACTAATATAAATGGTGACTAAATCGATAGCAGACAAAACCAGAATTGCAATGGCTTTGATCGATATCTCAACTATTGTCAATGGCATGCGTGGGAATGGTAAATATAAACCACACGCGATTCATGCATTTAAAATTCCTGTAAAGAAATTTGTGCAGTGCTTCAATGATTCATTCACTTCTAGATGTTAGAAAAATATCCACGCTTCTTGATCATAGAGACAACAGAATGAAATCTCTGTCAATGATCATGCAGGTCCAATGCGATGTAGGAAGATTTTAATAGATCTGAGTATCCCTCAGAGAATGTGGTAGACGGATCTCAGAAAATGGAAAATGTCAGGTCTGCGCTCAAGCTTCCATTGAAATCCACGTAATTAAATTGATACACAATAAAAAATAAACATACTCAAAAGACGTACGACACTGCACATTTCTTAACACATTCATAGGGGCAAAATACCTAAAAATGTCTGCCCCTACTAATGAATTAAACTTCCACCATAAGCATCTTTTGATATTCCTACTCTGATACCAAATATAGACTTTGAACCAAACTTGCACACACAAAATAATTCTGAGAATAATTAATTTCACACATACACTGATATATTTCTTCTATTACTTCAATCGAACACCATTACACATATATAGGAGAGGATTCCCTATTATTATGGAACCAATCAATCCTATAATATCTCCTATTTAGTTGTGATTGTTACACTCGTAACAATACACAACTCAAATCATATGAGTTGTTAAAACAACTCCAACCAATATATTATTGTTAATATAACAATAATATAATTACTAACATTTGTATTTAATAAATACACAAATAATGTAAAAATTAATATTAGTTTCCTAACAGATCTAACCTAAGCCATTAATTTATCCTAAACTAATGGCATGAAGGGGAACCTAAAGGGTTGAATACACATTGGCGATGGGTTCCAAGGCATTTATGAAGATGATAAGGTTTATTAAATCCTACGGACTGCCAACTTTAGCAGGGGCTAGTTTGGGTTGGTGGAGGCCTAGGTGGAAGCATCACTAGCGATGGAAACACATGTTATTTTTTATTTAGAACTCGCTAGACTTGGTAGGTGGTGGAAAGGAAGATTAGGAAGGAGATATGGAATTAATTAAGTTAATGAACTTTGTTTCACGAGCCTGATCTGCTTTGGAAGGAATGCCATAAAATTTTTGTTTGGTTGTTTCATTTTGCATGCTCTCTATTTTTCTCTCTCCATGCACTCTGGTTTTTCAAACCAGCAGTATAAACTGCACTTCACGGCTATTTTGGAGGTTTCAAATCTATTTTTGCTTCGTGGAAAGTATATGAGGCATAGTGGAAGAAGTATTTTGTTGTTTGATATTTTGTGGGGAAAGAAGGGAAGAAGTAAGCTCAGCTAGAAGTCTTCTTCAATCTTTTGGGGACACTATTAGGCATGATACTCGCTATCTGTTAAAATCTCTTGCTTTCCTCTAAGTGTTTTCATTAAAACAACTTTTCTCTAATGATTTTTGTGCATTCACGCTTAACTGGTAAATTTATAGATGGGTTTTTGTAAAAAAAATTGTATTTCAGGTTTTGAAACTGTGTTTTACTTGATTATGTTTGAAAACTAATTTTGCATTGTCTTTTTCACCAGGGAACTGTGTTTACATAAATAAAACTGGTAACACTATTTTCTTTTCTAGTTGATTGAAATTCATGTATGTGTAAACAAAAATGGTAGTACTATTTTGCTTTTCAGTGGTTAAGATTGTTATTAGTTTCGACTTCATTTGTGACCTTTAAATGTTACAGAGGTCTATCTATACTCATTAAGGGTTAGTGTTACAAATTTGTTGTGTTTTATTTACCTGAACCGGTAAGAAACTCTAGCTCTTATTATTACTTCAAACTGGTTTGAGCTATTTATTTGAAACATGATTTTGTGGATAGAATCGTTGCAGTGATTCTAGGCTTCATGGTGTTATCATTTTATTTCATGGTTATTTGGACTGTGAATAAGTCCGTAAATGGCTTGTTTTTTATCACCATGTAGAAACTTTGACTGTTGTAAAGTTTCATACATAGGTAAAATAGTATATGGTTTAGTTTGTTTTCTTCTTGTGAGAAACAATGATTGTTATTGAAATAACATGCACCGGAGGAACCATATATGGATTAGTTTTGTGTTTTATCCTATGCAAACTTGATTGTTTTTCTAACAGTATTGAACTTGAAACTTGGGTTTGTTATCTTCAATATTTGGTATTGTAATTCGAAGTCTCTTTGTCATGGTACTTGTGAAATCTTGTCCTTTTGACCACATTAATGGTTTTCGAAGATTCTTTATGAATCTGAATTGTTAGTCGTCCGGTCTGGGCTCTGTCAAGCACATTACATCCTGTTTGAGTTTGGAAATAAGGTTGAAAGCATGTTAACGGAGGATGGAAATATTTCTTCTTACTCTGAACTGCATGTAAACAGTTTCTTTGCACTCGATCTAGTCTTACGGTGCTGGTGTTTTAGGTAATAGTGTTTGTGATATTGATATGCATCACTGTACAAACCATTTAATACTTAATTGTAATTGAGACCTGAACGTTGTTTTGGTTAAGGTATTATAGTCTTTTGATTATTTAATAAACTATTGGGGAGACATGTTGTTACCCTAACTTGGTTACATGTATTTGAAAGGTCTTGATCCTTTAATGACATTTATGCTTTGCATTGCACTCGGAATTGTAAATAAGTCCTGGACTGTACATTTTATTTCTTGATGTTTGATCTTGTCTTTTGTGGAAACCCAATTTATAGTTCTTGTAATGATGCATTGGCATACTGTTGAGATGGTTCTACTTTTCCTGAACTATTAGGAAGGCTTGAGTGTTTGCAATCACTCAGATTCTTACCTCTTGTTGGATCTAGTAAAATGTATGTTATGTCTTGCAAGATTGTTTGTGATCTAAACTTGATTGTCATTGTGTTTGAACTTCACTGTTTTCTCTCAGATTTTAAAAAGGGAAATTTTATGGTAAGGTTTCATGGAACTGCATTGTTGATAGTATAGGGTTCTAAGAAAGAGCAATGTTAACATGTTTTCTTCTTATCTTGAGGCTATTCTGGTCCCATGGAAGAATGTTAGGTCTTAAAAGAAATACTTTGTGAATCTTTACCAGCCGCGGGCTGTGTATGAGTTTTATTGATACATTGTTCCTAATGGTAGTAGGATTCATGTATTATAATGGGAAGGTTTAGAAAGGAAGATAGTTTTTAGTTTTCTCTTTCTTTAATTTGGTCATGGTTCTCTTACCTTAGAAATCTTGAATGAACTTAAACTCTATGTAGGAGAGGAAGTAAAATTATTTTATTAAGTTGTATAGAAATGATTTTAATTGGAATCATTTTCTGTTAGGTCTTCTTTTCTAATTTAGTTGGGTTAAGTTCATTGGTTGGAACCTCTTGATCTTATTCTTTTTGGAAAAGACATTCTGTGTTATTATTTTTGTAAAATTTTCATTTGACTGAAAATAAGTGGAATGAAATCGAAGTAGGGTTGGCAAAAGGAAATTGTAGCTTGTTAGTGACTGTTAATCCATCACTTCTTCTTGGATTTCTTTCATTTGGATCTGTTTTGACAAATACCTTAAATTGTTAAATTTCAAAGTAGAGTTACTTTAAAGGAACATTTTAAATTGTGATATACACTGTTTTAGATTTGTTGATGGTTATGTAGTTTGGAAAATGGAATGCTTTCTCTTCTTCTTTACTTGAAAGTTAGTTGAAGCATCCAAGAGGGAATATGCTATAAACACGTATGTATCTTAAGGTAAAGATATGTGATGTATTATATTTGGTGGCTTGAAAATAGGGATATATCTAGTGTTGTGGTTTGGTAAAGATAATTAATGGAAGCAATTATACTTTAACATTTAGGACAAGTATTACAGATTATATTTTTTTTTTAACCTGTTTAGTATTGCTCTTCTTTTTATTGATATTACTTATGCTTAGGGAGTATGAGTTACTTGTTCATTAAAGCAACGTTGTTTTGTTGGAACAATTAGTGGAATGGACTTCATTTTAAGGATTAGTGCTTATCATGCTTAGCTCATTAAACTAACCCATGATAGTAATTCTTGCAGATGGACTTCATAAGTGATAAAAGAAGGCAAAAAATGATATGATGCATTGGCTGATCTAAGTTGATTCTTGTGAAGAATTATGATCTGTTCTTAAGTTGTATTGAAAAAGAAAAGTTATTCTCTTTTAGTAAAGGATGTTGTCATGCAGTATGTCTAAAATGCATAAGTCGTAAATGTATAAGTTTTGAAAAGGAAATGTAGAATGAGAATTTACTTACATGGATTATGTAAATTATCTTGTACTTTGTAAAAGAAATGTAATCCTATTCTGTTGATATTCTTCATGTTATTTATATGTATTAATGAGTGTTCTTGGATAAGTAGGAAAAAGGGAATTAAAGTATTATCCTTAAACGTGAAACAACTAACTAAGTTGCACATAATCAATGCTCTTATCTAAATAACACAAATTTTTAAAGTAAGGTGTGATGAACTTACAATAAAAACTATGAAATTTGTAAGTGACATAAAGGGGATGTTAAACCCTTGAACTTAAGAGGAAGTCTCTTCCTCTCTTATTGAAAAGTAAGCAAAAAGGGAGATATGAATACAATCATTATACTATTAATAAAGTCTACTAAGTTACAAGCTTGGTGGTTGTTTACAATTCCTTGAATAGTTAATTCACATTGAAGGAAACTTAAGATGTTGATGTCATTAATTCTTGGTGGATGTTGTTCAGCCAACGTTAGAAAACATCAAAAGCAACCTTAAAAAAAGGAAGTTATACAAAGGTTATTAAAACCTGATTGGAAAAGAACTTAGGGAAAGTTGGATTAGAGTCTGGGAAAGGTTGCTGAAATCTTCCTTTAGGAATCCAAATTAATTAACTTTAATAATCTCCTAAGGGTATGTATATCTTAACAAGGTTGTTCTGTAGGATGCTGGAACATGTTGACTGTAGGGTTGTACCTTTGGGAAGATTAGGATCTTTTCGAGGATACAACACTATAGTTGACATGTGGTAACACCCTTTTGCATTGATCGTCTAGATCTACACACTTTTGGACTTGAACTTAGTTTCCCTCCAGGACTGGGTAGTAGTGTAGTTGTGATACAAAGTATCCCTCTAGGACTTAGGATATCTTGGCACACGGGGTTGACCTAGGTTGACCTAGTATGCCAATCTATCCTAAGTCTTTGTGAGCTCCTTCCTATCATAACCTATGATGTTAACCAGAACTAGGGATAAACCTTGGGCAAGAGGACTGACAGAAGTTAGTAAAGGACATTCTAGATAACAATAGAGTGGGGTGAAGGACATATTCTAGATTGACGAATATGCCATCAAGGAATAAGTAATACAAACAATATTTTAAAAATCTTTGGCCAAAGTATCACAAGCTGCTAATTGCATTGTCCTATATCACCTAGTCTAAGGATCATGATGTAGATGAATATTGGTAAAAACTATTTAGTTAGGTTCCTTAGACAGATCATTCAATACCCAGAACAGGGTAAGAGAACCATGTATACGTAGTATACAGAAAAGTACTTAGTACTTAGTGTTAAACATGAATAGAGCGGTAGTTTACCGAGTCATGAAATGAATAGATTGGTATATTACCTTGTCATGACAGCTGCATATGGTTATCTGTTATAAGAATGATTGTTTTGAAATGTGAGTTCTAAATTATGTATTTAGAACAGGGAAAATTACGGAAAAAAAATTCCCTTGTTTCTAAAGTCTTAAAATGGGAATGTTACAACAACCTCCTTTCATTCCAGGGGGTGCCCAATCTTTACAACATAACAATTAATTTATCAAGTTAATGATGGACAAGATGCAAACATTAGAAGCATCTGTTTCTGGCTCCTACAATTCTCTTACCTATGACAATATTTGTAATGACCCTATTCACCCATCCATTCCCATTTTCCCATATCCCATACATTGGGAGATGCCTAAGTTTAACCGCTTTAACAGTAAAGAAGACTTGTAACAACATTTGTGATGTTTCAAACATGGGTGTTACTTAATTGCCCATGATGATGATCTACTTTTTTGAACCTTTTCCATATCCCTAATTGGTCCAGCATTAGACTGGTATAGTGGATTACCTCAACATTCCATCATTTCATTCAACCAAATAGCCCAAGCCTTGTTGGATCACTTTTCGATTAACGTCGTCAAGAAGGTTACCATCACCGATCTTTACTCCACGCATCGATACGATGATAAATCTATCGTAGATTTTATTGCTCGTTGGCATAGCCTAATCAACTAACTCACTTTTCAATTACCAAAAAATGAACTCATAGAGCTCTTCACATGAGCTTTTTCTAGACATATCTCACCTACCTTACAAGTGCAAACCTTTTGAACATTTGATGAGGCTTTCACCATGGCACGTAATCTTGAAATTCGTGCCATCGAATAGAAGAAGATACAATTGCAAAACAAGAACTCCTCGTTTAAGACACATGATACTTCCTCTTCCTCAAAACCTTAGACAAGTTATTCGAAAGCAAAGGGAACCACCAATGTAGTAGTACTTAAGGTTGGCCCTTCCCATCCATACAATAATGCTAAACCTTCATCCAATTTTTCACCAGTCCAAGCATTCCAATTTAAACAAGAACAAAAGAAATACACCTCAATTGGGGAACCATATTCATCTATTTTAGAAAATATTATTAAAGCTAATGCCATCACCCTTCCACCTATCAAACCACATACTGGTTTTGACCCCTCTCACCCTGTACCAAGTTGGTACAAGGAAAATAACTACTGTAACTATCACCATGTAAATGGCCATAATGATAGCAATTGTATCACCTTTAGAAACATTGTTCAAGGAATGCTTGAAAGTGGCGAGTTAGTCCTGGATAACCTTAATGCACCTACCAATCAAGACCTTCATATCTTCAAGAATCCATTCCCTAATCATTCCCCATCAAACAATCAAATTGGTAATGCCTCGCATAATGAAAGTAATACACGTGAGTTACATGTTATCTTTACTGACTTATCACTTCAATCCCAATTATCTCCTATCCCTTTTATCGAGGAAATCCTAGCCCGAAATCCTATACCCGCACAAGAACCTACTTTATCCATTCCTCTACCCATAGAGGAAAACCCTTCACCTCCGTGTACACCTACGGAGGAGTCTCTCATTACCACTGATATCATTTCCCCTTCAGCTTCCCTACCTAGTGGACCACTACCAATTGTACCTCCTCAACCCACAGAGGAGTACCCATCATCTTCTCCACCTATTCAGGACCCAATAAATTTTCCATTACCACTCGGTGACCATTCCCCAATGGCTACCCAAGATCATACAGACTTACTTTCGGCTCTCCTACCTACAGAGGCCGAAGCCAGTGAATTCCCTATTTCTTAGACACATTTTATGGGAATACCCACTCATGCCACATCTACCTCATCTACCATAGTGCCATTCTCACGTTTGGCTGACCGCCTAGATTATGTTGTTAGGTCTCTACTTTAGGGGCATCTATTACTCCCGGTCTCGACCCAAATGCAATCACCTTCCACTGACACCTTTACCATTTATCCAAAGATGTTTCAACAACCCAAACCACACATGAACATAACTCTTGATACATCTTCTACTGCATCATCCTCATCTATACTCACCTCTCTACCTACTAGTTGACATATTCCAATGCCATCTCTTTTATCTAAACCCATTAGTGTCCTAGGGGTCACACCTACATCAAACCTTGCACATCCTCCTGTCAGGATATAATTGACCACATCTCTGCATATACCTATTGAACCAATCCCTCAACCCAAACAAAAAACCCAACCTTCTCATCCACATGCACCGCCCTTGACAACTACACCTTTATCACCTTCACCCCTACCATCTATATTGGGTCCTCACCCCTCTAATTTAACAAGATATACTAGCTCGTAAACTTAAAAAATCCTTTGACCCCTTTACCATAGCTTGCAGCTCTACGTTGGTGACCCTTGCATCATTCATCACCGTCTTTAACTTCTTTACCTCTTATACCACCATTACCTTCTATACCTCCTTCAATACCTATGAGATTTTCTTCCACCTCACCTGTACCTCCCTCTTGACTTCGACCAACACCTTCCGCTACACCTTAGTTATCCTCCTGGATCACTCGTCCTCTCCCACCATCTACCTTTCCATCTACATCACGTGCTCCCCCTACACCTCTACTTGAGAAAATGCACCAAAAACTGAAAAACCCGTTAATTTCCAAAAAGGTGGTTAAACCTACCCCTCTTTCTATTGCTGATTCTACACCAGAGAAATTAAAACCCAAATCCAAGACTACATCACCTCAACTACCACCACATCTGCCCAATCTTCCCACTACACCTACTTTTACTTCACATTGTGATCCACTGGTGGGATCATATGCCACCATCTTGCCTAACCTCCTGGAAAGTTCTGTTATCATGCTCTCTCTTAGACCTTAAGAACCTCTTAAACCTAAGCTGAAAGGTTTTCATGATACTAAAATTTGTGCTTACCATCGTGTTCCAGGACATGATGTTGAGAACTGTAAAGATATAAAGGCTGCCCTCACTCAATTATGCCCTTCTGACCCAAATTTTGACGATGATGACCTCCTAGATGATGAACCTATTTCACCCTCACCACCTCCTTCACATTTTCCTCCTACACTTATACCACAACCTCCACCCTCACATCTCATAGAGCCACCGCCAAAATTTGAAATTAACATGGTTCACATCAAAGAACTTGCCATGCCACCACCTAAATGTCATTTTGCCTAGCTGCCCTCATAGGGATTTTATCCTCCATTAGGTTTTTTCCCTTCATATCATTATACCACTTATACTACACCTTCTCCATTTGCTAACGTCCCTCAAATCAACATGATACATGTCACTACATGTGCACAGAAGGGCAAAGAAAAAGCAACTGACCCACCAACCAATCCTATACCCAACATACCATCCACACCCATACCTAAGATAACTATCTCTGGCCCCGCATACCCCATCTCTAATGGCATCAAACATCACACTGTACTCAAACAACTACACCAATCTCCCCTGAAAATGCCCTTATATGACCTCATCCAAACCTCGGAGTCTCATCGTCAAGCCCTCATAGAGGTCCTTCAATCTATTATGGTTTTACCTAATGACCCCACACCCATGGCCTCCATCATCACACCCCATCATGTAGCCTCTCTCACCAAATTAACACCTTCATCCCCACCTCACCTTGCCCACCAAGTAGCCTCCCTTAGCTTCCTAAAGGAGGAGATCGTCCCCCACCAAACCGATGACCCAGATCCCGCACCTTTCATCTCCATCCATATCAATAATATATGCGTTCGACGCATTATGATCAATGGGGGCACTAGCATTAACATCATCTCCTCTCACGCATTAGAAAAAATGTGCCTACTCACCAACTGTATGCATAAACATCTGGTCATGTTGTGCTCATTCACTGACGCTATCACCTCTACACTCAGTACTATCATCCTCCACATTCTTGTGGGTCCCCGTACTATTCCCGATCTGTTCTATGTTTTGGAAGGAGAGTTTTAGTACAATTTGTTTCTTGGCAGACCCTGGATTCATGTCATGGGTTGTGTTCCTTCTAAATTACACCGGTGTGTAAAGTTCAAACATGAAGGGCATTCCTATACCATTCTAGCTGACCCATCACCTTTCAAGACCTACAACATGCTTTACTAGCCCAATGATGTCCTTGTACCTATTGAGGAATCTACCTAACTACTTACACCTTCACACACGACCTCATCCACCAATGCCATCCCCATCTCACCTCTACCCAAATATTTTATTCCCACCCCTGCTGTCACCTCTAACAGTAACACTTTAGCTTCCTAACTAATTGACACCTCCACCAATCTAACTCCTAACACTTCCTCCATTCCAGCCACTAATATATCGACCACTGATCCCTTAGAAGGATATTTTCAATGCCTCACTATGGGGGAGTATCGCCTGTACAATGTCAATATATTCCTTACTCCACAAGAATATGGAAACCTTCACCAACACCCTCACTATGATTACCGCATAGGTGAGCGTCTCCTTTATGGTCCTCCCCATCTCCGTACCCATCTTACCTATGGGGAAATTGAAATTTCCACTTATACACCCAAACCACCATCACAAACCCAACCATTTTCAGTTAAGCTCCAGTTGCTTACCAACCACCACATTGCTCACACTTTCCTACACCATTGTGCCTAGAAGGGTTTCGACTTTAGCCTTTATGAGCAAGGTCATCACACCATTATTTCATGTACCATGCGTAAACAAAATGATCGTATTGGTATCAGTTTTGTAGAACTACTTACCAAAAAGCCTCATATTGAACTCATTGAAGACATTGACCCCTCTCCACATTCTTCACCTACCCTACCTTCACCACCCTCACTGATGGAGTCGATAGATCCCTGATCTATCCCTTCTACCTTTTTTTCCATAAATACCATTTCCCTTTTCTCTGGTCTACGGTACCGAGGCTATTTTTCCTCTCGAAGTCCAGATCCTATCTCTTTGTATCTCCCTTCAATATATGCTCACTGATGCTGACTTTTTATAGGACCGTTGTAGTCATTTTTGCACCCCACTAAGAACAAGGGAACCTCATGCGTGCCAACCTATCACCCAATAGGAACTGGGTGCTCACATGAGGCACACGAAAGGGAGCCAAGTCTCTCTTTTATGTGAGTTCAGTGGAAGGCATAATTCATGATTCTGAATTAGTGATTTAACAGACAAGGAGAAGTTATAGAGCTCAGGATGGCTTCTACACCCCTTCAATCATAATAGTAACAAAGTGCGTAACAGAATTAACTAGAACCAAAAATTTGTAAATCCATAATTAGACTAACATTCAATTAAAGTTCATGATTATATAAGATCAAAAGCATAGTGGAAACTTGCAGATAATACAGGAAGGAGATATTAACATAAACATACTAGTAACGTTATCACATTCATTCATAGTATTACTCCAAAACATCACAGAGAGGTAGACCATAGTCATGCACCATATCTGGATCCATACATGTATGCTTACAAAATAAAATTTACATTCCCCATTTCCCCATTACATCCTTCCTAGAATCATCTACCAAATTATCCCATAGTTCTCGTGGTAATTTTGTAGAGCTTCACTACCTTACTTGTGTCTCTATTCTTTGCCAAGGGCGCGTATATAAATAGGCATATGAGCTCTAAAAAAATCCTTTGCAACCTCAAATATGGCCCCAAGTGTCAAGGTGTGGTTTTCCCTAGGCGCATGCCTCTCCATGTCAAGATTAGCTTTTTGGATCTTCCTATCGCAAGGTATATTCCTTATAGGACACCTTGTCGCCAGGATGGAACCTTATCCAAATAGAACACATTCTTCATGTGTTCTATCTAAAAGGCCAAAAATGGCTAAGTCCCAAATTTTTCTTTGTGTGGCGCACGCATCCTTGGTTCTCCAAGAAGCCTTTTGAATTTTGACTTGCACGCCTATATGCCTTTAAGATTTGGAAGCTATATCAGGGGCCCAACATTACCCCACACTTCACCTGTTCTCCACCCTCGAGAACCTTTTCAAAGAATGCAGTACAAAAATGCAAGGTCCTACCTTGGAAAATAATGGAGGGAAAAAATAAAGAATGGGGGGAGAGGAAGAGAAAGAATAGAAGGAAAAATTTCCTAAAGAAGTAGAAGGGGAAAATTCTGTCGTAGGTCGGCCTCCAGCGTATCCCACGCACTGACCTCATCCTTCCCCCTTTTACAAAGGTTACCAACCAATGCACTCACCTTATCAAAGCTTAACCCTTACCCCTTTGTGGTGATGGTCTCCACCATGGTTTCCATTTCCTTCACAAGATCCTTCAAGGCATCCATATTCCTTGTAATGGTCTTGTAGAGATATTTGAGCCGTGTTTTTATTGAGACCCAAAGGACCTCAATAGCTTTAGATATTCTTTCTACCTCAGCTAAAATATTTTCTCATTCTACTCTATTGCCTTTTTTCTTCTCCCTGAAGTCTTTTAGCTCAGCCTCGTTCTGTAAGTAGCATGCCTTTCACCTTCTCCTGATCCGCGGAGTGGTCGTAGGTGATCCCTTTGGTTTGTGCAACTACTCTTACATCAGCTTGGACCTTATTATATTCAGCTATGAGCATGATTACCTTCAGCTTATCCTCCTTCTCCAAATGCATAGCTATATCCTCTACCGACTCCAAGGCCAAAGGCTACCTTTCCATGGTGAGGATCCGAGTCAAGTCCTCAAGGCATTCCAGGGAGGAACCATACTTTTGTGTAGGATTGTTAAGGTTTGGGTGCTTCGTGATAATATCCTGAGAGATGAGCTCCACCTTTTTGGAGACTTCATGCACTTTATCTTTCTCCTCCTATTTTAGTTGAGCATTGATCAAATTTTCAAGGCTGACTTCCTTTGTCAACTTAACTACTTCTTCCTTCCTCTTTTCCAACAGGTCCTCCAAGGCTTTAATCTTGTCATTTCTACAGAAGAGCCTTGCCTCTACCTCCACGGAGACCTTGTTGAGTGCATTACACACTTGCTCATTCGAAAAGTGTTGTCCATTATGAGGGGGTTGGCCCCCTTTGTCTCAGAGAGCTCCAATATTGCCTCTTGGTTAACTTCAAATTCGGGCTCATCAATGTGGGAGTCGAATGCCCATGATAGCATTTTCCTCGTGTGCAGGTATCCACCCTCAGGATTGAAGGACTCCTTGGCGGTGAGCTACTTGGTGGCCATGGTACTCTAGAAGCGCACGCGCACAACTTTGTTAGGGTCATTAGCATACCCCATCATCGATCCTCCTTCGTCTGTGCATTTACTTCCTGTGCGCATGCCCTTTGGGACAGTCACTGAAAGAGTTGGAAATTTTATGCTACTTCCACTCTTCTCCCTTTGTTCTTTCTTGAACTCACTGAGCACGAGCTCCACGCTGCACCCCAACTTCTCATTGACCAAGGCATTAATAATATTTTCCACATCCCTTGTCACTTTTTCATCTATCTCCTCCTGGGTGAGCTTGGGCATTTCTTGCTCCTTGGTTCTTGCCCCTTCACTCCTTTCTTCGCACTGCGAGTCCTCCTCCTCCCCCTGAGTGCTCTTCCTCTGTGTAAAGATGAATGCATCAATGTCTTCCTCTCCTCCCTCCCATGAGTCCTCTATACTTATCCTCCCTTGGGTTACCTCCAGCTCTTCTCCTTCGCCAACATTCTTCTTCCCTAAAAAGGTGCTTGTGCCTTCGGTCTTCTCTACCTTCTCTTCTTCTTCTTCCGCTGAATACTTTGGCTCGGGAGATGTGGTCTTCTCTTCATCTGAGGGCTCCTTAGGAGATGGTGGCTTTACCAGTTCCAGGGTCTTCTCCCTAACTACTGTCCTCTTCTTCTTCCATACATAGGTGATTGGCCCCGCGGTACCTACATCCTACTCCCCCATTTCCCTCTATTCCTCTTTCTCTTCTCTCTCTCCTTACGCTTTTGTGTATGCTTCTTTCTACCAATAGGGTCATTTGGGATGGATATCTCATCCTCCACATACGTGCCCTTTTAAAACTTGGGCCTTATGCAAAGGTAGATATTGGAAGCATCACTCTCAGCAATAGGTAAGGTCATGGGCCTTACAATTTACACATCTTGCGATATGTATCTTTCAATGTACACGCGCTTCCCCAAGTAGACCAACTTCTTTCTAATTTCCCTGTGTTCACTGTCAAGGGTGGAAAACTCCAGATTTAATTTCTTTGACTCCTTGTACCTGTTCACTCCCACCTGGAAAAATTAGGCAGTAAATGAGAAGGGTATTTTGCACTAGGGACTCCAACTACCATCCACCAAGATGAATCTGCCAGTGCAGAAGTGCTGGTATACCGCAAAATCTACTTCTCCTTCATTTGTTGCAAGGATTTGTTTTGGGATCCACCATTCATCCCCGAATGCGTTCCTGAGGCGTGTATACCATTTATCCAAGCGCGCCTTGTGCACCCCTATCATTGATTCACATGTATACTTTTGGAACCTCTCCACAGGCAAAGGGTATTCATCGGGGTACTCCCATATTAACTTGTCAGATGCATCTGATAGCCCGACTTCTAAGAACACATTTTTTAATAGGATGTTCCCAAATAATATCTTTCCTCCCTTCTTTGTACTGCTTATGATCTCATCTGCTATGTATTGGGAGATTTTGTACATGGTGCCTTCCATGACCTTCCTACAGTCATTGAGCCATGCCTTGCTCACTTGGGTCCACCTCTCTTGTCCATTCAACTTGGAAACAAGGTACGCGGCCATCGTCATCACCGGATCACTGATATCTATGACGTCGTAGTACCTTGATCCCTTCTTATATTCCTTAGATGTAATGGTTTCTTTAATTGCCTTCTCATCTAGGAGGTCATCTAGGAGCACCTCCCCTGTGTAGTTGAGGCCTGTAAAGTGTGAAATTAACTGGGGAGTTATGCACATTTTGCACCCTGCAAAGCAGAAGAATTCTTCATGCACACGTGTCATCAGCCATTGGTACAATCACTCAGGCTTCCTGAAATATGGTAACTCATAAAGCTGGAGAAGCCCTGCCTTCTCCATTTTCACCTTGACTATGTCATTGTAGATTGGCATCCCGTCACGTGTTTGTTTATTTGTAGGGCACACTAGCTCCAGTGCCATTTCCTTCATGATTGTGCTTGATCGGTGATTGTAGTCAATCACAAGCATCTGTCTAATGTGGGACTCCCACTCTTGCCCTAGCAAAACCCCATCTGGGTATTACATTTTTGACTACCATTCTTCATTAGTATCCAAGGGGATTTCTTCTTCTTTCTTCTTTCCTTTTCCCTTACCCTTTCCCCTCTTGGATTGTACTACAGGTTTATCAACTGGTTTTGTGGCCGTCATTTTACCCCTTGCTTTCATTCCCAGGTCAACTTGTGACTTTTTTTGAACATTTTCGCCATGCGCTCCATGCCCAAAAACACAAACCCTAATCTCATAATTTTATCCTTTGATCACGATGCTTCTTCACAACATTCCTCACACCCATTAATCACTTCTACACTAGTTTTTAGATCTAATGAACCAATTGCGCTTAAGTTTTTGGGATTTTCCTTCACACAAGATAGTCTTTGACACCCTAGCTCTTGACAGAAAATCGCTCTTCTTGTTTTCACAAAGTAAAATAATAAAATTTCCACTCTTGTATTTATAGCTTTTCCTACTTTTACACATTTAAGGATAGGCTACCTACCACTGTACGACCATGATTAAAGTGGTGTTTCCAAACAAACCCAACTTTAGTTATTTTCCTTGCGTGAAAACTTTTCCACCCACGCCTAATCCTTTGCTCAAAAACTATCCTGTGCCTAAGTCTTGCATGAAATTTTTTTCCAACCTTCTGGCATGCAAATAATCCATCTTGATAGAAGACTCTTGCGTGCATGTTACCACTACCAAAGGAACATATTCTATCCTCATGATTCTTGCTTTTACCTACCTCGTGTTTTTTCACTTTTTCTCCTTTGTACATGGATTTCCAATGTAACCTTATCTTGCCATCCATCTGCCTTCTTTTCTCCTAATGCATTTTTTCAACAGGGCTAATTCAAACGGTCTACCAACCCAATCTTCCTACAAAATAACTCCATGCCTCTCTTTATCACCTCACCCCACACTAAAATGAGGTGCAGTCCTCTATACATTCATAAGTCAAAAAGTAATAAGGTTACCGACACCCAAGGTGTAAAACCAAACAACAACGTGAAAGGGAAATACAAGGAAGGAAAAGTAGAAAAGAAAATTCTAAGCTAACTAGCAAAACTACCTTATTTACAAACACCAAGAAGCATTATTTATATTAGGGCTTCAGCTTACTCCCATTGAAGTGTCTAGGTAATTTTGTTCCATCTAGTGCTTGTAACGGGCATGTGCCCGAATCAAGGATATATGAAATTACATAAGGACCCAACCAATGCACCTTCAACTTTCTAGGATGGCATAGAAATATTGAATCATATAGCAATACCATCTGTCCAACCTCAAACTGTTTGTTCTTAATGTGGCAGTCATGCCATGCCTTTTGCTTAGCTTTTCCAGTTGTTTGGCTCTATCTTGCTAGTGAGCACCTTTCATCCAACTTTATCAATTCATCAATTCTTTCTTCCAACCCTTGCTTATCAACCAACCCTCTTGCACATGCTATATGCAGTGATGGTAGCATAAATTTGACTGGTAAAATAGCCTCCATGCCAAACACCAGTTGAAATGGTGTGGCCTTGTTCAACCTTTTATACGCTATTCGGTATGCCCAAAGAACTGCTGATACCTTGTCATCCCAATCCTTCCTACCCACATCACATATCTTAGTCAATGTGTGACTAAGGATTTTGTTAAATGCCTCTATAGTCCCATTTTCCTGATGCTGATAAGGGGTAGTCTTATGATGGGCTACCATGAATTCTACCAATAAAATCCTGACGATTTCATTTAAGAAGTGAGTGCCCCTGTCACTTGTTAAACTTAATGGACACGCATACCTACTGATAATGTTTTCCCATAAAAATCTAACAGCCATGGCTGCGGTGCAATCCTTAGTGGGCGTGGCCTCTGCCCACCTTGTCAGATAATCAGTATAGGTAATAATATACCGCGAGTTAGTCCTTCACACAGCTGGTGAGATTGTTTTGATAAAATTTGTTGCCCATTTTTCAAAAGGTTCTATGATGGCAATGGGGCGCAAGGGCATCTCATCCCTTCTTCCAGGTTTGCCAAGGGTTGACAGTGGTCACAGGCCTTGCAAAACTCAATGAAATCCTAGTGAATCATCTCCCACCATAGTCCGGTGACTAGGATCTTGCGCATGGTTGTGTTCCCCATATAGTGTTCTCCAGCAATCCCACCATGAGATTCTTCTATTATGGCCACACGTTCATATTCTAATACACACCAACGCAAAACCTCATCACGACCCATTTTATACAAAACCCCATTGATCAACATGAAAATCGTGGCATGTATGGCTAACCTTTTTCTTTCCAGTGCATTAATCCCTTTGTGTGCCACACCTTCTTTGAGAAAAACAAAAATGTCTTATAACTATGAGGGCACGCGCCACAACCTGAATAGTTGCGCATCTAGCATGGTTTCCTTGATACTTTGTGCATCCTCTCCCGAATCAATCCTTCATAAATGATCCAGCCCACAATTTTTCTTTCCTAGTTTTTCCACCACTTTGAATTCAAATTCCTGAAATAAAAGTACCCAACGGCATATGTGCCCTTGTAACACTGCTTTGTTTACTAGATACTTCAAGGCCATATGGTCAGTGTAGAATATGAATGGAATCGCTAGCAAATATTGTCTAAATTTTTGGAGCGTGTAGATCATTGAAAATGCCTTGCCCTCGGTCATTGTATAATTCTATTCTGCTGGTGTCAATTTCCTACTTGTAAAACACAAGGGATGATCAACAATCCCCTCTCCTAGTTGAGCAAGAAAGACTCCCATTGCTGTACCAAAGGCATCCATGTGGACATGGAAAGGTTTATCCCAGTATAGGAATCATAGAATAGGTGCGGTGATAAGACTTTCTTTTAGAGTGTCAAATTCCCTCTATGGAACCTCTCCCCACTGAAAGGCACTCTTGTGTCTGAGTAATATTTCCAAAGGTGCGGCGATCTTGGTGTATCCGTTAATGAACTTTCTTTAGTACCCAGTGTGTCCAAGAAATCTACACATGATGCTTTGGCTAGTAGGCCCCCCTAACCCCACAATAACCGCAACTCTCACGGAATCCACCAGTAAGCCCTCTTTGCATATGATATGCCCCAACAATGTTCCAAAAGGAATTGCAAAGATACATTTCTTGATGTTGAGGGAAATCCTCAACTACCGAAATCTTTTAAACATCAATCTCAAGTTATCACAATGGTCCCTGACCAACCCATACACCGTCCAATCATCCAAATACACCTGAAGGAATTTTTGGATGAAGTCCTGAAATGCTTGTACCACTATGCATGAAAATACAGCAGGTGCATTCCTCAATCCAAAGGGCACGACCATATATGAAAAACTTCCCCACTCGGTGGTTAAAGTTGTCTTATCTTGGTATTCCTTGGCAATCCTTACTTGGTGATATCCCAAGAATCCATCCATAAAGGAATAGACCTCGCGCCCAGAAACTCCCTCCAAATTCTCTTCAGTGAAGGGGGTGGGAAAAGGATCTATGATACAAACAACATTCAATTCCCTGTAATCCACACATATCCTAATCTTCCCATCCTTCTTTATTCTTATCACTATTGGACTTATCTATTCTGATTCCTCCACAGCCTCAATTATACCGGATGTTATCATTTTGTCTAGCTCTTCTTTAACCCTTACCCACATGTTGGGATTCATCCTGTAAGGCCTCTTCCACACCGGGCACACACCATCTTTCAACTTTATCTGCATTTCCCCCAATGAATGGTAGATGCCTTTCAACTCATGGTATTCACATGGGAATAAATCCTCAAATTCGTGTAAGAGATTGATGATCTTTGATACTTCCTTGTCTGACTAGTAGTCCCTAATGATATCTTCCTTGGGCTCCATCTCCGAGCCGATGTTAACTTTCTTTGTTTTGAGTGGTTCATGGTACGTGCGTGCACATGCATCCACATAGCCAACTACTTCGCATGCTCCAACCAAATGGTCGACATTCAATATTTCCATCTCCTCTCCATCAATAACGTATACCATCTTTCCTTTCTCCTTTTTAGCACACACACACTCAAATTTTAGGTCTTCTGGTTCCTCCTCTTTGAACCGTGATTCTAAGCTAGGTCCACCAAGTAAGTTTACTAATCTATCGTCCACCATGTCGCAATCCCCCAGAGTGAGGATCTTGATAGTCTGCAATGCCTCATCAACTTGTTGCTTGGTACTTCGGTACTTGAATGTGTGAACCAGGCTAGCTGCTAACTCCTACCAATTTCCCATCTGGTGGAAAGTTTCAGAATGGATGTACCAAGTGCGTGCATAACCTTGTAATGTTTAATATAGCTTGTGCACCTAAAGGGAGGGTGGTAAAGCTTCCGTGCCTTCTCCCTAGACCCTCTCATATGCCTAGATGTGGGAAGAGGTGGGTCCATTGCCATTGTAATCCTTGATAGCGATAGGTATGTTGCTCTTTGAGAATCAGACAGTGAGAACAATTCTAACTTCATGCCATACTAACAAGTTTTCACTATGCGTGGCCCACCACCTTGCTACTGTGCCTATAAAAACATAACTCAACATACCTCATCGCTTTTCCTCCCTCTAGTGAGCTTCCATTTCTCTCAAAAATACCTCAGGGTATACATCCGTAGAATACTTGGTTATTACCTTTCCTCCTAGGCACCAAACTATATGCGTCATGGTTACCTTGGTCATCAATCCTTTCAGATGTCACCCAATCAATTCATAAGCCCCATGTGCCCAATCATCACACACTATACTGGTAGTATCACTGATAGATTGAGCATCATCAAACTGGATGAATCCTTGTGTAGGGTGGATGATCTCTAGATCTCGTATGGAGCGCACATATATTTTGTCAAGGACCTCCTCTCCAAGGGGTTCAGTATAGGGTGTGGACTTTCCATCAGCAAACGGTATAATCACCCTCTCTTCCTTGTTTTCAAATCTTATGTACCCCTTGTTAAACTGGAGATCTACATTATTCTTATAGCACCACGGGCACCCAAGTAAAGCTGGGAAATTATCTACCTTGGCAAGAACCAAGACTTCAAAATCCCTAGTGAACTTAGTCCCCTGAATGGTAATGGCCGCATCCTTTAAGACACCTATGGGTATTGCCTTTCACTTATTTGCCATATACAACACATTTGAAGATGGTTGTAATGTAGGTCTTCCCATTTGATGTCAGGCATCCAGAGTGAGAACATTAACTTCCACGCATGTGTCAATGAGGATGTTGCTATGCAACCATCCATCCACTATTGTGTTCAAGGTAATCTCTTTCTCATAATCAAGGCTGTGAGGTGGGAGGTTTACATGTAGGATTTTCCTTTCATGTTCTTCCATGGTGTGCGACACCTTTTCTCTCAACCATGCTCCTAGTAGGGGAATAACATTCTCTTGCCTCAATAGTTTACACACCTCCTTAACCTCATCCAAGTCATCCTTTGGTGCTTCTATTGGTCTTCTTTTCTCATCTTTTCTAGTTTGTTCTTTTAAGCATTGGATATCCCCTTGTAAACTTTGAATTATGTCCATGGTTTCCTAGTAGACTTCTTTCTGGTGAGTTGGATTTGGATACTTCCCATGTGTTACTTCTTCCCTTGAAACCAGAGGTCTCTGCCTAGGTGCTTCCCTTGCGTGCATGGAATCCGCCCTTGTTGTTATCATAACAGGCTCTAGTTATGATTCACGTATTACTCTTGGGAGCCATTACATGTTAGCCTTCTTAATACTCACCATGGAAGTGCCCTTATCCTTCCAGTACTGCTGACTCATATGTTCATATAACTCTGGGCACTCTTCATACTTATATTTTTTTCCACACCATGAGCATTGTAGAAGATCTGGACATTCACACTTATAATGGTTTGTGGCTCCACAATTAAAACACGTCCCACATGGGAACTCACTTCTTCCTCCATGGTTACCATGACCCCAAAATCCTCCACGAAACCCTCTTCCACGTGCATCTCCATCTCTATGCTCTTCATACCAATGTTCATCTCCTTTGGAATTGCTGGTAATGCCAGTCTGGCGCACACCAAGATCAATTACCTCATGAATCTGGTCAATCAATCTACAATCCTTGATGTCATGTGTGGTTGAGGTACATATCTTGTAGTAACAAGACACATTGTTACAGATCACACACTACAACAGGGGGCACCTACTTACATCATGGTCCTTGTGACATATTTTACAGTTTACTACTACGGTGCATACCACTTCCAAGTACATATCCCACCATTATCCTTTGTGTGCCCTTCTACGTTATAATCCATGCACTACATCCCACCGTGAGTCTCTAGAACTATGTTGGTAGATATTTTCTCGAATTGCTTAGCCATGGCAGTGATCTGAGCCTCCAGAAATGGGCTAACACTAGTGCCAACACTACCAATGGCCTCAGCACATAAAGCATCTTCTAATCTTTTGTGTGGGTCTGTGAATGTTTTATGGGATAAATCCCTCATAAAGGGTGTGATCAACCCTCTGAAAAACCACTAAGCATGTTTTGAAGGGTGGATATCATAAGATAGTTTAGACAATAGATTTTTAAAGCATGCATCATATTCCTGCATGCTCTCTACCATTCTCTATTGGATTTCTTTGAGAGAGTTGATGCTCTTCTATTCAAACTCAGGTATGTGGAATTCCACCAAGAATGCATTTCTCTATGTGGTATAATCAATAAAAGTATGATGAGGGTCATACTTTCTATACTAACTATGCGTGCGTCCTTGCACGGTCGTCACAAATTGACTGGCCTTTCGATCCTAGGTCGTGATCCCCTTCATGTGCCATAGAAAATCACACTTATGCACATACTCTGTGGCATCTTCTATCCCACTGTAATCTAGTTAGTGTAGAGACATCTTGAAAAATACTTGAGGAGGTGGTTGAGGTCCTTGTTCTCTCGATCTAGTCCCTTGGTTCCCTCCAGTGTTACCTCCTCTACCGGATCCACTAGATCCTAAGCCACCAGCTCCACCACTTCCACCTGTAGATCCTCCTATGTTAAGTACAGGGCTTGTGTTTGTCATGTCGAATTCTCCCATCATCCCACTAAATTGCGCAGTGACATCTTGTGAACTAGTGCCACTTCCAGTCATATTTCCTACACCACTTCCTAACACGCTTCCAAAACTAGCTAGGTATGTGCCTTGTCCAAACATTCCACCAAATACTGGAATAGTGTGTGAAGCCATAGAAGTCCCAAACACAAATTTGTACCTTCTAGGTGTGGATCGGTTGCTTCCACTGATATCAAATGGATCAACTGTACTTTTCCCTCGTTTAAACAAACCAAGAGCTAAGGTTTAGTCACTAGGTGGGGTCAGATGTGCACCAACAACTCTTATTTCTCTATGTGATAGAATCTCATTAGAAGCCATAATTTTTTCTCTCCCGCACTTACCAAGATGGGGTATCACATACTATTCAGGTTCCACATCCTCCGCATGAACCTCAACTCCTTTCCACCATGTCTTGCTTTATCACCCCCTTGTAATCCCAATTTGTCTATCAATCTCCCTTTCACGTGCTTCATTATACTTGAGTCGTCTCTCCTCCCTTTCCTTTTTAGTCATTATATCAGCCATCTATCCCCAACCTAGCTTCCTTGCCAAGTGCACAGAGTGGCTAAGTTGGCCATAGGAAATGCCTCTAAACCCATGGTTACCATCAAGATTTTGACTGCCAGGGGAATAACAGATAGAAATGATCCTCTGTGCTCTCGCAAGAACTCAAACTCAACATCTTTTGGATAGGAATAAGTGGAAATGGCATATTCCATAGTGTAGCTAGTCAATACTCCCTTTCACCAATGATCTATAGCATGGGTCCACATTAGATTAGCATCTTGTAAGTTCTGATATGTTTCTTGTCACTTGCTTTTCATCTTGCTTGTCTGCTACTAAATGTTTCATTTCTAATAAACTTTCCTCTAAACTTAAGAGAAAAGCTGGAAAAATGGATAAATCTTGGACTGTACAATATGGTAATAACTCTGTTCATACAGTGAGTATGTGTCTTTTTGGGGTAGTCCTTGACTTACCTAATTTCTCCATGGAAGTTGACATCTATGTTACACCTTTGGGATCGTGTGACATTGTTATCGGTGTCAATTGGTTAGCTGACCATAAAGCAAAGGTAGACTACTATGAAAAGAACATAAAATGTTTAGATGATCAGCTAGAAACAACAGAGATTCAAGGTGTGAAACGGGAAATTTCAGTTAGAAAACTGTCAGCTATGCAGCTTAAAAAGGCTAAAAATAAAGGATGTACCCTTTATGCAGTAAAGATATCTGAATTTTCAGAAGAAGATGGTGATTACATGAAGCAATTTCCTCTGTTACAAAGTTTCAGGGATGTTTTTCCTGAGGAATTACCAGGGTTACCACCTAAGAGGGAATTTGACTTCACCATCGAAATCAAACCAGGAACATAACCTATTTCCAAAGCACCTTATCAAATGACTACTACAGAGTTAGTAGAGCTTAAGTGTAACATCCTCATTTTATACTAGAACAAGTGAATTTTTATTTTTTTATTTTTTTATAATTGCATCCTGGTTCTAAATACATAATTTAGAACTCACAATTCAAATAACCATTTATATAACAGACAACCATATGCAGCTGTAATGACTCAGAGTACCTCCGATCTATTCATTCCATGACTCGGTAATCTACCGATCTATTCATGAGTAATAAGAGTCGGTGTTTTTATTTAACACATTACTCTTGCGGTTCTCTTCCCTAATCTAGGATTCAAAATGCTCTGTCCAAGGAATCTAACTGAATAATTGTTACTATTATTCATCGGCATCTCATCCCTTAGACTAGGTGAATTAGGACAACGCAATCAGCAGCTTGCGATACTTTGGCCAAATATTTGAAACATACTGTTCATGTCTCGTATTCCTTAACGACATACTCGTCAATCTGGAATACGTCCTTCACCCCATTCATATGTTATATAGAATGTCTTATACTGACTATTGTCAGTCCTTCCTTTCACAACTGAATCACTCGGAGGTAGATTAACAAGGTGATAATGTTATATGGATGCCCACGAGGATTAGGGATATGATGACATACTGGTTCAACCTTGCAGTTCAACCAGTGTGTCATGATACCCTGAATCTCCTAGGCAGCCTTATAACATGACCACGTTCTTAATCGGTCCCAGGGTAACTCGTGCGAAATCAAGTGTAAATCTTAGCGATCAATGCAAAGGGTGTCGCCATAAGTCATTTGCATTATTGTAACTTCAAGAAGATCCTAATCTTCTCAGAGGTACAACTCTGCAGTTGACTTATGTCGTCAACCTTTAAATCCGCCTCGAAAAGATCTACTCAGTAACAAGCGTTACGCACTTGAGTTTAAATTACTTTAAAGACTTTTCCCTAAGGTTTAGCCTTTCCGATCCCTGGATTCTTCGTCTTAGGACGACCCTCCTCTATAAAACCCATTACTTGGTAGAGATATTAAGGTCAAGTTCTTCATCAAGGAGTCATTAGAATACACCTGATTCTAAAGCAACAGAATCGGACAATATCTCATAACCTTTGCTTGAGATTGCCAACTGAACTCCATTTGATTGTATATCAGTTCTCTTAACTGATATTTATATCATACTTTTGGTATAAAGATATAAATGATTAAGAATCCAATTTAATATTGTCCTGTTATCCTTAGGACTAGGGATTAGTAATTTAATCCAGCTTGTTTAGCGTTCTCTTTTAGGCTCATTTTTAACCTATCTTCTAGAAAGACAATTATTTAAATCCAATATTGCTTTTTCTAGAACAAATTAGAACTACTAAACTCTCATAAGAATTCAATCTCATTTTCATGCAAGCTTTCATTGTCAATCACAAAAGCATCCATATTATACAATGATAACAATGCCCCTTCGTTACATAAACCGAAGAAGGTCAACTTTTAGAAATAGAATTCAACACATAAGTTTCAAACACTTATTTCCATTCCTATCAAAACTATACAATTACATTTTATGCAACAACATACTTGATACAATGCTAACGGAAAAGAAACATCTTTTCACATATAGTACATCTATAAAATCAAGCTGTAATTCATTATAAATCCAATAAACAATCTGATCATCCTGTCAGATCTGCATTGCTTTTACCTCTTACGGCAACCATCTGCAAAAACAACATGAGTCAGTTCAATGAACTGAGCATGATAAGCACTAACTTTTAAAACAATTGCTATCCATCAATTGTTTTCATTAAACACCCTGTTTAAATGAGATCAATATTCACATAAGTAAACATAATTAGACTATGCCCTTGTAATACAAAATGATTACAAATATGTAACTCTATCATTGTTACAAAATAGTCTTAATCACTTTCTAATATTTCATCAAATATTAAGAAACAAGGAACGAATGTACACAAACAATCATTGAATCCAAAATCACAACATTGGTCAGATTGTTTCATTCTTCCAAAAAAAGAAATAACATAACAATTCGGGATTCCACCAATATGTTATAAAACAATTTCCCACTGTTAGACAAATATCAACAAATATTAAATAAAGGAAGAGAAAGAACCAATCCATTCATACTTCCTTTCACATAAGTTCATCACTGTACCGTCTTCACATATGAAAACATTCAACTAGTATATAAATGAACAAGTTAGACAAGCCGCAAGCAAGATCGCTGTTCTAAATCAAGAAATAGAAACACAGCAAAACTCCTGTACAACAACTAACACATCAACAATCCATATATCAGCCTTAAGCCCAATACTAGTTCTTTTTAAACACAGTAAAGCTTTCGAACCAAGTTCGAAATCAAGAACCTCTAGCGCATCGCTGTCAACACAGACTTATTTACAATAAGTGATTGAAGCTTCTATAAGACCATACAGAGATTACCTTACCAATGCCATAGTATACACTATCGCCTCCTATAATAAATCAAAAAGGAACACAACACCCTGTAAATACATCTTTACTAATCAGAGTTAGTCAAAAGTACTCACGATTCACTTATACAGAGTCACATTACCTGATACAGACCATTACTCTGACAAAATGTCCAATATCAACAACAGTATATCAAGTCAAGTTTCAACTGAGACAAAAGAAGATACAAGTTAACTTCCTCAATTCTCTAAACCTGAACAACAGTGAAATGGTAAACGATTGTCACTGTTTCCCTATGGACGAGTAAATAGTGTATAAACTAAAACTCAGGCAGAACTTTTAATTAACGATTTCAAATCAAGAAACCCAACTAAGTCTTACCAATTTTTCACATAAGATTTCAAGGAACGAACACAAAAATATACCCAAGAAATTGTACAACAAAATCCATGCAACACAGAAGTAATTCCAGGAAATAACAGAGGTCTTAGTACATGTCATTCCTTCCAACCACTGGTTCATCATTCACCAACTATTAAACATATTCGAATTGAACAGCGGCCCAAATAGAAATATAAATCATTGAATCGTCTCCTCAGAGTCGTTCAGAATACAACCATTATAAATCTATAAATACACATTACATACTGATAACGGGTTTACGCCCATAATCACAGAACCCAACAACAGTATAAGATGGAATTAGTTGATAAATCCTTCTATACCCTCCATGGCAAACATTCAGAATGAAACAAGTGTAAGCAAATCAAATACCCATTTCAAGCAAGGAAATCAACTGAGCCGCTTCGAAACTTTCGAACAGCTTTCACATAGAAATGAAAATGCATACCCAGGAAGTCTTTATCCTTTAATTATTTCAAATAATAGTGGCCAAAAGACGTGTTTCCTCTACCAGGCTTCCACGAAAATCAAATGACAAAACTTATGGATAAATCTACATTCTCAGCAGTAGATAGCAACATACGATTCAATCATAGACTCCACTGAGTCGATAAAATAAAATATAGATGTATCAATATTATACACAGTCAACAAGTAATCCCGTTACCACAATAACAAGGAAAACAACTTCTGCTGGGTCGTATAGACTACGGTAACACAACAGTTACCTGATCCTAGCAAAAATTAGAAGACAATTAAAACCCAAAAAGTATCATTATACACTGTCAACAAAAACCACGACAGAGTTTCCAAAGGAGTAGTAGAACTGATCAAACATACAGTATCTAATAGAATCCTTCCATACAGTTTCCACAACAAGAAACAGCAACCACAAATCAACAACATACAGTGGTCTATAACAACACAGGTATATCCTATGGGCTCATGCCAAACAGGCCGAGCTTTCATGCTCTTTACATATAAATATCTCACATATTTAAACCAGAAAGAATACACAAAGGAATAGAGCCACAATTCGATTTTAACAAACACCCATCTAGAGGAAATTGAAAAATCGAACCAGAAGAGATACAGTACCAAAAATCAAACAAGATCTCCATGGAAAATCATCTATTTTCCCAAGACATTTGAACAGAGTTGTTCTAATGAAATCACTTGAAAGACAGCAAGATATTTAAAGGTTAGGGCCTAACATGCCTGGATTTTTGATCAATTTTCCAAAGCAGACCACAAGAAGAGCTCAAACTTCCTTTTCTTTTTCCACGATAAAGCGACCAACAAAATTTTGCTGTCTCCATCACATATATATCCTCCATGACAAAGAAAAGAGCTAGAGCAGTTCATACTTGACATGCAACACAAAGAGAACTGGTGCGAAGAACCAATAAACAAGCAGAGAGAGAGAGAAGACCGAAAATCGCGACAAGCCAAACAAACCCACAAATTTCTCGTTTGCATGCCTTCTTGCGAGTTCCGAGCTCAACTTTCGAGAATATTGAATGCCATTAAACCAACTTTCCCGCTTAAACTCAACTTCCACCGACCGCCAGAATTGGCGGCAGTCCAATGAAACCTCATGTTCATTTCCAAATTCAGCAACCTGCCACGTCAGAACAAGTTAGATGCTGCTAAACCTTCCGCCATGACCTGTCCCTCATCCTTATCCCCAGCATTAATTGCCATAGAAAACACCGCCCATGGTTCACACCCCTCCATAGGCCCCTTCACAATCTCCTCATTAGTTAGGTTAGTATCTTAGGTTAGAATTTAGGGTAATACCCATACTAACCAATTTACACATAGATACTAACTTAGGATATTAACACATAGCCTAGGTCTAGGTTAGATTAACACTAATCTAACCCCTAGGTTAGGTTTTAGTTTTAGGTTACTAACCATTAATAATTCCTGTTAGGTCTTCGTCCTGTAAACTCAGAAAGACCTGTATCATACCTTCTCAAACAGAGTTAGCTCCAGTTCTGCTGTAGAATTGTATGTAACGAATTATTACCTGGTCCACAATCGAGACCTTCCAGATATACTTCCATATTGGGAACCAATTATTTCACAAGATCAGCCTGAGTCATACTCCTGACCAGCTTAATCAATGCTTCCATACCTTGCAACCTGTTCAAGGTCTGTGATCTAATTCATCACAACAAATTTAAAGCATTACTTGGATCAATTCCACTGATCCAAGACTAGATATTATAGATGAATATCTCTATAATTCATTCCATGATCAGATTAATATTCAGACACAAAATGAAATAAATAAAAGAGTCTAATCAAATTCTGACTTAGTCAAGATCTGTAATCTGCAAGGAAATTACAATACATATCAAGCATGATTTCTAAATCGAGGAACACATCCTTATATAAGAAATCACATATCAACACTTGTATGTCCAGGAGAAAGTAACAATAGTTCAGGGTGTTACATTAAGGCACAATTGCAAGAACTTCTGTCTAAAGGTTTGATTAGACCAAGTGTTTCACCTTGGGGAGCGCCCGTAATATTTGTGAAAAAAAGGATGGAACACTTAGGCTATGTATCGATTATCGGATGTTGAACAAAGCAACAATCAAGAACAGATATCCACTTCCAAGGATCGATGATCTATTTGATCAGATGCATGGGGCAGCGGTTTATTCTAAGATAGATCTTCGATCTGGTTATCATCAGTTAAGGATTAGAGAAGAATATATTCATAAAACAGCTTTCCGAACAAGGTACGGACATTATGTATTCACGGTTTTACCCTTTGGATTAACTAATGCACCCGTAGCCTTTATGAACTTAATGAACAATATTTTTCAAGAATATCTAGACAAGTTTGTACTTGTATTCTTGGACGATATTCTCATTTATTCTAGAAGCATTGAGGACCACAATGAGCATTTGAAGATAGTTTTGGGAATTTTGAGAAAAAGAAAGTTGTATGGTAAGTTATCCAAATGTTCTTTCTTTGATTCAAAAGTTCACTATTTGGGTCATGTCATTAGCAAAGAAGGAATTGCTATATATCCTTCAAAAATAGTGGCAATAACTGAGTGGCCTGCACCAAAGAATGTGCACGAAGTAAGAAGCTTCATGGGTCTTGCTGGTTACTATAGAAAATTTGTAAAGGATTTTTCTAAAGTAGCTGCACCAATAACTTCATTGCAGAAGAAGGATAAGAAATTCATATGGAATGAAAAGTGTGAAGTGGCTTTCAAAATTTTGAAAGGCCAGTTGACTTCTGCACCTATATTAGCTGTACCAGACCCTAATGGGAGCTTTACTGTTGTAACGGATGATTCTGGGGAAGGTCTTGGAGGTGTTTTGCTACAAAATGATCAATTCATAGCATATGAAAGTAGAAAACTTAAATTACATGAGCTGAATTATGCTCCTCATGATTTGGAGGTTGCTGCCATTGTTCATGCACTTCAAGTCTGGAGACACTATTTACTTGGGAAACGTTTTGAGTTGAAAACTGATCACTTAGGACTAAAATATATTTTCACTCAGCCTAATCTTAATGCTAGACAGAGAAGGTGGTTAAAATTTTTATCACAATATGATTTTGATATTAGCTATATCAAAGGGAAGGAGAATAGAGTAGCTGATGCTCTAAGTCGTAGGAGGCACATTTCTGCTCTTATAACATTAAGAAATCAGTTTAAGGACGAGGTAAAAAGTGCCTCAGAATCTGATATTTACTTTCAGCAAGTAAAAGCAGTGCTTGCTGCAGAACCTAATGATGAAAGGTATAAAGGTTTTCATTTTGATAATGAAGGAATCTTGCGTTATGAAAACAGAGTATATGTACCTATGCTGAATGATTTGAGAAAGAAGTTGTTAGTTGAATTTCATAATTCACCTTTCTCTGGACACTCGGGTATCACAAAAATGCTTGCTGATCTGAAACAACAATACGTTTAGAAAGGTATGAAAAAGGATTTCATTAATTTTGTGACTCATTGTTTGGAGTGTCAGTGGGTTAAGGCAGAACATATGCACCCTGCTGGGCTGTTATATCCTCATAGCATACCGTAGTACAAATGGCAAGTAATAACCATGGATTTTGTACAAGGATTACCCATGTCCAGGAATAAACATGATGTTATCATGGTAGTTGTAGATAAACTGACGAAGGTAGCTCATTTCATCACTGGAAATCTAAAGGATGATTCACCAGTGCTGACCAAAAGATTCGTACATGAAATTTTTAGATTACATGGTGTACCAAAATTGATTATATCTAACAGGGATCCAAGAATGATGTCAAGGTTTTGGCAAACACTTGAACAGCTGTTGGAACGAAACTAAACTTCAGTTCTGCATATCATCTGGAAACGGATGGACAAACTGAGAGGGTAAATCAAGTGTTGGAGGACATGTTGCGAATGTATTGCATGAATCAACAGTATAAATGGGAAGAGTATCTTCCATTAGTTGAATTCACATACAACAAAACTTATCACTCATCTCTTAAAATGGCACCATTTGAAGCACTTTATGGAAGAAAGTGCAGAACTCCTGTTAGCTGGGATAGTGTTAAGGATAGAGTGGTATTGGACCAGAGATTCTCACAGAAATGGAACAGCAAGTTAAACTGATTCGTGAACGATTAAAGGAAGCAGCGGATAGGCAGAAGAGCTATGCTAACCTTAAGTGGGTTGATCGAAGGTTTGAGCTTGGTGAGAAGGTTTTTCTTCGTGTTAAACCCAGAAAGAGTTCTAAAACTTTTGGCAAGGCTGCCAAGTTGTCACCTCGATTCGTGGGACCTTTCGAAATTGTCGAAATAATCAATCCTGTAGCTTATCGTTTAGCATTACCACCTTCTTTATCTCGCATGCATGATGTTTTCCATATTTCTTTGCTTAAGAAATATGTTTCAGATCTGTCACATGTTTTAAATTGGAATTCCTTGCAGGTCCAAGACCCAGGAATAATCGTGGTTAAACCCACACAAGTGCTAGAAACTCACCAATTGCATTTGAGAAATCATGAAATACAACAATGTAAGGTCCAGTGGGACTAGTTTAATGAAGAAAGTGCAACTTGAGAAAATATGGAAGAGATGAAAATTGCTTTTTCTTCTCTTTTTCAACAGAATGAAATCTGTTGACAAAACATTTCTTTTATGAACTTATTTTTTTTTAAGTTTATATGAAATCCAGATGGAGGAAAACATTATTCAGGCTGAATAAAACATGTTGTGACATTGATTTCTAGAACTATTAAGTTGGAAAATAGTCGCATTGTTTTGTGAACTAATAAATTGGTTGACCTGAAGGTTAATCAAATATGTAATCATCAGGACAATGAATCTTTTAGGAGGGAAGCATGTAACACCCTAAACTGTTGTTACTTCCTCCTAAGCATTCAAGTGTTGATATGTGATTTATTTTGAAAAAGGATGTGCTCCTTTAATTGTGAAGTCATGCTTGATATGGACTGTATCTTCTTTGAAATTGCAGATCTTTGACTGAGTTGGAACATAATTGGACTCTTTTAATTATTTCATTTTAAACCTGAGTTTAATCTGATCTCGGAATGAATATGGAGTTATCCATCTATAAGACCCAGCCTTGGATCAGTGGCATTGATCCAAGTAATGCTTTAAGTTTATTTGGGATGAACTAAAATTATAGACCTTTCGCAGGTTGCAAGGTCTGGATGCATTGACTAAACTGTTCCGGAGTCTAACTCAGGCTGATCGTGTTAAATGAATTGGTTCCCAATATCGTAATATCAGGAACGTCTTGATCGTAGACCAGGTAATAAATTCAGATACATTTATTTCCACTAGCCTATTGGCAGTGCAGGAGTGAACCCTGTTTGTGAATGTATGTTGTAGATTCTTTTTCTGAGCATTTGTAATGTTAGACCTAAGATGGATTTATTAAGGTTCGTAACCTAAAACTAAACTATAACCTAGGGGTTAGATTAGTGTTAATCTAACCTAGGCCTAGGCTATAAGCTAATGTTCTAAGTTAGTATCTATGTGCTATGAGGTTAGACTAAGTGTTATCTTAAATCCTAACCTAAGTTTCTAACCTAAATAATGAACAAGGAAGAAAGGGGACCTATGGAAGGGTGCAAACCATGGGTGGCAGTTTCTATGGCATTAAATGGAGGGATAAGTATGAAGGATAGGTAATTTGGTAGAAGTTTTTAAATGGCTAGCTAGAGCTGACATGGCAGGTCGCCAAAGTTGGAAATGGTCTTCGAACTGGTTTTATCCATCGCCAACTATGGTGGTCGGTGGCAATGGAAATTAAGCAGGAAATTAGGAGTAAATGCCATTTATGAACTCGGTCTTCGAGCTCGGGTTTCACGGGAAGGCATGCAAAATGGAAAATTAGTAGTTTGTTTGGTTTTTCATGCACTCCAGTTTTCCCTCTACCTGATCACTGGTTCTTCGCGCCAGTCTTCTTGGTGTTGCATGGCAAGTATGAGCGTAACTAGCTCTTTTCTCTGGCAAGGAAAACTTATAAGTCATGGAAATAAAAAAAATTTGTTGGTGAATCTAACATGGAAAAAGAGGAGAAGGCTCGAGCTCTTTCAGTGGTCTTCTTCAGATTTTTAAGCAAATAACCAGGCATGTTAGGCCTTAACCTTTAAAAATCTTGCTTTCTTTCAATTGATTTCATTAGAACAACTCTATTCAGATGATTTTTGGGTTTAGATGGTTTTTATGGTAGCTTTGTGTGATTTTGTTACTGTATCTTCTTGCTGGTTCGACTTTTCAAGTTTAACCCTTGATGGGTGTGTATTGTGTTTCGAACTGTTGCTCTATTTTGTTGTGTTTTGCATTCTACCTTAAGTTTGTGAAATGTATGCAAGAAAGAATATTATACCTGCTTTGTGAGAGCCCATGAATTGTTCCCTTGTTGGGTTCAGGGTATAGTTGATACTTGTTGTTGATACTTGTCAGAAAGGATACTGATGGACTTTTGTTTGAATGTTCAGTTTAATTGGACTTCTTTGTAAGTTCCGTCATGGTTAGTATAGGTGGTGGTTACTGAATCTTGTTGGGTTTCGCTATGATACTTAGGTTATGTTGAACGGATAATTGGCTGTGTTTCAGTATTTGATGCGACCCTGTAGAAGTTGTTTTTCCCTCCCTTGTGTTGCAATTACGGGATTTAACCCGTTGATGGTTTGCATTATATTTATTTTATTTACAAGATGAATTTGTGGAGTCCTTGGGTTGGTTCGTATATTGGACTACTGTATAAGTCATGTATGTGTATACTGGTAGTATGATTCCATCGGAGTCCTGGAGGGGTAACTTGCAATACGACTTCTGTTATCTTGTAATGTATACCTTCATTTAAGTAATGAAATTTTGGTACAGACTCAGTTGGTGTAATTTTTACATTTCCTATCCGAGTAAGCTTAAGAAAATAATGTTTTAGAGGCTCAGTTGGATTCCTTGTTACGAAATCAGTATTTAGCTTTTGTATAAGCCTGATTTTGTATATTTACCATTGTTGGCACGGTTGGAATCATTAACTGATATTTATTTGTATATTGGCTTCTGTAGGAGCTTTATCGTGTATACTGTTGTTTGGATTCAGTTGAAATCCTTGATTGGTAACCAGTGTATCTGCCTCTATATAAGCCTGTTTTTGTACACTTGTTGTTTTTGGCTCTGTTGGGTTCCTTAAGTTAGATAGATATCATGTATCTTGGCTTCTGTAAAAGTGGGTCATGATTACCATACTTTTCAAACTTTGAATGAGTTCAGATGTGAATACAGTATGTTATGTTTCTTTCTGAATAATTCCAGTTAAATGAGGTTGTGCATGTGCGTGGATTTTGTATGAATATCTCTACATAGTCTTAGGGAAACATCATTTGCTTTAATGTCAAGGAGTCTCTTGTTGACTGCGATAAAAGAGAAGTTCTTTGATTTTGACCTTGAATCTAAAGCCTTACAGTGTTTAGTAGGGATTAGAGTGAGCTGTAGGTTGCTGAGAGGGATTGTTGTCGTGTTTGAGCATGATTACGTCTTCTGTTGCATGGATATCTAGTATGGAGCTTGATTGAACTTAGGAGCTATCGACTGCACCTCAACAGGTGATGGCAGTGAATATCTTCTTGTTTGTCGCTTCGTGTGGAAGGTCATGTGGAGTCTGTTTAGTAGATATTCATCACTGTTTGGCGTGAGAGCTACTGTACTACTATTAAACTCCAGTAGTTTGTTATATTTTAAACTTTAAGAAAACTGTGGTGCTTCTGGTGGCCTCATCTGATTTATTCGCATGTGTTTAAGGTGAATGCTTTGCTCTTGGAAATACGGTACAGTCATGAGCTAGTTCTGAGGGAAATATGTATGATTCATTTATTTCTCTTCTGTTGTAAAGTATAGGTTGATATAATTGTTTATCTAAATTTTGGAATTGTTCTAACATGCTGATGGAATCATGAAAGGTTATGATATTCATTTATTATGTTGAATATATTAGTTCGTCTGATGTTACTGTCCTTGGGATTCAGATGGATAGTTGTTTAGATGCATTTGTCTTCTTGGTCACTAACGTTTTGATGAAATATTTGAAAGGAATACGATACATAAGTAGTATGTTTCAAATCTTTGGCCAAAGTATCGCAAGCTGCTAATTGCATTTTCCTAAGTCACCTGGTCTAAGGGATGAGATGCCAATGAATAATGGTAACAATTATTCAGATAGGTTCCTTAGATAGAGCATTCTGAATCCCAAAATAGGGAAGAGAACCACAAGAGTGGTGTGTTAAATAAAAACGCCAACTCTTATTACTCATGAATAGATCAGTAGATTACCGAGTCATGGAATGAATAGATCGGAGGTACTCCGAGTCATTATAGCTATATATGGTTATCTGTTATAAGAATGGTTATTTGATTTGTGAGTTCTAAATTACGTATTTAGAACCAGGATGCATTTATCAAAAAAAAATTTGACTTGTTCTAATGTATAAAATGAAGATGTTACATGTCTATCAATCTCCCTTTCACGTGCTTCATTATACTTGAGTCATCTCTCCTCCCTTTTCTTTTTAGTCATTATATCAGCCATCTATCCCCAACCTAGCTTCCTTGCCAAGTGCATAGAGTGGTTAAGTTGGCCATAGGAAATGCCTCTAAACCCATGGTTACCATCAAGATTTTGATTACCAGGGGAATAACACGTAGAAATGATCCTCTGCACTCTCACAAGAACTCAAACTCAACATCTTCTAGATAGGAATAAGTGGAAATGGCATATTCCATAGTGTAGCTAGTCAATACTCCCTTCCACCAATGATCTACAGCATGGGTCCACATTAGATTAGCATCTTGTAAGTTCTAATATGTTTCTTGGGTCTAAGGGTGTGACTTATAATACCACCCTGATCTAGATGTATAAGCCGAGAGCCATACAAATAAATCTATTGGGAAATAGTAGAGGAAGGTTTCGTACAACTCATGATAAAGAGTGTCCTCTACCCATCTTCGTGTGTTAAACCTAGGTCTAGTATTGAATCTCTGATTGAATTCGTCCTCCGTGCTTTTAAACCAATCTTCAACACCTTCAAGTGTTAAGCACTCCGCAATCACTTTTTACACAGATCATGATGTATGCCATGTTCCACTATAACTTTGAAAAGATTTCTTGGTGACAGAACTGTTGGTGTCGAAACGCAGCACCCCTGGGACTCCGCAACGCGATCGTTTGAGACTCCCAGTGCGATTGCACAACATGGAGCTTTTCCCAAGTGTGGGACCTCGGGAAATCGGAAAAGCTCTCCGGATGAAGGCCGGCTCCTATTCCTCTGTTCAGATGCACCAATAAAACGCAGAGGTTTACCCCAAAAACCTAATCTAACTACCAAGGAGACAGGGAGAGAGAAAATGCATAAAAATAAACCTAAGCTAAGGAGGTGATGCACCGAGGAATGAAGAACATATGTTTCGCCAATAAACACAAACCAATAAAATGTAATGCAAAAGATATGCACAGATAGCCAGATTCACAGTGAAGATCGAAAGGACGCAAATAACACGTAGAGGGTTGAGAAACATCCACAAATATGCATTAATTTGCTCCAAAGGGTGATACAACACTGCAAACTGCCAAGAGGCAAGGTTGCATTACAGTTCCAAATGGGAAGGTCCTTTGCTCCACAAATCCACCTGCCAGGGAGAAGAAGGGAGGAGGCACAAAACAAAAATGTTCGACCCTTAAAAAAAAAAACAGCCCCCTCCTTACATTTTATATGGAGGAAAAGAGAGGGAGAAGAGAGGAATTTGAACTGCCCCAACCACCTCCAAAGCTGCATTTAACTCGTCTCATTATGGCGGACTGTACTTCGAATCGGGTTTGGAAGAAGCCCCGGCATGTGTTCGATGCTTGCGTTTTCCCGAAACCCGCTTCCCACGTGATTCCGAGCTTTCTTTTGTGTCGGGGCAGAAGATGAACCCGCATGCGCATCGGATCCGGAGGGGTGCTCGACATGCTTTTGCCCCGTTGCATTTCCGACTTGAAAACCCGATCCGAAAATCCGATTTGCTTTTGCGTCGGGTTTTGGAGACCCTGCGACATGTTCTTTCCCGGGCGTCGGATTTTGAAGACCCGCAACATATTTCCTTCTGTCGGGTTTTAGAGACCCCCCGACATGTCGTCTCCCTCTGATTTTCCGCTTCCTTCCTATGTCGGGCTCTTCAACCCCCGCAACATGCTCCCGTGCCATGCTCCTCCGACCTGTTTTCCCGATCCGGATTTCCGCCTCTGATTTCCCGCTCTGCAACCCGACTCCATTCGCGCCGTGTTCTGTGTGCGGGTTTCGCGGCCCTTCCGGCATATCGCGCGCCATGTTCTTCCCCCCGGTCTTCCCGCTCCCTCTGATTCCGTCGACTTGTTGGCTTTCGCGATTTGCCTCTGTGCGTCTGTCGGGAGAGGAGAAATATACAACAAGAACCAAGATGTAGTCATTTTTGCACCCCAATAAGAACAAGGGAACCTCATGCACACTGGCCTATCACCCAGCGGGCACTGGGTGCTCACCCAAGGCAAACGAGAGGGAGCCAAGTATATCTTTTTTGTGAGTTCAGTGGAAGGCATAATTCATGATTCTGACTTAGTGATTTAATAGACATGAAGAAGCTATAGAGCTCAGGATAGTTTCTACACCCCTTCAATCATAATAGTAACAAAACATGCAATAGAATTAACTAGAACCAAGAAGTTGTAAATTCATAATTAGACTAAAATTTAATTAAAGTTCATGATTATACAAGATCAAAACCATAGTGGAAACATGTAGATAATATAGGAAGGAGATCTTAACATAAACATAGTGATAACCTTATCACATTCATTCATAGTATTACTCCAAAACATCACAGAGAGGCGGACCACAGTCATGTGCAATATCTAGATCCATACATGTATGCTTACAAAATAAAATTTACATTCCCCATTTCCCCATTACATCCTTCCTAGAATCATCTACCCAATTATCCCATAGTTCTCATGTTAATTCTGCAGAGCTTCACTACCTTACTTATGTCTCTGTTTTTTTCCAAGGGCACACATATAAATAGGCATCTGAGCTCTAACAAACTCCTCTGTAGCCTCAGATCTAGCCGCAAGTGTCAAGGTGTGGGTTACCCTATGCGTATGCCTCTCCATGTCATGATTAGCTTTTTAAATCTTCCTATCGCAAGGTATATTCCTTCCAAGACACCCTGTAACCAGGATGAAACCTTATCCAAATGGAACACGTTCTTCACATGTTCTATCTAAAAGGCTGAAAATGGCTAAGTTCTAAATTTTTCTTCACGTGACGTGCACATCCTTGGTTCTCTAAGAAACCTTTTGAATTTTTCCTTGCGTTCCTTCACCTGCGTGCTTCCTCTGGTCGTGTGTGCCTACGCGACTTTAAGATTTGGAATCTATATCAGGGGCCCAACAATTGTTTAGCACAACTTAAGTTATTAGATGAACGTTGTCTTCATGCCCTTGATCATCTTCAAGTCTACTAAAAATGCATCAAGTGTGCCTATGATAAATGTGTCCATAAACAAACCTTCAAGGTGGGTGATCTCATCCTCAAGGAAAATCAACATGTAACCAAAGTAGAAAAAACCAAACGGGGAAAATTTTCTCCTAATTGGCTTGGACCATACATCGTAACCCATGACTATGGATTAGGTGCTTATTGCTTATATTCACTTGATGGTAAGCTCAAAGCTAAGCCTTTTAATGCCTTGCATCTTCAATCATTCTATTATTGACTTCTAGTCCTACATTACTATTTATCTCGTCCATTCTCATCCCTTGAGCACCATTTACCTTTCTCTATTTTGCACCTCTACTTCAATGACTAAAGAAGAATCCTATGATTACGCATCACCCTTTTTTCCTTATCTTAAATATGTGCACCACAGCTCTACACATGGCATGATTCTCATGGATAATTTTCATCTTCTTTTAGATGAGACCCCATGGTCGTTCACCCTTTCCTTCTCAACAAGAACCAAATGCTTTGTTATAGTCTTGTCCATGACTTAAAAGCCAAAAAAAATAAAAATGAATCCCTCAGAAGGACGTCTTCCACTATAAGGGATCCACTCCTTGAGTCAAACTTCCAATACAAAAGATGAATCCCTCAAAAGGACATCTCCCACCTTCAATTGTCTCTATAAGTAGATTACTCCCTTGAAGGAAAACTATAAAAAGCTCACAACTCTCTACATAGTCTATCCAAAAAGAGGAATATTTTCTTCAAAATCAAAACTCAGAAGCTTCCCGCATCGATCAACTTTGCAAAGACCTCAAGGAGACATATATTCATCCCATATAGACTTCCCACATCGATCATTCTATCTCAAAAGTAAAAAAGAAAAAGAAACAGAAAAATAAACTTTTTCGTTATGGACTTGCCTATTGTGAGCTTAGATCCATTGCCCAAGGCATTTTTTTCCCATTTTATGACCCAGTTACCCTCACCTCCTTACCCGTTGTCTTGTCACTTCATTCCTCAAGAGACCTGTTGAACCTATGACATTTGGTGATTCTGTGACTGTTCTTCACCTTTAGAGTAATCAATCATGCAATGCCTTTAGGGTCTTACCTTCACTAGCCTATCTATAGATGTGTTTCATACATTTTGATCCTTGTCAATTGGGTGGCTTTCTTGCCCCCTCTTATCTTTTCTCTTCTTCATTACCTTTTGATCTTCCTGTATAGAACTAGACCCTCAACACCTGTCTTTTGGTATTTTCTTCTCACACCTCAATCAACCTAAAATCACCCATACCTATCTACCTATATTCCACCTAACCTAATCAACCTTGACGTAATCCTACCCATGACATAGAATCAACACTACCTATCAAACTAAAATCACCCATACCTATCTACCTATATTCCACCTAACCTAATCAACCTTGACCCAATCATACCTATGACCTCAAACCCAACCTACCTATCCACCTCACTACCTATTCTTCTATCTTCTCATATTCTTCCCTAGCCTATGGGAGAACTACATTGGTCTGAGGTCACTTTTCACCGGGACTATGTAGGCAGCACTTCCAGGGCATGGGGCCCTAGAAAGTTAGCTCAACCACTCTTTACCCTCACCATTTTCCCCACCTATACCTAATTTCCTATTCATATCAAACACCTCGAAATCTAAACCATATACCACATAAATTTTACCACTTATATTATTTCACATTTTCATACATAACCAAATTTTTCCACATTTTACACCATCTCATGCATTTATATTACCATTTGTTATCAAAATACCAAAATGAACATCCATGCCTAAATAGACCTGACTCCACCATGCCTAGACAGACCTGACTCAATCCATGCCTAACCTGACGTAATTCCATCATGTCTAACTCACCTAATTTCCATCCATATCAAACCAACAAACCCATATCTCATCGAATACAAAGTAACAAATCCATATCTCATCTAACACAAGCCATAAACCAATATCTCATAAACACATCAACACATCACCAAATTCCATGAATATCATCATATAAATCAATAACTGTGTATCTAAAAATCCATGTCTATCTCATCATGGCCATCATCTCAAAAAAATGTCAGCACACATGTCAATATACAATACGAAATGTCATCGGCACATAGGCCGGTCTCATATATACAAAAAGAATGAATGAATCAACACAAATATCTTCGGCTCACAGGCCGGTATCATGTATAAAAAATAAATACAAAATATCTTCGGCATGCAGGCCATTCTCATATATAATACAAACAAAAATGAATCGGCATGTAGGCCAGTCCACATCAGGTCAATCATCTCCCCATCTGATGTTGGGGAATGCTCCTTGAGACTGTGTCTCTCCCGAATCCTCTACCACACCTGTTTGGAGCCTGACACCTACTTCACCTCCTACTGATGGCCTCTCACCTGGGGCTGGCCTTCACATACTAGTGGCCTCACCACAACCCTGTCCCTGGGCTCATCGGCCCCCTGTACTCTCCACACTATGAGTACAGGATTTGGTCCTCTCACTGGAGGCCTGCTATGCTCTATACTTGGCATAGGAGGGCACATCTAGCTCGGTAGCTAACAAATGATCATAATAGTACCATGGATCTCCTAGAGCATCTCTAAACCTCTGCATGGGCACTGTCTATGGAGGTGTCATGTGTCCCGCTACCTGTGTGGGTACCTATACAATGGGAACATGTTCCTGAACCTGCACTAGGCCTTGTGCTGGTACAAGAGCCTGAGTCATCCTAGGAATCTGTGTCTGTGCCTATATCTGGGCCTGCAAGGTAGTAATCTATGTCTGTGATGTTGTTAGCTAGCCCTACATACCCGTAACCTGCCCTTGCATTGTGGCCAACAGGCCCTGTAAATCCTGCACCTGCACCTATAGAGTGGCCATTTCCCCTCCATCTCCATCTCTGCCTATCTCCTCTCCATCTCCATCTCTCACTGCCTCCACCTACATCGGTACCTATCTCTACCCTTCCTGAGCCTGCAACATCGCTATCTGGGTCTGTAAGATGGCAGCCTGTGCCTCTGAACCTATAAGCTACCCATGCATGATCCCAAGCTACATCACCAAAGTTTCCACCTGCCCCTATAGGGCATCTCTCTAAACAATGATGGTGGTTAAGTCTGGCTGCCTTGGCCTCGGTGGTACAGCTCTCAGTTGTGCCACCCACTACTACTTGTACGCATCTGTAACCCTAGCATCATCAATTTGTATATCTACTGGCTGCTTCTCCTACCCAATCGACACTATGGGTCATGGTGGAGACATAGATCTCTCCTTGTCATCTCTCATGTATTGTGGGAAGGGTGGTGGTATGCCCTGTACCAATCCAAAATGACATCTAACCCACTCTACGGGTATCCACTCATGCTCTCCTGCTTGCCTCCCCTCTATCCACAGATGTATCTTTAGCCCAGATAGCTCCATGGCCATCTATCTGTATGAAGGGAAGCCCACATATACCCTCCAAATGATGTCCACCATAGACAGCCCCTCCAGGAACCTCCTGTAATAAGCTACGTCATGCATAGCTCTGGCACCTCGAGCCTCTCCCATGGCTGGTACCCACCACCTATATCCCACTCTCAAAACTCTCTGTGGGAATATGTCTTCCTGGAGCATCCCCACTGGTCGAACACAAACAATTTTCTCATATTTGCAACAATGCAGTAATACAATTAAGTAGATGGTGAACCTCCACAGTCACCCATAGGCCCATATCTCTCTATACACCTGTGTCAGCAATGCAGGTGCCCATGTGAACCATGTCTGCTGTATCATCATATCATGGAGAACTTCCATTAGTGACCTCAAGAATCTCCCCCCCTCTACATCCGGTAGTGTGAAGTAGCACACCACCTCCATCAAGAGTAAAACTAACCTCATCTCCTCTAGATGAGCTCTATACATATCTCCATAGCTCAGGCTAGTGCTATGGAACGTTAGGTCCGCTATACCCTCACCAAAATTGTGTGCTAGTAGCTCCTCAGATGCCTTTGAAGAGATGAAATACACCTGGGCCCCCAATATGGGCAACCACAGGAACCTCTAGATGTCCTTTAGGGTGATCGTCATCTCACCCATTGGTAAATGAAAGTTGTTGGTCACCGAGTCCCATCTATAGATGAGGACAACCATAAGACTTGCCTCCCAGACTACATGCCGGTAGCACTGCACACCTATCAATCCCACCTTTGTCACATGCTACCACTCTACCTGTGTCATGATTTCCCATACTATCAATAAAAAGAGTGGCACCTAGGCCCTCATCCACAGCTTGTCTCAGGCCTACATCCCACCAAAGCATTGTATTAGTATACCCTTCCTAACTTACCTTATTTTACCCCACATCCTGAACCTATCTACCCTAACCCTCAACCACACCTACCCAAACCTATCTACCCTACCCACCTACTCAAACTTGTCTACCCTACCTATCTACCCTAACCCTCACCCACACCTACCCAAACCCATCTACCCTACCTATCTACCATAACCCTCACCCACACCTACAAAAACCCATCCCCCCGAAACTCAACCTTACCCTCACCCAAAACCACCCTCCACACTTACCCACTTACCCTACTTTTTCACCCTAAATCCTTCCCCTCTCACCTAACTTCTTTCACACCTTACCCTTACTCTCTTCCCTTTTGCTATCCCACTTTACCCTTCGGCCTAACTGACCCTAGTTATCCCCGAACCGACCACGTTCTTCCCTTCCTAACTGTTTATACTGACCCTACCTTTGGTGTACTTAAACATACCGAAATTTCCCTGAACCTAACCTACGTTGAGTTTCCTGACCTTATCCTATACCTTGGATACCAGATTAAATTCACCCTTGTTTGGATAAACCTATCGACCTTAGACGATGTAGAGTTTACATGCTCTTCAACGTGGTAGTGTGTCACAATTTATACGTATGCATGCGTTCCACTGGCACTACCTTTGACCTTGGCCTGTTTACCTATATGCACAATTTTCCCTTTATTCCTTTCCCCATTTTTCACCTATCCTTCTTCACACCTACTTTTATCAAACCCCTCAGCAATTTGCCCTGTCACCTCATTAGTTCCTAGTTTGAGGGGGAACACCCTTATTCCCACTTGGGGAAACCACACTCGATTCTTATTTGTGTCGCTTACCAATACAAGTTGTGCAACAAGAAGGGGAAAAATGTAGACACCAAAATCGTGTCGTAATTACCTTGGTCCCCTACCACAGCCGTATAATCACCTACCTCCTACACCCCACAAATGTTAATTTAATTACTAATTAAATTAAGACCATTTACCTCCATACACATTAATTTAATTATTTTAATTAAGTCAATGACCTTTTACCCACACACATATTAATTTAATTATCTACATTAAATTAATTCACTACCCTCACACACCTATTTAATAAAATCACCTTTATTAAATACACTTCACCTAACCACCCCCATCATTTGACCCATTAAACTAAACCCTAAGCCAATACCCAAAACAAACCTAACATTTCACCCATCCCCTCACCTCTCATTAAAATCCTCCTAAGGATGGTTTTCATCCCAAGAAATTAAGAGACCCTTATCAAGGAGCATAACAAATTCCTAGTCAACCTTTTGAACAACCCAAGATATCTCCCCAAAACTGACATCGGTTCACCCTAAACCGATGTCAGTTCCCCTAAACCAACGTTGGTTATACTAGGATGGACCAAATGCCTATTTAGACCCATTTATAGCTCTGTAATATGGGTTGGTTGTTGATCGTTCATGGTTAAACCTTCGGCATCAGATTTCCTTATCACGAATTTGATCTTTTTAGGCGTAACAACAAAGAAAGGATTAATTTGTGATCAGCCGAGACAGCTAGGTGCACTGGCACAATAGTAAAATTTCTACCCAACATCCCCTAACACAACAATATCTTCATCCTTCTTCGGATATGTACCTCACAGAAGAGTAAGTATTCTCCTCCAATCTATTTCATTGGCTTATCTCATATTTACACCCCCTTTTTGATCACCCAACACCTTTTACCAACTCCATCCTTACCTAAAAACCTTTAAAACCCAGTCTATGTGAGTCCACCAGCCCCTGACCTAACCGCCATCGGCTCTCCCTAATTGTTGCCGGTTACGCTCAGATTGACATCGGTCTCTGTGTTTCCTACCTTGACCCAGAACAGAATACTAATACACCTTACCTATTGACTCCATTTGTCTAGAATCATACCTTGACTTGTACCTACACCCATGACAGTAATTTTCCTCCCTAGATCTCCTTCTAGCCTATTGCATTTGTATGAGATACCTGAATCATACTAAACTATAGTAGGACCATATTTACTTTATTTTCAGCATTGAATTATTGTAAATAGTGGACTGACAACCATCTAGGAAGTATCGCACTTCCAAGATATAGCACTTGCTAGGTAGTCCACTGCATATATTTTTTAACTCTTTTTGGTGGTCTTGTTTTAATTCTTATACATGTATTTCCTCCTAGCCAAAAGGAATGTCTCACAATCACTTTGATTCAGAATTCAGATATGCGTGCATACAACCTTCAACCATCTCGAACCAAGTATTCCTCTTACCACCTTTACCTTATCTATTTTGTCAAGTACTTCTCAAAAAACTAAGAAATTCGGTGAAACAGTTCAATCGCTTGGATTACGTTGATAATTCCATGCTTTAGGGAAGTCTTCGGCTCCCCTTTTCAACTCAAATGTATATGTTTCCTACAGATACCTCCTCAATCTATCCAAAGGTATTTCCAATAACCAAATTGACCCTGACCATGCCTGTTGAAATGACTTATTCTTCATCACCTTTACCTACATCTGAACCTTTTCCCATAACCCAACCCGTTCCTTTGTTTAAGATCTTACCTACACCTACATCACTTCCCACATCCAGACCTATCACTACCATGGGTATCATGCCGACATCTAGCCTTTTCCATTCACCCATCAAATTGGACTTATCCACACCTTCCCAAGCCCGCACGAAAAATATTCCTCCACCTAAGGGGAAGACCTGACCTTCTAAGATGCATACACCAATTTCAACCATCACATCATTATAACCTTAACCCCTTCCGTCTATCCTTAGACCTCACTAGTTTACCCTAGTCAAGTAATCACCTACCCAAATAAAATCAAAAGCGCAACAACGTGCCTCCTCATCATGATCCTTTATTACCTCTAATCAACCTACGTAACCTTTACCCTCACCCACAAAATTCTTACTTCATATACCTCCACCAACTGTTTCACCTTATTCTTAGATGTTTCTTTGAAATATTGATGAAACAAATAGGGTAATGGGTGCAGGAGGAATACATGCTAAAATGTTGGTTGATGGGTTGTTGTGCGCGTATGACTTCTGAATCCACAACTGATTGTGAGAGCTTCCTTTTGGCTAGGAGAAACTACATGTAATGGAAATTAAGACCACCAAAAATAGTTAAACAATATGTGCAGTGAACTGCCTATCATGTGCTAGATTCGGGAAGTGTGATACTTCCTAGACAGCTGTCAGTCCACTGTTTAAAATAATTTAATGTGGGTAATAAAGTAAATCATATTGGAATTGAAATGATTTGGGTATATCATCCAAAATACAATCATGGTTCTTACTTAACTGGTGACGGTTAAGGGTAACCGACGTTAGTCAAGGTGGGATTTCCTAGGTTTACTAAACTAGGCAGATCCCCTTGATTTTATCAGATCTCATGTCGTTAACCCGTGGCTTATACTAGAAGCTTCTTGTAAGCATGTGGGATTGTGGTTAAAGAGAATGTTGGCATTTATTTGAAGGGTTTGGGTAAGTCTTAGTTAGTTATGGCAACTTACTAAGAATAGGTCTTAGGGTGAGTTTGCTTGATGAGGTGTCTAGGTGAGGTGTATGTGTGGATATTATCTAAATTAAGATATTTAAATAATAAATATGGTAAGGATAATGAATTAATTTAATTAGATTAATTAAATTAATATTAGTGTGGTGAAGGGGACCTTGGCTAGGTGAATGTGATGAAGGTGTTTATTTGTCGAGGGACCAAAGGGGAATGTGACCTAATTTTAGTGTCTACATTTTCCCCCTTTTTATTGCATAGCTTGTATTGGTAAGTGATACTAACAAAAATAAGATGTGGTTTCCCGAGGTTTGGGTGAAGGTGATCCCCCTCAAACTAGGAACTAATGAGGCCAAAGGTAGAATTGGTGAGTGGTTTGATAAAAGATAAATGTGATGAAAAGGTAGGTGGGTAGTAGGTGGAAAAAGGTCAACTCGAGAAATATAGGTAATGGATCAAGGTCAAAGGTAGCAACAATCAAATGCATGCACACGTATAAACTGTAGCACACTACCAGGTTAAAGAGCATGCAAACTCTACATTGTCTAAGGTCAATAGGTTTATCCAAACAAGGATGAAGTGATTCTGGTATCCAAGGTATAGGATATGGTCAGGAAACATGACATAGGTTAGGTGCATGAAAATTTAGGTATGTTCCGTTAATCTAAAGGTAGAGTCAGGATAAATGGTCACATCAATAGGCTAGGTAAGGTCAGTAGGTCAACAACAAAGGCAACAATGCCACAAGGTATAGCGAACACATGAGGTCAAAGGTCACTAGCAATGGTCCAGGTCCAAATATCTAGGTCATGGTGTGGGCAAGGCTGAGGTATGAGTAAAATAATGAGTCCCCAAAGGAGGACAAGGGTATGTGGTCAATGATGAGGTCAATGTTTAAGGGTGAGGTAAATGGTCAGGGGAAAGGTTAGGTGGGGTAAATGGTTAGGGTGAAGGGTAGGTGTGGAAAAAAAGGAGGGATAGGTGGGGTAATAGGGTAAAAGGTTAGGTTTGTGCAATATAGGGTGATTGATGCCGGTCAAAGGTAACTGATGTCGGTATAGGTCAACCAACCATGGTAAGGTAGGGCATGCGACCGATGCTGGTGAAGGGTAAACTGACGTTGATTTAGGTCGGGTTTATTATAAAAACAAAAAATCCATGTTTTTTGTTATTAATTTTTCATTTAGCTAATTGAGAAAATGAAAAAAGAGAGAAAAGTGTCTAGATGTAACGGAGCATTGAGTTGGCGGTGTGAATGACGGGTGATTGGTTGGTGAGAAATGGGTCCACAGGATCAGTGTGAGTGATTTGATTGGGTAGAGGTTGCGGGTAGCGATTTGGTAATGGTGGAGGCCAAAGAGGAATCAGGCGGGCCATCAGTGTAGCTGCCAGATGTGCTACCGAGATGACAGTAGCACGATGAGGTAAGCATCCAACTCTAGTTATAGTTAGTTAGATAGATGAGATGATTTTTAAATTTTTTTTGTAGTTGTTTGTTTTTTGTTTTTTTATTGTTGTGGGTGGGGAAAAAACTAAATTTGGGAATATGAGAAAAGTGGGTAAAAATAAGAATGGGGAGGGAAATAATTGGGAGAGGATGGGATGGGATGAGGTGCAAGGGAGGTTTAGGTAATTGTAGGTGGTTAAAAGGGGCAAGGGGGGAGGTTTGTGAGAAAGGGGAGTTTTGGGGATTTCAGGTTTTTACCATGACAGTGACCGGCATCGGTCAAGTGTGGCTGGCGTCGGTAGTGTGTAACTAGTTTTGGTCACTAAGTAAGTGACCAATGCTAGTTAATGGGTGATCGAGGTTGATTAAAGGGCACCAACACCGGTCAGGTTTTGGGTGATAAGGGACAAAAACTGCCACAGGTCAGGTGATTAAGATGGGTAGGGGTAAAATAAGTGGCTAGGAAATAATAGGGGCAAGTATGGGTGTGATAAATATAGATTAATGTATTGTTTATATTGGGTACAGGGGAGAGATCAGCTACATATGTGGGACATGGTTCTGCCCCTACTGGTGACGGTGTACGGTGTAACGACCCCTGAGGACTTGCAGCATGTGGCGGTGATGGGCTTGAGTGGAGTCCAATGCTATTGGCATGTAGTCTAACAGCCTAGTTTGATGTTCATGCTCACCGATAGATGGGATTCTGTGACCAACATGTTTCACCTACCGACAGGTGAGATCAATGTCACCCCATAGGACGTGTTTAGGATTCTACGGCTACCTATATTGGGTACACATGTCTACTCTATCTCCTCTGAGGCCTCAGAGCAGCTGATGTTGATGGTGTTTAGTGAGGGGATGGCCGAGCTAAGATTCCATAGCGCCAGCTTGAGCTATGGAGAGATGTACCTAGCCTGTCCCAAGGAGACGAGGCTAGTGGTTCTTTTGATAGAGACAATGTGTTGCTTTGCACTACCAGATGCAGAGGGTGGATGTTTTCCCTGATTTTTGATAGGGGTACTCCATGACATGATGATAGATGAGACCCAATTTTCCTAGGCACTAGTATTCCTGGTGCAGCTATACGAAGAGTTATGGGCATATGGGCAGTTCTGCAGGTTCAACCTATGATGTACCTTCTTACTACAATGTTGGGCATATGAGCACATAATTTATCTGTGGCAAGTAGGGATACCCCAATCTGATGCATTCCGATCAAGATTTGTGTGGGTGGGGTACAAGCGAAGGGTTCCTGCTATTAGAGAGTGGAGATTTGACAGGCCCACATATGATGTGGCCTATTTCCAGTGGTTATTAGAGAGGTTTTCTAGAGTGGACATTATATGGTGGCCGTATGTGGGATTCCCCTCATAGAGGAATATGCATGAGGAGCTACTTGAGATCTAACTTTTGAGATGGATATAGCATCATCATGCTGGGGAACACGAGATGATCCTAATGGATAGATTCAGGTGGTAGTTTGGGCTATTACAGGACATACCTCTGCTCTTCCCATAGTACTAAAGAGATGACGTGGAGAGGCCCTTACCTCTACCATATCTAATAGTTCCCATAGGGTAGGAGAAGTAGGCAGTGGACCGGTGGATAGATGATGCTGGGGTCACAAACAGGTACAGAAAATGGTGGGCAGCTCACTTATGAGCCATACCACCTAGACCAGAGTAGCTAGATCTAGCCACCATCACAGTGTATAGAGACACCTTATAGGGGTAGGTGGCTACTCTGACTACCCAGTTGGGTATAGTGTAAACATATCTGGAGAGATCAGAGGTAGAGGTAGTAGAACTACATGTACAGGTGGTTATTTTACAGGCCCAAATGGCTGGTGGTTGGGATGGAGATGGAGAGGGGAATAATGGTTAGGTGGTGGCCTTACATGCATAGGTGGTATGTTTGCAGGTCCAGTTGGCCATAGTCCATGCACATATTGGGGTCTTGCAGGCCCAGATACAAGCACAGGGGTAGGGGGCACCACCACAGGCACCATGACCAGGTCCCAGTTCACAGGAAGTAGCGGGATAGGGTCCCGTAGGACAAGTACAGGGCCTAAGACCTATTAGACCACCAGAAACTCTACCTATATCTAGGTTACAAGATGCCCTAGGTGAGGCTAGATACTACCAGGACCAACTGATGGTGGAAGGAATAGAATTTCTATCATATGGAGAGTACCGAGCACAGCAGGCATTAAGTGAGAAGACTAGATCCCACACTCATAATGTAGAGAGCATAGGGAGCCATCAATCTCTAAGACTAGAGTAGGGAGAGGCCACCAGTGCATGGAGACCAACTCCAAGTGAGGTGCTAGTAGGGACTCAACTACCACCTATGATGGGTGGGAAGATGCTAGCAGGTCACTAGACAGGGGCAGAGGAGGTAGAGGGTACAGGTGACACAGAGATTGAGGACATCTGCTAAGATGAATGATATAGGCCTATTGAAATTTGATGTATGATAGTCATTTTTGTGATATATACTAGCCTATGTGCCGAGAGATAGTTGTATTTTTTATCACATACCGGCCTGCGTGCCAAAGACAGTGAGGATGTATGAGAGGTATTGTATATTTTGAGCATATACCATCCTGTATGCTGAAGAGATATTGTATTATTTTATTATTTCAGTGTATATGAGACCAGCCTGCGTGTTAATGGAATTTTGTATTGAGACAGCCATGATGGGATATCCACATATATTATATTGAGATACACATTTATTTATATGATGAGATACATGAGATTCTTGATTTGTTGATGTTTTGATGAAACTTTTAATTTATTGGTGCGTTAATGATATTTTCAATTTGTTGTTTTGATATGGATGGAAATTAGGTGAGTTAAGCATGATGGAGTCAAGTTGGTTTAGGCATGGATCAAGTTAGGTCTTAGGCATGGTTGAGTTATGTCTGTTAGGCATGGTGCAGTAAGGTTTTTTTAGGCATGGTTGAGTTAGGTCATAGGCTTGGATTGAGTCAGGTCTTAGGCATGGTTGAGTTAGGTTTGTTAGGCATGGTGGAGTCAAGTTTGTCTAGGCATGGTTGAGTTAGATTTGTTTAGGTATGGTAGTATTCAAGTTTGTTCAGGTATGGTTTTGTTAAGGTAGGTGAAGTTGTGATTTATTATGTTGGGCAATGATGATAATATGGGTCATATGTGAGATGTGGTATAGTCTATGCATAATGATGATAGAGAAATGGTAGGTGTAATAAATGTATGTTGTGATGAGGATTAAATATGAAGCAACTTGTTATGTCTGTGGTTTAGTTTCCAATTTTGGGTATAAAAAGGGAAACTAAGTGAGGTATGATGTAATGTGACGAACATGGATGAATTTTTTAGGGTAGAGAATGGCCGAGCTAACCTCCAAGGGCCCCAATCCCTCGGCATGATGTCTACATAGTCCAGGTGAAAAGGGACCTCGGGAAAATGTAGTTATCCCATGAGCTAGGAAATAATACGATGAGGTATGAAAATGAGTTAGTAGTTTTTAGGAATGGCGTGGTTTTAGATCTGTTAGGTGTGGGTGGATTATAGGTAAAGTGATGTAGGTGAGGTCAATCATGGCAAAAGAAGAATATTACCCCAAAGGTAAGCGTCGATGACCAAGTCCTGTATAAGGTAATCAAACGTAAACAAATACGGTTAAAAGATAAGAGGGAGAAATAAAGCCACCTGATTGTGTAGGATCATACCAAGTAGATCACACTGTGGAGGAGGTGATGAATGTAAGACCCAAAAGACATTGCATGATTGATTTTTCTATCGTGAACAGTAGTCACATGATCACCAAATATCAAATCTCCAAGAAGTCCCTTGAGGAAGTAGGAAATGGGAGTGGGAATCGTGAGAAGGGTGAAAGGTGGTAAATTAATTAATTTTTTATATGGTATGAGGTAGCATGCTCTTCGGGAAAGAGATCCGAGGTCACAATGGGCAAGTCCATGAATAAAAAGTTTTATGTTTTGACTTGTATTTGAGATAGACTGATCGATGCAAGAAGTCTATATGGGATGAATAAAATTTAACTCCTTGAGGTCTTCGTGAAGCTGATCGATGCAGGAAGCTTTAGTTCCTCTCCTTGTTGTTTTTTTTTAAAGAGCTTTACATAGATGTCCTTCGAGGGAGCAGTCTATTTATAGTGGCAATTGTCAAGAGGAAGACGCCCTTTTGAGGGAGTCATCTTTTGAGTAGAAGTTTGACTCAAGGAGTTGTATCCCATGTGAGGGATTTGAAGTCATGGACAATACCAAGGTGGATAATAGGATTATTTTTCAAAAGGTGAGGTGAAATGACCATGGGTTCTCATTTAAAGGTAGATAAAAAGTATCCATGATAATCATGTTATGTGTAGTGCTGTGGTACACATATTCAAGAGAAGATACAAGTGACGGGTATGCATATGATTCTTGTTTAATTATTGGTGAGGTGTATGAAGTGGATATCACTCAAGGGATATGCATAGAAAGAGACAAAAGGTGAGGTAGGACTACAAGTCAACAATAAAATGGTCAAAGATGCAAGGTGTTAAGGGGCTCAGTTCAGGTTTACCATCGAGTGAAGATAAATGATAAGCACCTCATCCATAAGTATGAGTCACGATGTATGGTCCAAGACAATTAGGAGAAAATTTTCCCTGTTTACTTTTTTCTTCTTTGGTTATGTGTTGATTTTCTTTCAGGACAAGGTCACCAACGTGGAAGGTTCATTTATGGACACATTTTTCATAGGCATGTTTGATATGTTTTTGGTATACTTGAAGGTGATTTAGAGAATTAAGATGACATTTGTCTAATAATTCTAGTAGTTTTAAATGGTCCTAAATAAATTCATCATCATTGAGCATGTCATAAAGAGAAATGTGAAGTGGGGGTATCTAAACTTCAAGAGGCAGAACAACCTCTGTACCATAGACCATAGAAAATGGTGTGGCAGTAGTGGGAGTGTGAATACTAGTGCGGTATGCCCATAGGGAAAAAGTAATGTGCGTATGCCAATCCTTCCCAGTATCATTAACCACTTTCATAAGAATTTTGTTTAGGGTTTTATTAGTGGATTCGACTTGGCCATTAGTTTTTGGGTAGTAAGATGATGATAAACTAAGATGAATGCCAAAGGCATCACAAATTTTTTGCAATGTTTTGTTTTTGAATTGTTTTCCATTATCAGTGATGAGATGATGAGGAACACCAAAGTGAAAAATGATGTGATGATTGATGAACTTACATATTTTCTTGGCTTTCATGGAGATGAGTGGTCTTTCTTAAACCCATTTTGTATAGTATTTGGTAGTAGTGATGATCGAATTATGTCTTTGGTAAGAATGGGGATTGATTTCTCTGACAATATCCAAACCCCATTTAGAGAAGGAACAAAGGTCACGGATGACCTGTAAGGCATGACTGGGTGTGTGATGAAGGTTTACATGTTGTTGGAATTTTACACAATGCTTGACATAGTCGCAACAATCATGGTTAATGGTTTGGCAGTAATAGCCCAGGCGAAGAATACATTTAGCAATAGCAAGGCCACTAAAGTGACCTCCACATATGCCATCATGAACCTCCTTAATTGTATAAGGAATTTCAGAACTTGTGAGGCATCGTAAGATAATACCATCAAAGCCACACTTATAGAGGAGTCCCCCTAGGATGACATGACAAGAGAATTTTTTAAGGAAGGTGCATTGTCTGTTACAAGTGAGGTCAGGAGGTAAGATGGAGAGAGAAATATAGTCAGAGTATTGTGTGTATCAAAGTTCACTCGGGTTGGAGGTGACAGTTCCAATGGACTAAACATTGTGAGGTAGATAAGAAGGTGATTGGATTCAGTGTACGGTGCCAAATATTTTAGAATTGGTAGACGAAGTGGGTATTTGGGAAGCTAAGTAGGCCATGGTATCTATAAATTTGTTGGTTGAACAGGGGATAGTTTGAAGGGTGTAACAGTCAAAGGTGGTCAAAAGCATGTCAACATGATGTTTATACTTTTGAAGTATCTCATTATGACATTGGTATATACCATTGACCTAGTTTACGACCAATTGAGAATCACCAAAGATGTTGATTTATTTGACATCTAGGGCATAGGTAGCTTGGAGACCTAGTATGAGTGCTTCGTATTCGGTGATATTTTTTGTACAATCAAAATCTATTTTTAAATACAAAGGAATGGGTTCACCATCAAGAGGAATGAGGATAATACCAGCCCCACCCCCATGCTAACACTTGGAACCATCGAAGAAGAGTGTCATTTGGTAAGGGGGTTTGTCCAGGGAAAGGGTAGCAATTGACTCATTTGGAAAGTCAAAACTAGAGGGTTGATCCCCAAAAATAGGTACATTGGCCAATTGGTCGGAAATGGCTTGACCCTTGATGAAATTTTGATGAATTAATTTGAGGTCAAGATCAGCCAAAAGCATAAGCCATCATGCGGCACGCTGATTTTGATAAGGTTTGGCATACATGAAGTGTAAGTGGTCAGTGTTGGTCAAAACATAGGTTTTGCAGTTGAGTAGGTAATGACAGAGTTTGGTGGCAATGAAAACTACGACTAAGCAAATTTTTTTGGGATGGGTGTACCGGGTTTCATAGTCCAAAATAGTATGACTTATGTAATAAACTGCCTTCTCCCTATGTTGTTCATCGTGATGAGCAAGCATGGCTCCCAAGGATTGATTAGTAGCTGAGATGTATAGGTAAAAAGGTTGATATTATTTAGGTGGAATGAGTATGGGTGGTTGGAGAAGGTATTGTTTTAGTGCCTCAAAAGCTTTGTGATAATCATCATCCCATTTAAAGGAGACATCCTTCTTGAGTAGATGATGAAATGGTTGACACCGATCAGATAATTGTGAAATGAAACAGTGAATAGACTGCAACTTACCTTGCAGGCTACGAAGTTGTCTAAGGTTAGTAGGTGAAGGCATTTCAAGAATGGCCTTGAATTTAGCAGGGATGACTTATATACCACATAGGGAAACAATAAAGCCTAGGATTTTTCTTGAGAGGACCATGAAGATGCACTTCTTAGGCTGGAGGTGGACGTAATATTTAATGAGATGGTCAAAGATGGTTTTGTAGACGATAAGGTTCTCAGAGCGACATTTATATTTGGCCAAGATATCATCCACATAGTCTTCCAATATGTGATGCATGATGTCATGGAAGATGTAAGTCATAGCCTGATGATATGTGGCACTAGCATTTTTAAGGCCAAATGGCATGACTCGGTAGCAGAAGGTCCCCCAAGGGGTGATGAACAAGGTCTTGTTTCGATCTTCTAGGGCAAGAAAAATTTAGTTATAACCCCATAATCCATCCATGAGTGATAGCATATTGTGACCAGCCGTAAGGTCAACCAGATGATCAATACTAGGTAAGGGAAAGTCTTCTTTTAGGAAGGCTAGGTTGAGGTCCTGAAAGTGTGTGCAAATGTGGAGTCCCCATGTTGCTTTAGTGATAGGGACAATGTTAAAAATCAAACGAGGATAATCAATGGGTAAGATGAAGGATACAGAAAGAAGGTGCTGAGGTTCTTGTTTGATGAGAAGGGCAATGTGAGGGTGCATTTTCCTCAGCTTTTGTTTGATGGGTTGGGCATCGGGAACGGTTACAATATTGCGGATCACTATGGTGGGGTCAATACCAAGCATGTCTGCATAAGACTAATAGAAAGCATGGTTATGATCTTTGAGAAAATAAGTGATGGCTTCCTATTCAACAACATCTAAAGATTGACCGATCTTTAGGATGTGCAGGTCATCTTAAGTATGAATGCTGATCTCAATAGTTAATTCATTCAACATGGTTTGCATCTTAGAGGGTAATGAATGATGAATATATGAGTCTTCTGCACCAAGGTAGGTGAGTATAGATTCATCATCCTGACATTGAACGATGTTAATTGAAGGTGTATCATCATCGATCATTTTGGGATACAAGAAGGGAAGAGTGGAAGGGGCCTCACCCTCACATTGATAAGTCAGAGGCCCCAAGGAAATGGTGTTTATGAAAAAAAAAATTTAGGAGGGATAGATTCAGGATCCATCAACTCTGTCGATGAAGGTGGTGAGGAAGCTGGAGTTAGTGAAGGTGGAGAAGGGCTAGTTTCATTAATGAGTTCAATGCAGGCCTCTTTGGTAGGTGGTTCAGGAAAACCAATACCACAATGGTCATTATGTTTGTGGGTGGTACATGGAATAATGATATGGTGGCCTTGCTCATAAAATCCAAAACCACAACCCTTCCATACACATCAGTACAGGAAGGTGTGGGAAAAATGACTATTGGTAAGTGATTAGAAGTCAATGGAAAATGGGTGAGTTTGTGGTGGTGGTTCAGGTGTGTAAGTGGTAGTATCAAGTCCCCCATAGGTGAGATTGGTATGAAGATGACGAGGACCATAAAGGAGGTGTTATCCTATGTCATAATTGTAGCAAGGGTGCTGGTGAATATTTCCATACTCTTGTGGAGTAAGGAATGTCTTAACACTATATAGGTGGTACTCCCCAGAGTGAGGCATTGAAAAACACCTTCCAAGGTGTCGATGGTTGGTATGTAGGTAGCTAGAATGGATGATGTGTCAGAGGTTGATACAAAGGTGGAGTTAACAGATTGGGAAGCTGATGGTTCATCTGTGGAGGTTATGGTAGTGGTAGGAATGGAGGAGGTATGTGCGGTTGAAGTAGCAGCTGTACTGGTAAGTGGAGGTGTAGGTGAAGAAGTAGAAATCATGGAGGTAGACGGATTAATAGGTATGAGCACATTGTTGGGTCGGTAAAGCATGTTACATGTTTTAAAAGGGGATGGATCAGCTGGAATGGTATAGGTGTGTCCTTCATGTTCAAACTTTTCACAAAAATGCAAAGTGGAAGGAACACAACCCATGACACGAATCCAGGTTCTACCGACCAATAAGTTATATTGAAATTCCCCCACTAAGACATAAAATAATTTTGGAACAGTGAGGGGGGCCACACAAATGTGGAGGATGACGATGCCTAGTGTAGATGTTATAGCTTCATTGAATGAACGCAACATGACAGGATGTTTATGCATGTAATTTTCAGGTATGTCCATTTGAGTGAATGCATGAGATGAAATGATATTAATGCTATCACCCCCATAAATCATCACATAGCATACCCTTATGTCATCGATGTGGACAAGGATGAAGAGGGATGGGTCAAGGTAATCATTTTGGTGTGGTGTGATCTCTTCCTCTGAGAAGCTAAGGGACGCTACTTGTTGAATAGGATGGGGTGAAGATGAAGGTGGTAATCTGGTTAGAGAGGCTACATGATGGGGTGTGATAATGAAGGCTACGAGTGTAGGGTCGTTGGGTAAAACCTCAATAGATTGAAGAACCTCCATGAGAGCTTGATAATGGAATTCTGAGGTTTAGATGAGGTCATATAAGGACATTTTGAGGGGAGATTGGTGTAATTATTTAAGCATGGTGTGATGTGTGACTCCATTAGAAATGGGGTACGTGGGGCCACGGATAGTGATTTTAGGTATGGGAAGAGATGGTATGTTGGGTATAGGATTGGTTGGTGGGTCAGTTGCCTTTTCTTTACCCTTATCCTTCTAAGCATGTGTAGTTATATCTATCATGTTGATTTGAGGGGAGTTTTTAAATGGAGAAAGTGTAGGATGAGTGGTATAACGACATAATAGGAAAAAACCTACTAGAGGAGAAAAGCCTTTTGAAGTGATCTAAGCACAATGAAATTTAAGTGATGGCATGGAAATTTATTTGATGTAAACCATGTTAATTTCAAATCTTGGAGGTGGCTCTAGGAGTTGTGAGGGTGGAGGTCGTGGTTTTTGAGTGGAGAGTGTGGGAATGGGTGTCCGTAAAGTAGGTTCTTCGTCAAGAAGGTTGTCATCATCAAAGTTTTCTTCTAGAGGGCACATTTGGATAAGGATGGTTTTCAAGGCCTTACAGTTCTCCACATCATGCTCTGGAACATGATGGTAGGCATAAATTTTAGTATCATCAAACCCATTTGGCTTGGGTTTGAGGGGGTTGTAAGGTCTGAGTGGTGGTAATGTGATGATAGAAGTCCCAAGGAGGTTAGTTAAAATTTTGGCATAAGACCCCACTAGTGGATCCCAATGGGAGTGAACGTGGGTTTGGGTATAGATGCAGTTGATTGTTGAGGAATGGTCCTTGTAGGAGGGGGAGTGGGTCACGCTATGGTTTTGGGTGTCGATCATGTCTGTTTAGGTAGGGGTATGGTAGATGAACGGGTCGGAGGGTGTGTGACTGTTTTGACTACCTTATTGTGGGGTAGCAAAGTTTTGATTTTGGGTTACACCTTCTCAGGTAAAGGTGATATGGGTGGATGATATCTAGAAGGAAAGGTAGATGGGGGAAGAGGGCAACTTACCCATAGTGATAATGGGGGTGCTATGAAGGTAGATGACACGGGACATGCAAGGGGTGTGAGAGACAAAGACTAAACTGTAGTGGGTAGTGAAGAAGTTGTAGAAAGTATTGTAGGTATGGGTGGTAAAGATGTTGCAGGTGTGGGTGTAAGCTGGGTCGAGTGCCTGGGTAGGTTGGAGGTTTGTGAGGAAGGAATGGGTTGTTGTTTTTTTGGTTTATTGATGGGTGGAGGTTGCTTGACCATGTTAGGAAGCTGAGGTCCTAAGATGGAAGGCACAGGTGTAGGTGTGATTCGCATAGCTGGGGTATGAGTTCTATGGGTTTGGTTCTTATTTTTTTGTGCTGGAGTAGGTGTGGTGTTGACTTTGGAGGATGTAGATAAATCAAGTTTGATAGGTGGATGAGTAAGGCTGGTGGTTGGGATGACGCCCGAAGTGGTAATAGGATTAGTTGAGGAAGACACCGTAGGTGTAGGTTTGGGTTTAGATATAGGTTTGGTTATGGGTAAGGGTGTGGTGTGAGCTATGATAGGTGTTGTGGAAGGAGTTATGATAGAGGTGGTTTTGTTTGGTGTGATTGATCAAAATATTTTTGGGTAGATAGTGGAGGTATTAGCAAGTGACATTTACATCTGCGTTGAGATGGGAAGCAAAAGGCACCCCCATAGTAAGGATCTATCCAAATAATATAAGCAATCAGCCAAACATAAGAACAAAACATCTATAGGTGGAGTTGATGAGGAGCTAGTGAAAATTCCCGTAAAATGTGTCTTAGAGAAAAGGAATTGGCTAGCTTCAGCTTCCGTGGGTAAGAGAGCTGAAAGTAGGTCTGCAGGATCTTGGGTAGCCAACAGAGAATTCTCACCAAGAGGCAAAGGTATCTCATCTAGTTCTATGATAGGGGAAGGAGATGATGGGAGATCCTCTATAGGTGGAGGAGATGATGGGAACTCCTCTGTGGGTGGAGGAGATAAATAAGTATCTTCCATGGTTTGAAGAAGTACTGTTGGTATCGGTTCTCTAGGTGGAGAAGACAAAGGTGAAATGGTCTTGATGTTAGTAGAAGGTTCCTCCATAGGTGAGGAAGGAGGTGAAAGGTGTTCTTCTATGGGTAAAGGAATAGGGGAGGTTGGTTCTGATGTAAAAGGAGGACTTTGGGCTAGAATCTACTCTATGGAAGGAATATGGGGTAACTGGGAGGTGACAGGTACATCATTAAAAATAACATGAATCTCACAGGTATGGGTATCATGAGTTGAGGTCTCACTGGTTATCAGACAAAGGGGCATGATAGGGAAATGGTTTCTTGAAGATGTGTAGGTTTTTGTTGGTAGGTGCATTACGATTATCCACGGTTAACTCACCTTTCTCGAGCATTTCTTGGACAATATTCTTGAAAGTGATGCAATTTCTATCACTATGACCCTTTACTCGATGATAGTTACAGAAGTTGTGTTCTTTATACCATGTGGGAATAGGGTGAGCAGGGTCCAAACTAGTGTGTGGTTTTATAGGTGGAAGGATGATAGCCCCAACTTTGATAATATTTTCTAAGATAAAAGAGTAAGGTTCCCTGATTGGGGTGTATTTCTACTATTCTCATCTGAATTGAAAATTCTGGATGGGTGAGAGATTAGATGAGGGGGTAGCCTAATTTGACGAATGAGCTGGGCTAGCCTTGAGTACCATTGCATTAGCAGTTCCCTTAGCTTTTGAATAATTTCTTTGTGGTTTGGAAGAAGAAGAGGTATCATTTGACTTGAATGTCAAATTCTTATTACGTAATTTGATTTTCTTCTCTTCGATGGCCCAAATCTCTAACTTGCATGCCATAGTGAATACTTCATCAAATATTCATAAGGTTTGGACCAATAAGGTCGGTGAGATATGTCTAGCACAAGCCCATGTGAAGAGCTTGATGAGTTCTGTTTGTGACAGTTGGAAGGTTATTTGATTGATCAAGCTATGCCAGCAAGTGAAAAAATCTACGAGAGATTCATCCTCTTACTGAAACATAGAGAATAGGTCAGTCATGGTAACCTTCTTGATGATATTGATGGAGAATTGATCCAAGAAGGCTTGGGCTACCTGATTGAATGAGAATATAGAGTGTCTAGGTAACCCACTATACCAATCTAATGCAGGTCTAGGCAGAGACATGGGAAATGTTCTCAGAAGCAAAGCATCATCGTGAGCGATCAAGTAGCACCCATGTTTGAAAGACCACAAATAATGTTGCGGATCTTCTTTGCTATTGAAGTGGTTGAATTTAGGCATCTCCCAATGCACAGGGTATGGATGGATAGGAATGGATGGGTGGATGGGTTCATTACAAGTCTCATCATAGGTGAGAGTGTTGCGGGAGCCGAAAACCAATGCCTCCAATGTCTGCATCTTATTCAACATCAATTTGATTAGGTCATTGGTAGGTTACGATGATTAGGTGCCTCCTGTAGCATGAGAGGGTTGGTTTTGGTCATATAATGGGGGTGGTACTCTAGTATATGGTGTTACTATGTAGGTTGATTGAGAAAAAGGTAATGAAACAGGGGGTACGTACCCAGAATGAATAATAGATGAAATGGGAGGTTGCTGATAGTATGTATATGGAGGTGGAAGGGTCATGGTAACCCTAGTGGAAATGGGGGCTAATGATTGTGGAATGGAAAGGACCACATTCTGAAAAGGGGTAGGGGTCAGTGATACTAGAGGTGGTAGTGTAGCTATGGATATGTGTGAGACATTAAGGGTAGATGAGGTTTCATTTTGGGTATTTTTCAAAGGTATGGTGGATGTGGCGGGTGCAACGGAGGTAGCAAATGCAACAATCATAGCAGGTATAGGACCTAGCTACGAAAAAATTGGAGATAAGGTGGAGGCAGGTAGTACAAAACCAGATGGGGCTGACGTGGAAGTGGGAACAAGAGCTAGGGGGATAGATACATGCATGTCATATATCAACTAACCCAAGGCATCTCGAGTAGATGAGTGGGAAAGGTAAAACTGCAAAGCAGTAGGGTTTTGGTCAAGGAGTCATGTGAACTCCTCATCTCCTTTAGTGATAGTGATAGGTTGGATAGGATCCATGGCTGGTGATAAAATGGAAGGTGGTGAAGGACTAGATGGGAGTGGGTGGCATCTGGTATGGAATACGAGTGTGTTTTCTTGTCTTTTGGTCAGCACCATGTGAACTAGTACTGACCAGGTAAGGCTGGTTCTCTATAAATGACACAGAAAAATAGTAGGAACAGGTGAAATAGGTGGTAAGAAGTGGATTACGTACCAAATGTTGGCTAGAAAGTGACATTGGCTAACTGATGCCAGTTAGGGTAAACTAATGCCGATTAGGGGTAACCACTGCCATTCACTGTAGAAAATGGACAGTGAGTCAAAAACAAGGGTACCCAACCAAATTTGACAGGTATGCCAAATCTGATGAGTGTTATGACATTAATGGGAATGATAGCAGTGAAAGTGACTGTGAAAAGTGGAAGAAGATGAATAAATGTCCTTTTGGGTAGGTTAACCAAAGGGACCTGGAACCAACACTGGTTTGGTATAACTGACGACAGTCAGGGGTTAACCGACGACAGTTGCTAGACCGACAGTGGTCACTGTGAAATTGAAACAGTGATGAAAGAAAAGTGGTTGTGAATTAAAAATGAAGAATGTGATCTCTCACCTCAAAACGTAATCTAAGCAGAAACACTAAGAAAAATGTGATCCTAGGAGTGCCTTTCCTATTATGTTTGTTTATCTTATGCTATTTTAGGACTGGAACATGAACTATAAAATAGAGTTTTTGGTGAGGATGGATTCCTACGAAGAAGGAGATCTAAAAGGTGAGGGTTTAGGTATGTTATGGTGGGGGCGAGACTTTCTCTGAAGTATGACTAGATAGAGTAGCGAGATGGGTGCCCATTGTACCGTGATCATGTGATCACCTACAACTTCTTCAAGGTAGGATGTTGTTTAGGAATCTGTATATTTTGAATTTTTGTGAGGTTTGGTAAGACTCAGAGAAAGAGAAAAGGAAAGAAGTTATTTTCTATGATTCGTCTGTCAACCATCAACAGGGCATGACTTCCAACATATAGGTTTCCCTCAATTAATGTGAGCTAATGTAATAAATTAGAATGGAATGCAATGATTTTAAACCCAAATCAAAATGTGAAGTTGGATGACACACATAGATGAAGAGGAAGAGGGATGCTCTTTCATTAAAATGCAGAAAACACGAAGAAATGGTTCTTTTTAATTACACTAAAAGAAAGGTTTCTTATAGAGAAAATAGAAAGAAAAGGTAGGTTACCAAGGAAGAAAATTAATGTTTATGATTTTCAAAAGGGAAAAAAACACACAACTTTTCCTAGGAATGAATAAAATGTAAGGAATCCCGGATGGGTCCCACCGGGCATGCAAAAATGTTTCACCTGATTCTTAGACGTTTCTTTGAAATATTGATGAAATAGATAGGGTAACAGGCATAGGAGGGATACCTGTTGAAATGATGGTTGATGGGTTGTTGTGCATGTTTGAATTTTGAATCCACAGCTGACTGTCAAACCTTCCTTTTGCCTAGGAGGAACTACCTGTAATGGAAAGCAAGACCACCATAAAGAGTTAAACAATATGTGCAGTGAACTACCTAGCATGTGCTAGATCTGGGAAGTGTGATACTTCCTAGATGGCTATCATTCCACTATTTAAAACAATTTAATGTGGGTAATAAAGTAAATCCTATTATAATTGAAATGATTTGGGTATCTCATCCAAAATACAATAAGAAAAATCTAATCTAACAAGCTAAGTTAAAATAAGATCTGAAGGTCAAGTGACTAGTTCTGGGTCTCTACAGGTCTGACAGAGGTCTTAGGAAGATCACAGGTGAATAAGGGTGATGTGGAATTAGATGGATAGGTCACTAATCTGGGTTATATGGTAAAATACAGAGACCTATTCCTGTTAAGGGTGATCGACAGCGATTGGGTGTAACTGGTGGCAGTTACTATGAAAAATTGAGAATGCCACATAATGAATTTTGGGTCTCCTTTGTGATTTCACAAAGGAATTTGGTCATTCGGAATGAGGTATTAAGTGGTTTAGGTGGGATTTAGCGAGGTTTTAATGGGTATATAGAGGGGTGAGTATCAATGGAGGCCTGTGGGTGGCTAAGAGAACAAAGGGTGACAATATAATGATGAAATGAAATGAACCAGAGGAGTATAGCATTCCACTTACTTAGATTCTGGTGTTGGACGCTTGTGAGTGAGGGATGAAGGTGTTGGTAAGAGGTTGAAGGTTGCAGATGATCACCAATCATAGGAGAGCTTCTGCATTGGCTACATGTGCATTCCCTTTTGCTTGGTTAGATCAAATCCTTACTGGGGTGAGTGTTGGATGGCTGCCCAGGACAAAATACTTGATCTCCTTCCGCGCATGCATGTTCTCACTAAAATTCATTCTCAAAAGATGTGATATCTCTCAAGAACCTACCAATGTTTTCCAACCTTTTCCAACCTTGAAAATAAGGTTATTTTTGAGGTTAAAAGTTGACCGATGGCGGTTCTAGCTTAACCAGTGACTGTTAAGGGTATCCAGCGTCGGTCAAGGTGGGATTTCCTAGGTTTACTAAACTAGGCAGATCCCCTTTATTTTCTCAGATCTAATGTCATTAACCCACGGATTAAACTGGAATCTTCTTTTAATCATGTGGTAATGTGGTTAGAGGGAATGTTGACACTGATTTTTAAGGTTTGGGTAAGTCTTAGTTAGTAATGGAAACTTACTAAGAATAGGTTTTAGGGTGAGTTGGCTTGATGAGGTGCCTAGGTGAGCTGTATGTGTGGATATTATCTAAATTAAGATATATAAATAATAAATATGGTGAGGATAATGAATAAATTTATTTAGATTAATTACATTAATATTAGTGGGGTGAAGGGGACCATGGCTAGGTGAATGTGATGAAGGTGTTTATTTGTCAAGGGACCAAAGGGGAATGTGACCTAATTTTGGTGTCTACACCAACTACCATAACCACAACATTACCTATGCGACTTCAATCCATACATTCTACCATGCCTCTACCAACCACTTACACCATACCTCCATTGTACCCATGGATAATTTTTCCTCTTCCACCTTCTGCTTTCGCTTATGTATCACGCATTTCTTCCTCACCTTTACCCAAGAAGGTGCAATCCAAGGACAAGAACCCACTACCCTCTAACAAGGTATTTAAACTAACAACACCTTCCATTGCTAGTTCATTTAACACACCTCTACCCAATCAGGTACCATAAAAATCTAAGACAATACTACCTACCAAACCGGTGGTCAAACCTATCCCACATCCTAAAACACCTTTTCTACCATAATCATCCATACCTTTACCCAAACCCACACTCACTTCCCACTGTGATTCATTAGCAGGGTCCTACACCAACATTTTAGCCAACCTCATAGAAACCTCAGTCATCACATTACCACCATTTAGACCTTACGACCCCCTCAAACCCAAACCAAAAGTTTTTGATGTAACTAAAATATGTGCCTACCATCGTGTGCCAGGACATGATGTATAGGGTTGTAAGGCTCTCAAAAAAAATCTCCTCCAATTATGTCCTCCTGAAGAAAATTTTGATGAAGATGATCTTCTTGATGAGGACCATGTTCCATTTCCACCTATCACCATACATCCTGACTCACTACCTATTCAACAACCTGCATCACCACCTCTGTAACCTTTTTATCCACACCCAAAATTATAGATCAACATGGTTTACATAGGACAACTCACCAAAAGCCCACCAAAATGTTAGGGCGCCCTACTCATTTCACAACGTTTTTACCCTCCATTAGGATTTTTTCCATCATTTCATTATGCTACTCATGACATACCTTCTCCATCTATAGACACCTAAATTTGGTTACATTCCGCTTAGCCCCTAATTAGATAACCAACATAAACATGGCCACCTAAGCATTTCTCCCTTTCACCCCACATTAATAATTAATTTAATTATTTAAATTTAACTAAATACCCATCCTCACAATATCCATTATTTTATTACCTTAATTGACCTAATTTCCACCTCACCTAAACACCCCATCCAGCATCCTCACCCTAGACCTATTTTTGGCATGTTTCCATAACTAACAATAACTAATTCTTAATTTTCTTAATGAGATAAGATTTGGTCTAACCCTAAAATAAATCCCTACAATCTCTCTAACCACATTCCTTCCCATTAGAAGGGAATTTTCCATTCTAATCCACGAAAAAAAAACCAACTTGGCCCAAGAAATTAGAAAGATCTGCCCCTTTTAGTAAACCTAGGAAATCTTGCCTTAACCAATGTCGGTCAAGATAGAACCATCGTTGGTTACCATTTATTCACCTAAGAAACCTTTTTTTTGGGTTGGAAAATTATGAGAGAAATAGGATGATAAGAGAGCTTCATGAAAGCAGAACCAAAGTATTTTCACACACCCAAACATCCATAGCTAGCACTAGGACAGATCCAGAAGCATTGGCACTCACAATAACATTCCGGGAAGTGTCAATATTACACCAAGCTCCATTCCATCAACTGATCATCACTACCACCCAACCATTAGACCTACAAAATTGGTAAGTGGTTTTATCATTAATCATTCCCATTCTTATTCTACTCATAGTGTTGTTACCATTTCTGTTATCATTCTTCTATTAACATTCCCATCACTCTGTAGCCTTCTTTCTGAAAAACTCAAAAACCTCACCCACTCGTTTATCAGATCACCTATCCTGGCCCTTCCACGTCTCTGAGTGTTCTCAGTATTCCCACAGATCTCTCCATCTCCTTCTTTAGTCCCATCTAACCTCACGTAGACTATACAATAAGGTTTTCATTGAATTACTATCACCCTACCGTACCGATGCTGGTTACCTATAACCATCGTCGGTATCCCTTAACCATCATCTATTATACCCAACTGACATCAGTCTCTGTGTTTCATACCCTATGCCAATAATAAAACCAAATAACCTTTTTCTGAATAACCTAAACAACATATAACCTAACCCTAACTAGTTCCAGTACCCTGACACGTACAAACCCTTCAGATCTGACCACAGCCTAGCCCGTTATATTATATTTTCTTATTGTGATAGAATGAGATACCTAATCATATCAACTACAATAGTACTTTGCTTATTTCTCACATTAATTTGTTTCAAATAGTGGATTGCAACCATCTAGGGAGTATCACACTTCCCAAATCTAGCACATCCTAAGCAGTTCACTGTCATATATTATTTAACTATTCTTTTATGGTCTTGTTTTCTATTTCAGGTAGTTCCTCCCAGCCAAAAGGAATCTCTCACAATCGGCACTAGATCAAGAAGTTAGAACATGCACAACAACCATCAACCAGCCCATTTAACAGGTATTCCTCCTAGCCCATAACCTTATCTATTTTGTCATTCAAAAAAGTAAAGAAAATAGTGAAACACCATCATTCTCTTTCCCTCAGATTAACATGATCCAAGTTGCCACTCGCGCCCAAAAAGACAAAGGAAAATAAAAAGAAACCAACCCATCCACTAATCCTATTCCTAACACACCCTCTACACTTGCACTAAAAATTACCATTCGAGGACCAACATACCCTAATTCTGATAGGGTCACCCATCGTACAATGATAAAACAATTACACCGATCCCCTCTAAAAAATTCTTTGTACGATCTTTTCCAAACCTCTAAATCTCATTGACAAGCCCTCTTGGAGGTTTTGTAATGCATCAAGGTTTTACCTAACGACCCCACACTAGTAGCCTCCATTATCACCCCTCACCAAATGTCCTCTCTTACCCAATCATCTCCTTCTTCTACCCACACTCCCACTCATCAAGTGATCACCCTTATTTTTTCTGATGAGGAGATCATACTTCTTCAATAAGATGACCCTGATCCCACTCTTTTCATCTCTATTTATATCAATAATATTTGCATTCGACACGTTATGATTGATGGCGGTACTAACATAAACATAATCTCCTCCCATATGTACAATCAAATTCTCATCCCTTAAAATTACATGCATAATAACCCCATTATGTTACGCTCCTTCAATGACGCCATCACTTCCACCTTGACCCCATTATTCTTCATGTTTGTGTGGGCCCCCATACTGTGCCAAAGTTATTATATGTTTAAGAAGGGGAATTCTAATATAACTTGTTGATTTTCCAAACTTGGATCTATTTCATGGGTTGTTTCCCTTCAATTTGACATCAGTGTGTAAAATTTGAACATGAAGGACATAACTTCACTATCCCCACTGACCCTTTTCCATTCAAAACCTAAAACATGTTGTACCAACCTAATGATGTCCTTATACCAGTTAAGGAATCTACCACTACTACCACTTCTCCTTTTCCCATAGCCCCATCCACTAATGTTGATGCTACCTCACCTGCACCTACTTCTTTTATTCCCATTTCTTTTGTGGCCTCTGTAGTTGACCCGTCTACTAACCCGTCTAGTTCCCAACCAAATAATCCTTCTTCTTCATAATAACCTATTAATTCATCTATTCTGGCTACACACATTTCCACTACTGATCCCTTAGAAGGTGTTTTTCAATACCTCACTCTGGGGGAATACCACTTGTACAACATAAACACATTCCTTACTCCATAAAAGTATGGTTACCTATGCCAACAACCTCGTTATGACTATTGCATAGGTGAGGACTTACCTTATTGTCCTCCCCACCTTCACATAAACTTAACGTATGGGGGAATTGATACTTCCACCTATTTACCTGAGCCACCTTTCTAAACATGACCATTTTCATCTGATCTCTAATCTCTCATCAACCGCCACTTCACCCACATCTTCCTCCACCACTGTTCTTGGAAGGGATTTGGCTTTTGTTTTTATGAACAAGGTCATCATACTATCATCCCCTATACCACCAGTAAAAATAATGACCAAAATGGTATCATATTTTCCAAACTACCCTCAAAGAATGCCTGCATCAACCTCATTGAGGATGTAAAACCTTCTCCACCCCATTCAACCACATCGCCACCTTCATCCACGGAGTCTATATACCCCGAATCTATTCCTCCTAATTTTATTTTTTCCATGTACACCATTTCCTTGGGACCTCTAACTTATCAATGCAATGGTGAGGCTCCCTTTTCTCTTCCCTTCCTATATCGTAACATGATTGACGATGATACACCATCCATTAACGCCATTCAATGTCAAGATGATGAGTCTAATCTAACCTACCTTGGTGTGGAAGATTCTTATATTCATCGGTCATTACCTTATGAGACATAAACCATGTTAAATGAGTCGACCATTGAAATCAATATTAACACTTAGGATGACTCACACATTCTAAATATTGGTCAATCTTTAGATGCTGTTGAATAGGAAGCTTTCACTTATTTCCTTTAGGATTATAGCAATGCATTTGCTTGGTCCTATGTGTATATGTCTGGTATTGACCCAAACATTATGGTCCACAATATCATAACTATTTTTGAAGCCAAACATGTAAAACAGAAGATGTGAAAAATGAATCCTCGCATTACCCTTCTTGTCAAAGAAGAACTCCAATGCCTTCTCTATTTCCTTCATCCTACCCATTGACTATCCCCAATGGATTTCTAACATCATTCCTATCACAAAATCAATGGGAGGACTCCACATTTGCATGGATTTCCTCTACCAAGTACTGACCAACTAGTTGATCTTACCATTGGTAAAGAGATGTTATCACTCATGGATGGTTTCTCAGGTTATAACCAAATATTACTTACCCTAGAGAATCGAGAGAAAAATTCCTTCATCACTCCTTGGGGGATCTTCTGTTATCGAGTCATGCCTTTTGGTCTAAAAAATGCGGTGCTACTTATCAGTAGGCTATGAATTATATCTTCCATGACATCATGCATCATATACTGGAAGACTATGTAGATGACCTTATTTCCAAATCTAAACATCAGATTGAGCACCTTATAGTCCTGAAGGTAATTTTGACCATCTCATCAAGTATTGCTTCCGCCTTCAACCAAAGAAGTGTGTCTTCATTTTTCCCTTAGGAAATCTCCTAGGTTTTATTATTTCTTTGCATGGCATAGAAGTTGACCCTGCTAAAATAAAGGTTATTCTCAAAATTTCTCTGCATACGAACCTTCACCAACTGTGAAGTTTGGAAGGTAATTTACAATCTATTTTTCATTTTATTTCATAAATTTCCAACCACTGCCAACAATTTCACCATCTCCTAAAAAAGGATGTCTCCTTCAAATGGGATGATGAATGCCATAAATTCTTTAATGCCTCAAAACAATACCTTCTCCAATGACCGGTGCTCATTCCTCATAAGGAGGGCCAACCATTTTACTTGTACATTTCTACCACTGATCATTCCTTAGGTGTCATGCTCGTTCATTATGATGAACAACACAGGGAACATGCGGTCTATTATATAAGTCATACACTTCTAGACTATGAAACTAGGTACACCCACACCAAAAAACTCTTCTTAGCATTAGTTTTTATTACCACTAAACTTCTTCATTACCTACTAAATCACAAAACCTTTGTCATCAGCAATACTGCCCCCTTACATTACAGGTACGTCAAACCATACCAACATAAGTGTGTTTCACGTTGGCTCATGCTTCTCGTAGACCTTGACGTAGAATTCATCCATCAAAAATATATTAAAGGCCAAACCATCGTTGACCAACTTGAAGATGCATCCCTCTCCGAAAATCAATCCTCTAACTTTGATTCCCTTACAAATCCATTGCTACCCTATTTTTAGATGATACCATTTACAAAATGACCTTATTCTTTGATGGTTCCAAATGTCAGCATGGGGGTGGTGTAGGTGTTATCTTCATTCCTCTTGACAATGAACCTATGTCTTTTTCTTTCAAACTATATTTTTATTATACGAATAATATCACCTAATATGAAGCACTCATATTAGGCCTTCAAACTTCCTTTGCCTTATACGTCAAATCAATTAATATCTTTGGTGAATCTCAACTAGTTGTAATGTAAGTCAATGGTATATACCAGTGTCGTAATGAAGTACATAAAAAATATAAACATCATATAGATATACTTTTGACTACCTTTGACCGTTATGAACTTCAAACCACCCCACATTCTACTAATAAATTTTTGGATACCATGACCTACATGGCTTCTCAGATACTCGCTTCACGTGCCAACTCCAAAATATTTTTCACAGTACAAAGGTCGATATCACCTTCTTATTTATTTCGAGATGTCAACTTCTTCAGAACTGTTTTACCTGACCCACGTGACCTTTGGTATAAGTAGTTTGTAGACAACCTTTCCCTTTCTATTCTTCCTCTAGATCTTACTCTTAGTGGAAAATTAACCTTTCTCAAAAGTGTCTCGTATTATGTCATCATGGGTGGTATTCTTTATAAAAGTGACTTTGACAGTATTTTCTTACGATGTCTTACAAGTTATGAGATTCCTTCTACCATCAAGGAAGTTCACAATGGAATTTGTTGAGGTCATTTCAGTGGCCTCGCTATCGCTAAATGAATCTTTCTCCTGGGTTATTATTGGCCCACCCTAAACTGTGACAAGTGTGACTATGTCAAAAATTGTGTGAAATTCCAACAATATGCTAATCTTCACCACACACCTAGACATACCTTATAGGTCGCACGAGACCTTTGGCCTTTCTCTCAATGGGGTATGGATATTTTTAGAGAAATCAGCCCTCATTCTTCACAATGTCATAAATGGATTATAACTGCTACCGAATATTATACTAAATGGGTTGAATCCATACCTCTTATTTCCATGAAATCTGAGAAAATATGGTACTAAGGTTTTCTTACCTCTCAAGTCCATATTCCATTTCTTTATATCTCACTCTACGACATGCTCAATGATGATGACTTTCTCTAGGACCATTTGGACCAACTTGAGTTATTAGATGAGCATCATCTTAACGCTCTTGATCATCTCCAAATCTACCAAAAACGTATCAAACATGCCTATGAAAAATTTGTCCATGAGCAAACCTTCCAAGTCGATGACCTCATCCTGAAGGAAAATCAACATGTAACCAAAGAAGAGAAAAGTAAACGGGAAAATTTTTCTCCTAACTAGATTGGACCCTATATCATTACTCATACCTATAGATCAGGTGCTAATCATTTGTCTTCACTCAAAGGTAAACCCAAACCTAAACCCCTCAATGCCTTGCATCTTCAACCATTCTATTTTTGAATCAAGTCTTATATCACCTTTTGTCTATTTAAAGCTCGTCCCTCGAGCACACTTCACCTTTCATATTACCTATTCTTGGGGTCAATGACTAAACAAGAATCATGTGATTATCCATCATCTTTCAACCTTATCTTCAATATGAGTACCATGGCTCTACTCATGCCATGATTTTCATGGTCACTTTTTATCTTTTTCAAGATGAAATATCATTATCGTTAATCACTTGAAACCATATTTTTCATAGTTAACTTCTATGTGCTATGGTTTTATCTTCTAAACAAGAGCCTAATCTTCCTCTATAAACTTGTCCATGACTTAAACGTCCAAAATAAAAATTATTTCAAAAGTAACATGGGATTCAACTCATTGAGTCAATCATATAGAAAAGAGATGACTCCCTCAAAAGGGACATCTCTTCTCTCTATCTCGCCTCTATAAATAGAATGCTCCCTCGAAGGAAAAATATACAAAGCTAGCCATACTACACGTATTCTATCATAAAAAAGGACTATCCTTGTACAAAAATAAAAATTTAGAATCTTCCCGCATCGATCAACTTCATGAAGAGCTCAAGGAGATAACATAATCATCCCACATAGATTTCCTGCATTGATCAATCTATTAAAAACAAGAGCAAAAAGGGAAAAAGATAACCTTTTTTCATGGAATTACCTATTTTTATCTTGGGTCTCTTACCAGGTAGGCCCGTTATCTCGCACCAAATTATGCTAAAAACAACCATTTTCACCTCATTACCTTTTCACCTTAAATTCCTACCTTCTCAAGGGACTTGTCGCAAAAATGACATTTCGTGATCATGTGACTTTATTCATCCTTAGCATAGTCAATCATTCAACACCTTTAGGGTCTTATGTTCATAATCCCACCTTTGGTATGGTAGACTTGTTATGATTCTTCCAATTAGGTGGATCTTTTAGTCACCTCTCACCCTTCACCTTCTTCATTACTTGTTGATTCTTCTATACAAGATTAGACCATTGACACCTAAACTTTAATAATTCCTCTTTCACCAATGTCACCATGCCTAGAATCATATAAATGCAATCATTCCTAAATTACCTAGAATCAAAACATGCCTAAAACCTATCGACCCATTCACCTATCCTTGTATTATTCTTTTCTAGATTATGGGAGAACTACATCAGCCTGAGGCCCCTTTTTGCCAAGGCTATGTAGGAAGAACACTGAGGGCATAGGGCCCTTAGAGATTAGCCCATCCACTCTTTACCCTAACTAATTTCCCCCCATTTTTCTATTCACATTCTACCTTAGTGAGTTTTACATTTTACACAAATAATTGGAAAATTAAAACATACAAACATACTTACCTACCATTTTATAACATCACCATATCATACATCATCATTTACTTTCCATAAAAACAACAACTTGGAAATTAAATAAAATGCAACACCATGACCAAACCATGCTTAAATCACCTAGACTCCACCATGCCTAAATGACCTAAACTCAACCATGCCTAAATTACCTAAACTCAACCATGCCTAAGTCACCTAGACTCCACCATGCCTAAATGACCTAAAATCAACCATGTGTAAATGACCTAAACTCAACCATGCCTAAGTCACCTAGACTCCACCAATCCTAAATGACCTAAACTCCTCCATGCCTAAATGACCTAAACTCAACAATGCCTGAATGACCTATGTAACATTCCCATTTTAAGACTTTAAAAACAAGGGGAATTTTTTTTATACATAATGTTCTCTGTTCTACATAATAATAATTTAGAGTACACATTCCATGCAAATCAATCTCATAATAGATAACCATATGTAGCTATAAATGACTCGGTGAACTACCAATCTCTCATTTCATGACTCGGTTACCTACCGATCTCTCATGTTAACTTAAATATTGAATACTATGGTATACTATGTATACTTGGTTCTCTTACCCTTTTCTGGGTATTGAGTGTTCTGTTTAAGAAATCTATCTAAATATTTGTTACCATATTCATCTGAAATCACATTTCTCAAACTAGATGACATAGGACAACACAACCAGCAGCTTGCGATACTTTGGCCAAAGATTTCCCACATACTGTTCATGTTATTATTCCTAGATGGCATACTCGTCTAATCGGAATATTTCCTTCACCCCACTCATATGTTATCTAGAATGGTCTTTACTGACTTCTGTCAGTCCACTTGTCCAAGGTTTGACCCTAACCTAGGTTATTGATTTAATTTGGTATAGGGAAGCACTCATGATGACTTAGGGTATATGGGCATACTCATTTGACCTAAATCAATTGAATGTGCCAAGTTACCCTAAGTCATTGGGAGTCACTTCCTATGCTAAATCATATCATTAGCCTGATATAGAGAGAAAATAAGTTCAAGTCCAGGTTTGAGTAGATCTAGATGAACCAATGTTGGAGGGTGTTGCAACATGTCAACTACAACATTGTATTCTTGTGAAGACCCAAGTCTTCACAAAGATACAGTTCTATAGTTGGCATGTGCCAACATCCGATAGTACTACTTCATCACGATTTACACACCTAAAGAGGTCATTTCCACTTAATTATATTTGGATTAAGATTCAAATCATAATAACCTTGCATAACCCTAATCCCAACACTCCTTAAGTTTTCCATCCTTATTTGAGTTGATTAATTAATATGAAACCTCACAACCTATGATTGCTTTTATGTTCATTAACTTTTTGCTTATCGTGCAATTAATCAAAAACAGAAACAACATCTATCATAAGATTTAATTAATGTGTCTCAACCATTCAAGGAATGTATAAGAACCAAAACAGGTTCTGTTATGATATAATTCATAGATATGAATTCTAAATGGTTATCGAACTCATATACCATTCATTTATTATGTATCCTTTTGAGAGGAGGAGAACCTTCCTCATTATGGTTAAGTATTAGGATTTATTATACCCTTCCTTATCCAATTCACACATCCTGATATTTTAGCTATACGTTAATAACATCATAATAAACCATACAAGATTAGGTAAAGAACAACAATACATGCAACTTAGTAAGTTGCATTCAAGTAAGGGAAATTTTACTAATTCCCATTTATCCAACCTATTCAATAACAGAAGAAATAAGGATCCAATCAGATATGAATGACAACATCAAAGACGGGATTACAAATTTCCTTCATATTATGAACAAGAGAATTGACATAATTAATTTAAGTAACTTCAATCTTTTCAATTCATCATGATAAATACACATTTTACAAGTCTATGCATTACTGACATATTTCATGTCAACAGCATCAAGATCATTAAAGAATACAACTTTCCTTCCTTCAATACATCTCAATAATAAATCAAAATTCTCTATAAATGGTCCAGACTTTCAAGCAACCAATACATCATAAAATTTAATGCCTTCCTTTATCACTTACGAAGTCCATCTGCAAAAATTGCTAGCATGGGTCAGTTCATTGAACTGAGCATGATAAGCACTAAGCATTAAAACAATGTGCTTTCAACTAATTGTTTCATTAAACCAACTCTGCTTTTATGAAACGGTGAGGTCAAGCAGACAAATAAATCATAAGTTGTATCAACCATAAAAGAAGAATAGTTAAACAATCTGAATAACATTTAAGGTAAGATAGTGATGAAATCAGCATTCTCCAGCATGATGTTAGATAAATAATGTTCTAACCCAAAACACTTATCTATATCAAATAAAAGTACCTTCTAATTATTTCCTTCACAATTCATTTGAATTTGAAATACAAAAATTAACTTCACAATTTAACCGAAATAGAGTTACTTTCAGGAGTAGGAACCTTCTAACTCAGCTTACAAAGTTTCACAAAAAGACATCTACAACCAAGCTCATTCCAGCTTCATAAAATATTTAGGATGAATCATTTAACAATATAAGTAAATAAGAGTTTCACCTATCAGATGTGACATCCTAATTCCAAATCCAAGACATAGCCTAATTTCTCAAGTTAGGCCATACATTAACATTAGGACAGTATTTACTCAATGCACAACATCCCATATTAATCTACTATCACAATTATTAAGAACATTTAATACAAGTCAATAGGATAAGCAAGTAGTAATGACAACTACCCAAGAGCATTAAAGAAAGTAATGCAACTGAACCAATTAAATATTATGACAAGATTTACCCAAAAGAAGAAGAACGTCTGTGATGAAACAGTTAAGAACTTCCTTTATAATTCGGTTAACTCGAATCCCCATTCACAACTTTTAGAAAAGAGAACACAACACATAACCTCCTATAATTTCCAAAAGGGGCAGTGATTAGACTTTACCTCAGAGAATGAAAGAGGAGTCAAATGACATGATCAAAGGGAATTCTTACACTCTATCAAATGTGAAGAAGGTCACATAAGGATAGATGCAGACCCAATCCCAACATCCTCAACTCTTTTATAAAAGAAAACACACATAAGAAGAAATTAAACAAAATGTGCGACTATTGCATTTGAAACAGATTTAAGAAAGGTTTCCCCATCATGGACAACCAACGAAAGTAATATTTTACCCATATCAAAAAGGATATGCAATGAAAAAAGTTGATAATCACCATACAGGGTAATTACAGTCTCCAACAGTCATTCAAAAACGTCAAATATTTAGTCAAGGATCCACAGACTGACCATTCCTTCAAGACGAAAGTAACAATAATCAGTGAGACAGACTCTCAATCGAATCCTCACAGAGGTGAGAGAAATACATCTTATGAGGGAAAAAGAAAGTTCCATCACGATTCGATTCCAAGAAGGTGCAATCCAGAATTGACATGGCTTAGCTACAAGCGCATAGCTATCAAAAAAAAAAGATAAAATTATTTTCATTACATTAATAGGGACAATTCAACTGCACACCTCTATCAAAATTGACAAGGTAAATTATTCCCTTCCAATCTTACCCAGAGAACAAAGAAATGGAAGATTCTATTAAAACCCTTACTCGGAACAAATTTGGATAGTTCCTGATCAAGAAATGTCATCAACAAGTCCAAATAACATATTTAAAGCTTCACGAAAAACCAAAATCAGGAAGGATTCAACAAGTTTACCCTATTAGCAAGTTACCTCAAGAGGTTAACCTAGATCATGAAAATCGGTATTCAAAACTAAACAACATCTAACTCAATAGAGAATTAGACAACATGATCGACATATTGAAAGCACAAACAGAGCTACGAGAATAACTCTACTATCGACTCAGACAATTCTGACTCCCGCAATGTCCCCAACCAATCATGACCTCATCTATTTATCCTTTAGTTCAGTACTCAAGAACTTGAGGTAAATACATAGTATAATATAAGATCAGAAGAAAATACTTCACACACAAGTATTCCCAACAAGATATCATTGAAATCCAAGGGTCTAAGAAACATCTGTCTCATAGTTTCCATAAAAGAACTTAATTCGAGTGACTCAGTTTTTAACTAAAAATTTTATAGGAATAATAAAACATTCAGTCTTGTTTCCATACAAGATGAATCCACAAAAACAAATATTCCAAACACACAATATGTCCTAGTTCCCATCGAATACCAAATCCAAAGAACTGATAGATTATACAGTAAGTTCAAGAAGAAGGCACACATTTACTTTTTCTCTATACAAATTCGAGTTCACACAACTCTGAATCCAAGCATGCATAATCATACAGTTCCAGCACGAGTAACAAAACTTCAACTAAACAAAGCAGCGATAGCAAAGGGTATTCATTTACCTTATAACAACCCAAACTACAACTTGGTTCGAAACTTGAAGCCACATTTCAATTCCATAAACCCATTTTCGAATAGACAAGAAAGATTCATGCATGCACTTCACTACTCAAATCACCACAAGATTTAAGGTGGGATTCAACATCAATTAAATAGGAAAACAACCCATCTCTTACATTATCAAGTAGAGATTCCTCCAAAGAAAAAAAAAGATTTATCAATCAAGAAGGCATGGTAATCATAACACAATAAAAGAGCCATATATTTCATGAGATAAAAGTTGTTTTAATGAATAAATTTAGAGAAAAGCAGAGTAGGTTAATGGTTAGAGCCTATCATGCCTGACAGTTCTTCTTTTGATTCGAGGATTATTTCCATCCGATCCTTCACAACTCCTTCTCTAAATGAAATCAACAACCAAAAACTTCCTTCTCAAATGCCTCATATACTTCCATTGGATCAAAAATAGTCTAAGGGAGTTAAAAATAGTAATGAACTGAAAATAGAATGGCTTGTTCAAAGAACCAGATAGCTCCATGCAAAGAAAAAATCCAAATGCATGGAAGACCAAAAAACTCCCAACAAATCCTCTCACATGGTTTCCAAGGTGGTTTTCTCACCAAAATTGATGACCATAAATGTCATTAATTTCCAATCTCCTGCCTATATCTCCATGCCACCACCATCTAAATTTGGCGAGTACAAATTCAAAGATAACATGCATTACTTAACTTTAGTGATGATGCCAACTAAGATTCCCTCTAGTTTCCATGCCTCTTTCAAACTGACAGTACCACAATGTTTTAAATTCAAGATCAAATCAAATAAATAACTTAGAAAACTTTTCCACCATCTCATACATGCCATGCGACTCCCCTTAAGTCCCTTTCCATCCTTGCATTAGTTTAGGATAGATATCATTAGCTTAGGATCCGACCTTAGGTTAGTTTAGAAAGTATTTACCTTAGGTTTTTTTTAAACATTGCCTTAGGTAAATTTTCCATCTTAGGATAGACCATACTCCATACCAATTTAGCATTAGGTAATAGGTTAGAAATAAACTTATAGTTACCCTAGGTTATTTCCAAATCCCCCACTTTGTAAAACATACAACTTAGGTTAGGATGCAACAAGATTAGTGTAAACATAGAAATAAGTTAGGTCTAATTTACCTTGGGTTAGAATCCTGTCAGGATAGATCTTAAAGATCTAGGACTTAGACCTCAATATCCTCTTTACTTTACCATTCAACGTCCTAGAGAAATTAACAAGAAGATGCGAGCACACTACTTATAGCAGAATGCAAAGCAAGAACTTCTAATAAGATCAATGAAATTGTATAAATACAAGAGTTCAGTCCTTTATTTCCTTCAACCTCTGAATGTCATTTTACCATACAGATTAGGTAAGAAGAATTAAAACATACCTTAGATCAATGAAATTGATCAAGGTTTCATTATTAAAAAGAGATAATTTGCAAACAACATTACCAGTTTACAACCTTTCTTATCTCAAACAGAGTGGATTCCTTGTAAGCAACAACATTTCAACAAAATGAATCCAAGAACATAAATAAATTATCCATGGCAAACATCATTTCTAATAGTCAAAATAATACAACTTCTTAGGAAAAATCACATGTAAACCCTTGCAATGAAAAAGAGGAAAAGTTAATAGTTTTCTAGAGGTGTTACATACTTCCCTCATGAAAAGAATCATCGTCCTGATGATTAACTTATTTAAAAAATTTGCATCAAGGACAATCAATTTATTATCTTTCTTTCCATATGTTCAAAGTAGAACTGGATTTTTAAAATTCCCAAAATCAGCATTTACGTAGCTGTTTATTTTAAACAAACAAAATATCTGCCCAAAATCTGGCAGATTTAGTGTCATAAAAAGAATAAAATCAAAAAATTTATCAGTCAACATAATCAATTCCGTTCAAATGAATATGGAAAAGTAGCTTTCATATCTTCCATATTTTCCTAGGTTGCACTTTCCTCATTAAACTGGTCCCACTAGACCTTACATTGACTTAATTCACGATTTCTTAAGTGCAACTAGTGAGTTTCCAGCACTCGTATAGGTTTAACCATGATTATTCCTGGGTCTTGGACCTGCAAGGAATTCCAATTTAATACATGTGATAAATCTGAAACATAAGCACAAAAATATAGAAAACATCATGCATTCATGACAAAGCAAGAGGTAATGCTAAACGATAAGCTACAGGGTTGATTATTTCAATAATTTCAAAAGGTCCCACATAACGAGGTGATAACTTGGCAGCCTTGCCCAAGGTTATAGAACTCTTTTTCGATTTAACCCAAAGAAATACCTTCTCACCAAGTTCAAATTTCCTATCAACTCGCTTCAAGTCAACATAACTCTTTTTCCTATCTGCTGCTTCTTTCAAGCATTCACGAATCATTTTAACTTGATGTTCCATTTTCGTAAGGATTTTAGGTCCAATTACCTCTCTATCCTCAATGTTGTCCCAACTAATAGGGGTTATGCATTTCCTTTCGTATAATGCTTTGAAAGGTGCCATCTTTAGAGAGGTGTGATATGTGTTATTGTATGCAAACTCAACTAATGGAAGGTACTCTTCCCATTTATACTACTGATCCATACAATACATTCTTAACATATCCTCTAAAACTTGATTAACTCTTTCAGTTTTTCCATCCATTTCCAGATGATATGTAGAATTGAAGTTCAACTTAGTTCCTAAAGCTACGTTAAGTGTTTGCCAAAATCTTGAATCCATTCTTGGATCTCTATCAGATATGATTAATTCAAGGACTCCATGTAATCTGAAAATCTCATGAACAAACCTTTTTGCTAAAACAGGTGAATCATCCTTAAGATTACCAGCAATAAAGTGTGCTACTTTTGTTAGTTTATCAACAACAACCAAAATAACATCATGTTTATTTCTTGACATAGGCAAACCCTTGTACAAAATCCATGCTTATCACTTGCCATTTGTACTGTGGTATGCTTGTGAGGATACAATAAACCAGCTGGATGCATATGTTCAACTTTAACATGTTGAACATTCTAAACAATGTGTCACAAACTCAATCACGTCCTTTTTCATCCCTTTCTAGAAATATTGTTGTTTTATATCAGCAAGCATATTTGTAATACCAGGGTGTCCAGAAAAAGGTGAATTGTGAAATTCAACTAATAATTTCTTTCTTAAATCATTTAGCAAAGGTATGTATACCCTGTTTTCAAATCGTAAGATTCCTTCATTATCAAAGTGAAAACCTTTATATCTCTCATCATTTGGATCTGCAGCAAGTGTTATTTTTTACTTGCTGAAAATAAGAATCAGATTCCATAACACTCTTTACTTCATCCTTGAACTGAGTTCTCAATGTTATAAGAGCATAAATGTGTTTCCTATGACTTAGAGCATCAACTACCCTATTTTCCTTTCCTTTAATGTAACTTATGTCAAAATCATATTGAGATAAAAACTCTAACCATCTTCATTGTCTTGCATTCAGATTTGGCTAAGTAAAAATATACTTCAGCCCAAGATGATCAGTTTTTAGTTCAAAAGTTTTACCAAGCAGGTAATGCCTCCAAACTTGAAGTGCATGAACAATGGTAGCAAGCTCTAGATCATGTGGAGCATAATTCAGCTCATGTAACTTAAGTTTTCTACTTTTGTATGATATGACATGATCATTTTGTAACAAAATACCTCCAAGACCTTCCCTGAATGCATCCACTATAACAGTAAAGTATCCATTACGGCCAAGTAAAGCCAAAATAGGTGCTAAAATTAATTAATCCTTTAAAGTTTTAAATGCAGATTCACATTTCTCATTCCACACAAATTTCTTATCCTTTTTCTGCAATGAAGTTATTGGTGCAGAAACTTTGGAGAAATATTTAACAAATTTCCTATAATAACCAGTAAGACCCATGAAGATTTTGATTTCATGTACATTCTTTGGTGCATGCCACTTAGTTATAGCTACAATTTTAGAAGGATCTACAGCTATTCCATCACTACTTATAACATGACCCAAATAGTGCACTTCCATGTCATAGAAAGAACATTTAGACAACTTACCAAATAATCATCTCTTCCTCAATATTTCCAAGACTATCTTCAGATGCTCATGATGTTCTTCCATACTTTTAGAATATATGAGAATATCGTCCAAGAATACAAGCACAAATTTTTCCAAGTATTCTTGAAAAATATTATTCATTAAATTCATAAAAGCTGCAGGTGCATTTGTTAATCCAAAAGGTAAAATTATGAATTCATAATGTCCATACCTTGTTTTGAAAGTTGTTTTATGAATTCCCTCATCCTTAATTCGTAACTGATGATATCTAGATTGCAGATCTATCTTAGAATATACCGATGCTCCACGCATCTAATCAAATAGATCATCAATTATGGGAAGTGGATATCTATTCTTAATCATATCCTTGTTTAACATTCTATAATCAATACACAATCTAAGTGTTCCATCTTTATTTTTCACAAAAATTACCGGTGCTCCCCAAGGTGAGAAACTTAGTCTTATCAAACCTTTAGATATAATTTCTTGTAACTGTGTCTTAAGCTTTACCAATTCAATAGTAGTCATCTGATAAGGTGCCTTAGAAATAGGCTCAGTTCCAGGTTTGATTTCAATTGTGAAGTAAAATTCCCTTTTGGGTGGAAGACCTGGTAACTCTTCCGGAAACACATCACTGTAGTTTCGTAACAGCGGGTAACGTTCTAAGAAATCACTATTTTCTTCAGTAGATTTAGAAATTTTTACTACAAATAAGGTACAACCCTTATTTTTGACCTTCTTAAGTTACATAGTAGATAATTTCCTAATTGAAATTTTACATTTTACACCCTGAATCTTTGTTGTTTTTTACAGGTCATCCAAACAACTAATATGTTTTTCAAAATAGTCCACTTTTGCTTTATGCACAACTAGCAAATTAACACATATGATTACATCATAAGACCCCAAAGGAGAAACATAAAGATCAAATTCCGTGGAAAAAGTATGTAAATAAAGGACTGCTCCAAAAATACACATACTAATTATATGAACAACACTATTCCCATAATGTACTGCCCATGAATTATCCATTTTTCTAGCTTTTATTTTTAATTTTGATGCTAATTTACTAGAAATAAAACATTCAGTAGCTCTTGTATCAAAAATAATAGTTACAGGTATGCCAAATAACTTACTTGAAACTTCTATGGGTGTGACTTTCTTTTCAACTTGTTTGTCAGCTACTGCAACGTGTATCTTGTGATGCTGATTGTGGTCATCCTTTTTTAAAGGACATTGGTTTGTGTAATGATCATTACCACAATTTTAACAGCCTCATATAGGTCCCTTTTTAGGCTCAAATTTATTTCCAGCCTTAAAGTTATCATTCTGAACTCCATAGGGCTTCTGTCCATTATTATTGTTCTTGACAAAGTTATTGCGTACATTAGCAGCAGGATTATTTGTTGTTGTTTTCTTATTATTATCAATTGAGAACTTACTTTGCATACTAAAATTATTCCATGATCCTTTCTTAGGTGCAAGAGATGATGAAGAGGAGTTTGGAACTTTCTTTCTTACTTCCTCCTTATGAGCATAAATCCCCTTCAATTTTTATTCCTGCATTATGGATGTTTCAAAAATCTCTTCCATATTGGTTGGGCTATGAACATCCACCTCTCCCCTTATAATGGGATTCAATCCCATGATAAATTTGTGTATCCTTAACTTCTCATCAATTTGATACTAAGGTACATACTTAAAGAGTTTAGTAAATCACTCCTAGTATTCTATTACAATTAATTTTCCTTGGGTTGTTCTGAAATTTAGTCATTTTCTAATCATATTAAAGTTGTGGCAGCCATCGTTGCCTAAATTTTTTTTTAAGTTGATCCCAAGTAATATTATTTTCATCAATGTTCAACTCAGCCTTATAGCTATCCCACCATGAAGATGCTTCATGGGAAAGTTGATATGCTCCCCATATTACCTTTATTTCCTCTGAGAAGTTCCTTATTGCAAATTTCTTCTCCATTTTGTTGAGTTGATTCTCAACTCCATCCCCTAATTTTGTGCCATCAAACTTAGGTGGACTTATCCTTTTGATATCATTAGTGAATTCAGTGGTTAGCCTTGCCTTTTTATTTTCTGGTTGATTAGGCATGTTTATATTATTATTATGAACACCCAAATTTCCAAAATTGGTGTTGTTCACAAGAGGTGGCTGATTGTTATTACCAACATGTTATTCCTCCTCATTACCCATTAATTTTTGTTCAAGTACTATAAAAAAATCTCGTGTCCAACAAGATAGTAAGGATCTCATCGAGTTTTTGGGTAGTTGCTACTTCTCCATTGGGTGGTGGGTTGTTTGCAACATTTCCTCTTTTTCTAACCATTTTCTGTTAACAAGAAAATTTGAATTTTATCAGATTGTGGACACAATAGGTCCAAGAGATATAACCTTCATCTCTGATACCAAGATGTAACATTCCCATTTTAAGACTTTAGAAACAAGAGAATTTTATTTTTTATACATAATGTTCTCTATTCTAGATAATCATAATTTACAACACACATTCCATGCCAATCAATCTCATAATAGATAACCATATGAAGCTATAAATGAATCGGTGAACTATCCATCTCTCATTTCATGACTCGGTTACCAACAAATCTCTCATGTTAACTTAAGTATTGAATAATTTGGGTATACTATGTATACTTGGTTCTATTACCTTGTTCTGGGTATTGAGTGTTCTATTTAAGAAATCTATCTAAATATTTGTTACCATATTCATATGAAATCACATTTCTCAAACTAGGCAACATAGGACAACACAACAAGAAGCTTGCGATACTTTGGGTAAATATTTCCCACATACTGTTCATGTTATTATTCCTAGATGGCATACTCATCTAATTTGAATATGTCCTTCATCCCAATCATCTATTATCTAGAATGGTCTTTATTGACTTTTGTCAGTCCAGTTGTCCAAGGTTAGACCCTAACCCAAGTTATTAACATAATTTGGTATAGGAAACCACTCACGATGACCTAGGGTATATGGGCATACTCAGCCGACCCAAGTGAATTAAATGTGCCTAGTTACCATAAGTCATTGAGAGTAAATTCTTATGCTAAATCATATCATTGGCTTAGTATAGAGAGAAACCAAGTTCAAGTACAGATTTGAGTAGATCTAAATGAACTAATGCTGAAGGGTTTTGCAACATGTCAACTATAATATTGTATCATCATGAAGACCCAAGTATTCATAAAGGTACAGTTCTACAGTTGGTATGTGCCAATATCCAACAGAACTACTTCATCATGCTTTACACACCTCAAGAGGTCATTTCCACTTAATTATCTTTGGATTAAGATTCAAATCACATCAAGCTTTCATAACCCTAATCCCAACAATCCTTAAGTTTTTAATCCTTATTTGAGTTGGTTAAATAATAAGGAACTTCCAAAAAGCTATGACTACTTTTATGTTCATTAACTTTTTCTTAATGTGGAATTAATCAAAAATAGAAACAACATCCATCATAATATTTAATTAATGTGTCTCAGTCATTCAAAGAATGTATAAGAACCAAAACAAGTTCTATTACGGTAGACTTCATAGATATGAAGACTAAATTGTTATCGAACTCATATACCATTTGTTTAGTTTGTATCCTTTTGAGAGGAGGATAACCTTCCTCATTATGGTTAAGTATTAGGATTTATTATACCCTTATCCAATTCACACATCATGATATTTTAACTATACGTTCATAACATCATAATATACCATACAAGATTAGGTAAAGAAAAACAATAGATGCAACTTAGTACATTTCATTCAAGTAAGGGAAATTGTACTAATTCCCATTTATCCAACCTATTCAATGACAACAGAAATAAAGATCTAATCAGATATGAATGAAAACATCAAATATAGGATTACAAATTTCCTTCATATTATGAACAAGAGAATTGACATAATCAATTTGAGTAACTTTAGTATTTTCAATTCATCATGATAAAATAACCATTTTACAAGACTATACATTACTGACATATTTCATGTCAACAACAGCAAGATCATAAAGGAGTATAACTTTTTTTCCTTCAATACATCTCAATAAAGAATCAAAATTCTCTCTAAATGGTCCAGACTTTCAAAGAACCAATACATTAAAAAGTTTATTGCCTTCTTTTATCACTCATGAAATCCATCTCAAAAATTGGTAGCAAAAATCAGTTCATTGAACTGAGCATGATAAGCACTAAGCATTAAAATGATGTGCTTTCAAATAACTGTTTCATTAAACCAACTCTACTTTTATGAACCAGTGAGGTCAACCAGAAAATAATTCACAAGTTGTATCAACCATAAAAGAAGAACAATTAATCAATCTGTATAACATTTAAGGTAAGATCATGATGAAATCAGAAATCTCTAGCATGATGTTAGATAAATAATGTTCCAACCCAAAACACTTATCTATATCAATTAAAACTACCTTTTAATTGTTTCCTTTACAATTAATTTGAATTTGAAATACAAATATTAACTTCACAATTTAACCGAAATAGAGTTACTTTAAGAAGTATGAAACTTTTAACTCAACTTACAGAGTTTCATAAAAATACAACCACAGCCAAGCTCATTCCAGCTTCATAAAGGATTTAGAATGAATCATCTAACAATATAAGTAACATATCAGATGTGACATCCTAATTCCAAATCCAAGACATAGACTAATTTATCAAGTTAGTCCATACATTAACATTAGGATAGTATTTACTCAATGCACAACATCTCACATTAATCTACTATCACAAATATTAAAAACCTTTAATACAAGTCAAGTAAATAAGTAAGTAGTAATGATGACTACATAAGGGCATTAAAGAAATTAATACAACTGAACCAATTAAATCTTATGACAATATTTACCTGAAGTAATAAGAACGAATGTGATAAAATAGTTAAGAACTTCCTTTATAATTTGGTTAACCCGAATCCCCATTCACAACTTCAAAAAAGAGAACACAACACATAACCTCCTATAATTTCCATAGGGGAAGTGATTTATACTTTACCTTAGAGAATAAAAGAGGATTCAACTAACATGATCAAAAGGGAATTACTACACTCCATCATGCGTGAAGAAGGTCACAAAGGACAGATGCATAACCAATCACAACATCCCTAACACCTTATAAAAGAAAACACATATAAAAAGAGATTAAACAAAATGTGTGACTGTTGCATTTGAAATATATTTAAGCAAGGTTCCTCATCATGGAAAACCAATGATAGTAATATTATACCCATACCAAACAAGAGATGCAATGAAAAAATTTGCTAATCACCATATAGGGTAATTATAGTCTCCAACAGTCATTCAAAAACGTCAAAGATTCAGTGAAGGATCCAAAGACTTACCATTCCTTCAAGATGAAATTACAACAATCAGAGAGATAGACTACTAGTTGAATTCCTACACTCCATCACACGTGAAGAAGGTCAGAAAGGACATATGTAGACCCAATCACAACATCCCCAACTCCTGATAAAATAAAACACATAGAAGAAGATATTAAACAGAATGTGTGACTATTGCATTTGAAAAATATTTAAACAAGGTTCCCCATCATGGAAAACCAATGACAATAATATTATACCCATATCAAAAAGGAGATGGAATGAAAAAAATTTCTAATCTCCATACAAGGTCATTATAGTCTCGAACAGTCATTCAAAAACGTCAAAGTTTCAGTCAAGGATCCATAGACTGACCATTCCTTCAAGATGAAAGTACAACATTCAACAAGACAGACTCTCAATTGAATACTCACAGAGGTGAGAGAAATACATCCTATGAAGGGACAGAGAAATTCCCATCGCAATTCGATTCCAAAGAAGTTAAATCCCAAGATCGACATGGCTTAGCTACAGCCGCACAAGCTATCAAAAAAAATAATAATATTCTTTTCATTGAATTTCTACAGATAGGTTCAACTGCACACCTTTACAAAATCGACAAAATAAATTATTCCCTCCAATCTTACTCAGAGATTAAAGAAATCAAAGAGTCCAAAAACCCTTTATTCAAAATCAATTTGGTTAGTTCTAATCAAGAAATGGCAACCAAAAGTCAAAATAGCATCCTTAAAGCTTCATGATATCCCTATCAGGAAGGATTTAACAAGTTTACTGAAGAAAGATACTCAAGAGATTATCCCAGATCATGAACAAATATTCAAAACCAACAACATCTACTTCAACAAGGAAGTAGACAACATGATCAACATATTGAAAGCTCAAAGAAAGTTACGGGAATAACCCTAGTATCAACTGAGAAAAATAGGACTCTCACAATGTCCCAAACCAATCAGGACCTCATCTATTTATTCTTTAGTTAAGTAATCAATAACTTGAATAAAGAAACAATATAAATAAGATCAGAATAAAATACTCCACACACAGGTATTCCCAACAAGATAACATCGAAATCTAAGGGTCTGAAAACTAATTATCTCATAGTTGCCATAAAATAACTTAATTCGAGAGACTTAGTTGTTAACTGAAAAGTTGAGAGGAATAATAAAACATTTACTCTTGTTTCCATACAAGATGAATCCACAAAAACAAAGATTTATCAAACACCGAATATCTACCCAGCTCCCATTGAATACCGAATTCAAAGAACATATAGATTATATAGTAAGTTCAAGAAGAAGGCACACATTTATTGTTTTTTATACAAATTCAAGTTCACACAACTCAAAATCCAAGAATGAATATTCATACAGTTCCAACAGGAGTAACAAAATTTCAACAAAACAAAGAAGTGACAGTGAAGGATATTCATTTACCTTCTAACAACCAAAACTACAATTCATTTCAAAACCTGAAGCCATATTTCATTTCCATAAACCCCTTTTCAAAAAGAAAAGAAATATTCATGCATGCACTTCAATACTCAAATCACCATAAGATTTAAGGTGGGATTCAACATCAAATAAATAGGAAAACAACCCATCTCCTACCTTATCAAGAAGAGATTCCTCCAAAGAAAAACAAAGATTTATCAAGAAAGAAGGCATGGTAATCATAAAAAAATAAAAGACCCATATATTTCACGAGAGAAAAGTTGTTTTAATGAAGACATTTAGAGAAAAGTAGAGAAAATTAATGGTTAGAGCCTATCATGCTTGACAGTGCTTCTGTCGATTCGAGGAAGATTTCAAGTTAAGCCTTCACAACTCATTCTCTAAATGAAATCAAAAACTAATAACTTCCTTCTCAAATGCCTCATATACTTCCATTAGATCAAAAATATTCCAAGCGAGTTTAAAATAGTAACAAACTAAAAATAGAACTATTGGTTCAAAGAACCAGATAGCTCCATGCATAGTAAAAATCGAAATGCTTGGAATACCAAACAACTCCCAACAAATCCGCTTGCATGGTTTCTAAGGAGGTTTTCTCACAAAAAATGATGATCATAAATGTCATTAATTTCCAATCTCTCACCTATATCTCCATGCCACCGCCATCTAAAGTTAACGAGTCCAAATTCAAAGATAACATGCATTACTTAACTTTAGTGATGATGCCAACTAGGATCCCTCTAATTTTCATGCCTCTGTCAAAATGGCAGTACCACAATGTGTTAAATTCAAAATCAAATCAAATAAATGACTTAGAAACTATCACCACCATCTCATACTTGTCATGTGACTCACCTTACGTCCCTTTCCATCCTTGCATTAGTTTCAAATAGATATCATTAGCTTAGGATCTTACCTTAGGTTAGTTTAGAAAGCATTTACCTTAGGTTTTTTTTAAACATTTCCTTAGGTAAATTTTCCATATTAGGATAGACCATACTCCATACCAATTTAGCATTAGGTTATAGGTTAGAAATAAACCTATAGTTACCTTAGGTTATCTCCAAATCCCCCACTTTGTAAAACATACAACTTAGGTTGGGATGTAACAAGATTAGTGTAAACATAGACATAAGGTAGGTATATTATACCTTGGGTTATAATCCTGTTAGGATAGATCTTAAAGATCTAGGACTTAGTTTTTTACCCTCAATAGTCCTGAAGTAGACGTCCATCCTCTTTACGTCATTCAGCATCCTGGAGAAATTAACAAGATGATCCGAGCACACTACTTACAGTAGAATGCAAAGCAATAACTTCCAATAAGATCAATGAAATTATATAAATACAAGAGTTCAGTCCTTTATTTCCTTCAACCTCTGAATGTCAGATTACCATATAGATCATGTAAGAATAATTAAAACATGCCTTATATCAATGAAATTTATCAAGGTTTTGTTACTATAAAGAGATAATTTGCAAACAACATTACCAGTTTACAACCTTTCTTATCTCAAACATAATGGATTCCTTGCAAGCAACAACATTTCAGAAAAATGAATCCAAGAACATAAATAAATTATCCATGGCAAGCATGATTTCAAATAGTCAAAATAATACACCTTCTTAGGACAAATCACATGTCAAAGCTTGTAATGCAAAAGAGGAAAAGTGAATAGTTTTCCACAGGTGTTACAACCTAAAATCAACCATGCCTAAGTGACCTAAACTCAATCATTCCTACATGACCTTGACTCAATCGTGTTTAATTCACCTAGTTTCCATAAATACACAATAACAATGGAAACTAAAGCCAAGTACATCATCCATCCAATAAATATCACAAACTATACAAATAGAAGAGTCTGTGTATCAATACATATATAAATAGATAAAAAATACTAGTATCTCAAAAAATCTCATATACATCCTCACCATCTTTAGCATGCAGGCTGGTATAAGATCAAAATATAAAAACTCTCATATACATCCTCACCATCATCAACATGCATGCTGGTATCTATACTAAAAATAACAACTCTCATAAATATCGCCTCACTATCTTCGCCATGTAGGCCGGTATATATGTCAATATCTCACAAATAATAATCATGTCAAGTGGCTAATTGTCACCCCACCTAAGACCCTCAAGACTAGTCTCATCTATATCCTCCTCCTGCCTTGTTTATCACCCTGCTAGCATCTTTCCATCATCAATGGGTCTCGGTCTTATCTCATCCTAGCTTGTAACTAGGTGTGGATTTTGTGAACTTGTAGCCTCACCTTGACCCAGTCTCGGGGCTCGCCAGCCCCCTATGCTCTCTAAGCTATAAGTACGAGAGATAGTCATCTTACTCGCTTCCCGTTATGTCATGTACTTACAATAGGAGGTTGCGTCTATCCCTATGATTGTCAAATGATCTTGGTAGTACAGCACCTCATTCAAGGCATCCCTAAACCTCTCCATAAATTTTTTTTGAGGTGGCACCATCATCCTCACAACCACTTGTTCCTATGCTACATGTACCACAATACTCTATCACAATCACGGCCCCTATATGACGGGACCCTATCCCGATACCTATTTTGGTCGCCCTAGTGACACCTAAGCCTATAAAGCCACCACCTATGATTGAGATGTGGCTAGCTATCCCTATAATCCTATGACCTATGCCTACAAGGAAAATATCTATCCTCTATCCTATGCAGGAGCCTAAACCTTTTCTTTTACATATACATGTGCCTGGGATATAGTCAATTGTCCCTATAGTATAGTCACCTACCTAGTCAAGGTGGCTACCTCTTCCTACATTGTTATCAACTACACTACAAGTGCTACCACCTGTCCCTGTAGTGCATCTCTTTACACTATCATAGTCGCCAAAGTTGGCTGCCCTGGCCATGGTGGTGCTTCTTGTAAATTTGTTTCCCACCAGTGTCTATATCCATTAGATACCACTGCATCATCTAGCTTATTGTCCACTGGTAACTCCTCTTGACCTGTTGGCTCTATGGGGTGATGTGGAGGCAAAGGATTTTCCAAATCCTCCCATCGATACTATAGAAATAGCAGTGGAAAATCCTTTACTAGTCCAAACTACCATTGGAATCTGTCTACAGAGATCATCTCGTGCTCACCGACATGTCTCCTTTGTATCCAACACACATGTTTCAGCCCTTGTAGCTCTCGCCTTATGCCTCTAAATGCTAGAAATATGACATAAGGACTTCATACTATATCTCTCACATATATTCCCTCTAACTCCCACCTATAATGCCCCAAATCATATAGCATTGCTTCTTCTTGTGGCTTACCTCCTGGGACCACCCATCGCCTGAATCCTGACCTCTTCCCCCCATGATGCTAGTCTGCTACCAGTAGTCCTCATTTTCACACTACTACAATGTGCTCATAGGTCCAACAATGTAAAACGAAGGTACAACACATGCCATATCGACATATCCTCTGATATCCCCACAGCTCCCTGTATAGTTGTACCAAATAAGTTGACACCCATGCAAAGTGGACCCGCTCCTTGATCATGTCTCATAATACTCCCATCAAAATTATGGGAAAATGACCGCCATAAAAATTAGGAAGTAATTAGTACCCTACTGTCACCATCATCAACACAACTAGTTGTGTCTCCTATGGTTCTATGCCATACATCACCCCGTACACCAAGTTTACCCTATGCTCGGTCAGCTCACTAACCATCTCCCTGAACACTCCAATCATCACCTCAAAGGTGCCATCCACATATACACTATAAAATAGCTCCCCAATAATCAGAAGCCATAAAATCTTGTAGACATCCCCATGCATGATCATCATCTTTCCGGTAGGAAGGTGGAATGTGTTGGTCGCTGCATCCCATCTAGTGATGAGAGCAACCATGAGACTAGGATCCCGTTGGATCCGTATGTACCTCCTAACCCTTATCATCCCTACCCCCCACATGTGGACACACTCTTCCTCCATCACACTACGCCTCAACTCCCTTAGTAGGAGAGGTACTCTATCTTGCAGTGTCAACTACTGTCGTGCCTATGAGCAACCAACTCAACAATGTCAGGGCCTTAATTCATTTTTTGTCTATAACATAATTCTACACCCAGATACCCCATACACATTTATCACGTTCCTAATTTATCCCTGACCACTTATTTATTCCATTCCCACTTACCCGAACCCTATACCCACCATGAGCTAAGTCCCACCTATCCCCTACCTATGTTTACCTACTCTTTCCTTCGCCCACCTGCTTTTCTCCCTCCTTGATTGTTATTCTCTTCATTTCTTATTTTTTTATCCTACCCTACATTTTCCACCCCATCTTAGCCCTTGGCATCTAACCTATTTTGGCACTGTCACCTTTTTATAGTGATCGATGACGATCTCCCATGACCACCATTGGTCACCCCTAACTGATGTTAGTCCTCTATGATCACCATCGGTCATGTTTTCACCCACCGATGTTAGTAATACATAACTGATGTCAACCACACCCAAATTGGATTTGGTCTCTGGTTCAGCCCAAAATTCAAACCCCCACAGCCCTAAAATTCTAAAATGAACCAAACTAAGCCTAAATTACCCCCATTCTACCCACACCTCACCCAAATTCATTGCCCAACCTAATTAACCTACATCTCACCCTCCCCATACCCAAATCAGTTCATTTTACCTGTACTTTCAAATTTTTAATTTCCCCCCCCAATTGTTCATTTTACCAAAAAAACCAATTCAAAATACACAATAAGGGTTAGAACCTACCTCATCCCATTGCCTCCTCCTTGTAGGCACCTTTGGTCTCTACACTGGTGGGCCTCCATCACTCCCTTCTGCTCTCGCCATGTCTACAACCAACCTCCTGATCTTGCAGTGAATCAACTCATTCCACATGATCACATGGACCCATCTTCCTTGCTCCAACAACCACTCACCTCTCACCCAATCAGCCTCAAATAATACATGATCCTTTTTTCCTCGAAAATTCATTTGACTATTCTTCCTCTAGATCCATTTTCACCACATTAAAATGTTCAAATAAGTAATTTTACCATGGGTTTTACATTTTAACCCATCGCCAGGTGAACCAATATCGGTCTAACCTAACCGACATCAATTCTATACCCTAGTGTACCGATATTGGTTCACATAGACTATTATCGATTTCACATGACCGATATCGGTCATGTTGCCTACACCCCATTTGGAGTCCCCTCTTAATTATGCCTACTCTAATGCCCTCATTACCACCCACCCTACCTTATTATCAATTGGGGAATACTTTTACCCCTACCACTACCCCATTTACACCACCCACCCTAATAACATGTACCCCACTTTACCCTGTATACCCCTTGAATTACCTATACCTTGGCCTTACCTATGCCATGACCCATATACCTTGACCTGAACTACTTTTTGGGACATTTTGAACTTTTGTACTCATTATACCTTGGGATGTCGTTACCTATGTTATTTTAGCCTAACAATCATACCTTGCCTATTTTCATGTTGTTTATCCCAACCAAACCCATGGTGTACCGGATCATACCTAAACAATCCTACACATAACCTACGTTGTGTTTCTGGACCATATCTTATGCCTTGGATACCTGAATCACTTCATCATTGTTTGGATAAACCTATTGACCTTAGATAATGTAGATTTTGCAATATTTTTAACCTAGTACCGTGTTGCATTCTATATGTGTGCATGCATTCGATTGTCATTACCTATTACCTAATTCGACCTTGACCTATTACCCGATTTTACAGTTACCCTTTTCCCAAACTACCCATAACCTTCCCCACCTAATTTCACTTACACCAACTACACATTTATCAAACCACTCACCAACTCCACATAACACCTCATCAGTTCCTTGTTTGAGGGGGATCACCTTAACCCACAATTTGATCAGCCCTACTCTCACCCATACATGGGGCAATCACTTCTTATTCTTTTCAGGGTCACTTTATAATATAAGCTACATGACAAAAAGCGGCAAAATGTAGACACAAAAATTAGGTCTTACCACCCTTATAACCCCATTAATTAAATTAACCATACCTTACATATCCATATCCCATAGTGCACATGATTAATTGAATTATTTACTTTAATTAATTTAATTAACATCCTCACTTAGCCACCTCTATAGACACCTAAATTTGATCACATTCCCCTTATCCGTTAATCGGATAACCAACTTAAACATGGGCACCTAACCATGGCCCCTTCCACCGCACATTAATATTAATTTAATTATTTTAATTAAATTATTCCTTGTCCTCACAACTTTCATTATTTAATTATCTTAATCAGCCTAGTCTCCACCTCACCTAGAAACCTCACCCAACCATCTCACCCTAGACCTATTCTTGGCATGTTCCCATAACCAACTACAACTAAGTCTCACTTGCCTTAATGAGCTAAGATTTGGTCTAACCCTAAAAGCACATTCCTAAGATTTCTCTAACCACATTCCTGCTCATTATAAGGGAAGCTTCCATTCTGATCCGTGACAAAAAACTAACTTGGCCCAAGAAATTAGAAAGATCTACCCATTTTAGTAAACCTAGGGAATCCTGCCTTAATCGACACTGGTCAGACCTAAACCAATGCCGATCAAGATGGAACCATCGTCGGTTACAATTTATTCACATTAGTAACCTTGTTTGAGAGGTTGGCACATTCTTGACAAAAGGAGAGAGATCAGAGCTGCATGCAAGAAGAATCAACATCCTTTCATGCATCTAGACATTCACAACCAACACCAGGACAAATCCAGAAGCATTGAACTCATGAAAACATTCTAGGATTCACTACTATGGTCCAAACTAGCATCCTTCTGATCAACTACCACTACCAATCATCCATCCAGTCTACATCACAGTAAGTGTATCCCTAAGAAAAAAATTTATTTCAGTTAGTAGCTTTTATTACTCCTGTTATTAATCTACACTTTGCATGCTCATTCTCCTATCCCTTACCAACCTCTAACCTAGGCATTTCCTTACCCACACCACAAAATCACCCATCCTCACTTGATCTTCATCCCTGGATACATATGAGACTTTTATAAACCTCCTTATCCACCCTACCATCTCTATCAAATCCCATATCAAACCTTACAATCAGATCTCTTTGAGTTTCATACACCCTGAGCTCACCGAAGCCAGTTACCCATAACTATCATCGGTTCTACATAAAATATCACCGGTCATACTAGATCAACATTGGTCTCTGTGTTTTATACCTTGCCCAAGAATAGAAACAAACAACCTTGTACCAATTGACCTAGACAACCCAGAATCATACCATGACAAGTCCCAGTACCTTGACAGTCACCTCATCCTTTACATCCAACGATAGCCTAACTTGTTATGATTGGATTTTATTATTGTACTTGAATGAGATACCTAAATCATATCAACTACAATAGGAATTTTCTTATTTATTGCATTAAATTTTTTTAAACAGTGGATTGACAACCATCTAGGGAGTATCACAATTCTCGGATCTAGCAAATGCTAGGTAGTCCATTTTCATATATTATTTAACTATTATTTTGTGGTCTTGTTTTCTATTTCAGGTAGTTACTCCTAGCGAAAAGGAAGATCTCACAATCAACATTGGATAAAGAAGTCAAAACACGCACATCAACCTCCAACCAGCCCATTTAACACGTATTCCTCCTACCCCATAACCCTATTTGTTTCGTCATTCAAAAACGTAAAGAAAATGGTGAAACATTTTGGCACACCCGGCATGACCCATCAGGGGTTCTATTGCATTTTTTCATTTCTAGGTGAAAGTTGTGTGTTTGTTTCCATTTAAAAGGCTTAGACATTAATTTTCTTCCCTAGTAATCCTCTCTTCTTTCAAATTTCTCTAAAAGAAACATTTCTCTTGGTACATTTAAAAGCAATCATTCTTCTTTCTTGCTTTCTACATTTAGTGAAAGAGAATACCCTCTCATATTCATCATTTACTTCACCGAACGTAATATTTTGTATTTGGGCTTAAAATTGGTTGCATCACATTCTGATTTGATGCATTTAGCTCACATTAAAATTAGGGAAACCTATATGCTGGAAGTCATGCCTAGATGATGGTTGACAAAAAGAGTCATACAAAGCACATTATCTCTCTCTCCATGTCTCACCGAACTGCACAAAATTGAAATATACATATCTTTCTTAAACAACATATTACTTGGGAACACCTATCAATGATCACACAATCCGGTAGATAGGTACTCCCAAGCTCATTATTTCTATCGAGTCATTACTTCATAAGATGGATGGCCCTTGCCATAATGTACCTGAAACCTCTCCTTTTAGATATCCTTCTTCATAGGAAGCCTTCCCCACCAAAAAATCTATTCTAAATTCATGATTCAATCTTCTAAATAGCATAATCTCAACACATTAAAAATCACTTGTTAGGTGTGTATTTTTAGTGTTTGATTGACGTGCGTTTTGAGGTGTGAGGATACACTCCTCCATTTTTACATTTTGATTCCTTACCCACTCGATAATAACACTTGGAGTATTCTAACTACTTCTGAATGTGTCAGGACTTCATTACATCATCTCCAAACCTCTAGGTTGATTATTTATCTCACTAAAATTCAAAACAATCCATTTTATACATTTTCAAATTTTCACAGTAACTGGCATCGGTTACCCCTGACTGGCATCATTTTTACTTAACCGGCATCAGTTTTCTATTATTTTGGGTTAAATTGCTTAAATAAACCTTATTTCATTTTCTTTGTTGTTAAAGTTCCCATGAGTCTTTGTACTCTCTAGGATTTGATAAACCATCATCATACAACTTGTTCATCTGATCGTCACCAGTCTTTACCTCATTCAGTAAAATTGTTCCTATCTTATAGTAACTGACCTCAGTTACCCCTGAACTGGTATCGGTCATCCTTAACCGGCGTCAGTTTCCCTATACTTAATATGCATTGATATATTACCCAAATCCAGCTATAGACACCTATTTTCTTCATTCTCATTACTCCTTGTGTCACCTGCAGGATACACCATCACTTGATATACATTCATTCACATGGTGTTGACTCACAATCAAGCTAACACTCTTACATTTCATGCAAGTCCTCAACCACTCGCACCTATTCCTTCACCACCCTCTGTCCTGTCACCCATGGATCCAACCCTACCTACCACCATTGTCATAGGTGACGAGGAATTTCCATGACTCCTTGATCAGAATCCCACGGCCTTACAATTCTACCTCTCCCACTCTTCCACCTAGGACTCCTCAGGTTAGTTGATATATGGCATACCTATATCCATCTCTCATGCTCTTATTCCCACTTCTACATTATCCCCTAATAATGTGGTGTTACCTTCACCTACTTCAGCCCCAGTAGTTTCACAGCTAGGACACATACCTGCTATGACCATTACGTCTGCAGTATTAGTTGCACGTGTGGTATCTAATGTCCCCTTATCGACCAACCAGACCCCATCCACACCTATTGTCTCACAAATACCCATTGCAACACAACCGCCCATGGTGTTGGTGACCCCTAATACATTCTATAATATCATCCTCTCCATCCCAAAAACACTGCCCCCAATCATTACTAGATTCACTACGACCGTCCCACCTACATACACATACTATCAGGAACCCCCTATCTCATTTATCACCCATTCTAGATACATGTCATCTATGTTAGTCCCCTATTCTCAACCTCCCTATTCAGTATCACCATACAATGGAATGTTGTTCATATCACAGGTTCAATACCAGCCCCCTTATACCACAAGAGGGACCCTTCCACCACAACCTATTAATCATCTCACGCAATTCTCTCACCTATAATGAAATCTGTAATGATCCCATTCATCCGTCCATCCCTATTCTCCCATACCATGTACATTTGGAAATGCCAAAATTCAACCATTTCAATAGTAAAGAATACCCACAACATCATTTGTGGTATTTCAAACATGGATGTTTCCTGATCTCCCATGATGACACATTAATCCTATGGACCTTCCTGATGTCCCTGACAAGACTGGCATTAGACAGGTACAGTGGGCTACATAGACACTCCATCTACTTGTTTAATCAAGTAGCCCAAGCCTTCTTAGATCACTTCTCCATCAATATTGTTAAGAATGTTACCATGACTAATCTTTATTCCACACGAAAGTATGAAGATCACACTGACTTTTTCACTCACTGGAGCAGCCTAATTAACCAATTCACATTTCAATTACCTCAAACTGAACTCATAGATTTGTTTACTTGGGCTTGTGCTAGACACATCTGATGAACCCTGAAAGTGCAAACCTTTTACACTTTTGATAAGGCATTCACCATGGCATGAAAATTAGGAATTCATGCTATTGAAGAGAATAAAATTCAACTTCATAACAAGAACATCGTATTAAAATCAAATGATGCTTCATCTTCAAAACCCCAAAATAAATCTTGAAAACCCAAAGGATCTACCAACACCGTAGTTCTCAAGGCTGGTCCCCCTCAATAATCAAACCCAACCAAACCTCCTTCTAATCTCTCTCCCATCCAAGATTTCCAGTTCAGATGAGAACAACAAAAGTACACTTTGATAGGAGAATATTATTCCTTAGTTTTGGAAAAGCTTGTTAAGGTTGGCGACATTACCCTTCCACCTATAAAACCACATACAATTTTTTACCCTGAGCACCCCATGCCCACATGGTATAAGGAATATAACTTTTACAACTATCATTGTGTTAAATGTCATAGCGATAATAACTACATCACCTTCAAGAATATTGTCTAAGAAATGTTACACAACAAAGATCTAGTCTTGGGTAGCCCGAATGCATCCAATAACCAAAACCTACATATATTCAAGAAGGCATTCCCTAACCATGCCCCATCTTCTAACCAAGCTGGTGACACCTCAAACAATGATAGCAATGTCCGTGAGGTCCACGCTATTTTCGATGACATACCAGTTGCTTCCCAATTGCCTCATGTTCCTTCCATAGATGAAATATTATCCTGAGCTCCCTTACCTACACCTAAACCTATTTAATGTAATCCTCCACCCACAGAGGAACCCCTTTCATTTTCTCCTTCACCCATGAAAGAGCCTATAATCAGTATGCCACCTTTGAGCCCTCAAATTTCTGACTAGTCATCAATGGCACGTCTGTTACTCATAGGAGATACATATTCACAACCTACACCATCACAAGGATAGTCAACCTCATCAGACCCATCCTCTCCTCTACCCATGGAGGATCCTATAGAAATACCATTTTTTGTAGATGACCATTCACCATCGGACCTTCAAGATCCCATTGATCTACTTTCGGCTCTCTTACCCATAAAGTCCGAGGCTAGCCATTTCCCTGTGTCTCAAACACATTTTATGGGAATTTCTACTTGATCCACATCGGCCCCGCTTACAACAGTACCATTTTCACACTTGGCCGATTTCCTGGACTATGTTGATAGAGCCTTACTTTTGGGATGCCTTCTACTTCCTCTATCAACACAAATGCAGTTGTCACTCATCGACACCTCCATTATCTACCCAAAACTGTTTCGAGCAACCAAAACAAACACAACCATTACTATTGCAACACCTTCCATGTCACCACCCATGGCCCAAATCACACCTCTTCCCATAGCCCAACATACATCTACTCCCAAACACCTACCCACACCTATATCATCTCCCTCACTTAAACCTATTACTACTTTAGGGATTATACCAATAGTTAGCCTTACTCACCCACCCATCAAATTAGATTTAGCCACATCCTCAAAAACTAACATTAAAATTATTCTAGCCTCTAAACAGAACATCCAACCTCCTAGGGCTCATACACCAATCTCACCTACCATGCCATTATCACCTTCACCTCTTGCATCCATCCTAGGACCTCACCCCTCTACCCTGGCTAGGAAATCCGTGTCCACTGGTAAACCAAGAACGAAGTAACAAATTTCCTCATCATAGACCTCTAATATACCCAAGCAACCCAATAAAATTCTGCCCTCACCCGTAACCTTCTTACCAACCATACCTCCACTACCATCCATAACTTCTTCACTACCCATGATACTTTCTTCTCTACCACTCACGCCTTCTACCCAACCTACACCACCCACGTCCACAGCACCTCGGTTAGCCCTGTGGGTAACCCATCCTCTTCCACCATCTTCTTTTCCCTCCGTATCTCATACACCTGTGTCATTGTTGCCCAAAAAGGTGTAACCTAAAGCTAAAAATCAGCTACCCTCCAATAAGGTAGTTAAACCAACCAAACCTTCCACCGCTAACCTTTCTACCATGCTCATACCCAAGTAGATGTAACCAATACCTAAGACCACTCCACACACCAAATTACTAAACCAAACCATTCCCCCTCCTATAAAGCCTCTTCCTCCATAATCAGCCACACCTGTACCGAAACCCACATTCACCTCCCATTGTAATCCACTAGTAGGGTCCTACGCTAAAATCTTAACCAATCTCCTCAAAAATTTTGTCATCACATTACCACCTCTTAGACCTTACGACCCACTCAAACCCAAACCAAAAGTGTTTGGTGAAACCAAAAGTTGTGCCTACCATCGTGTGCCAGGACATGATGTAGAGAAATTTAAGGCTTTAAAAAATGCTCTTGTCTAATTGTGTCCTCCTACAAAAAAATTTTATGGTGACAATCTTCTTGATGATGCCCCCATTTCACCTTCACCAATTTCCATAGATCTTCTCCCATTACCTAATTAGGGACCAAAATATCCACCCCCACAACTCTTTGATCCACCCCCAAGATTTGAGATTAACATGGTCTGTATAAGAGAATTGGCCAAACCACCACCCAAATGCCAATGCGCTATACTCATTTCACAAGGATTATATCCCCCACTAGGGTTTTGTCTCGCATGCCGCTATACCTTTCATGACACACCCTCTTCATCCACCTCACCTCAGATTAACATGATCAACATTTCCACCTGTACTCAGAAATAAAAGGGCAAGGAAAAAGTAACTGACCCATAAACTAACCCTATACCCAACATACCATCCGTACCCATACCCAAAGTCACCATTCGAGGTCCTGCATATCTATTTCCGATGGGGTCACACATCGCACAATGCTGAAACAACTATACCAATCCCCCCTCAAAATGTCTTTATACGACCTTTTCCACACCTTGGAGTCACATCATCAAGCCCTTATGGAGGTCCTTTAATCTATTGAAGTCTTACCAAATGACCCCACATGCATAGCCTCTCTCACTAGGTCATCGGCTTCCTCCACACCTCCACATACTCACCAAGTAACCACCCTAAGCTTTTTAGATGAAGAGATCACTCCCTTCTAGTCCAACGACCCAGACCTTTCTCTTTTCATCTCTATCTTTATCGATAATATATGCATATGATGTGTTATGATTGATGGTGGTGATAGCATTAACATCATCTCCTCCCATACATATGACTAAATGAAAATACATGCCAATTGCATGCATGGTAACCCAGTTATGTTGCGGTTCTTTAATGATGTCATGACTTCTACCTTGGGAACTATTGTCCTCCATGTCCACGTAGATCCCCGCATTGTCCTGGAACTATTCTACATCCTAGAAGGAGAGTTCCAGTATAATTTATTGCTTTTCAGACCTTATATCCACATCATGGATTGTTTCCCTTCGACTTTACACTACTTCCTCAAATTTACACATGAGGGACATAATTACACCATCCCTACCAAACCATTGCCTTTCAATACTTGTAACATGCTATACCAGCCTAAAGATGTACTTATACTAGTCAAGGCATCTGCCATTATCCCTAATTCACCTTTTCCTACAAGCCAATCCACCAAAACTGCCACTACCTCTGCTGCATCCAACCGTGTTATCCTAATTGTTGCTGCAGCCTCTGCCGTTGACTTACCTATTTCCCCATCATCTATGGATCCATCTATCCCTGCTACCCACATACCAACTACTAATCCTTTAGAAGGTGTTTTTCAATGCCTAACTCTAGAGGAATACTGCCTATACAATATTGACACCTTGCTCACCCTGCAGGAGTATGGGAACCTCCGCTAACACCCCAGTTATGACATCCGCATTGGTGAAGTTTTTCCTTATGGCCCTCCCCACCTTCACACTAATCTAACATATGGGGGACTACATATTTCCACCTATAAACCCAAACCTCCATCCCAAACCCAACCATTTTCATCTAACCTACACTCCCTCACTAACCGCCACTTCGCACACACTTTCCTCCACTAGTGTGTGTGGAAAGGATTTGGATTCATCTTTTAGGAACAGGGCCGACATACTGTCATTTTATGTACCTCTCATAAAAACAATGACTGTAGTGGCATTGGTTTTGACTCACCACCTTCCAAGAAGGTTTTTTTTTACCTTATCTAGGAAGGAAAAACTTCCTCACCTCATTCACCCACATTACCATCTTCACCCACGGAGTCCATAGATCCTGAATCTATTCCTCCTAAAACAAAAATCGTAAACACCATTTCCCTAGGACCGCTGACCTATCAACGTGATGGTAAAGCTCCCTCTTCTCTCCCATTCTTGTATCCTGACATGATAGATGCTGATACACCCTCTATTAATTTTGTTCAATGTCAGGATGATGAATCCATCCTCACTTACCTCAGTGTGGAAGATTATTATATTCATCATTCATTACCTTCTGAGACACAAACCATGTTGAATGAATCAACCATCAAAATTAACATTAACACTCAGGATGACCCACACATTCTAAAGATCGACCAATCCTTAGATGCTACTGAACATGAAGCCTTCACCACTTTCCTTTGGGACCATAGTAACGCGTTTTCTTGGTCCTATGCCGATATGCCTAGTATTGACCTAAAAATCATGGTCCAGAATATCATAACCATTCCAAATGTTAAACCCATAAAAAAAATATGTGGAAAATTCATCCTTGCATTACTTTTTGGGTCAAAGAAGAGCTTCAATGCCTTCTCTTGGTTTCCTTCATTCTACACATTAAATATCCCCAATGGATTTCTAACATCATTCCTATCACAAAGGCAATAGGGGGACTCCCTATTTGCACATACTTCCATGAACTCAACCTCTCTTGTCCCAAGGATGATTTCCCCCTACCAGGCATCGACCAACTAGTTAATCTCACCACTAACCATGAAATGTTATCGCTCATGGATGGTTTCTTGAGCTACAATAAAATATTACTAGCTCCAAAAGATCAACACAATACTATGTTCATCACCACTTATGGAACTTTGTGCTATCGAGTCATTGGCCTCAAAAACATTGGTGCTACATATCAGTGAGCCACGGCTTACATCTTCCATGACAACATGCATCGCATACTAGAAGATTACGTAGATGATCTTTTGGAAAAATCTAAACATCGAACTGAACACTTTTCCATCCTTAAAGTCATCTTTGACAGTCTCATCAAGTATTGTGTGTGTCTTCAACCAAAGAAGTGTGTATTTATGGTACTTTCTAGAAAAATCTTAGGTTTCATCGTTTCTTTACGTGGCATAGAAGTCAATCCTACTAAAGTCAAAGCTATTCTGGAAATTCCTCCACCCATTAATCTCCATCAACTTCGAAGTCTACAAGGAAAATTGAAATCCATTCATCATTTTATCTCATATATTTTTGACTGGTGTCACCAATTCCATCATCTGCTCAAGAAAGACATGTCCTTAAAATGGGATGACCAATGTCATAAAGCCTTCGAAGCCATAAAACAATACCTCCTTCAACCACGAGTGCTCGTTCCTCCTAAGGATGATCAGCCCTTTTACCTATATATTTCTACCACAGATCATTATTTAGGTGACATGCTTTCTCATCATGACGACCAAAACCAAGAGCAAGTGATTTATTACATAAGTTATACACTTCTGGAATACGAAACTAGATATACCCATGCAAAAAAACTCTACTTATCCTTAGTTTTCATCGCCACCAAACTCTGCCATTACCTACTCAATCAAAAAACCTTCATCATCATTAATATTGACCCATTACACTATATGTATGCCAAACCCTATCGACATCAATGTGTCACATGTTGGCTTATGCTTCTTTTTGACCTTGACCTCGAATTCATTCATCAAAATTCCATTAAGGGATAGGCTATCACTAACCAACTGGCTGACGCACCTATTTCCAAGGATCAACCATCTAACTTCGACTTCCCAGATAAGTCTGTAGATACCCTTTCCTTGGATAGACCAGCTTACCAAATGACACTCTTCTTCAATTGATCCAAGTGTTAGCATGGGGGTGGGGCTAGTGTTATCCTTATTCTTCTTGAGGGTGAATCTATGATTTTTTTCATTCAAACTTGATTTTGATTGTACAAACAACATTATGTAATACGAAGCAATCGTATTGGGTATTCATGCTGCATATGCCTTATATGTTACAACAATAAATATCTTTAGTGATTCTTAGTTGGTCATAAACCAATTCAATGGTATATACCAGTTTCGTAATGAGATACTTCAAAAGTATAAGCAACACGTAGACATACTTTTGAGCACCTTTCATTGTTATACACTTCAAACCCCCCCACTTTCTACCAATAAATTTTTCGATACCATGGCTTTCTTGGCTTCTCAAATACTTGCTTCACCCAATGACTCTAAAATATTTTTCACCATACAAAGGCTATAATCACCCTCTTATTTAGTTTGTGAAGTTTACTCCATCGGAACTGTTTCCCCTGACAAACATGACATTTGGTATAAGAAATATGTAGACTATATTTACCTTTCCATTTTACCTGTTGATCTTACTTGTAATGGTCAACTTACATTTATTAAAAGTGTCTACCGTTATGTCATCATGGGTGGTCTTATTTAAAAGTGCAGCTTCAACAAAATTCTCTTACGATGCCTTATGAGTTTTGAAATTCCCTACACCATTAAGGAATTCCATGATGGAATTTGTCGAGGTCACTTTAGTGGTTTAGCTATCACAAAATGCATTCTTTGCCTAGGCTATTATTGGCCAAACCTAAACCGTGACTGTTGTGATTACATCAAATGTTGCATGAAATTCCAGCATCATGCTAATCTCTGCCACACACCTATTCATGCCTTACAGGTCACACGAGACCTTTATCCTTTCTCTCAATGGGGTTTATATCTTTTCGGTGAGATCAACCCCCATTCTTCACAATTCCACTAATGAATAATAACAACTTCAAAATATTACACTAAATGGGTAGAGGCCATTCCCCTCATTTCTAAAAAAGATGAGAAAATATGTGAATTCATCAACCATCACATTATTTATCGTTTTGGTGTTCGTCACCACCTCATCACTGATAATGGAAAACAATTAAAAAAAAACTATATGCAAAATATGTGATGCTTTTGTGGCATCCAACTTAGTTTCTCATCACCTTATTACTGCAAACCAATGGTCAAGCCAAATCAACCAATAAAACCTTGAACAAAATTCTTATAAAGGTAGTCAACGATACTGGGAAATATTGGCATACACACATCCATTCACCTTATGGGATAATCGCACTAGTATTCACACTTTGACTGCTGCCACACACTTTTCTCTGATCTATGGTACTGAGGTTGTCTTACCTCTCAAAGTCCAGATTCTATCTCTCTGCATCTCACTACAAGACATGCTCAACGACAATGACTTTCACCAATATCATTTGACACAACTTGAGTTATTAGATGAACGTCGTCTCAATGCTCTTGACCATCTTCAAATCTACAAAAAACGTATCAAACGTGCCTATGAAAAACATGTTCACGACTGAAATTTTCAGGTCAGTGACCTCGTCTTGAAAGAAAATGAACACGTAACTAAAGAGGAGAAAATTAAACAGGGAATATTTTCTCCTAATTGGCTTGGACCCTATATCATTACCCATGCCTATAGATTAGGTGTTTATCATTTGTCTTCACTTAAAGGTAAACCCAAACCTGAGCCCTTTAATGCCTTGTATATTTAACCATTCTATTGTTGATATCAAGTCCTATATCACTTTATGTCAGTTGATTGATTGTCCCTTGAGTGTTGTAGACCTTCCATATTACCCATTTTGAGGATCCACTATTAAACAAGAACTATGTGATTACCCGTCACCATTTTAGCCTTGTATTCAATATGACTACCATGGCTACTCATAGAATGATTCTCATGGATACTTTTTGTCTTCTCCCAGATGGAATCCCATGGTCGTTCATCACTCAAAACCACCCCCTTTCATAATTAACTCTTGTGTACTATGGTTTTTTCATCCGAATGAAATCCTACCCTTCCTCTATAGTCTTGTCTGTGACTTAAATGTCCAAAAACAAAAAGGGATATAACTCCTTGAGTCAAACTTCTAGTAAAAGATGAATCCCTCAAAAGGGACATCTCTTCACTCTAATTCCACCACTATAAATAGACTGATCCCTTGAAGGATAGCTATATCATAGTTATTTCACAAATTCAATAAAAATCTATAGAAGCTTCTCACATCGATCAGTTTAATGAAGACCTTAAGGAGATAATATACTCATCCCATATAGATTTCCCACATCGATCAGTCTATTCAAAATAAACAAATGGAGAAAAATATGAAATTTTCATCATGGACTTGTCTAATCTTGATCCTAGGTTTCTTATTCCGAAAGACACGTTTTTGTACACTAAGTTACGCTAAACTGCCTATTCTCACCTCCTTGCCTTTTTAGCCTAATTCCCTCGTTACTCAAAGGAATTTTCGCAAATGTGACATTTTGTGATTATGCAAATTTCTTCACCCTTAGAATGGTCCATTACGCAATGCATTTAGGGTCTTACATTCATAAGCCTCTTTTAGGTATGGTTGACTCCTTAGGGTTCTTATCAATTAAGAGGCTCTTTTACCACCTCTTACTATTCACCTTCCTCATTACTTATTAATTATTCCATACAAAACCAGATTATTGACACTTATATTTAAAAACCACTCAACCATGCTTGTGACCTAAACTCAACCATGCTTGTGACCTACACTCAACCATTCTTGTGACCTAAACTCAACCATTTCTATGACATAAAATAAACCATTTCTATGACCTACACTCAATCATGCCTATGACCTAAATTCAACAATGCCTAACACTTATAAACCCATTCTTCTACTTCATCATAATCTTCTCTGGCTTATGGAAGAACTACATCGACCTAAGTTCATTTTTCATCAAGACTATGTAGGAAGCACTTTGAAGACATGGGGCCCTTGGAGGTTAGCTTGGCCACTCTTTACCCTAACCGTACCCCCCAAATTTTTCCTATTTCAAATTCTACATTGGTTTCCCATTTATACCAACAACTGGAAATAAAACAAACCACACATACATCCATTCATAAGCATAACTACTACACATTTTTGCACACATCATCATAACATTCACCACTTTATTATTTCACATTTCTATAAATAACAAATATTTGGAAATTTCAACCATCACATACATTTACATCACCATTTGTTTCCTTTATTCCTAATACCTTGGACCTTAAATCAAAACATATGACCTGAATCAATCCATACCTATGACCTGACTCAATCCGTGCCTAAAACAACTTGACTCCACCATGCCTAAACTAACCTGACTCAATCCATGCCTAAACCAACCTGACTCAATCCATGCCTACACTGACCTGACTCTATCATGCCTAACTTACCTAGTTTCCATCACATGTACAAAATCATCATCAAAATTACATATACTCATACACATCATACCACAAAACATCATCATCTATATATATATCATCCAAATATGAGTGTCCATACATATATACTCGACTGCCAAATCTATACAAACATCTCTAATATACCATATAACAAATAAAAAGGTCTCAAAATGTTTGGCACCCAGGCCAGTATCATGTATACAAAAAATCAAAAACTCTCTCATAAATAGCCTCACTGTCATCAGTGCGTAGGCCAGTATGTATAAAAAAAATCACAATACTATCTAAAATGATGATATCCCTCACCTTCCCCTCAAATATCTGAGTCGGTCTCTCTCGACTACTCTGCCCCTCTTGTGTGGTGCCCACCAACCCTCTCCCCTCCTCCTATAGGCCTCATTCTAAGCACCAATGGCCCCTCACCTGGAGCTATTCTCCATATACTGGTGGCCTCACCCTACTCATGTTTATGGGCTCGATATCCCCCTTTTCTCTCCACATTGTGAGTGCAGGATCAAGTCCTCTCACTTGAGGCGTGCTATGCTCGATACCCTACATATGAAGGGACATCTATCCCTGCCACTACCAAATGATCATGATAATACCTTGCCTCACCTAGGGCATCCCTTAACCTTTCCATAGGCATTGTCTGAGGAGCTGTCATGGGTCTCACTGTGACCTATGTGCTTGGCTCTGATAATAACGGCCTATGTGCCTATACCTATACCATGAGATCCTATGCATGAACCTGTACCGGTGCTTACACTAGTTCTTGTGTTGTAATCTGAGCTTGTAAGGCCATACTCTGTTCTTGAGAAGTGGCAAACTATCCCTACAACCCTGTGACCTATGCCTATAGGGTGGCTACCTATCCCCCATCTCTTGCTCCACCCTGTGCAGGTGCCTACCCCTATAAACTTATGATATGGGCCTAAAGGGCCACCACCTGCGCCTGTAATGTGGCCACCTCTTCCTGTGACCTTGTCATCTATCCATGTAGACCAGTAACCTGGGTCTATAATGTGGCCACCTGTCCCTATAAAGTGTCCCTCTAGACTATGAGGGTCTCCACATCTGGCTGCCCTGGCCTAAGTGGTGCTACTCATAGCTGCATTGCCCACCACTATTGGAATCTGTCTGTGTAACTAACATCATCAATCTATCAGTCCACCGGTGGCTCCTCCTGACTAGTCAGCATAATAGGTCACGGTGGAGACATAGGTCTCTCTACATCATCCCTCCTATATTGTGGGAAAGGAGGTGGTACATCCAGTAGTAGCCCAAACTATCGTCTAACCCTATTTATAGGTATAAGCTAATGCTCTCCCGCGCGATGCCCCTTTATCCATCGAACCAGATGTAACTCATCTAACTCTGTGGCCATGTTCTTATATGAGGGGAAGCCCACATATGGCCTCCAAATAATTTCTACTCTAGATAAGCCCTCCAATATGCACTCGTAATAAGTTATATCATGTGTAGCCTCAACATCTTTGCATCCTCTAACCACTGGAACCCAATGCCTATAACCCACACGAACCAAGTTGGTGTCAAATGCATCAGGCCAGGGCATGCCTAGTGGCATCACACATATAATGTGCTCATATGCCTAGCAATGGAGAAGAAAGGTGCAGCAAAGGCTTAACCGTCGTAATCTCCTATATGACCACAACTCCTTGTAAAACTAAACCAAGTATGTTGGTGCCTAAGAAAAGTGGGTCCTCTTCTCAATCATGTCATAGAGGACCCCCATCACCACCCGTAGGAATATCCCACCCTCTACATCTAGCAGTGAAAAACAACACACTAACTCCATAATAAGAACAACTAGCCTCATCTCCTCAAGATGGGTTGCATACATCTCCTCATAGCTCAGAATCACGTTATGGAGCCTCATTATTTCCATCCCCTCACCAAAAAAATTCAACAGAAACTCCTCAGATTCCTCTAAGGAGATTGAATACACCTGCATCCCCACTATTGCTAATCATAGGATCCTGTACACATCCTCCAGGGTTACTATGATCTCACCCATCGGTAGATGGAAGGTATTGGTTGCTAAGTCCCTTCTATCAATGAGGGTTACCATCAAACTCAAATCCTAGACTATGTTCTTGTAATGCCTCACTCCTATCAAGATGATGTCCATCACGTGCCTCCACTCATCGATGTTGACACTCAATCATATCGACAACAATAGGGGTGGTACTCGGTCTCTCATCTATAACTGCTCTCTGGCATACATTCAAAAAAACACAACCATTATTCAAGCTTCATTTTACCCAACATTGACCTTAACTCTCCCTTCTTACTAACCCCTCCCCCACTATCTATTTGACCCACTTTACCCATCCTTCTCCTTTATCCTTCCTAGACCTCTATCCCTTTACCTCTAACAAGCATCGGTCACCCCTTAGTGACACCGTTCCATTATAACTGGCATTAGTTCCCCCATACATAACAGATGTTCATATATATATAGACTGACGTCGGCCATACCTTGACCGACTTAGGTCACTGTCACCATGCCCACACCCGAAAACCCCAACTTTCTTTCTCTCAATTCATTCCAATCAACCTACCTACCCACCTACCCCTACCCACACCTAGTCTAAATCCATCTCCAACCTTATTTAAGCTTCCTTATCCCCTTATATACCTCATTTTGTCCCTTTTCCCCAAAAAATTCAAATTCTCTACCATACCAGAAACCCCCAACCCATGTTCCCTTCTTTATATAACAAAAAAAAGAAAGGGATTCAACCTTACCTCATCTCGATGTAACATTCCTATTTTAAGACTTTAGAAACAAGGAATTTTAGTTTACACAATGTTCTCTATTATAAATAAAACATCATTTAGAACACACATTCCATGCCAATCAATCTCATAACAGATAACCATATGCAGCTATAATGAATCGGTAAATTACCCATCTCTCATTTCCTGACTCATTTACTAATTGATCTCTCATGTTTTTATTAAAGTATAGAATACTTTATGTATACTACGTATACTTGGTTTTCTTACCCTACTCTAGGTACTGAGTGATTTTTTTAAAGAACCTATCTGAATATTTGTTACCAATATTCATCTGACATTGTGTTTCTTAAAACTAGGTGACATAGGACAATGCAACCAGAAGCTTGTGATACTTTGGCCAAATATTTTCAACATACTATTCATGTTACTATTTCTACATGAAATACTTGTCAATTTGGAATATGTCCTTCACCTCACTCCATTTTTATCTAGAATGGTCTTCACTGAATTTTGTTAGTTCACTTGCCCAAGGTTTAACCCTAACCCAGGTTAGCATCATAATTTTTTATAGGGAGATGCTCACAATGACTTAGGGTATATGGGAATACTCAACCGACCAAAGCTGACCGAATGTGCTAAGGTACCCTAGGTCATAGAATGTTACTTTCTATTCTAATCATGCTACTTACTTGACCTAGAGAGAAACTAAGTTCAAGTCCAGATGTGTGTAGATCTAGATGAACAATTTGGAAGGGTGTTTCCACATGTCAAATGCAACATTGTATCCTTGAGAATCCTATAGTCTTCTCAAAGGTACAATCATGCAATTGGCATGTGCCAAAATCCATTAGAACTACTTCATCATCATGTACATAACCCTTGGTGTTCATTAATTCATAATTAAAAAACAGTCAGGTTGCAGCAACCATGCCTAACAATAATTCCAACATTCATTAAGTTATTTATCCATAATTAATCTGAGTTAATATAAAGAAATTCATTAACTCATGTTTGCATTTATGTTCATTAACTCATCATAAAAATCATTTATCCCAAAAATATGGTAGCAAACATCAAATGGTTAATTTTAATGCAAATTAGATATCCAAAGAAGGTGTATCATCCACCTAGGTTAAGCTGGTGTTTAATTCATATAAAACGAAGTAGAAAAATTAAAGATCATAACCACCATTGTTTTTTTTATTCTTTTGAGAGAGGAAGAGTCTTCCTCTACATGATTAAATGTTAGGGTGAATATAACATTTTTATCATTCACCACCCATATAGTTTAATTGTATGTCCAATAAATATTTCATTATTATACTATAGTTTTTTAGATAGAGAATGACATCTTTATGCAACTTAACAAGTTACACTTTAGTAAGGGAGATTAAATTATTCCCTTAAACCAACTTATCAAATGATAACAGTAATAGGTATACAACATAAATAAGAGTATCGACAATATGGCATTACTATTTCCTTCATACAAAGTACAAGAGAATTTACACCAAAATTTGGAGTCAGTCTCCAAACCTTTCAATTCATCAAGATAAAATATAAACTTTAAAAGACTATGCATTTTAAGCATACTACATATCGATCAACATTAAGATCATAAAAGAACATAACTTTTCTTTTTTAATACAACTCAAGAATGAATAAAAATTATTAACAAAAGAATCTGACTTTAAATCAGCCAATACATCATAATTTTTTTTTCCTTCTGTTATCACTTACGAAGTCCATCTGTAAAAATTGCTAGCACGGGTCAGTTCATTGATTTGAGGATGATAAGCACTAAGCATTAAAATGAAGTGCATTCTAATAATTGTTACACAACTCTGCTTTAATGAAACAATTAATATCTCATACCAATAAACATAAGTAATAATAACCATAAAAAAAGTATAAATAATAAGTCTGAAATAACTTTTAAGAAAAAGAGCATAATATAATCAACAACTACTACATTATATCAAATAAGAACTGACCTAATCAATTACTTATTTAATACAAATAATAGATCTTGTCATCTAATTATTTCATAATTCTTTCTGAATTGAAATACAAAATTTAACTTTACTATGTAATGAAAAGAGTTACTTTCAGAACCAAAAACCTTATTGTCATTTTACCAAGTTTCTAGAATTATGTACAGACAAATTCAATTCAATATAGTAAATATTTAGGATGATTCATCCTACAACTTAAGTAAATAAGACGAATCAATACAAACTATCCATGATTCACCATTCACCTAAGAAATAGAAAATAGGTTCAAAAAGTACATAACTGAGTACCTACATAACTGCATCAATCAAGGAAACCAATACAAGGATTCACCATTTAGGACAACATCTAATAACAAGAATCCAAAACCAATCTGAGAAGGGAGAGATTAAAAATAGTCTTCATCCTACTTGCAAGCTTTAACTAAATTCTACATTATAGAAGATATCATTCAGAGATCTGAAACCATACGTTCCAAAAATAAATGCAAGACTTATACAAGGATTATCTCCTACTTGTGTCCATCTAGGGAAGATTCATAATATTATAGAGTGAGTGCGTTAAAAGGAGTCCTTCCGAAAACAATATCCAAATGAAGCATGACTCAATCAATCAAAATAGTCAGTATAGACATGATTACTTTTTCCCTTCTATAGGACAGACTCAACAGTACACTTTCCGCATCGACATGACAATTGATTCAATAAAAAATACTTGAGATCAAGAAATATCAAATGGGGACGATTTGGTTTTATTAGTACCAAGAATGACAATCCCAAATTTTCCTAAACATACAACTATTCCCATGAACTTTCCACAGTCGACAGTAACAAGTTAAACTAAAAAATCCACAAGGAAGTTTCCATTTTTTAAGAGTGAGTTCACACTAATTTATCCAATATTTAAAAGGAATAAATCCAAATTCAATAAGTTGAACAAACCTTGAATGATAAACACTCTACAACATGGAAGAGAGTTGATCTACAGAGTAGTTCGAGCAACAGAACTTACTTCTCAAAAGTTAAAGGAAACTCAATAGAAAAGATCCAAACCTAGAATTCTTTCACCTCTGTATTATTAATTGAATTCCAAATTCCATTTCAAACTCAAAAGTTATTTCTCTAGTTCCCAAAAGAGAATACAAAACCAAACACGCATTTTATAGAAAACAATACTTCTAGTTCTCATTATGAATTTAAACCTTATCAGAACAACAATATCAACACTTACCCAATTCATAAACAAATAGAACTCTAGGATGCAAATAATGCCAAATCCCTATTCATCTATTTAGAAGTGTTTAAACACAAGTTTGAGTTGATACAAAAGAGAAAAGTATACAGTGCAGCCCCGAAGCTGAAGTATAAAATCTAGGCAAAACAAGATACAGTCAACAAGAGTATTCAACTCCTTCCTCTTTTAAAAATGGGAATTCCATTCAAATGGATCTGAAGGAGAACAAAAAAACCCAACACTAATTATTAAGCTAAAAAAGTTTCTATAATACTCACAAACTCGAATAGTAATAGAAATACCAACTAAAATAACTTTCATAGCTCCATGTAGCACATATGATCGAGGCAACGAAGTTCAATTTAGAGAATCTAATTGTTAAAGACAAATCTAACACAATTTGAAGTACGAACACAACACTTCTATATACTCCAAAACGCATTATCAGTTGTTTTCACACAAGCTTGAATTTTTACCGAAGGGTAAGTAAACAATATAGTCTCAAACCATAGGTTATATATCCTCACAACAAGATACAATTATATAAAAGGTCATACACCCTTCTCTCAAAAAAATCAAGACTTACAGATAAACACTATATGCGGGTTACCTAGAATAGAGGAAAATAGGATATCCTCAAATGTTTTCATGCCATTACATGTTCAAAGTAAACTGTACAATCTAAGATAGGAGTACTACAACTTTTCCAAACTCAATATGCATTAAGGATAAGATTTCAAAAGAGACTAACAGTTCAAACTCAAATCAAAAACCATTTACTCAAACTCTTTTCAAGTATATAGTCACAAATATGAGTTCTAAACAAACACAAAGCCTCAAAATTTCCATATGCATATCACCATTGAACTTGCGCAGATAAAAACATCCAAAGACTAACATTATCATGCAATGGATTCATATCCAAAAATCATAGATATTTATTCAATCATGAAAGTAAATAACTAGGTAAAACATGTAACCATTATCTCATGAGAGAAGAGTTATTTTAATGAAACATTTAGAGGAAAGCAAGAAATCTTAATGGGTAGAGCCTATCATGCCTGATACTACTTCTGCTAATTCAAATGAGACTTCTTGTCACTCTTCCAACTCTTTTTCTCCTCCAAGAAAGATCAAAAACCAAACATCTCTTTTTCTAATGCCTCATATACTTTCCTTGGATTGAAAATAGACCAAGGAAACAAAAAATAGCCACAAAGTGAAAGTCGAACTGCAGGTTTGAAGAACCAGATAGCTCTATACAGAGTAAAAATTGCAAAGCATGCAAGAACAAAAAACCTCCAACAAATCCACCCTCATTGTTTCTAAGACAATTTTCTCACAAAAATCGAGATTCATTAATGCCATTACTCCCCAATCTCTCTCCTATCTCTCCTTGCCACCACCTCCCAAAATTGGTGAATGATATTTCAACCTCTGCATGCATTTCTAATTTTAACTATGATTCCATGTAAGCTTCCACCAAGTTTACATGTCTCTTCCAAAACTGGAAAAAGTCCCTATTAATTCAAAAATCAAATCAAATAAATGCCTTTAGAACCATCACCAATTTTCCATACGACCCTTAGGTCCCTTTCATTAGTTTAGGATAGATATCCATAACTTATGTTATGACATTGGGTTAGTCTATAAAGTAATTACCTTAGGTTAAAAACATTGTTTTAGGTAATTTTCCGACTTAAGATAGTGTATTATTCAAACCAATTTAGTATGTAATAGGTTAAGAGTATACCTAACATCACCTTAGGTTTTTCCTAATCCCAACATAGAACATGAAGCTTAGAATAGATTGTCAACCATATAAGTAGACATAGCTAGGAAGTAGGTACATTTACCTTAGTTTGGAATACCATTAGGATAGATCCCATAGGTTTAGGACTTATATTCCCTTCATATTCATGAAACAAGAATCATTCCACTTAACACTGTTAAATGTCCTAAGAGGTCAATCAAAAAGATTTGAGCACAAAACATACATCAAAATGTAGGCACAAACTTACAAGACCATAAAGAATTTGTAAACATACAAAAGTTCAGTATGCTACGTCTCTCAACCTCTGAATGTTAGTTCACCATTTAGACAAGGTAAGGAGATTTAAAGCATTCCTTTTATCAATGGAATTGATCCAAGGATGGGTCATTTAAACGAGATAATTTTGCAATCATCATAACTAGATTACAAATCACCTATCTGAAGTGAAAATGGATTATTACTAGCATCAACATTTCATTTTAATGAATCCAAGAGTGGAAATAATTTATACCTGGTAAGCATGATTTTCAACAAGTAAAGGAGAACATCACATCAAGAAAATCACATGTCAATGCTTGCAATGCAAAAGAGAAATATAACAGTTTGTCAAAGGTGTTACATACTTCCCTCCTTAAAAGAATCATTATCCTGATGATTATCTTATTTTGACCATTACATTAAGCACAATCAATTTATTCACTTTCTTATCATATGTTTGTAACAATATCAGAATTTTAAAGTTCTTGAAATCAGCATTCACATAGTTTTTTATTTAAAAATAAATAGTCATCTACCTAAAACTACAGACTTATTGTCATATAAAGATAAAATAAAATTTTTTTATCAGTCATCAGAATCAATTTTGTTCAAATAAATATGGAAAAGTAGTTTTCATATCTTCCAGATTTTCCCAGGTTGCACTTTCTTCATTAAACTGGTCCCACTGGACCTTACATTGACTTATTTCATGATTTCTTAAATGCAACTGGTGATTTTTGAGCACTTCTATAGATTTAACCATGATTATTCCTAGGTCTTGGACCTGCAAGGAATTCTAATTTAACACATGTGATAAATCTGAAACGTATTTCTTAAGCAAATAAATATGGAAAACATCATGCATTTGTGAAAAATCAGGAGGTAATGCTAAATGGTAAGCTACAAGGTTGATTACTTCAACTATTTCAAAAGGTCCCATGTAATGAAGTTATAACTTGGTAGCCTTGCCAAAATTTATAGAACTCTTTTTCGGTTTAACCCAAAGAAATACCTTCTCACCAAGTTCAAATCTCCTATCAATGCACTTTAAATTAGCATAACTCTTTTTCCTATCTATTGCTTCTTTCAAGCGTTCACAAATCATTTTAACTTGATGTTCCTTTTCTGTAAGTACTTTAGGTCCAATTACCTCTCTATCCTCAATGTTGTCCCAACTAACGGGGGTTTTGCATTTTCTTCCATATAGTTCTTCAAAAGGTGCCATCTCAAGAGAGGCATGATATGTGTTATTGTAAGTAAAATCAACTAGTGGAAGGTACTCTTCCCACTTATACTATTGATCCATACAATACATTCGTAACATATCCTCTAAAAATTGATTAACTCTTTCATTCTGTCCATTTATTTCCGGATGATACACATAACTGAAATTCAACTTAGTTCCTAGAGCTACATTAAGTGTTTTCCAAAATCTTAAAGTCATTCTAGGATCTCTATCAGATATGATTAATTCAGGTACTCCATGTAATCTAAAAATTTCATGTACAAAACTCTTTTCCAAAATAGGAGAATCATCCTTCAGATTTACAACAATAAAATGTGCTATTTTTGTTTGTTTATCAACAACTACCAAAATAACATCATGTTTATTTCTTGACATATGTAACCCTTGTACAAAATCCATGCTTATTACTTGTCATTTGTACACGGTATGCTATGAGGATACAATAAATCAAATGGATGCATATGTTCAGCTTTAGCGTGTTGAAATTCTAAGAAATGTGTCACAAAATAAATAACGTCCTTTTTCATACCCTTCTATAAATATTGTTGTCTTATATCAGTAAGCATTTTTGTAATACCAATGTGTCCAGAAAAAGGTGAATTATGAAATTCTGCTAACAATTTCTTTCTTAAATCATTTAGCGAAGGTATGTATACTCTATTTTCAAGTCTTAAGATTCCTTCATTGTCAAAGTGAAAACCTTTATACCTCACATCATTTGGATATGTAGCAAGCACTATTTTTACTTGCAGAAAGTAAGAATCAAATTCCATAACACTTTTTACTTCATCCTCAAACTAATTTCTTAATGTTATAAGAGCATAAATGTGCTTCCTATGACTTAGAGCATCAACCACTCTATTTTCCTTACCTTTTATGTAATTTATGTCAAAATCATATTGAGACAAAAACTTTAACCATCTTCTTTGTCTTGCATTTAAATTTGGCTGAGTGAAAATATACTTCAGCCTAAGATGATCAGTTTTTAATTCAAAAGGTTTACAAAGTAGATAATACCTCCAAACTTATGGTGCATGAGTAATGGAAGTAAGCTCTAAATCATGTGGAGAATAATTCAACTCATGTAAGTTTATTTTTCTACTTTTGTAAGCTATGACATGATCATTTTGTAACAAAATAACTCCTAGACCTTCCCCATATGCATCTGTTACAATAGTAAAGTCTCCATTAGGGTCTGGTACCACTAGAATAGGTGCTGATGTTAATTGTTCCTTCAAAGTTCTAAATTTAGATTCAGATTTCTCATTCCACACAAACTTCTTATACTTTTTCTACAATGAATTTATTGGTGCAACCACTTTAGAAAAATATTTTACAAATTTTCTATAGTAACCAACAAGCCCCATGAAGCTTCTAACTTCATGTACATTCTTTGGTGCATGCCACTTAGTTATAGCTACAATTTTAGAAGGATCTACAACAATTCCATTCTTACTTATTACATGTCCCAAATAGTGCACTTTTGTGTCATAGAAAGAACATTTAGATAACTTACCATATAACCATATCTTTCTTAAGATTTCCAAAACTATCTTCAAATACTCATGGTGTTCCTCAATACTTTTAGAATATATGAGAATATCGTCCAAGAATACACGCACAAATTTGTCTAAGTATTATCGAAAGATATTGTTCATCAAATTCATAAATGTTGCAGGTGCATTTGTTAATCCAAAAGATAAAATTGTGAACTCATAATGTCCATACCTTGTTCTGAAAGTTGTTTTATGAATGTTCTCATCCTTAATCCATAATTGAAGATATCCAAATCAAATATCTATATTAGAATATACCGATGCTCCATGCATCTGATCAAATAGATCATCAATTCTAGGGAGTGGATACCTATTCTTGATTGTTGCTTTGTTTAACATTTTTTAATCAATGCAAATTCTAAGTGTTCCATCCTCCTTTTTCACAAAAATTACTGGTGCTCCCTAAGGTGAAACACTCAGTCTAATCAAACCTTTAGACAAAATTTATTGCAATTGAGCCTTAAGATCTACTAATTCTATAGTATTCATTCAATATGGTGCCTTAGAAATAAGCTTGGTTCCAGGATTGATTTCAATTGTGAAGTCAAATTTCCTTTTGGGTGGAAGACCTGGTAACTCTTCTACAAACACATCAATGTAGTTTCGTAACAACAGATATCGTTCCATGACATTGATGTTCTCTTCAATATTTTCTGATATCTTCACTACATATAAGGTACAACCTTTATTTTTAGACTTTTTAAGTTGCATAGTTGATAGTTTCCTAACATAAATCTCATGTTTCACACCCTGAATCTCTGTTGTTTTCTACAGGTCATCTAAACAACTAATATGTTTTTCAAAATATTCCACTTTTATCTTATGTTCAGCTAACCAATTAACACCTATGATTACATCATAAGACCCCAAAGGTGCAACATAAAAATCAACTTTAGTGGAAAAACTAGGTAAGTCAAGGACTGCTCCAAAAAGACACATACTAATTGTATGAATAACATTGTTTCCATAATGTACAACCCATGTTTTATCCATTTTTCCATATTTTATTTTTAGTTTTGATGCTAATTTACTATAAATAAAACATTCAGTAGCTCTGATATAAAAAATAATAGTTATAGGTATGCCAAATAATTTACCTAGAACCTCTATGGCCGTGGCCTGTTTTTCATCCTTCTTGTCAGCTACTGCAAGGTGTATCTTTTGTTTCTGATTACAATCATCCTTTTCAAAGGACATTGATTTACATAATGATCTTTTCCACAGTTATAACAGCCTCCTACAGGTTCCTTTCTAAGCTCAGATTTATTTCCAACCTTGGAGTTATCATTTTGACCTCTATAGGACTTCTGTCCGTTATTATTATTCTGGACAAAGTTGTTTCGTGCATTACCAGCAGACTTATTTGTTGTTGCTTTCATACTATTTTCAGCTGAAAACTCACTTTTCATTCTGAATTTCTTTCATGGTCCTTTCTTAGGTGCATGAGATAATGAAGAGGAGTTGGGGATTTTCTTCCTTACTTCCTCTTTATGAGAAAAAATTTCCTTCAATTTATGTTCCTATCGTATGGATTTTTCAACAACCCCTTCCATCATGGTTGGGATGTGAACATCCACATCTCCTCCTATAACGAGATTCAATCCCATAATGAATTTCTATATCCTGAAATTCTTGTCAGTTTGATACTGAGGTACATACTTAAGGAGTTTAGTAAACCACTCCCAATACTCAGTTACAGTTAGCTTTCCTTGAGATAAGTTCTAGAATTCAGTCATTTTCTAATCATAATAAAGTTGTGATAGACAATTTTTCCTAAAGTAACCTTTAAATTGATCCCAAGTGATATTAGTTTCATCAATATTCAACTCAGCCTTACGACTATCCCACCATGAAGATGCCTCATGGGAAAGCTGATATGCTCACTATATTGCCTTTGTTTCTTCTAAGAAATTCCCTATTGCAAAGTACTTCTCCATTTCACTAAGCCAATTCTCAGCTCCATCACCTAATGTGGTGCCATAAAAATTGGGTGGACTTATCCTTTTTATATCATTAGTGAGTTCAATTGCCATTTTAGCCTTTTTGTTCTTAGGCTGATCAGGTATGTTCACATTGTTATTATCAACACCTAAATTGGCGTTGTCCTCGAAAGGTGGATGATTATTATTACCATCATCTTCTTCCTCCTCATTGCCCATTACTTATTGTTCAAGTACAACCAAATGATCCCTTATTTCCAATAGGGTAGTAAGTATCTCATCACGTTTTTGGGAAGTTGTTGCTCCTTCCTCAGGTGGAGGATTATTTTCAACATGTCCTCTTGTTCTAACCATTTTCTATTAACAAGAAAATATAAGTTTTATCAGATTATGGACACAATAGGTCCAAGAGCTACAACCTTAAGCTTTGATACCAAGATGTAACATTCCTATTTTAAGACTTTAGAAACAAGGCAAAAATTATTTTTTTATACAATGTTCTATGTTCTAAATAAAACATCATTTAGAACACACATTCCATGCCAATCAATCTCATAACAGATAACCATATGTAGCTATAATCACTCGATAAATTACCAATATCGCATTTCATGATGCAGTTACTAACTGATCTCTCATGTTTTTTCTTAACGTATAGAATACTTTATGTATACTACGTATACTTGGTTTTCCTACCCTACTCTGGGTACTGAGTGATCTTCTTAAAGAACCTATCTGAATATTTGTTACCAATATTCATCTGACATCACTTTTCTTTAAACTAGGTGACATAGGACAACGTAACCAGTAACTTGCGATACTTTGGCCAAATATTTTCAACATACTGTTCATTTTACTATTCCTAAATGAAATACTCGTCAATTCGGAATACGTCCTTCACCTCACTCTAATGTTATCTAGAATGGTCTTCACTGACTTTTTTTGGTTCACTTGCCCAAGGTTTGACCCTAACCCAAGTCAGTGACATAATTTGTTATAGGGATATTCTCACGATGACTTAGGGTATATGGGAATACTCGACTGACCAAAGCCGACCGAATGTGCCAAGGTAGCCTAGGTCATAGAAAGCTACTTCCTATTCTAATCATGCTACTAACTTGACCTAAAGAGAAACTAAGTTCAAGTCCAAATGTGTGTAGATCTAGATGAACAATTTGGAAGGGTGTTTCTACATGTCAACTACAACACTATATCCTCGAAAAGACCTTAGTTTTATCAAAGGTATAGTCATGTAGTTGGCATTTTCCAACATCCGTTAGAACTACTTCATCATAATGTACATACCCCTTGGTGGTCATTAATTCATAATTAAATTTAGATTAAGATTCAGGTTGTAGCAACCATGCCTAAACCTAATTCAAACATTCATTAAGTTCTTTATCCATAAATAATATGATTTAATATTAATAACTTCATTAAATCATGTTTGCATTTATGTTCATCAACTTGGCATAACAAGCAGTTATCCCAAAAACAGGGCAAAAAATATCAAATGGTTAATTTTAATGTAACTTAGTTATCCAAAGAAGGTGTATCATCCACCTAGGTTTAGCTAGTGTTTACTTCATATAAAACAAAGTACAAATATTAATGATCATAACCAACATTCCTTTTTTTATTCTTTTGAGAGAGGAAGAGTCTTCCTCTACATGAGTAAATGTTAGGGTTAACATTACCTTTTTATCATTCACGACTCATATAGTTTAATTGTATGTCCAATACATATTTCATTATTATAGTATAGTTGTTTAGATAGAGAATGAAATCTTTATGCAACTTATCAAGTTACACTTTAGTAAGGGAGATTGAATTATTCCCTTAAACCAACTTATTAAATGATAACAGTAATAGGTATACAATAGAAACAAGAGTATCGACAAGATGACATTACTATTTCCTTCATACAAAGTACAAGAGAATTTACACCACAATTTAGAGTTAGTCTCCAAACCTTTCAATTCATCAAGATAAAATATACACTTTACAAGACTATACATTTCAGGCATACTACATGTCGATCAACATTATGATCATAAAAGAACATAACTTTTCTTTTTCAAGACAACTCAAGAATGAATCGAAATTCTTTACAAAAGAACCAAAATTTAAATTAACCAATACATCATAAAAAAATTTTCCTTCTTTTATCACTTACGAAGTCCATCTGCAAAAATTTCTAGCATGGGTCAGTTCATTGAATTGAGCAGGATAAGCACCAAGCATTAAAACAAAGTGCATTCCAATAATTGTTACATTAAAACAACTCTGCTTTAATGAAACAATTAATATCGCATACCAATAAACATAAATAATAATAACCATAAAATAAGTACAACTAATAAGTCTGAAATCACTTTCAAGAAAAGAGCATAATATAATCAACAACTATTGCATTATATCAAATAATAATTGACCCAATCAATTACTCATTTAATAAAAATAACATATCTTGTCGTCTAATTATTTCATAATTCTTTCTAAATTGAAATATAGAATTTAACTTTACTATGTAAAGAAAAGAGTTACTTTCAGAACCAAAAACCTTATTGTCATTTTACTAAGTTTCTAAAATCATGTACAGAAAAATTCAATTCAGCATAGTACATATTTAGGATTATTCATCCTACAACTTAAGTTAATAATAAGAATCAATACAGAATATCCACAATTCACCATTCACCTAAGAAATAAGAAACAGGTTCAGAAAGTACATAACTGAGTACCTACATAACTGCATCAATCAAGGAAACCAATACAAGGAATCACCATTTAAGACAACATCTGAGAAAAAGAATCCCAAACCAATCTGAGAAGGGAGAGAATCAAAATTATCAACATCCTACTTGCAAGTCTTAAGTAAATTCTACATTATAGAAGATATCATTCAGAGATCTGAAACCATAAGTTCCAGAAATAAAAGCAATACTTACACAAGGATTATCTTCTACTCATGTCCATCCAGGGAAGATTCATAATATTATAGAGTGCACAAAGAGGATTCCTTCCGAAAACAATATCCAAATGAAGCACGACTCAATAAATCAAAATAGTTGGTCTAGACATGATTATGTTTTACCTTCTACAAGACAGACTCAGCTGTACACTTTCCGCATCAACACCAAAATTGACTCAATACAAAATAGTTGAGATCAAGAAAGATCAAACAGGGATGATTTGGTTTTCCCAGTACCAAGAATGATAATCCCAAAGTTTCCTGAACATAGAACTATTCCCATGAACTTTACATAGTCGACAGTAACAAGTTAAACTAAAAAATCCAAAACAAAGTTTTTGTTTCTGAAGAGTGAGATCACATTACTTTATCCAAGATTGAAAGGGCAGAAAGCTGAATTCAAGAATTCAAACAGACCTTGAATGATAAACAATCTACAACATGGAAGAGAGTCGATCTATAGAGTAGTTCAAGCAACAGAACTTACTTCCCAAAAGTTAAAGGAAACTCAATAGAAAAGATCCAAACCAAGAATTCATTCACCTTCGTATTATCAATTGAATTCCAAATTCCATTTCAAACTCAAAAGTTATTTCTCTAGTTCCCAAAAGAGAATACAAAACCAAACACGCAGTTTATAGAAAATAATACTTCTAGTTCTCATTATGAATTTAAACCTTATCAGAACAACAATATCAACACTTACCCAGTCCATAAACAAATAGAACTCTAGGATGCAAATAATGCCAAATCCCTATTCATCTATTTAGCAGTGTTTAAACACAAGTTTGAGTTGATACAGAAGAGAAAAGTATACAGTGTAGCCTTGAAGTTGAAGTATAAAATCTAGGAAAAACAAGATACAGTCAACAAGAGTATTCAAATCCTTCCTCTTTTAAAAATGGGAATTCCATTCAAATGGATCTGAAGGAGAACAAAAAAACCCAACACTAATTATTAAGCTAAACAAAGTTTCTATAATACTCACAAACTCAAATAGTAACAGAAATATCAACTAAAATAACTTTCACAACTCCATCTACCACATAAGATCAAGGTAGAGAAGTTCAGTGTAGAGAAGGTAATTTTTAAAGCCAAATTTAACACAATTTGAAGTATGAACACAACACTTCCATATACTAAAAAAACCCATTATCAGTTGTTTTTAAATGAGCTATGATTTCATTCCAAAGTGTAAGTAAACAATACAGTCTTGAACCAGAGGTTATATATCCTCACAATAAGGTATTGTTACATAAAATTACATACACACTTCTCTCAAAAAAATCAAGACTTACAGAGAAAAACTATACGCGGGTTACCCAGAATAGAGGAAAATAGAATATCCTCAAATTCTTTCACAACATTACATGTTCAAAATAAACTATACAGTTCGAGATAGGAGTACTATAAATTTTCCAAACTCAAGATGCATCAAGGAGAAGATTTCAGAAGAGAATAACAGTTCAAACTCAAATCAAAAACCATTTACTCAAACTCTTTTCGAGCAGACAGTCTATAATACTAGTTCTAAACAAACACAAAGCCTCAAAAGTTCCATATGCATATCACCATTGAACTTGTGCAGAGAAAAACATCTAAAGACTAACATTATCATGCAATGGATTCATATCTAAAAATCACAAAGATTCCTTCAATCATGAAAGTAAATAACCAGGAAAAACATGTAACCATTTATCTCATGAGAGTAGAGTTATTTTAATGAAACATTTAGAGGAAAGAAAGAAATATTAATGGGTAGATCCTATCATGCCTGATATTGCTTCTACTAATTCAAAGGAGATTTCCTATGAGATTCTAACTCTTTTTCTCCTCTAAGAAAGATCAACAACCAAACATATCTTTTTCCAATGCCTCGTATACTTTCCTTGGATCGAAAATAGACCCAAGAAACCAAAAATATCCACAAAGTGAAAGTCAAACTGTTGGTTCGAAGAACCAGATAGCTCCATGCATAGCAAAAATCGTAAAGCATGAAAGACCAAAAAACCTCGAAAAAATCCTCCCTCATTATTTCCAAGATGGTTTTCTCACAAAAATATAGATTCATTAATGCCATTACTCCCTAATATCCCCCCTATCTCTCCTTTCCACTGCCTCCCAAAATTGGCGAATGCTATTACAACCTCTGCATGCATTTCTAATTTTAACTATGATTCCACATGAGCTTCCTCCAATTTTACATGTCCCTGCCAAAATTGGCAGCACTCCCTATTAATTCAAAAATTAAATCAAATAAATTCCTTTAGAACCATCACCAATTTGCCATGCGACCCTTAGGTCCCTTTCATTAGTGTAGGATAGATATCCATAACTTAGGTTATGACCTTAGGTTAGTCTAAAAATTAATTACCTTAGGTTAAAAAAATTGTCTTAGGTAATTTTCCAACTTAAGATAGGGTATTATTCAAACCAATTTAGTAGGTAATAGGTTAAGAGTATACCTAACATCACCTTAGGTTTATCCCCATCCCAACATAGAACATGAAGCTTAGGATAGATTGTCACCCATATAAGTAGACATAGCTGGGAAGTAGGTACATTTACCTTAGTTTAGAATATTGTTAGGATAGATCCCATAGGTTTAGGACTTAGATTCCCTTCATAGTCATGAAGAAGGAATTGTTCCACTTAACGTCATTAAATGTCCTGAAGAGGTCAATAAAAAAGATCTGAGCACAAAATATACAAAAGAATACAGGAATGATCTTACAAGACCATAAAGAATTTGTAAACATACAAAAGTTCAATCTGCTACATCTCTCAGCCTCTGAATGTTATTTTACCATTTAGAACAGTTAAGGAAATTTAAAACATTCCTTGGATCAATGGAATTGATCCAAGGATGAGTCAGTTAAAAGAGATAAGTTTGCAATCATCATAACCTGATTATAACTCACCTATCTGAAGTGAAAATGGATTATTGCTAGCATCAACATTTCATTCTAATGAATCCAAGTGTAGAAATGATTTATCCTTGGAAATCATGATTTTCAACAAGTAAAGGAGCACACCAAATCAAGAAAATCACATGTTAATGCTTTCAATGCAAAATAGAAATATAAGAGTTTGTCAAAGGTGTTACACTCAATGTTTCCTCCGTGGTGAAATGTATGGCTGCTATGTTGGTGGTCTTCCTAAACCTTCTCCTACCTCTACCATGTCAAATCTCTACCTCTCTCCTCTCCACCAATCACCTCACTCTTCCTGATCTCATGTATCCATCTACACAGCTCCTCTAACCAACCAGATCTCTCCACCTTAGTAGGATATCATCCCTCGTCCTTTCCTCTCGACAAAGCACAACTCGTTCAATGCTATGTAATTTTCCCAAAATTCAAACCTTACAAATGAATCCGTATTATACATCTTTTTTTTATATGCAAATCGACATGACCAACATCTGTCAAGTCATGCCCTAGCCAACCGATGTCAGTCATTACTTAACCGACATCTGTTACTTACTAGACTCCTTTTAGTATCTTTTGTCCATTTTGACCCACATTTACCCTTCCCACCCCCTTGTTGACCTTACGTATCCTTATAGCCACATACCTACCAGCCCACATTACCTAACTTGTCCTTACTTGCATTTAGGGACCTTTTATTTTAACCATACCTTGGCCTTCCCTGTGCATTGACCTATATGTCTAGACCCCAAACACTTTTCATCACCTTTGAACCCCTATGCTCGCTATACCTTACGATGTTGTTTTATGTAATGACCTTACTTTTCCTATTTCCATGACGTTTATCCCGAATCTACCTTTGGTGTACCGTAACATACCTAAACATTCTTGCACATAACCTACATTTTTTTTACGCACCATATCCCATGCCTTAGATACTAGAATCACTTCCACCTTGTTTGGATAAACATATTGACCTTGGATGATGTAGAGTTTGCAATCTCTTCAACTTGGAACCATGTCACAATTTATAACATGTATGTGCATTTGAATGCCACTACCTCTGACCCTTTCCCATTTACCTATTTGCCTAATTTTGTCCTCTACCCTTTCCCACATTCTCCCACATCTACACTCCTTTTCACCACATCCACCTTTTATCAAACCACTCACCACTTCCACCTTCCACCTCACCCATTCCTAGTTTTAGGGGGATCACCTTCACCCATACATGGGGCACCCAATTCTTATTTTTGTTAGTATCACTTACCAATACAAGCTACATGACAAAAAGGGGAAAATGTAGACACCTAAATTTGGTCATATTCCCCTGAGCCCTTGATCGGATAACCAACTTAAACATGGGCACCTAACCATGGCCCCTTTCACTACATATTATTATTAATTTAATTATTTTAATTAAATCAATCCTCATCCTCACAACTTTCATTATTTAATTATCTTAATTGACCTAGTCCCCACCCCACCTAGACACCTCACCCAACCATCTCACCCTAGACCTATTCTTGGCATGTTCCCATAACTAACTACAACTAAGTCTTACTTTCCTTAATGAGCTAAGATTTGGTATAACCCTAAAAGCACATGCCTATTATTTCTCTAACCACATTCCTACTCATTAGAAGGGAAGCTTCCATTCTGATCCTCAACAACAACCTAAATTGGCCCAAGAAATTAGAAATATCTACCCATTTTAGTAAACCTAGGGAATCATGCCTTAACCAATGTCGGTCAGACCTAAACCAATGCTGGTCAAGATGGAACCATCATTGGTTACCATTTATCCACCTTGGAATCCTTTATTAAGAGGTTGGCACATTCTAGACCAGAGGAGAGAGATCAAAGTTGCATGCAAGCAAATCCAACATCCTTTCACACATCTAAACATTCACATCCAACACCAAGACAAATCTAGAAGCATTACACTCATGGAAGCATTTCGGGAGTCATTGTTATGGTCCCAAATACCATCCTTCTGATCAACGACCATTACCATTCATCCATCTAGTCTACATCACAATAAGTGTATCCCTAAATAACATTGTTATTTCAATTAGTATCTTTTGTTACTCATGTTATTAATATACATTTTGCATGCTCAGTCTATTGCTTACCAACCTATAACCCAACCATTTCCTTACCCACACTGCCAAATCACCCATCCTCACCTACTGTTCATCCCTGAATACACCTGAGACTTCTATAAAGCTCCTTATCCACCCTACCATCTCTATCAAATCCTAGATCAAACCTTACAATCAGATCTCTTTGAGTTTCGTACACCCCAACCTTACTGACACCGGTTACCCATAACCATCATTGGTGTAGACACCAAAATCAAGTCACACTCCCCTTTCATACCTTGACCAATAAGCACCCTTTATTACATTTACCTAGCCATGACCCTCTTCACCCCACTAATATTAATTTAATTAAATTAATTCATTATCCTCACTATATTTATTATTTAAATATTTTATTTAAATAATATCCACACATATAGTTCACGTAGACACCTCACCAAGCCAGCTCAACCTAAGACCTATTCTTAGTAAGTCGCAATAACTAATTAAGACTTACCCAAACCCTAAAAATCAATGCCTACATTCCCTCTAACCACATCCCCGCATTCTCACAAGAAGCTCCCAGTCTAATCCATGGGATAATGACACAAGATCTAAGGAAATTAGGAGGATCTCCCTAGTTTAGTAAACCTAGGAAATCCTACCTTGACTGATGTCGGTTACCCCTAACCGTTGCCGGTTAAACCGGACCACCATCGATTACCCCTTTAATCCCTAAACTACCTTATTCTCAAGGTTGAAAAAAGGTTGGAAAACATTGAGAGAAGGTTGACAAGTAAGAACACATCTCAGAGAGATAACACATCTTCAAAGAGAAAATTTCAGCGAAAACCCACATGCAAGGAAGGGGATTGATCATCTTCTCCTCCACAGCCATCCCAACCATGATCTGATCTATCCAAGCAAAGAGGAGTGTACATGCAGTCCATGCATAAGATTTATTTTAACTAGAGATCACTTGTAGCCTTCAAACCCCTCATCAACACCCCCATCCCTCATACACAGGAATTCAAGAACGGAATCCAAGTAAATATAACTTCATACATTCCTAGTTTATTTTATTTCATCATCATTTTATCATCCATTGTTTATCTTTCCCCTATTGAACTTCTCCAATGTTTTCACCTTGATATATGCATTAAAACCTCACCAAAGCCTACTCCAGTCACCCAATACCTCATATCTACCCATCAAAGTCCTTTGTGTAATCACAAAGGAGACCACAACTTGTTCTATGATATTTCTAGATCTCACACTAACTGGCACCAGTTACACCTAACCGCTGTCGGTCAACCTTGACCGACACCGGTCTCTGTATTTGCCCACACAGCCTAGAACAGAGACCTACCCACCTAATTTAATTTCACCATCATTCACCTATGATCTACCTGAGACCTCTGTCAAAACTTGTAGAGAACCCAGAACCAACCATTTGACCTTTGGATGTTATTCTAGCTTAGCCTGTTAGATTAAATCTATTTCTTATTGTGTTTTTAAGTGAGATACCTAAATCATTTCAAACTACAATAGGGTTTACTTTGTTTACAACATTAAATTTTTTAAAACAATGGACTGACATCCATCTAGGAAGTATCACACTTCTCATATTTAACATATGCTAGGTAGTTCACTGCCCATATTGTATTACAAGTAGTTCCTCCTAGCCAAAAGGAAGCTCTCACGATCAGGTGTTGATTCAGAATTCATACGCGTGTAAAAAACCATCAACCAACATCTGAACAAGTATTCCTCCTATGCCCGTTACCCTATTTTTTTGGTCAACGCTTCAAAGAAACGTTCTAAGAATAAGGTGAAACATTTTGGCACACCCGGTGGGACCCATCCGGGGTTCCTTGCATTTCATTCATTGCTAGGAAAAAAATTGTGTGTTTGTTTTCCTTCTAAAAAGCGTACACACTAATTTTCTTCTTTGGTAATCCACCTCTTCTTTCTATTTTCTCTAAAAGAAACCTTTTCTTTTGGTGTAATTAAAAATAACCATTTCTTCATGTTTTATACATTGTAGTGAAAGAGCATCCCTCTTCCACTTCATCTTATTATGTCATCCAATTTCACATTTTTGATTTGGTTTTAAAAATAATTACATTCCATTCTGATTTATTGCATTAGCTCAAATTAATTGAGGGCAACCTATATGCTTGAAGTCATGCCCAATTGATGGTTGATAACCAAATCATACAAAAGCGCTTCTATCCTTTTCTCTCTCTTTGAGTCTTACCAAACCTCACAAAAATTCAAAATACATACATTCTTAAACAAAATTCTACCTAGAAGAAGTTGTAGGTGATCACATGATTATGGCACAGTGGTCAACCATCTCATTGCTCTGTCGAGTCATACTTTAGAGTGAATCCTGCCCCCACCATAACATACCTGAAACCTCACCTTTTAGATATCCTTCTTTGTAGGAAGCCATCCTCACCAAAAACTCTATTTCACAATTCATGTGTCAGTCCCTAAATAGCATAAGCTAAACAAACATAATAGAAAAGACACTCCTAGGATCACATTTTCTTAGTTTTTTTGCTTGGCTTACGTTTTGAGGTGAGAGATCACATTTGTCACTTTTTTGTTCATCCTTACATGCTCCTTATCACAGCTGGTGTATTCCAGCTTCACCTGAGTGTGCCTGGGCCATATCATCATCATTCTCAGAATTTTGGGTCTGATTCCACATCATATTTTAATTCACAACCACTTTATTTCATCATTGTTTCAATTTCACAGTAACCATCATTGGTTACCTTATACCGCCATCAATTATACCCAACCGACGTTGATTCCAGGTCCTTTTGCTAACCTACTTAAAAGGACATTTTACTTCACTTTCTTCCACTTTTCACAGTCCCTGTCACTTTCATTATTCCCATTGATGTTTTAAACATCTTCAGATTTGGCATACCTATCAGATTTTACCTTTTGCCTCACTCTTTACTCACTATCATTTTCTATAGTAACCGGCAGTGGTTACCCCTGACTGGCATCAGTTTTCCCTAACCGGCATTAGTTAGCCTATTTCACATTCCAGCCACCATTTGGTACTTAATCCACTTTTTTTCACCAGATTCACATGTTCATGTTGTTATCTGTGTCATTTACAGAGAAGCAGCCCTACCTGATCAATATTGGTTCACATGGTGCTAACCCGAAGACAAACAAACACGCTCATATTTCACACTAGTTGTCAACCACTCCCACCTAGCCCTTAACCACCTTCCATTTTATCACTAGCCATGGATCCCATTCATCCTATTACTATCGCTACCAGAGATGAGGAGTTTGAGCAAATCCTTGCCGCCTTGCAGTTTTACCTTTCCCACTCATGCACTTGAGATGCCTTAGGTTAGTTGATATATGGTATGCCCGTATCTATCCCCCCGACTCTTGTACCCGCTCCTGCATCAATCCCATCTGGCTCTGTGCTGCCTGCATCCACCTTACCCCCAGTCATTTCATAGTTATATCCTATACCCACTATGACTGCCATGTTTGCTACCTCTGCGGAACTCGTTACATCCACCGTACCCTCGACAACTACCCCAAACACAACCTCATTCACCCCTAATGTCTCTCACATACCCGTAACTACATTACCACCTCCAATGTTGATGACTCCTACCCCATTTCAGAACGTGGTTCTTTCTATTCCACAATCATTATCCCCTATTGTCACTAGGGTTACCATGACCCTTCCACCCCCATATACATACTACCAACAACCTCCCATTTCATCCATTATACATTCCAAGTATGTACCCCCTATGTCACTACCTTATTCTCCACTGCCCTACATGGTAGCCCCATATACTGGAGTGCCACCCCCATTATATTCCCAAAAACAACCTTCTCATGCTATGGGAGGCATCTAATCATCACAACCCACCAATGACCTAATTAAAATGATGTTGGAGAAGATGCAGTCATTGGAGGCATCGGTTTTTGGCTCCTGCAACACTCTCACCTATGACAAGATTTGCAACGATCCTATTCACCCATCCATTCCTATCCATTCATACCATATGCATTGGGAAATTCCTAAATTCAATCATTTCAATAGCAAATAAGACCCACAATATCATTTGCAGTCATTTAAACATGGGTGTTATCTGATCACTCATGATGATGCCTTGCTTTTGAGAACCTTTCCCATGTCCCTTACTGGACCTGCATTATATTGGTATAGTGGGTTACCTAAACACTCTATATTCTCATTTAATCAGGTAGCCCAAGCCTTCTTAAATCATTTCTCTATCAATATTATCAAGAAGGTTACCATGACCGATCTTTATTCCACACGTCAATATGAGCACAAATCTATCATTTGTCACTCGTTGGCGCAGCTTGATCAATCAACTTACCTTCCAACTACCACAAACAGAACTCATTGAGCTCTTCACATGGGCTTGCACTAAATATATCTCCCCAACCTTGTAGGTCCAAACCTTCTGAACATTTGATGAGGCATTGAATATGGCACGAAAGTTAGAGATTTGGGCCATCGAAGAGAAGAAAATCCAATTATGCAATAAGAATTCGGCATTCAAGTTGAATGATAGCTCTTCTTCTTCCAAACCAATCACCAATTATTCAAAATCTAAGGGCACTGCTAATGCAGTGGTAGTCAAGGCTGGCCCAGCTCATCCGTCAAATCAGGCTACACCCTCATCTAATCTCTCACCTATCCAAAATTTCAATTCAGATGAAAGCAGAGAAAATATACCCCAATTGGGGACCTTACTCTGCTATCTTAGAAAATCTTATCAAATCCAGAGCCATCATCCTTCCACCTATAAAACCACACATTGGTTTTGACCCTTCTCTCCCCATGTCCACATGGTATAAAGAACATGATTTCTAGAACTATCATCGAGTAAAGGGTCATAGTCACAGCAACTGTATCAATTTTAAAAATATTGTCCAAGAAATGCTTGATAAAGGTGAGTTAACTATGGATAATCCCAACGCCACCCCCAACCAAAGTATACAAATTTTCAAAAAACCATTTCCCAACCATGACCCTTCATCCAATCAAACCGGTAAGACATCAACTCATGATACTCATACCCACGAGGTTCACGCTATCTTTAATGAGGTACCTGTTGCCTCCAAATTACCCCATATTCCTTCCATAGAGGAGATCCTAGCCCAAACTCCTACTTCCATGTTGGAACCAGCCTCCCTTATTCCTTCACCAATAGAGGAACACCTTTCATCTCCTTCATCACGAATGGAGGGGTCTTCCACTAACATTGAACCCATGTAACCCATGGCTTCACCACTTAGAAAAACTTTACCCACATTATCTCCTCCACCCAAAGAAGAGCATTCATTACCTCCTCCACCCATAGAGGAGCACTCATTTGTTCCTCCACTTAAAGAGGAGCTTCCATCATCTCCTGCACCTATCATAAATCAAGTTGAGATACCTTTGCCTCTGGGTGAGCACTCTCCATCAGCTACCCACAACCCCACCAACCTACTTTTATCTCTCTTACCCATGGAAGATGAAGCTAGCCAATTCCCCATCTCTAAGACACATTTTACGGGAATTACTATTGGGTCCTCACCAACTCCACCTAGAGATGTGTCATTCTCATGTTTTTCTGATCACTTAGATTATGTGGTTAGGGCTTTACTATGGGGGTGCCTCTTACTCCATGTCTCAACACAGATGTAGAGATCCTTCACTGATACCTCCACTATCTACCCAAACACATTTCAACCAATCAAACCAAACACGACCACCTCTATTGCAACCCCTTCCAAGATACCTTTTAGCACTCAAACCACACTCTTACCCATAACCCAACCTACATCTAAACCCAAACCCACACCTACAACATTTACCTCAACTAAACTTATTAACACTTTAGGGGTCACCCGACCACTAGCCTTACTCATCCACCTATTAAAATGGATTTAGCTACATCCTCCAATGTCAATACCACACCTACCATGACACCAAAATCAAAGAAATAAACTCATCAACCTCATACCCTGACCACACTAATCACACCCGCACTTGTCCCATCTATCCTAAGACCTTAGTTGCCCAACATGGTCAAGTGACCGTCACCCATCCATAAACCAATAACACAACAACCCATTCCTTCCTCAAAAACCTCTAACCTACCCAGGCACACATCATGATTGACACCTGCACCTATAATCTCTTTACCACCGATACCTCTAATAGCCTCAACTATTGCTTCACTACCCACTACACTTCAGTCATTTTCCCTCACACCCCAAGCATGACCCGTGTCATCTACCTTTAAAACACCCATGTTATCCCTATGGGTAACTCGCCCTCTTCCTCCATCTACTTTTCCTTCTAGACCTCGTACACCCATGTCACTTTTACCCAAGAAGGTGCAACCCAAAAAAAAACCATACTATCCCACTATAAGGTAGTCAAAATAACCACACACCCTCCTACCCATCCATCTACTATACCCCTACCCAAACAAACACGATCGATACCTAAAACCACACTGGAACCTAAAACTATAGCTCGACCCATTCCTCCTCTTCCAAAAATAGTTCCTTGACAATCAACCACACCTACACCCAAACCCATGTTCACTTCCCATTGTGATCCACTAGCAGGCTCCTATGCAAAATTTTTAACCAACCTCCTTAAGACTTCTTTTATCACATTACCGTCAATCCAACCTTACGACCCCCTCAAACCCAAGCCAAAAGGGTTTGACGATACTAAAATTTATGCATACCATCGTGTGCCAGGGAACGATATGGAGAACTGTAAGGCCTTGAAAACCGTCATTATCCAATTATTTCCACCAGAAACCAACTTGTATGATGACGACCTTGTTAACGAGGATCTTGTTTCACTGAAACCTATTCCTACACTGCCCACTCAACAACCACAACCTCCACCCTTACCACTCCTAGAGTCACCCTCAAGATTTTAAATTAACATGGTTCACATCAGAGAGCTTGCCACGCCACCACCCCAATGTCATTGCGCACAGCTCACCTCACAAGGCTTTTCTCCTACAATAGGTTTTTACCCTTCATGTCATTACACCACTCACCCTACACCTTCTCTATTTTCCAAATCCCCTCAAATCAACATGATACACGTCACTACACATGCATAGAAGGGCAAAGAAAAGGAAAACTGACCTACTAACCAGTCCTATACCTAAAATAACTATCTGTGGCCCCACGTACCCCATCTCTAATGGCATCACACATTGCACCATGCTCAAAATATTACACCAATCTCCCCTCAAAATTTCCTTATATGACCTCATCAAAACCTCAGAATCCAATCATCAAGCTCTGATGGAGTTTCTTCAATCTATTGAGGTTTTACCCAATGGACCTACACTCGTAGCCTCCATTATCACACCCCATCATGTAGCCTCTCTCACCCAACTACCACCTTCCTCTTCGCCCCACCTTGTTCATGAAGTGGCCTCCCTTAGCTTCTCAGAGGAGGAGATCGTGCCACACCAAAATGATGACTAGGACCCAACCCTCTTCATCTTCATCCACATTGATGACATATGGGTATGTCGTGTGAGGATTAATGGAGGCGCTAGCATTAACATCATTTCATCCCATGCATTTGCTCAAATATGCATACCTAACAATTGCATGCATAAACATCTGGTCATGTTACATTCATTTAACGACACTATCACCTCCACACTAGGCACTGTCATACTCCATGTTTGCGTGGGCCCCCGCAGGGCCCCCGCAATATTCCAGAATTATTTTATGTTTTGGAGGGGGAATTCTAATATAACTTGTTGCTTAGTAGACCCTGGATTTGTGTCATGGGTTAAATTCCTTCCACTTTACATTGTTGTGTAATGTTTGAACACAAATGACACACTTATACCATTCCAGCTGACCCATCACCTTTCAAAACATGTAACATGCTTTACCAACCCAATGATGTGCTTATACCTATTAAGTTGTCTACCTCCGCAACCACTACCACTTCACCTACATCTCCACCTACCAATATAGCCGTTGCTTTCACCACACATACCTCATCCATTCCTATCACTGCAATAACCTCCATGGATGACCCATTAGCTTCCCAATCTGTTAACTCCACCTCTACATCAACCTCTGACACATCCATTCCAGCTACCCACATACCAACCACTGATCCCTTGGAAGGTGTTTTACAACGCCTCACTTTGAGGGAGTGCCACCTATATAGTGTCAACACATTCCTTACTCCTCAAGAGTATGGAAGCCTTCACCAACACCTACACTATGATCACCGTATAAGAGAATGCCTCCTTTATGGTCCTCCTCATCTTCATACTAGTCTCACCTATGGGGGACTTGATACTACCACTTACACACCTAAACCACCATCACAAACCAACCCATTTTCCACTGAATTTCAATCACTTACCAATCACCGTTTCACCCACACCTTCTTACACCATTGTGCATGGAAGGGTTTTTATTTTAGATTTTACGAGAAAGGCCACCATACCATTATTCCATGTACCACCCATAAACATAAAAACTGTAGTGCTATCAGCTTCCCTGAACCTCCTACCAAACAAGCCCACATTGAACTCATTGAGGACCCTAGCCCTTCTCCACCTTCATCTTCATCACCACCTTCACCCACTCCACCTTCATCACCACCCTCATCGTTGGAGTCGATGGATCCTGAATCTATCCTTCCATTAATGTATCTTGAAATGATCTCGATGATAACACACCTACAATTAATGTCATTTAATGTCAGGATGATGAATCCATACTTACCTACCTTGGTGTAAAAGACTCATATATTCATCAGTCACTACCCTCTGAGGCATAAATAATGTTTAATGAATCGACTATCGAGATCAACATTCATACTTAGGATGACCCGCACATCCTAAAGATCGGACAATATTTAGATGCTACTGAACATGAAGCCATCACTTCTTTCCTCCGATATCATAACCACACTTTTTCTTGGTCTTACATAGACATGCCTGGTATTGACCCCACCATAGTGGTCCATAATATCATAATTGTTCCCGATGCAAAACCTATCAAACAAAAGCTGACGAAAATGCACCCTCGCATTACTCTTCTCATCAAAGAAGAACTTCAATGCCTTCTTTCCATTTCCTTCATCTTACCCATTGATTATCCTCATTAGATTTTTAACATTGTCCCTGTTACTAAAGCAACTAGGGGACTCTACATTTACACAGACTTCCGTGACCTCAACCTAGCCTACCCGAAAGATGAATTTCCCTTGCCTGGTATTGATCAACTGGTTGACCTCACTGCTGGTCATGAGATATTATCACTCATGGATGGTGTCTCAAGTTATAACCAAATTTTTCTTTCCCTAGAAGATCAACACAAGATCACATTTATCACCCCTTGGGGAACCTTTTGCTATCGAGTCATGCATTTTGGCCTTAAAAATGTTGGTACCACATATCAATGTGCGATGACTTACATCTTCCATGATATCATGCATTGTATATTGGAAGATTACGTGGATGATCTCTTGGAAAAATCTAAATGTAACTCCGAGCACCTCACCATCCTCAGCTCCATCTTTAACCACCTCATTAAATATTACGTCTGCCTTCAGCCTAAAAAGTGTGTCTTTGTGGTTCTCTCAGGAAAGTTCCTGGGATTTATTATTTCCCTCTGTGGTATATAAGTTGACCCTACTAAAGTCAAGGCCATCCTCAAAATTCCTCCGCCTACTAACCTTCACCAAATCCGTGGCCTGCAAGGTAAATTGTAGTCCATTCGTTGTTTCATTTCACAATTATCTGATTGGTGTCAACCATTTCATCATCTATTCAGGAAGGATGTCTCTTTTAAATGGGATGATGACTATCACAAAGCTTTTGAGGCCCTAAAACAATACCTTCTCCAACCACCTGTACTCATTCTACTTAAAGATGATCAACGTTTTTACCTCTACATATCTGTTACTGATCATTCCTTCATATCCATGGTCACTCATCGCGATGAACAACACAGGGAGTAAGCGGTTTATTACATAAGTCATACTCTTTTGGACTATGAAACCCGATACAACCATCCTGAATAACTTTTCTTAGTCTTAGTTTTTGTTTCCACCAAACTCCGCCATTACCTACTCAACTACAAAACCTATGTCATGACCAACACCGATCCCTTACACTTCATGTACGCCAAACCTTATCAAAATTAGCATGCCGCATGATGGCTTATGCTTTTAGTTGATCTTGACCACAAATTCATTCATCAAAAGTCCATTAAGGGCCAAGCTATCACAGACCAATTGGCTGACACACCTATTTCTGGGGATCAACCCTCTAATTTTGACTTCCTAGATGAGTCGATTGCTACCCTTTCCCTGGACGAACCCCCTTACCAAATGAAACTTTTCTTTGACAGTTCCAAGTGTCAGCACGGGGGCGGGGTTGGTATTATCCTCATTCCTCTAGATGGAGAACCCATGCCTCTATCTTTCAAACTAGAATTTGAATGCACCAACAATATTTCCGAGTACAAAGCAGTCGTACTAGGTCTCCAAGTAGTATATGCCCTAGATGTCAAATCAATCAGCATCTTTGGTGATTCAGAATTGGTTGAAAATCAAGTCAATGGTATGTACCAATGTCGTAATTAGATACTTCAAAAGTATAAAAAACATGTTGACATACTTTTGACCACCTTTGATCGTTACACCCTTCAAACAATCCCACATTCGACTAACAAATTTGTAAATACCATGGCCTTTTAAGCTTCCAAAATACCCACTTCCCCTGCCAATTTAAAAATATTTATCATCGTACAACACCTCCATTCACCTTCTTATTTACCTCATGATGTTTACTCAATCGGAACTGACACCCCTAACTTGAGTGCCCTTTGGTATAAAAAATACTCAGAATACCTTTATTTCTCCATCTTACCTTCTGATCTCACTTATAATGGACAATACACCTTCCTTAAAAAGGTATCTCGTTTTGTCATTCTGGGGGGACTCCTCTATAAGCATGGCCTTGATAGTATTCTCTTATGATGCCTCACAAGTTCTGAAATTCCTTATACCATTAAGGATGTTCATGATGGCATATGTGGAGGTCACTTTAGTGGCCTTGTTGTTGCTAAGCGTATTTGTTTTACCTTTTTCTTAGGTTATTCCTTTAAATGGTTGATGAAACATATAGGGTAACGAGAGTAGGAGGAATACCTGTTCAAATGTCAATTGATGAATTATTGTGCATGTATGAATTCTGAATCCATAACTAACCATGAGAGTTTCCTTCTGGCTAGCAGGAACTACATGTAATGAAAACAAGACCACCGGAAAGCATTAAACAATATGGGCAGTGAACTACCTAGTGTTAGCTAGATCTGGGAAGTATGGTACTTCCTAGATGGTTGTCAATCCACTATTTTAAACAAATTAATGCTGAAAAGAAAGTAAATCCTATTTTTATTTTAAAAATGATTTAGGTGTCTCAATTAAAACATAATAAGAAATGTCATCTAATAGGCAAGGCTAGAATAAAGTCCACAGGACAAAGGGTTGGTTCTGAGTTCTACAGGTCTGAAGAAGGTGTTGGGTAGGTCACAAGTGAGTGAGAGTTAGGTAAAATGGGGTGGATAGGTCTCTATTTAAGGATGTGTGGGTAAACACAGGGACCAGCGTCGGTCATGGGTGACCAACCGTAGGTAGGTATAACCGGCGCTGGTTACTGTGAGATCTGGGAATGTCACAGAACAGGGTTTTTTATCCCCTTTGTGATTACACAAAGGATTTAGTTGGTATCTATTAGGTGACAAGTGTAGGTTTTTATGGAGTTTGTGATGGGTTGATGAAGGTACAACACGTTGGAGATGGTCAATGAGGAGCAAGGTGAACAATAAGTGGTAAAACAATTATGAAATGAATTAACCAGGGAAGTATGATATTATACTTACTTGGATGTCGGTTCTGGAAGTATGTATGTGATAGATGGAGGTGTTGATGATGAGTTTTTGAGGCTACAAGTGATCACCAACTAGAGAAAATCTTCTGCATGGGCTGCATGCACACTCCTCTTTTTCTTTGGTAGATCGGAATGTGGCTGGGATGGTTGTGTAGGAGAAGATGTTTAATCTCCTTCTTTGGATGTGAGTTCTTGCTGGAATCAGCTCTCTAAAGATGTGTTATATTTTTTAGATCTTTCTCCTGCTCGTCAAATTTTTTGCTCCCATTTTTTTCCAACCTTCTACCAACCTTGAGAATAAGGTAATTTAGGAGTTAAAAGGGGTAACCGATGGTGGTCCAGCTTAACCGGTGGTGGTTAGGGGTAATTGACATCGTTCAAGGTGGGATTTTCTAGGTTTGCCAAACTGCAGGGAGATTCTTCTGATTTCCTTAGATTTCATGTCATTATCCCATAGATTAGACTTGGAGCTTCTGTGAGCATGTGGGAATGTGGTTAAAGGGAGTGTAAGCATTGATTTTTAGGATTTGGGTAAGTCTTAGTTAGTTATGATAACTTGCTAAGAATAGGTGTTAGGGTTAGTTAGCTTGATGAGGTGTCTAAGTGAAATATATGTGTAGATATTCTTTAAATAAGATATTTAAATAATAAATATAGTGAGGATAAATCATTGATTTAATTAAATTAATTAAATTAAGACTAGTGTGGTGAAGGGGGCCATGACTAGGTAAAGTGATGAAGGGTACCTACTGGTCGAGTAACGGAAGGGGAGTGAGACCTAATTTTAGTGTCTAAATTTTGCCCCTTTTTGTTGCTTATCATGTATTGGTAAGTGATGCTAACAAAAATAAGATGTGGTCACCCCATGTGGGGGTGAAGGTGATCCCCCTCAAACTAGGAACTAATGAAGTAGCCTGCTGAAGTGGCGAGTGTTTTGATAAAAGGTAAATGTGAAGAAAAGGGAAGTGGGTGTAGGAGAAGAGCGTGAAAGATCTACTCACTCAATATAGGTAATGGGTCAGGTTCAAAGGTAGCAACAGTCAAACGTACACACATGTATAAATTGTAGCATGCTACCAGGCTAAAGAGCATGCAAACTCTACATCATCCAAGGTCGATAGGTTTATCCAAACAAGGGTGAAGCGAATTTGGTATCCAAGGTATAGGATACGGTCGGGAAACACAATGTAGGTTAGGTGCAAGAATGTGTAGGTATGTTCCGGTACACCAAAGGTAGGGTCATGATAAACTGTCATGGTAATAGGCTAGGTAAGGTCATTAGGTCAACAACACAGGTAATAGTGCCGTAAGGTATAACAAACACATGAGGTCAAAGGTCACTAGCGATGGTTCAGGTCCAAATATCAAGATTATGGCATGGGAAGGCCAAGGTTGGGGTAAAATAATAAGGAGTCAATAGTGGATGCGAGGAGGTTGAAGAGGGTGGAGGGCTTGAGGTGAAGGTAAAATGGTCAAGGTAGGTGGATGGGGTACAAAAGAGAATGGAGGTAAGGAAAATGAGGTAAATGGGGGTAAAGAGTATGCAAGGTAACCGACATCGGTTGGAATGAATCGATGAAAGTGTAGGGAAACCGACGACAGTATTATAGGGCAACAGACCGGTAGCGGTCAATGGCTAAGCGATGTCGGTCGGGTTGGGTAAGGTATAAAAAGTGGATAACCTGCATTTGAAAATTCATTTGTGTATGTGGAAAAGTAGAAAAGGAAAATTAGAAAGAAAGAGGAAAAGGACAAGAGAGGGCAGCAGAGGAGCTTAGTTGGTGAGCCACATAGGAGAGACTAGGTGATTGGGAGGTGGGGCTGCGAGATCAGGTCACAGGATTCATGCGGTTTAGGATTGTTTGTGCATTGGAGGATGGAAGAGGATGGAGAGAGCTTGAGGTGAGTGGTGCGGAGGCCAAAAGTTCCACCACAACAGTGGCAGTGAAATCACGTAGGATGTGAACTTTTGAATTTTTATGTTTGAAGTAATTGGATTGAAAATGTAGAAAATATATAGAAAAAAGGGGGATTTGTGGGGGGGTTATTTAAAAACGGGAACATGGAGGGTAATGGGCATGGCGAGGGGTAGGGGTAGGTTAAAAGGGTAATGTAGGAATAATTAAGGGTGGAAAGAGGGATTTGGGTGGGTAAAATATCAAATTGTCCAAAAAAGTGTTTTGGAAAGTTAGGTCAGGTGGGGTGATAGTGACCTATGTCGGTCAACTGATGGCCGGCGGTGGTGGGTAGTTACCAGTGCTGGTCATGAGAACAGTGACTAATGCTGATTAAATGGAGACCATGGTCACTCAGGGGAAACCAAGGTCAACTATTTGTAAGTGGAGAGTGGGATAAAAAAGGGTAGAGAGTAAGGGTATGGTGAGAAAATAGGGTAGGTGGATAAAGGGTGAGGGTGGGAAAATAGGGTAGGTGGGTAAAGGGTGAGGGTGGGGAAATAGGGTAGGTGGGAAAGGGTGAGGGTAGGGTAGGTAGTGTTGGGTGAATGGGTTTGGGTAGGTAATGTTGGGTGAATGGGCTTGGGTGAGTAGTGTCGGGTGAATGGGTCAGGCAGGTGGGTTCCGGTTGATGGGTTGAAAATGAGGTAGGATGGGAAGGTGGGCTAAATACATTATTTTTGTGGGATGCAGGTGAGAGACAAGCTATGGATGAGAGCCCAGGTGCCACCCTTGTTAGTGAGAGTATGGGTGAGCGCGATGCAGGCATAGTGGTAGCATGTGGCAGAGGTGGGATTGATATGGGTGAGGCGTTATTGACATGTAGTCTGGGAGGTGAGTCTTATGGTTTCCCTCATCGATAGATAGGACTCAGCAACCAATACCTTCCATTTTCTGATAGGTGAGATGATGATCACCCTGGAGGATGTATATATGATCCTGTAGTTTCCCATATTAGGGGCTCAAGTTTATTCTATCTTGTCAGAGGCATCTGAGGAGTTACTAACACCTATTTTTGGTGAGGGTGTAGCAGACCTGACATTCCATAGTGATAGCATGAGCTATGGGGTGATGTATAGAGCTTATCAAGAAGAGATGAGGTTAGTGGTACTTATGATGGAGGTAGTGTGCTGCTTCACACTGCCAGATGCAGAGGGGGAGGGATTCCCGAGGTCACTGATGGGGGTTCTCCATGATATGATGGTATATAAGAAATGACTCACCTAGGCACATGCATTGCTGACACATGTGTATAGAGAGCTATGGGCCCATGGGAAACTGTGGAGTTTCAACATCTGTTGCATTGTACTACTACATTGCTGGGCATACGAGCACATTATTTGTGTGCGACCAGTGGGGATGCCCCAGGTAGATGCATTCCCACGAAGATTTCTAAGAGTGGCGTATAGGCAGTGGGTACTAGCCATGGGGGATGCTTGAGGTGCCAGAGCTACACATGATGTAGCTTATTATAGGAGGTTATTGGACGGGTTGTCCGGGGTGGAAGTCATTTGGAGGCCGTATATGGGCTTCCCTTCATACCGACATATGACCACGGAGCTAGCTAGGCTACAAATACATTTGTGGATAGAGGGGAGGAGAGTGGGAGAGCATGAGTGGATACCCATAGAGTGGGTTAGACATCGGTTTGGATTGGTCCATGGTGTACTGCCGCCATTCCCTCAGTACCAGAGAGATGATGTGGAGAGACCTATGTCTCCACCATGACCAACAATGTCGACTGGACAAGAGGAGTAACCTATAGATATGCAGATTGATGATGCTGGGCTTGTAGATGGGTATAGGTAGTGGTGGGCAGCACAACTGATAGCCATACCACCGAGGTCAGGGTAGACAGACTTGGCCACCATCACAGTTCAGAGAGATGCCCTATAGGGGTGGGTGGCTACATTAGTGACACATCTTGGGATCATGCAGGGGCAGTTGACAAGAATAGAGGCACAAGTTGCCACATTATGAGCCCAGATAGTGACACTACAGGCACAGGATGGGAAGGGGTAGGCACCTACAAATGTGGAGATAGGGGGAGATGGAGCTGGAGAGGAGGTAGGTAGATATGGAGGCTAGATAGCCACTCGAAAGGCACATGTTTAGGCTTTACAGGGATAGTTGACCATAGTGCAAGGATAGGTTACGGGTCTGCAGGGCCAGCTGATAGTAACATAGGCACAAATCACTGCCCTATAGGCCCAGCTATAGGAACAGACATAGATTCCAAGGCCGACTCAGGCTTGAGCACCAGTACAGGGTTTAGTGCAGGTTCAGGGATAGGGTCCCATTATACAGGTACCTATACAGGTAGCGGGACCCATGGCACCTCCACATATAGTGCCCATGGCCAGATTCAAAGATGTACCAGGAGAGGCACAACATTACCATGATCATTTTTTTGCTTCTAGGCTAGATGTGCCCTCCTATGCCATGGATAAAGCACAATAGGCCTCCAGTTAGAGGACTAGATCCTACACTCACAGTGTGGAGAGTACAGGGGGATAGCGAGGCTAGGGACAGGGTTGTGGTGAGGTCACTAGTGTACAGAGGCGAGCCCTTAGTGAGGGGCCATCAGCAGGAGGTGAGGAAGGTTTCAGGCTCTAGACAGGTACGACAGAGGGGTTTGGAGAGACACAAGCATAGGGAGCATTCCCCGACATCAGATGGGGAGATGATTGACCTAGTTATGGACCGGCCTGTGTGCCGAGTCATTTTTGTATGTATGATATATGAGACTGGCCTATGTGCTGAAGAGGTTTTTGTATGTATATTTTGTTCATGATACCGGCCTGCGAGCCGAAGACATTTTTGTATTGATTATAGTGGTGTACATGATACCGGCCTACGAGTCGATGATGATTATTTATAGGATATCAGCCCACGTTCCAATATTTTTTAGATGATAGCCATGATGAGACAAGCATGTTTATTGAGATACACATATATGTGATATGGGTGTTCATTGTATGGAGACACACATGTATATATTAAGAGATAGATGATATTCATTTGATGTTGTTGTGATATGTATGAGGTTTACTGTACTTATGATATGCCTATGATAGAGTTAGGTCATAGGCATGGATCGAGTCAGGTCAGTTTAGGCATGGATCAAGTCAGGTCGGTTTAGGCATGGATTGAGTAAGGTTGGTTTAGGCATGGATTGAGTTAGATCAGTATAAGGCATGGATTGTTTATTTTGGTTTTTTTTTAACAAAGGGCTATGTAAATGTATGAGATGGTGTATAATGTGGAAAATATTAGTTATGTTATGAAAATGTGAAATAAGAGGAGTGGTAAAGGGTATGTGGTATATAGATTAGATGTTGAGGTGTTTGATAGGAATAGGAAATCAAGTAAAGGTGGGGAAAATGGGTAGGGTAAAGAGTGCTCGAGCTAACCTTCTAGGGCCCCATGCCCAAAAATTCCTACCTACATAGTCACAGTGAAAAGGGACCTCAGACTGATGTAGTTCTCTCAAAAGATAGGGAAGAAAGTTGAAAATGAGTTAGTAGGGTTTTTAGACGTGTAGTGGGTTTTAGGTTTAATGAGTGTAGGTAAATTATAGGTAAAATGATGTAGGTGAAGGTGATTATGGAAAAAGGGGAGTGCTACCCCCAAAGGTAAGTGACGAGGACCATGTCCTATGTAAGGTAATCAAAATGTAAACAAAGACAATTTTTAAAAGATAAGAGGGGGCCTTAGAGCCACCTAATTGGGTATGAAACTACTAAGCAGATCATACCTTGGAGGAGGTGATAAACACAAGACCCAAAAGACACCACACCATTAACAGTTCTAAAATGAAGGTAGTCATAGGATCACCAAACATCTAAGTTCCAAGATGTCCTTTGAGGTAACTGAGGAAATGAGGGTAGAAATGGTAAGTGGAAAAAGGTAGTTAATTTGATATGTTTGAGTGATAGGGATTTTTGGCAAGAGGTCCTAGGGCACAATGGGAAAGTCCATGGTTAAAATTTTTTGTTTCTTGTGATAGACTGATCGATGTAAGAAGTCTATATGGGATGAATAATATGTTACTCTTTGAGGTCTTTGTGAAGATGATCGATGCGGGAAGCTTCATTTTCTCTCATTCTCTTTTTTTTTCTTTTTTTTAAAATCTTTGCATAGCTCTCCTTCGAGGGAGAAGTCTATATATAGGAGTAATTTGGTCAAGAGGAAGATTCCCTTTTGAGGGAGTCATCTTTTATTAGAAGTTTGACTCGAGGAGCGTGGTCCCATTAGAGGTATTTGAAATCATGGACAAGACCAAGGTGAAGGATATGACTCTTGTTCAAAAGGCAAGGTGGAACGACCAAGGGATCTCATCTAAAGATAGACAAAAAGTATCCATGAGAATCATGTTATGTATAGTGTCATGGTACACGTATTCAAGAGTGGTTAACAAGTGACGGGTACTAACATGATTCTTTTTTAATCGTTAGGGAGGTGTATGAAGTGGATAGCACTCAAGGGGAGAGCTTGTAAAGAGACACAAGGTGAGGTAGGACAATGAGTCAACAATAGAAGGGTTGAATATGTAATGTGTTGAGGGGCTCAGGTTCATGTTTACCCTTAACTGAGGACAAATGATAGGTACCTTATACATAGGTATGAGTTATGATGTAGGGTCCAAGCCAATTAGGAGAAAAATTTCCCCATTTTATTTTCTCCACTTTGGTTAGTGTTGATTTTATTTCAAAACAAGGTCACACACTTGAAAGGTTTGTTCATGAACCCATTTTTCAGAGGCACGCTTGATGTGTTTTTGATCAACTTGGAGGTGATCTAGAGCATTAAGAAGATGTTCATCTAATAACTCCAGTTGTTCCAAGCGGTCCTAATGAAATTCATCATCAGTAAGCATGTCATAGAGAGAAATGCAGACTAAGGGTATCTGGACTTCAAGATGCAAAACATCCTCTGTACTGTAGACCAGTGAAAAGGGTGTAGCCGCAATGGCAGTGCGAATACTAGTACGGTATGCCCCTAGAGCAAAAGGAATGTGTGTATGCCAATCCTTCCCAGTATCGTCAACCACTTTCATGAGAATTTTATTGAGGGTTTTTTAGTGGATTCAGCTTAGCCGTTGGTTTGTAGGTAATAAGGTTATGAGAAACTAAGCTGAATGCTGAAGGCGTCGTAAATTTTTTGCAATGTGTTGCTTTTGAATTATTTTCCATTGTCAATGATGAGGTGATTAAGGGGACACCAAAGTGACAACTGATGTGATAGTTAATAAACTCACATATTTTCTCAACTTTTTTGGAGATAAGTGCTATGGCCTCTACCCATTTGGTGTAATATTCCATAGCAGTTATAATCCATTGATGGCATTGGGAAGAATGAGGATTGATTTCTCCGATAATATCCAAACCCCATTGAAAGAAGGGCCAAAGGTCACGAGCATCCTGTAAGGTGTTACTGGGTCTATGATGAAGGTTAGAATGTTATTGACATTTCACATAGCGTTTGACATAGTCACAACAATCATGGTTAAGGGTCGGCCAGTAATAGCCAATGCAAATAACATGCTTAGCAACATCAAGACCACTAAAGTGGCCTCCACATATGCCATCATGAACTTCTTTAATGGTATAAGGGATTTTAGAGCTGGTGAGGCAGCATAAGAGAATACCGTCAAAGCCATGTTTATAGAGGAGGCCATCCATGACGACATAATGAGAGGCCTACTTGAGAAAGGTGCATTTTCCATTATTTGTAAGATCAGTAGGTAAGATGGAGAGGGAAAGGTAATCCACAAGATGCGTATACCAAAGATCTGGTGTGTTTAAGGAGGTAGTGTGGATGAGGTTAATACAACAAGATTTATAAGAAGGTCTCTGTATGTGTTTCACAGTAAGAAAGGTGTCTGAATCATCAGGTAAAGTGGGTATTTGAGAAATGAGGCAGGGCATGGTATCCACAAATTTATTGGTGGATTGCGGAATGGTTTAAATTTTATAGCGGTCAAAGGTAGTCAACATGATGATGACGTAACATTTTTATTCTTGAAGTATTTCATTATGACACTGATAAATACTATTGACTTGGTTTACTACCAGTTGATAATCAAGAAATATATTAATGGACTTAACGTCTAGGGCATAGGAAAACATGGGACCCAATACGAGTGCTTCGTATTCGGTGACATTGTTGGTGCATTCGAAGTCGATTTTAAATGATAAAGGCATGGGTTCAGCATCAAGAGGAATGAGAATAATTCTTACACCACCCCCATGCTGACATTTGAAACCATCGAAGAATAAGGTCATCTAGTAAGGTTTTTCTTCTAAGGATAGGTTAGCAATGGATTTATCGGGGAAGTCAAAATTAGAGGGTTGGTCCCGAACAATAGGTGTGTCATCCAGTTGGTCAGTGATTTCCTTTCCTTTAATGGACTTTTAATGGATGAATTCGAGGCCAAGATCAGCTAAAAGCATAAGCCAACGCACGGTACGCTGATTTTGATAAGGTTTAGAGTACATGATGTGTAAAGGGTCGGTGTTCATCATGACATAGGTTTTGTGGTTGAGTAGGTAATGGAAGAGTTTGGTGGCAACGAAAAACTAAGGCTAAGAAAAGTTTTTCAGGGTGAGTGTATTGGGTTTCGTAGTCCAGAAGGGTATGGCTCATATAATAAACCGCCTGCTCCCTATGTTGTTCATAATGATGACTGAGCATGGCTCCCAAATAGTGATCGATAGCTGATATTTATAGGTAAAAAGGTTGGTTGTCTTTAGGTGGGATAAGTACGGGTGGTTGGAGAAGGTATTGTTTTAAGGCCTCAAAAGCTTTGTGGCAGTTGCCATCCCATTTAAATGAGACATCCTTCCTGAGAAAATGATGAAATGGTTGACACCGATTAGATAATTGTGAAATGAAATGGTGAATGGACTACAATTTACCTTGCAGGCTACAAAGTTGTTTAAGGTTAGTGGGTGGAGGAATTTCTAGAATGGCCTTGACTTTAGGAGGTTAAACTTCTATACCACAAAGGGAAACAATAAATCCCCAGAGCTTTCCTGAGAGAACCACGAAGACACACTTTTTATACTACAACGGATGTAATATTTAATAAGGCAATCAAAGATGGTTTTAAGGACATCAAGGTCCATGGTGTGACGTTTAGATTTAGCCAAGAGATCATCCACGTAATCTTCCAATATGCGATGCATGATATCATGGAAGATGTAAGTCATAGCACGCTGATATGTAGCACCAACATTTTTAAGGCCAAAAGGCATGACTCTATAGCAAAAGGCCCCCCAAGGGGTAATGAATGTGGTCTTGTGCTAATCTTCTGGGCCAAGAAAAAATTTGGTTATAACCCGAAAAACCATCCCTGAGTGAGAGCATTTCATGATGCACTATAAGGTCTACTAGTTGATCAATACCAGGCAAGGGAAAGTCATCTTGTTGGCAAGCGAGGTTGAGGTCACAGTAGTCTGTGTAAATATGAAGACCCCCTATCGCCTTAGTGATAGGGATGATGTTAGAAATCCATTAGGGATAATCAATGGGTAAGATGAAAGAAATGGAAAGAAGACGCTAAATTTCTTCTTTGACGAGAAGGGCAATGCAGGGGTGCATCTTCCTTGGATTTTGTTTGATAGGTTTGGCATCGGAAATGGTTAGGATATTGTGGACCACTATGGTGGGGTTAATACCAGGCATGTCTGTGCAAGACCAAGTGAAAGCATGTTTATGCTCTCATAGAAAAGAAGTGATGGCTTCCTGTTCAACAACATCTAAAGATTTTCCAATCTTTAGGATGTGTGGGTTGTTCTAAGTATGAATGTTGATTTCAATAGTCAATTCATTCAACATGGTTTACATCTCAGATGGTAACGACCGATGAACATATGAGTCTTCTACACTAAGGTAGGTGAGTATGGATTCATCATCCTGACATTGACCGATGTTAATGGTTGGTGTGTCGTCATCAATCATCTTAGGATACAAGAATGAGAGAGTGGAAGGTGCCTCGCCTTCATGTTGATAAGTCAGAGGCCCCAAGTAAATGGTGTTTATGAAAAAAAAATTAGGAGGGACAAATTCAGGGTCTATCGACTCTGTTGGTGAGGGTGCTAACGAAGGTGGAGAAGGGCTAGGGTCTACAATGAGTTCGATGCAGGCTTGTTTGGTAGGAGTTTCTGTCATCACCAATCCAGCACTATGATAATTCTTCACCAGGAACTCCTCGTGCTATGATTATTTACTAATGCATAGGCTTTAGTTTGGTGGATGTAATCTGGAAATAAAACAACAACATAACACAAGAATACCATCGACTATGATAAGACAGAATGATGACAAATCTGAAATATCAAAGTAAATTATAATATTAACATGAAACTGTTACAATCTCACCCATGAGGTACTTCAAGTGTTATTGACTTCACTTGCCTTTCACCAAGACTATGGGAGAAACTTTACAATTACACCTCTTAATGGCTTCTTCAACACACCTTTAAACTGATGGCTTCCTTCGCACACTTCCTACAATATTTCTCACTACTTCCTTCTATGCTAAATGAGGGGGGTAGCCTCTCTATTTATAGAACTTCCAGGCTTATCCATCTTATCTCTAAGATAGGATAAGAAATCCACTCTGACGAATCATATTCCATACCTTAACTCTTATCTGTACATGTAAGCTTATCTTCTAAGATAAGATAAACCTTATCATTTTACATGGGTTCCACATTTTTAGACTTTTTACAAATAAAATACACAAAATATTTATGACCTCACTCCTTGTCCTTATTACCAATATAATATTTCTAATTCCTAATCATGTAGACCCTACTTCTCTAATTACCCAAACTTTGACATTTTAACATTACCGGACCACTTACGACAAATATTTACTTTTTACAACATTCCTATTGTACTTTGACTGTTACCGTACTCCACATTATTGGCGGCACCGTACTGACGGCGCCATTATCTTCTATCAGACGCTACTACTAATTATACTTAACAACATCATATTCCTAATACATACATTAATGAAATAGAAATTACGGAGGAAAATTTTAGTGTCGACATCTTCCCCCTTCCTAGCTTCTACTCCGTCCTCGGAGTAGACTATTCTGGTGCTTGGAAAATCTTCAACTTGTCGTGGTTGACCCATTTCGTAATGGGAGTGCCATCCAATTCCTCCAGTCGGTATGTACCATTTTCATGCACAGCTGCTATTTTGTAGGGCCCCATCCATTTTGGAAGAAATTTTCTCTGTCTTCTTTTTTTGTATCTGGAATCATATACTAGAACCAAGTCATTCACATGAAATGGAGACCACCGGATCTTTTGATCAAAGTATTCCTTCTGCTTCATTTTCTTCTTATGGCTTGTATCCTTTGCTATTTCTCTCATTTCCTCCAGCAAATGAAGATGTACCAACCTTTCTTTTACTGAATCACTTTCATCCATCCTTTCATTTTTCATAACTCTCACAGTGGGAATATCAAACTCAATAGGAAGAACTGGATCAATGCCATAGGCCAACTGAAATGGGGAGTATCCTGTTGCTGACTTTGATGTTGCCCTATATGCCCACAATGCTGCATGAATCCTTTTATCCCATTTATGTACCTGCAAGGCTGCATCTTTTGCTAGAATTTGACACAACACAAAATTTGTTCGTTCCACCTGTCCATTTGTGCTTGGCTTGTATGTTGTTGCCTTCCTGTGCTTAATAGAAAACTTATTGACTAGGGCTTCTACCACCTCATTAATGAAGTGGCTTCCTTGATCTGTTACAATTTCTAATGGGCAACCAAATCTGGTGACAATGCGTTCATACATGAACCTTGCCACTTCATCCATGGAAGTTGTTTTCAATGGCCTAGCTTCAACCCACTTGGTTAAATAATCTGTGGCAACTACAATATACTTATTTTGGCATGATGTAGTTGGAAGTGGACCTACAATGTCTATTCCCCACTTTTCAAAGGGACCAAGGGGAAGAATAGGACATAATGGAGCTGATGAAGTCTTACGGTTACCATGTGTTTGACAAATATCACATGTCTTACAATAATTATAACAATCTTTAAAAAGAGTGGGCCAGTGATAACCTGCATCCAAGATCCTTCTTGCTGTAAGTTGTCCAGAGAAGTGCCCTCCACATGTACCATTGTGGAATTCTTCTAGCAGTTCCTTCCCTTGATCACGTCCAACTGCCCTCTTGTACTGTCCATCAGGTCCTATTCGAAATAATACTCCATGCAGAATAGAATATGGACGACTGGCTTGAGTAATCTTTCTCTTAGTCTTTGCATTGGCACCATCAGGAAACTTGAATTCATTCAGATAATTCCAAATATCTATGTATTCACTAGGGATTGTGTCAAGGGATAACAATGCTGCATCGGGGAAATCATCATCATCACAAGATGATCCTAAACCATCATAGGCTCGAGAGAGTGCATCTGCATTGACATGCTTCTTTCCTGGCCTATCTATAATATCAAATTCAAATTCTTGTAGCAAAATTATCCATCTTGCTATCCTCCCTGATGGGTTAGGCTTATTTACAATATATTTTAGAGCCTGATGATCTGTTACAACTAGAAATTTTTACCCTAGCAAGTAATTTCTAAACTTCTTTACAGCAAAAATGATAGCCAGAGCCTCTTTTTCAGTTACAGTATAATTTACCTCAGCACTGCTCATTTGTCTGCTCCCAAAGTAAATTGGATGTTCATTCCCATTTTCATCCTTTTGGCTCAAAGTACTTCCTAGTGCTGCATCTGAGGCATCAGTGTACACAATGAATGGATTGCTCCAATTTGGATTCTTCAAAACAGGTGAAGACACCAGGGCTTCCTTCAGTTGTCCAAAAGCTTCATGCGCCTTATTTCCTGGTTCATAAGTAACATCCTTCTTCAAGAACTGGGTTAGTGGCTGTGCAATCTTTGAGAAATTCTTGATGAACCTTCTATAGTAACCCACATGGCCTAAAAATGATCTCAACTTACTTCTATTAATAGGAAATGGTAAATCTTTGATTTTTGAAACTTTATCAGGATCAGTACCAATACCATCTCTGGATACAACATGCCCTAACAAAACACCTTTAGAACATCCAAAGACACACTTTGTAGGGTTTAGTGAGGCTTGTGCTTCATCTAACCTTTGAAATGCTATCTCCATTTGGTGCAGGTGGTCCAACTTGCTCCCATAGATGTAAAAATCATCCAGAAATACTCTGATGAAGGTCCCAATGTAGGGTTCGAACACCCTATTCATCAAACGCTGGAATGTTGCTGGAGCATTACACAACCCAAAAGGCATAACTCTATAAGCAAACGTTCCCCAAGGAGTGGTGAACGTGGTCTTCAGCTGATCTTTCTCTGCTATACGAACTTGGTTGTAGCCGCTATATCCATCAGCAAAACTATAGCACTCCTGGCCAGCTACTTCGTCCAAGATCTGATCTGAAAATGGAAGAGGGTAATGATCCTTCTTTGTTGCCTTATTGAGCTTCCTGTAATCAACACAAATGCGTAGCTTCCCATTCTTTTTTATTGAGATCACAATGGGAGAAACCCATTCTGAATTCTCCACAGCAAATATGAATCCTGCATCAAGCAACTTATCTATTTCTTCTTTTACAGTCTTGGAAAAATTAGGATTCATTCTATATGGCATTTGCTTTATGGGCTTAGCACCATCTACCAGCTCAATAGAATGTTCTACCCAACTTACTTGACGGAGTTCCTTGTAATCAAAAGTGAATAGGTGTATGTACCTTCGAAAGAGCTGGAGGTAGGATTCCTTCTCACTCTCCATCACAGCATCACCAATCTTTATTTGTTGGAGATGATCATCAACTTCTTCTTCAGATAATTTTATGGGGTCATGAGTTGGTGTGACTGGAAGGATATCCATGACTGAAACATCCACCTCACTTTCTTCATCTTCAGTGTCCACTTCACTGGTACTAGAGTAATTAGAGGATGTCCAATCATCAGTTTCATCACTTGAATCCACAGGTTCTGCCTTATGATGTCGAGGGATCACATTTATCTTCACCCTCTCTCTACCACGTCCAAGTGTCATGAAACCTTCATTCCAGTAGTTTCTTGCATGAACTCTCCTTAGCCATGGTCTTCCCAGCAGCATTGGGTATGCAACAGTACCATTTTTCATCACCTGAAAGTCTACCACACATACCACACCCATAACAGATATTGCCACATTTGAAACTACACCTTCTGGTTTAGTTTTTCCTTTATTTAATGACCTTAACATAAGTGTTGAAGGGCGATCAATTTTTAAACCCAACATATTCATTACAGACTCAGTCATTACATTAACTGCAGCACCTCCATCAACTAAGACATCATGAATTGAAATACCATTACATAATACCTCAGCTTGTGGAGCATAGGGATCTGCCTCTGCCTCCAAAACAGGGACCTCAACCTCCTTCCTTCTTCGAGCATTGAGTCCACCTCGCAACTCCCGCCTCTTCTCAGAAGACATAGCCAAGAGTTGACCATATGTAATATTTGCAGGCCTTTTGGATAGATCTTCCAAGATGGAGTATGGTCCTTGCCCCTGTGAAATCAGAAAATCCTGCACACCCAACTTTCTTCTCCTATGTTTCTTACTAGTTTCTTCTTTCATCTTCTTAGGATCATTTCCATCTTGATTATCTTTTTCTTTCTTTCTTTTTGTTACAAACACATCTACTTCATTATTTCTGCTCTTATCTACTACATCAAAAGAATTCACAGGTGCTTTTCCTTTATCATTATCTCCTTTACCAGATGTAGAAGCTCTATCTGGACAATTATACTTATAATGACCCTTTTTATAACAACCATAACAAACAACTTCAGAAATATTTCTTTTTGGACCTCTATCTCCTCCCTGAGAACTAAATTCCTTTCCTTGAAGAAGATTAATAGTTAACTGACCCATCTTTTTGAGCAGATCTTCATACTCAGTAGATGTACTAGGAGAAATATTTGTGCTCACCGGGAGTGGTTGTGGGCTCTTCTTTAGCAACAATTTCTTTGGGCTCCTCTTCCATGCTTTCTTCTTGCCTTCTTGCAATCTCCTTTGCTTGTTCAATGGTAGCTGGGCGGTCATACTTCACTCGTTGTCTGATCTCTGGCTTCATCCCAAGAATGAAGTGCTTACAGAGGAGATTATCCACGCCATTCATCAACCCATCCGCTAGTCCTTCCTTCCAGATCTGGGCATCGAGCTTCCTCCTTAGCTCTAGAACACGAGCATGATAATCCCTTATCTTCTCCTTCTCTCCTTGGGATAGCTTTGTGATCTCGATCATGAGATCTGCATATTTCTGTTGTTCACCAAATTCTTCAAGAAAACTTTCAGTTAATAAATCCCATGAATTTTTCACATTATCACCTAGTGTTTCAAACCACCTAAGTGCTGAACCATCCAAAAAGGTAGGAAAAAATTCAGTCCATTGTTCCCTTCTTATAAGGCCATTACAAATACAAGATCGCTTAAACTCTTGAATGAAAGAAGAAGCATCTTCATTAGATTGAGCTGAAAAAACAGGAATCTTTCCCATTTTCAAAAGTAACCACCGTGAAATACCAACTCACAAGTACAATCAACAAGACTTATGTGTACAAATAATTGGAATCACTATACTAGAAAGTGACTTTACACCTTTCTACAGTAAAATAGAAATGACCACGGTAAACTATGGTAAAACTTGACTTACTGCGGTAAAAACTGACTTTACTGTGGTAAACACTATTCACGGTAAAAAGTGAAGTTACTGCAGTAAATACTATTCACGGTAAAAAGTGACTTTACTGCGGTAAATACTATTCCAGCAAAAATGACTTTACCATGGTAACTACTATTCATGGCAAAAATGACTTTACCATGGTAACTACTATGCACAGTAAAAACAAGGTTACCCTCTAATTGATTTTTGACTAAGTGGGAATATCTCTCCAGAAAATCCACCAACGAGGAATGGTCCCGGCAACGGAACCAAAATGTCATCACCAATCCGGCACTATGATAATTCTTCACCGGGAACTCCTCGTGCTATGATTATTTACTAATGCACAGCCTTTAGTTTGGTGGATGTAATCTGGAAACAAAACAACAACATAACACAAGAATACCATCGACTATGATAAGACAGAATGATGACAAATCTGAAATATCAAAATAAATTATAATATTAACATGAAACTGTTACAATCTCACCCATGAGGTACTTCAAGTGTTATTGACTTCACTTGCCTTTCACCAAGACTATGGGAGAAACTTTACAATTACACCTCTTAATGGCTTCTTCAACACACCTTTAAACTGATGGCTTCCTTCGCACACTTCCTACAATATTTCTCACTACTTCCTTCTATGCTAAATGAGGGGGGTAGCCTCTCTATTTATAGAACTTCCAGGCTTATCCATCTTATCTCTAAGATAGGATAAGAAATCCACTCTGACGAATCATATTCCATACCTTAACTCTTATCTGTACATGTAAGCTTATCTTCTAAGATAAGATAAACCTTATCATTTTACATGGGTTCCACATTTTTAGACTTTTTACAAATAAAATACACAAAATATTTATGACCTCACTCCTTGTCCTTATTACCAATATAATATTTCTAATTCCTAATCACATAGACCCTACTTCTCTAATTACCCAAACTTTGACATTTTAACATTACCGGACCACTTATGACAAATATTTACTTTTTACAACATTCCTATTGTACTTTGACTATTACCGTACTCCACATTATTGGCAGCACCGTACTGACGGCGCTGTTATCTTCTATCAGACGCTACTACTAATTATACTTAACAACATCATATTCCTAATACATACATTAATGAAATAGAAATTACGGAGGAAAATTTTAGTGTCGACAGATCATCTCAGGATACAGGAATACGAGAGTGGAAGGGGCCTCGCCTTCGCATTGATAAGTCAAAGGCCCCGAAGAAATGGTGTTTATGAAAAAAATAAGTTAGGAGGGATAGATTTAGGATCCATCGACTCCATCGGTAAGGGTGGTGATGAAGGTGGAGAAGGGATAGGGTCTGCAATGAGTTCAATATGGGCCTATTTGGTAGGAGGTTTAGGGAAGCCGATACCACTCCCGGTCATTATGTTTATGGGTGGTAATGGAATAACAGTATGGCAGCCTTGCTCGTAAAAGCCAAAACCAAAAACCCTTCCATGCACAGCGGTGTAGGAAGGTGAGGGTGAAATGGTGATTGGTAAGTGATTAGAAATTAGTATAAAATGGGCAGGGTTGTGATGGTGGTTCAAGTGTGTAGGTGGTAGTATCAATTCCCCCATAGGTGAGACTAGTAAAAAGATGAGGAGGACCATAAAGGAGGCTGTTCTCCTATATAGTGATCATAGCTGAGGGTGTTGGTGAAGTCTTCCATACTCCTACGGAGTAAGGAATGTGTTGACACTATATAGGTGGTACTCCCCTCAGAGTGACGTGCATTGAAAAACACCTTCCAAGGGATCAATAATTAGTAAGTGGGTAGCTATGGAATGGATGATGTGTCAGAGGTCTATGCAAACATGGATGTTAACAGATTGGGAAGCTAATGGGTCAGTCGTGGAGGTTATAGTAGTGGTAGGAATGGAGGAGGTATGTGCGGTGAGGAAGTAGTAGTTGTACTGGTAGGTGGAGGTGTAGGTGAAGTGGTAGTAGGTTGTGGAGGTAGATGGCTGTGACAGGTATGAGCACATCATTGGGTCGGTAAAGCATGTTGCATGTTTTGAAAGGTGATGGGTCAACTACGGAATGGTATAAGTGTGTCCTTCGTGTTCAAAATTTACACAATGATGCAAAGTGGAAGGAACACAACCCATGACACAGATCCAGGGTCTACCAAGCAACATGTTATATTGGAATTCCCCCTCCAAAATGTAAAAAAAATCTAGAATAGTGCCAAAGGCCTACACAGACATGTGGAGGATGACGGTGCCTAGTGTAGAGGTTATAGCATCATTGAATGAACTGCAACATGACCGGATGTTTATGCATGCAATTTTTAGGTATGCACATTTGAGAAAATGCATGGGATGAAATTATGTTAATGCTAGTGCCTCCATGAATCATCACATGACATGTACACTGTATGTCATCAATGTGGACAGAGATGAAGAGGGCTGGGTCTAGGTCCTCATTTTGGTATGGTACAATCTCCTCCTCTGAGAAGCTGAGGGAGGCCACTTGGATAACAAGGTGAGGTGAAGATGAAGGTGGTAATTTGGTGAGGGATGCTACATGATGGGGTGTGATAATGGAGGCTACGGGTGTAGGGTCATTGGGTAAAACCTCAATAGATTGAAGAATCTCCATGAGGGCTTGCCGATGGGATTCTGAGGTTTGGATGAGGTCATATAGGGACATTTTGAGTGGAGATTGGTGTAATTATTTGAGCATGGTGAGATGTGTGACATGTTTAGAAATAGGGTATGTGGGGCCATGGATAGTTATCTTAGGTATGGGTGCAGATGGTATGTTAGGTATAGGATTGGTTAGTGAGTCAACTACTTTTTCTTTACCCTTCTACACAGGTGTATTGATGTGTACCATGTTGATTTGAGGGAAGTTGGTAAATGGAGAAGGTGTAGGGTAAGTGGTATAACGACATGAAGGGCAAAAACCTACTGGAGGAGAAAAGCCTTGTGAGGTCAGTTGGGCACAATGACATTTGGGTGGTGGCGTGGCAAGTTCTCTGATGCAAACCATGTTAATTTCAAATTTTGTGTGTGGTTCTGGGAGTTGTGAGGGTGGAGGTTGTGGTTGTTAAGTGGGTAGTGTGAGAATGGGTGTAGGTGAAGCAGGGTCCTCGTCAAGAAGGTCATCGTCATCAAAGTTGGTTTCAGGTGGACATAATTAGATAAGGACAGTTTTCAAGGCATTATAGTTCTCCACATCATGCCCTAGCACATGATGGTATGCGTAAATTTTGGTATCGTCAAACCCCTTTGGCTTGGGTTTGAGGGGGTCATAAGGTCGGAGTGGCAATAATGTGATAACAGAAGTCCCGAGGAGGTTGTTTAAAATTTTTCCATAGGACCCTGCTAATGGATCACAATGGGAAGTGAATATTGGGTTTGGGTGTAGGTGTAGTTGGTTGTCAGGGAATTGTTGGAAGAGTAGGTAGGGATGATTTTACGTTTCGGGTGGTTTGAGGTAGGCTGGGGTTTGGGTAGGGGTATAGTAGATGATGGGTAGGAGGGTGTCTGTTTTACCTTGTTGTGTGGTAATGGGGTTTTGTTTTTGGGGTGCACCTTATTGGGTAAAGGTGATGTGGGCATATGAGGCCTATGAGGGAAATCAGATGGAGGAAGAGGGCGAGTTACCCATGGGGATAACAGGGGTGCTATGAAGATAGATGACACAGGTCGTGCTTGAGGTGTGATGGATAAATACTAAAGTGTAGTAGGTAGTGAAGCAATGGCGGAAGGTATTAGAGGTATTGGTGGTAAAGAGAATACAATTGCGGGTATGAGTTGTGTTGTGTGCCTGGGTAGGTTAGAAATTTGTGAGGCTGGAATGGGTGGTTGGGTTATTGGGTTATGATTGGGTGAGGGGTGTTTAACCCTATTGGGCAGCTAAGATCTGAAGGAAGATGGGACATGTGTACATGTGATTGATGTGGTAGGGGTATGAGGTTGATGAGTTTATTTCTTTAATTTGGGTGTAGGAGTAGGTGTGATTTTAACGTTGGAGGATGTAGCTAAATCCAATTTAACAGGTGGATGTGTAGGGCTGGTGGTTAGGGTGACGCCTAAAGTTGTAATAGGTTTTCTAGAGGTAAATGTTATATGTATGAGTTTAGGTTTAGGCATATGTCGGGCTATGGGTAAGGATGTGGTGTGAGTCCTAATGGGTATCATGGAAGGGGTTGCAATAGCAGTGGTTGTATGTGGTGTGATGGGTGGAAGTGTGTTTTGGTAGATGGTGGATGTGTCATCAAGGGATTTCTACATTTGTGTTGAGACAGGGAGTAAGAGGTACCCCCATAACAAGGCTCTATCCACATTCTCTAAGTGATCAGCCAAACATGAGAATGGCATGTTTATGGGTGGGGTTGGTGAGGACGTCATGGGAATCGCCATAAAATGAATCTTGGAGATGGGGAATTGACCAGCTTCGGCTTCCATAGGTAAGAGACCTAAAAGTAGGTCTGTTGGGTGTCGGGTAGCGAATGGAGAATGCTTTCCATGAGGTAAAGGTATCTCTACTGGGTCCATGATTGGTGGAGGAGGTGATGGGAGCTCCTCTATGGGTAAATGAACTAAGAGGTGCTCCTCTGTGGGTGGAGGAGGTAATGGGTGCTACTCTGTGGGTGGAGGAATTATGGTAGGTAAAGGTTCACTGAGTGGAGAAGCTAGGGGAGAGATGGTTTCAATGTCAGTAGAAGACTCCTCTATAGGAGATGAAGGTTGTTCCTCTATTGGTGAAGGAATAGTGATGGTTAGGTAATACATGGAATGAGGGTTTCGGGCTAGGATTTCCTATATGTAAGGGATGTTATGTAATTGAGATGTGACAAGTACCTCGTTAGAGATTGCATGAACCTCACGAGTATGGGTATCGTGAGTGGATGTCTCACCTATTTGATTGGATGAAGGGGCATGATTGGGAAATGGTTTTTTAAATATTTGTAGATTTTGATTAGGGGTGGTGTTGGGATTATCCACAGTCAACTCGCCTTTCTCAAGCATTTCTTGGAAAATATTCTTAAAAGTGTTGCAGTTGCTATCACTATTACCCTTTACATGGTGATAGTTACAAAAATCTTGTTCCTTATACCATGCGGACACGGGGAAAGTAGGGTTGAAACCAGTGTGTCATTTTATGGGTGGAAGGGTGATGGCACCAACTTTGATCAACTTTTATAAAATAGAACAATAAGGTTCCCCAATTGGGATATATTTTCACTACTCTTTTCTGAATCAAAAATCCTGAACAAGTGATAGATTAGATGAGGGTGTGGCTTGATTGGATGGATGAGCTGGGCCAGACTTGAGTACCACTGCATTAGTGATACCTTTAGCCTTTGAATAATTGGTTGGTGGTTTAGAAGAAGAAGAGGTTTTGGTCAACTTGAATGTCAAATTCTTATTTTGTAATTGGATTTTCTTCTATTCAATAGCCTGAATTTCTAACTTTCGTGCCATAGTAAATGCCTTATCAAATGTTCTGAATGTTTGGACCTACAAGGTCAGGGAGATATGTATGGCACAATCTTGAGTGAAGAAATTGATGAGTTTAGTTTTTGGTAGTTAAAAGGTAAGTTGATTGATCAGGCTGCACCAGCGAGTGAAAAAATATAAAATAGATTCATCCTCGTATTGACATGTGGAATATAGATCGGTCATGGTAACTTTCTTCGCGATGTTGATAGAAAAATGATCCAAAAAAGCTTGGGCTACCTGATTGAATGAAAATATGGAGTGTTTGGGTAACCCACTATACCAATCTAATGCTGGTCCAGTGAGGGACATGGGAAAAGTTCTCAGAAGTAAGGCATCATCATGAGCAATCAAATAACATCCATGTTTAAATGAGAAAAAATGTTGTTGTGGGTCTTCCTTACTATTGAAGTGGTTGAATTTAGGATTTTCCCAATGCATAGGGTATGAACATATGGGAATGGATGGGTGAATAGGCTCGTTGCAAATCTCATCGTAAGTAAGAGTGTAGAGGGAGCTAGAAACTGATGCCTTTAGTGTTTGCATCTTATCCTTCATCAATCTATTTAGGTCATTGGTGGGTTGTGATGATTGGATGCCTCCTAGAGCATGAGGAGGTTGATTTTTGGTGTATAGTGGGTGTGACATTCCATTATGTGGGACTGCGATAAGGTGGTGAAGAAGAAGGTAATAAAATAGGGGCTATGTACCCAAAATGAACAATAGATGAAACAGACAGTTGTTGCTAGTATGTATATGGGGGAGGAAGGGTTGTGGTAACCCTAGTGGCAATAGCGGCTAGTGATTTTGGAATGGAAAGTACTACCTTCTGAAATGGAGTAGGGATCACCGACATTGGAGGTGGCAATGTAGCTACAGGTATATGTGAGATATGAGGGATGGGTGAGGTTGTGTTTGGGGTAATCATCGTGGGTATGGTAGATGTAATGATTGCTACAGGGGTAACAAATGTGCTAGTCATAGTGGGTATAGGGCCTAACTGTGAAATGACTGGGGATAAAGTGGAAGCGGGTAGCACGGAGCTAGATGGGGCTGAGGTAGAAGTGGGTGTGAGTGTTGGGGGGATAGATACGGGCATGCCATATATCAACTGACTTAAGGAATCTTGAGTTGAAAAATGGGAGAGGTAAAACTTTAAGGTAGCAGGGTTCTGGTGAATGAGTCATGCGAACTCTTCATATTCGGTAGTGATATTGGTAGGCTAGATGGTATCCATGGCTGGTGATAGAATAGAGGGTGGTGAAGGACTAGGTGGGAGCAGCTGGTGACTGATATGGAACATGAGGGCGTTCGATTGTTTTTGGGTCAGTACCATGTGAACCGTTACTGATCAAGTGGGGCTACCTCTCTATAAATAATACAGAAAATAGTAGGAACATGTAAATCTGGTGATAAAAAATGGATGAGGTAAAAAATGGTGAGTGGGATGTGAAATAGCATAATCGATGTTGGCTTGGGAAAACTAACGTCGGTTATGGGTAACCATTACCGGTTACTGTGGGAAATAAACAATGAGTAATCATTGAGACAGAAGGCAAAATATGACTAGTATGTCAAATCTGGTGATTTGTAAAACGTCAGTGGAAAAAGTGACAGTGACAGAGATTATGGGAAATGGAGAAAATTTAGGTGAAAACTATCCTTTTGAATAAGTTAGTAAAAGAACTTGGAACTGACATCAGTTGAGCATAACCGATTGCGTTCAAAGGTACCCGATGATGGTCACTGCGAAATTGATGTAGTGATGAGAAAAGGTGGTTTTGAATTAGAATTTGATGTGGAATCAAACCCAGAAGTCTGAGAATGATGAACATGTGGTCTAGACACACTCAGATGAAGTCAGAATACATTGACTATGAATGGGAGTGTGCGAGAAAAGACAAAAAATAATGATCGAAAGCTCTCAACTCAAAATGCAAATCAAACAAAACACTACAAAAGAACGTTCATAGAGTGCCTATTCTATTACATTTGTTTAACTTATGCTATTTAGGGACTGACACATGAGTTATGAAATAGATTTTTTGGTGAGGATGGTTTCCTACAAAGAAGGAGATATAAAGGGTGAAGTTTCAGGTTTGTTATGGTGGTGGTGGGCTACACTCTAAACTATGACTCGACAGAGTAGCGAGCTGGGTGCCCATTATGTCGTGATCATGTGATCACCTATAACTTCTTCCAGGTAAGATGTTGTTTAAGAATGTATGTATTTGAAGTATATTGTGGTTTGTTAAGACTCATAGAAAGAGAAAAAGATAGAAGTGTTTTTCTACAATTCGTTTATCAACCATCAGCTGGTAATGACATCCAACGTATAGGTTTCCCTCAATTAATGTGAGCTAATGCAGAAAATTAGAATGAAATGCACTTATTCTAAACCCAAATCGAAAGTATGATATTCGATGACAAAAAATAGATGAATAGGAAGAGGGATGCTCTTTCACTAAAATGCAGAAAACATGAAGAGATGATTCCTTTTAAATACACCAAAAGAAAAGTTTCCTTTAGAGCAAATAGAAATAAGGAATGGATTACCAGGGAAGAAAATTAGTGTGTATTCTTTTAGAAAGGAAACAAACACACAATTTTTTACTAGGAATGAATGAAATGCAAGGAACCTCAGATGGGTCCCACCGGGTGTGCCAAAATGTTTCACCTTTTTCTTAGGTGGTTCCTTTGAATGGTTGATGAAACAGATATGGTAACAGGCATAGGAGGAATACTTGTTCAAATGTCAATTGATGGGTTATTGCACGCGTATGACTTTTAAATCCACAACTAACCATGAGAGTTTCCTTTTGGCTAGGAGGAACTACATGTAATGAAAACAAGACCACCAGAAAGCATTAAACAATATAGGTAGTGAACTTCCTAGCATTAGCTAGATCCGGGAAGTATGGTACTTCCTAGATGGCTGTCAGTCCACTATTTTAAACAAATTAAGGCTGAAAAGAAAGTAAATCCTATTGTTATTTTAAAAATGATTTAGGTATCTCACTTAAAACACAATAAGAAACAAATTAATCTAACAGGCTAGGCCAGAATAGAGTCCACAGGTCAAAGGGTTGGTTCTGAGTTCTGCAGGTCTGAAGAAGGTGTTGGGTAGGTCATAGGTGAGTGATGGTTAGGTAAAATGGAGTGGATAGGTCTTTGTTTAAGGATGTGTGGGAAAACACGGGGACCAGTGTCGGTAAGGGGTGATCGACCATGGTTAGGTATAACCGGCGCTAGTTACTATGAGATCTGGGAATGTCACAGAACGAGGTTTTTGATCCCCTTTGTGATTATACAAAGGATTTAGTTGGTTGGGAGGAGATATTAGGTGACAAGTGTAGGTTTTTATGGGGTTTTTGATGGGTCAATGAAGGTACAACATGTTGGAGATGGTCAATGAGGAGCAAGGTGGCAATAAGTGATAAAACAATTATGAAATGAATTAACCAGGGAAGTATGATATTATACTTACTTGGATGTTGGTTCTGGAAGTATGTATGTGACGGATGGAGGTGTCGATGATGAGTTTTTGAGGTTGCAAGTGATCACCAGCTGGAGAAAATTTTATGCATTGGCTGCATGCACACTCCTCTTTTTCTTAGGTAGATCCGAATGTGATTGGGATGGATGTGTAGGAGAAGATGTTCAATCTCTTTCTTTGGATGTGAGTTCCTGCTGGAATCAGATCTCTGAAGATGTGCTATCTTTTTGAGATCTTTCTCTTGTTCGTCAAATTTTTTTCTCCCATTGTTTGCCAACCTTCTGCCAACCTTGAGAATAAGGTAGTTTAGGAGTTAAAAAGAGGTAACCGATAATGGTCTGGCTTAACCGGTGACAGTTAGGGGTAAACGACATTGGTGAAGGTTGGATTTTCTAGGTTTGCCAAACTTAGGTGAGATTCTTCTAATTTCCTTTGATTTTGTGTCATTATCCCGTGGATTAGACTGGGAGCTTCTGTGAGCATGTGGGAATGTGGTTAGATGGAGTGTAGGCATTGATTTTTAGGGTTTGGGTAAGTCTTCGTTAGTTATGATAACTTGCTAAGAATAGGTCTTAGGGTGAGTTAGCTTTATGAGGTGTCTAAGTGAAATATATGTGTAGATATTATTTAAATAAGATATTTAAATAATAAATATAGTAAGGATAAAGCATTAAATTAATTAAATTAATTAAATTAAGAATAGTGTGGTGAAGGGGGCCATGGCTAGGTAAAGTGATGAAGGGTACTTATTGGTCGAGGTACGGAAGGGGAGTGTGACCTAATTTTAGTGTCTACATTTTGCCACTTTTTGTTATGTAGCTTGTATTGCTAAGCAATGCTAACAAAAAATAAGATGTGGTTGCCCCATGTGGGGGTGAAGGTGATCTACCTCAAACTAGGAACTGACAAAGCAACCAGCTGAAGTGGTGAGTGGTTTGATAAAAGGTAAATGTGAAGAAAAGGGAAGTGGGTGTAGGAGAAGATGATGAAAGGTCTACTTGCACAATCTAGGTAATGGGTCAGGGTCAAAGGTAGTAGCAGTCAAACGCACACACACGTATAAACTATAGCATGCTACCAGGATGAAGAGAAGGAAAACTCTACAATGTCTAAGGTAGATAAGTTTATCCAAACAAGGGTGAAGTGAATCCGGTATCCAAGGTATAGGATAAGGTCAGGAAACACAACATAGGTTAGGTGTAGGAACATGTAGGTATGTTCCGGTACACCAAAGGTAGGGTCAAGATAAATGGTTATGGAAATAGGCTAGGTAATTTCATTAGCTCAACAACATAGGTAACAGTGCCACAACGTATAGTGAACACATGAGGTCAAAGGTCATTAGTGATGGTCCAGGTCAAAATATCGAGATTATGGCATGGGAAGGCCGAGGTTGGGGTAAAATAATAAGTAGTCAATAATGGATGTGAGGAGGTTAAAGCGGGTGGAGGGCTAAAGGTGAAGGTAAAATGGTCAAGGTAGGTGGATGGGGGGAAAAAGAGAAGGGAGGTAAGGAAAATGAGGTAAATGGGGGTAAAGAGTACACAGGGTAACTGACATCATTCAGAATGAACCGATGATGGTGTAGGGTAATGGCTAACCGACGTCGGTTGGGTCAGGTAGGGTATAAAAAGTGGATAACCTGCATTTGAAAATTCATTTGTGCATTCAGAAAAGTAGAAAAGGACAAGCAGAAAGAAAGAGGAAAAGGACAAGAGAGTGCAGCAGAGGAGCTTGGTTAGCGAACCAAATAGGAGAGAGTGGGTGATTGGGAGGTGGGGCAGTGAGATCAGGTAGCACAATTAATGTGTTTGAGGATTGTTTGTGCATTGGAGGATGGAAAATGCTGGAGAGAGCTCGAGGGGAGTGGCACAGAGGCCAGAGGTTCCACCACGACGGCGGTAGTGAGATCAGGTAGGATGTGAAATTTTGACTTTTGATGTTTGAAGTGATTGGATTGAAAATGTAGAAAATATATAGAAAAAGGGGGGATTTGTGGGGGGGTTATTTCAAAACGGGAACATGGAGGGTAATGGGCATGGGGAGGGGTAGGGCTTAGGTTGAAAGGGTAATGTAGGAACAATTAAGGGTGGAAAGAGGGATTTGGCTAGGTAAAATATCAAACTATCCAAAAAAGAGGGTTGGAAAGTTAGGTTGGGTGGGGCAACATTGACCGACATCGGTCAACTGCTGGCCAATGGTGGTAGGTAGTTACTAGTTCCGATCACAAGAATAGTGAATGGTGCCAGTTAAATGGAGACCGTGGTCAGTCAGGGGAAACCGGGGTCATCTATTCGTAAGTGGAGAGTGGGATAAAAAAGGGTAGAGAGTAAGGGTGTGGTGGGAAAATAGGGTAGTTGGATAAAGGGTGAGGGTGGAAAAATAGGGTAGGTGGGTAAAGGGTGAGGGTGGGGGAAATAGGGTAGGTGGAAAAGGGTGAGGGTGAGTCGCAGGTGAGGGTAGGGTAGGTAGTGTTGGGTGAATGGGTTTGGGCAGGTACTATTGGGTGAATGGGTTTGGGTAGGTAGTGTCGGGTGAATGGGTTGGGTAGGTGGGTTCAGGTAGATGGGTTGAAAATGAGGTAGGATGAGAAGGTGGAGTAAATACATTGTTTTTGTGGGATGCATGTAAGAGATGAGCTGCAGATGAGAGCCCGGGTGCCACCCTTGTTAGTGAGATTACAGGCAAGTGCAACACAGGCAGAGTGGCAGCATGTGAAAGAGGTGGGATTGATAGGGGTGAGGCACTACTGACATGTAGTTTGGGAGGCAATTCTTATGGTTTCCCTCATAGATAGATGGGACTCAGCCACCAAAACCTTCCATTTTCTGATGATTGAGATGACAATCACCCTGGAGGACGTATATAGGATCCTACGGTTGTCCATATTGGGGGCCCGGGTTTATTGTATTTCATTAGAGGCATCTGAGGAGTTACTGACACCTATTTATGGTGAGGGTGTAGCACACCTGACATTCCATAGTGTTAGCATGAGCTATGGGGCGATGTATAGAGCTCATCGAGAGGAGATGAGGTTAGTGGTACTTGTGATGGAGGCAGTGTGCTACTTCGCACTACCGAATGTAGAGGGGGGAGATTCCCAAGGTCACTAATGGGGGTTCTCCATGATATGATGGTACATCAGACATGATTCACCTGGGCACATGCATTACTGACACAGGTGTATAGAGAGTTATGGGCCTACGAGCAACTGCAGAGGTTCAACATCTACTTCATTGTACTACTACATTGCTAGGCATACGAGCACATTGTTTGTGTGCGACTAGTGGGGATGCCCCATGAATATGCATTCCAATGGAGAGTTTTGAGAGTGGGGTATAGGTGGTGGGTACCGGCTATGGGGGAGGCATGAGGTGCCAGAGCTACACATGATGTAGCTTATTACAGGAGTTTATTGGAGGGGTTTTCTGGAGTGGACGTCATTTGGAGGCCGTATGTGGGATTCCCTTCATACTGACATATGGCCACAGAGCTAGTTGGGCTATAGGTACATCTGTGGATAGAGGGGAGAAGAGTGGGAGAGCATGAGCGGATACCCATATAGTGGGTTAGAGGTAAGTTTTGATTGGTCCAGGGTGTACTGCCAGCATTCCCTTAGTACTGGAGAGATGATGTGGAGAGACCTATGTCTCCACCATGACCCACAGTGCTGACTGGATAGGAGGAGAAGCTTGTAGATATGCATATTGATGATGTTGGGGTTGCAGATGGGTATAGGAAGTAGTGGGAGGCACAGCTAAGAGCTATACCACTGAGGCTAGGGTATCTAGACTTGTCCACTATCACAGTTCAGAGAGATGCCCTACAGGGGTAGGTGGCTACGTTGGTGATGTAACTTGGGATCATGCAGCGGTAGTTGTTAGGTACAGAGGCACAAGTTGCTATATTACATGCCCAGATAGTGATGTTGCAGGCATAGGCCAGGTAGGGATAGGTACCTACATAGGTAGAGGCAGGGTTGGAGATGGAGAGGAGTTAGGTGGAGATGGAGGGTAGATAGCCACCCTATAGGCACATTTTCAGGCTTTACAGGGCCAGTTGACCATGGCGTAGGGACAGGTTACAGGTCTGTAGGGCCAACTGATAGTAGCACAGCCCTAGATTACTACCCTGCAGGCCTAGCTACAGGCACAGACATAGATTCCAGGGCTGACTCAGGATCTAGCACCAGTATAGGTTTCAGTGCAGGTTCAGGGATAGGGTCCCATTAAATAGTTACCTATATAGGTAGCGGGACCCATGACACCTCCACAGATAGTGCCCATTGCCAAATTCAGAGATTCCCTAGGAGAGGCACGGTATTACCATGATCATTTGTTAGCTGCTAAGCTAGATGTGCCCTCCTATGCAAGTAAAGAGCACAACAGGCCTCCAGTGAGAGGACTAGATCCCGCACTAATAGTGTGGATAGTACAGTGGGCCAGAAAGGCCAGGGAAATGGTCATGGTGAGGTCACTAGTGTAAAGAGGCCATCCCCCGATGAGGAGCCATCAGTGGGAGGTGAGGCAGGTGTCAGGCCCCAGATAGGTGTGGCAGAGGGGTTTGGTGAGACACAGGCACAGGGAGCATTCCCCGACATCAGATGGGGAGATGATTGACCTGGTTATGGACTGGCCTGTTTACTGAGTCATTTTTATATGTATGATATATGAGACTAACCTACGTGCCGAAGAGGTTTTTGTATGTATATTTTGTTCATGATACCAGCTTGCCGAAGCATTTTTGATGATGATTATTTATAGCATATTATTTATCTATCGACCTGCGTGACATTTTTTAGATGATATCCATGATGAGACAGGCATGTTTATTGAGATACACATCTATGTGATACAGGTGTTCCTTGTATGGAGACACACATGTAGATATGAGGAGATAGATGATATTCAAGTGATGCTGTTGTGATATGTATGAGGTTTACTATACTTAAGTTATGGATGGAAAATAGATGATCTAGGCATGATAGAGTTAGGTCATAGGCATGGATCGAGTCAAGTCGGTTTAGGCATGGATCGAGTCAGGTCGGTTTAGGCATGGATTGAGTCAAGTCGATTTAGGCATGGATTGAGTCAGGTCAGGTTAGGATGATGAGCTAGGCATGATAGAGTTAGGTCATAGGCATGAATCAAGTTAGGTTGGTTTAGGCATGGATTGAGTCAAGTCGGTTTAGGCATGGATCGATTCAGGTTGGTTTAGGCATGGATTGAGTCAGGTCGGTGTTAGGCATGGATTGAGTCAGGTCATTTTAGGCATGGATTGAGTCAGGTCATAGGCATGGATCGAGTCAGGTCAGTTTAGGCATGGATCGAGTCAGGTTAGTTTAGGCATGGAGTCAGGTCAGTTTAGGCATGGATTGAGTCAGGTTGGTGTTAGGCATGGATTGTTTATTTCAGTTTTTTGTTTAACAAAGGGCTATTTAAATGTATGAGATGGTGTAAAATGTGGAAAATATTAGTTATGTTATGAAAATGTGAAATAAGAGGAGTGGTAAAGGGTATGTAGTATATGGGTTAGATGTTGAGGTGTTTGATAGGAGCAGGAAATTAGGTAAAGGTGGGGAAAATGGGTAGGGTAAAGAGTGGTCAAGCTAACCTTATAGGGCCCCATGCCCTAAAAGTGCTACCTACATAGTCTCGATGAAAAGGGACCTCAAATCAATGTAGTTCTCCCATAAGCTAGGGAAGAAAGATGAAAATGAGTTAGTAGGGTTTTTAGGCATGTAGTGGGTTTTAGGTTTAATGAGTGTAGGTAAATTATATGTAAAATGATGTAGGATAAGATGATTATGGTGAAAGGGGAGTGTTACCCCTAAAGGTAAGTGATGAGGACCACGTCCTGTATAAGGTAATCAGAACTTAAACAAAGATAATTTTTAAAAGATAAGAGGGTACCTTAGAGCCATCTGATTGGGTAGGAACCTACCGAGTAGATCATACCTTGGAGGAGGTGATAAACACAAGACCAAAAAGACACCACATGATTAACGGTTATACGATGAAGGTAGTCACAGGATCACCAAACATCTAAGTTCCAAGATGTCCCTTGAGGCAACTAAGGAAATGAGGGTAGAAATGGTAAGTGGAAAAAAGGTAGTTAATTTGATATGTTTGAGTGACAGGAATTTTGGGCAAGAGGTCCTAGGGCACAATGGGAAAGTCCATGATTAAAAATTTTTGTTTCTTGTGATAGAATGATCAATGTAGGAAGTCTATATGGGATGAATAATATGGTACTCCTTGAGGTCTTCGTGAATCTGATCGATGCGGGAAGCTTCATTTTCTCTCGTTCTCTTTTTTTTTTAAAATCTTCACATAGCTGTCCTTTGAGGGAGTAGTCTATTTATAGGAGCAATTTGGTCAAGAGGAAGATGCCCTTTTGAGGGAGTCATCTTTTATTAGAAGTTTGACTCAAGGAGTGTGGTCCCATTGGAGGTCTTTGAAATCATGGACAAGACCAAGGTGAAGGATAGGACTCTTGTTCAAAAGGAAAGGTGGAATGACCATGGGATCTCATCTAAAGATAGATGAAAAGTATCCATGAGAATCATGCTATGTGCAGTGCCGTGGTGCACGTATTCAAGAGTGGATAACAAGTGATGGGTACTCACATGATTCTTGTTTAATTGTTAGGGAGATGTATGAAGTGGATAGCGCTCAAGGGGTGAGCCTGTAAATAGACACAGGGTGAGGTAGGAAAATGAGTCAATAATAGAATGGTCAAAGATGTAATACATTGAGAGGCTCAGGTTCAGATTTACCCTCAAGTGATAAAACGATAGGAACCTAATCCATATGTATGAGTTATGATGTAGGGTCCAAGCTAATTATGAGAAAATTTGCCCCATTTGCTTTTCTCCCCTTTGGTTAGTGTTGATTTTCTTTCAAAATAAGGTCACACACTTGAAAGATTCGTTCATGAACCTGTTTTTCATTGGTATGCTTGATGCAATTTTGTTAAACTTGGAGGTGATCTAGATCATTAAAACGATGTTCATCTAATAACTCCAGTTGTGCTAAGTGGTCCTGAAAAAATTCATTATCAATAAGCATGTCATGGAGAGAAATGCGGAGTTAGGGTATCTAGACTTCGAGAGGCAAAATAGCCTCTATACCATAGACCAGTGAAAATGGTGTAGCTGCAGTGGCAGTGTGAATACTAGTATGGTATGCCCATAGAGAAAAAGGAATGTGCGTATGCCAATCCTTCCTAGTATCATCAACCACTTTCATGAGAATTTTATTGAGGGTTTTGTTAGTGGATTTGGCTTGGCCATTGGTTTGTGGGTAATAAGGTGATGAGAAACTAAGATGAATGTCGAAGGCGTCGCAAAGTTTTTTACAGTGTTTTGTTTTTGAATTGTTTTTTATTGTCAGTGATGAGGTGATGAGGGACACCAAAGCAACATATGATGTGATGTTTAATAAACTCACATATTTTCTTAGCTTTTGTGGAGATAAGTGGTATGGCCTCTACCCATTTGGTGTAATATTCGGTAGCAGTTATAATCCATTGATGGCATTGGGAAGAATGAGGATTGATTTCTCTAACAAGATCCAAACCCCATTGAGAGAAGGGCCAAAGGTCACGAGTGACCTGTAAGGCGTGACTGGGTGTATGATGAAGGTTGGAATGTTGTTGACATTTCACACAGCATTTGACATAGTCACAACAATCATGGTTAAGGGTCGGCCAATAATAGCCAAGGTGAAGAATACACTTAGCAACAGAAAGACCACTAAAGTGGCCTCCACATATGCCATCATGAACTTATTTAATGGTGTAAGGGATTTCAAAGCTGGTGAGGCATCGTAAGAGAATATCATCGAAGCCAAGTTTATAGAGGAGGCCATCCATGATGACATAACGAGAGGCCTACTTGAGAAAGGTGCATTGTCCATTACGTGTGAGATCAGGAGGTAAGATGGAGAGGGAAAGGTAATCCGCAAGCTGCGTATACCAAAGATCTGGTGTGTTCAGTGAGGTAGTGTGGATAAGGTTAATACAACAAGATTTATAAGAAGGTCTTGGTATGTGTTTTACGGTAACAAAGATGTCTAAATCGTCAGGTGAAGCGGGTATTTGAGAAGCGAGGTAGGCCATGGTATCCACGAATTTATTGGTGGATTTGGAAATGGTTTGAATTTTATAGCGGTCAAAGGTAGTCAACATGATGCCAACGTAACATTTGTATTCTTGAAGTATTTCATTATGACACTGATAAATACCATTGACTTGGTTTACTACCAGTTGAGAATCACCAAAGATATTAATAGACTTAATGTCTAGGGCATATGTAGTCATGAGACCTAATACGAGCGCTTTGTATTTGGTGACATTGTTTGTGCATTTGAATTCGAGTTTAAATGAGAAAGGCATGGGTTCACCATCAAGAGGAATGAGAATAATTCCTGCACCACCCCCATGCTGACATTTGGAACCATCGAAGAATAAGGTCATCTGGTAAGGGTTGTCATCCAAAGAGAGGTTAGCAATGGATTCGTCGGGGAATTCAAAATTAGAGGGTTGGTCCCAGACAATAGGTGCATCAGCCAGTTGGTCAGTGATTTCCTTTCCTTTAATGGACTTTTGGTGGATGAATTCGAGGTCAAGATCAGCTAAAAGCATAATCCAATGCGTGGTATGCTAATTTTGATAAGGTTTAGCATACATGATGTGTAAAGGGTCGGTGTTGGTCATGACATAGGTTTTGTGGTTGAGTAGGTAATGGCAGAGTTTGGTGGGAATGAAAACTAAGGCTAAGAAAAGTTTTTCAGGGTGAGTGTATCGGGTTTCGTAGTCCAGAAGGGTACGACTTATATAATAAACCACCTGCTCCCTATGTTGTTCATCATGATGAGCAAGCATGGCTCCCAGGGAATGATCGGTAGCTGATATGTATAGGTAAAAAAGGTTGGTCGTCTTTAGGTGGGATAAGGATGGGTGGTTAGAGAAGGTATTGTTTTAAGGCCTCAAAAGCTTTGTGATAGTCATCATCCCATTTAAAGGAGACATCCTTCCTAAGAAGATGATGAAATGGTTGACACCGATCCGATAATTGTGAAATGAAACGGCGAATGGATTGCAATTTACCTTGTAGACTACGGAGTTGTTTAAGGTTAGTGGGTGGAGGCATTTCTAGAATGGCCTTGACTTTAGCTGGGTCAACTTCTATACCATGTAAGGAAACGATAAATCCCAAGATACTTTCCTAAGAGAACCGCGAAGACACACTTTTTAGGCTACAGGTGGACACAATATTTAATAAGGTGATCAAAGATGGTTTTGAGGACAGTGAGGTGTTCGGCGCGATGTTTATATTTAGCCAGAAGATCATCTATGCAATCTTCCAATATGCGATGCATGATATCATGGAAGATGTAATTCATAGCATGTTGATATGTAGCACCAGCATGTTTTTAAGGCCAAAAGGCATGACTATATAGTAGAAGGTCCCCCAAGGGGTAATGAATGCGGTCTTGTGCTGATCTTATGGGGCAAGAAAAATTTTAGTTATAACCCGAAAAACCATACATGAGTGAGAGAATTTTGTGACCGGCAGTAAGGTCTACCATTTGATCAATATCGGGCAAGGGAAAGTCATCTTTTGGGCAGGCAAGGTTGAAGTCACAGAATTTTGTGAAAATATGAAGTCCCCCTGTCACCTTAGTGATAGGAACGATGTTAGAAATCCATTGGGGATAATCAATGGGTAACATTAAAGAAACCAAAAAAAGACACTAAAGTTCTTCTTTGATGAGAAGGGCAATGCGAGGGTGCATCTTCCTTAGCTTTTGTTTGATAGGTTTGGCATCGGGAACGGTTACAATATTATGGACCACTATGGTGGGGTTAATACCGGGCATGTTTACATAAGACCAAGTGAAAGTGTGTTTATGCTCTCAGAGAAAATAAGTGATGGCTTCCTATTCAGTAGCATCTAAAGATTGTCTGATCTTTAGGATGTGCAGGTCATTCTGAGTATGAATGTTGATTTCAATAGTCAATTCATTTAACATGGTTTGTGTCTCAGATGGTAACGACCAATGAATATATGAGTCTTCTTCACCAAGGTAGGTGAGTATGGATTCATCATCCTGACATTGAATGATGGTTAATGGTTGGTGTGTCATCATCGATCATCTTAGGATACAGGAATGGGAGAGTGGAAGGGGCCTCACCTTCACGTTGATAAGTCAGAGGCCCCAAGGAAATGGTGTTTATGAAAAAAAAAGTTAGGAGGGATAGATTCAGGGTCTATCAACTCCATTGGTGAGGGTGGTAATGAAGGTGGAGAAGGGCTAGGGTCTGCAATGAGTTTGATGTGGGCTTGTTTGGTAGGATGTTCAGGGAAGCTGATACCACTATGGTCATTGTGTTTTCAGGTGGTACATGGAATAATGGTATGGCGGCCTTGCTCATAGAAGCCAAAACAAAAACCCTCCCATGCACAATGATGTAGGAAGGTATGGGCGAAATGATGATTGGTAAGTGAATAGAAGTTAGTGGAAAATGGGTGGGGTTATGATGGTGGTTCAGGTGTGTAGGTAGTAGTATTAATTCCCCCATAGGTGAGACTAGTATGAAGATGAGGAGGACCATAAAGGAGGCTTTCTCTGATATGGTGATCATAATGAGGGTGTTGGTGAAGGCTTCCATACTCATGTGGAGTAAGGAATGTGTTGACACTATATAGGTGGTACTCCCCCAGAGTGAGGCATTGAAAAACACCTTCCAAGCAATCAGTGGTTAGTATGTGGGTAGTTGGTATGGACGATGTGTCGGAGGTCAATGTGGAGGTAGTGTTAATGGATTAGGGAGCTAATGGGGCTGTAGGAATAGAGGATGTATATGTGGTTGAGGCTGCAACTATACTGGTAGGTAGAGCTGTAGGTGAAGCGGTAGTAGGTGTAGAGGTAGATAGTGTGATAGGTATGAGTACATTATTGGATCGGTAAAGCATTTTGCATGTTTTAAAAGGTGATGGGTCAACTAGAATGGTATAAGTGTGTCCTAAATGTTCAAATTTTACACAACGATGCAAAGTGGAAGGAATGCAACCAATGACATGGATCCATGGTCTACCGAGTAACAAGTTATATTGGAATTTCCCCTCAAAAACACAAAACAATTCTGGAACAGTGTGGGGGCCCACATGAATGTGAAGGATAATAGTGCCTAGTGTGGAGGTGATAGCATCATTGAATGAATTCAACATAACCGGATGTTTGTGCATGCAATTATCAGGTATGCGCATTTGATCAAATTCATGGGATGAAATGATGTTAATGCTAGCACCACCATCAATCATCACACGGCGTACCCATATGTCATCAATGTGAATAGAGATGAAGAGGGCTGGGTCCAGGTCCTCATTTTGGTATGGTGCAATCTCCTCCTCTAAGAAGCTAAGGGAGGCCACTTGGTTAACAAGGTGAGGTGAAGATGAAGGTGGTAATTTGGTGAGGGATGCTACATGATGGGGTGTGATAATAGAGGCTACGGGTGTAGGGTCATTGGGTAAAACCTCGATAGATTGAAGAATCTCCATGAGGGCTTACCGATGGGATTCTAAGGTTTGGATGAAGCCATATAGGGACATTTCTAGTGGGGATTGGTGTAATTGTTTGAGCATGGTGTGATGCCATCAGAAATAGGGTATGTGGGGCCGTGGATAGTTATCTTAGGTATGTGTTTAGATGGTATGTTAGGAATAGGATTGATTGGAGGGTCAACTACTTTTTCTTTACCCTTCTGTGCACATGTAGTGACATGTACCATGTTGATTTGAGGGAAGTTGGAAAATGGAGAAGGTGTAGGGTAAGTGGTATAACGACACGATGGGAAAAAACCTACTGGAGGAGAAAATCCTTGTGAGGTGATTTGGGCACAACAACATTTGGGTGGAGGCATGATAAGTTCTCTTATACGAACCATGTTAATTTCAATTTTTGTGTGTGGTTCTGGGAGCTATGAGGGTGGAGGTTGTGGTCATTGAGTGGGTAGTGTGAGCGGGGGTTTAGGTGAACCAGGGTCCTTATCAAGAAGGTCATCATCATCAAAATTGGTTTCAGGTTGACATAATTGGACAAGGACAATTTTCAAGGCCTTATAGTTCTCCACATCATGCCCTGACACATGATGGTATGCAAAAATTTTGGTATCATCAAACCACTTTGGCTTGGATTTGAGGGGGTTGTAAGGTCGGAGTGGCGGTAATCTGATAACAGATGTCTCGAGGAAGTTGTTAAAAAATTTGGCATAGGACCCTGCTAGTGGATCACAATGAGAAGTGAACGTGGGTTTGGGTGCAGGTGTAGTTGGTTGTCGGGGAATTGTTTGTGGATTTTTAGGAAGGGTTCAAGCCATGGGTTTAGGTGCCGATATGGTTTGAGGTATTTTCTGGGTTCATTTGGGTAGGGGTATAGTAGATGAACGGGTAAAAGGGTGTGGTTTTATTTTGATTACCTTTTTGTGTGGTAATGGGGTTTTGTTTTTGGGGTGCACCTTCTTGGGTAAAGGTGATGTGGGTGTATGAGGCCTATGAGGGAAAGTAGATGGAGGAAGAGGGTGAGTTACCCATGGGGACAACAGGGGTGCTATGAAGGTAGACGACACAGGTTCATGCTTGAGGTGTGAGGGACAAAGACTGAAGTGTAGTAGGTAGTGAAGCAATGGTGGAAGGTATTGGAGGTATTGGTGGTAAAGAGACTACAGGTGCAGTGTATGAGTCATGTTGTGTGCCTGGGTAGGTTAGAAATTTGTGAGGCCAGAATGGGTGGTTGGGTTATTGGGTTATGACTGGGTGAGGGGTGCTTAACCCTATTGGGAAGCTGAGGTCTGAAGGCAGATGGGACATGTGTGGGTGTGATTGATGCAGTAGGGGTATGAGGTTCATGAGTTTGTTTCTTTAATTTGGTGTTAGAGTAGGTGTGGTTTTAACGTTGGAGGATGTAGCTAAATCCAATTTAATAGGCGGATGGGTAAGGCTGGTGGTTGGGGTGACCCCTAAAGTGGTAATAGGTTTTGTGGAGGTAAATGTTATAGGTATGGGTTTAGGTTTAGGCATAGGTCGGGTTATGGGTAAGGATGTGGTGTGAGTGCTAACAGGTATCGTGGAAGGGGTTGCAATAGCAGTAGTTATATGTGGTGTGATGGGTGGAAGTGTGCTTGGGTAGATGGTGGAGGTTTCATCGAGGGATTTCTGCATTTGTGTTGAGACATGGAGTAAATGGTGCCCCCATAACAAGGCTCTATCCACATACTCTAAGTGATCAGAACAACGTGAGAATGGCACAGTTTTTGGGTGGGGTTGGTGAGTACCTCATGGGAATTTCCATAAAATGAATCTTGGAGATAGGGAATCAGCCGACTTCAGCTTCCGTGGGTAAGAGGGCTAAAAGCAGGTCTGTTGGGTGTTGGGTAGTGGATGTAGAATGCTTGCCACTAGGTAAAGGTATCTCTACTGGGTCCATGATGGGTGGAGGAGGTGATGGGAGATCCTTTGTGGGTGAAGGAACTGATAGGTGCTCCTCTGTGGGTGGAGAGGTAATGGGTGATCCTTTGTGGGTGGAGGAAATATGGTAGGTAAAGGTTCGCCGAGTGGAGAAGCTAGGGGAGAGATGGTTTCAATGTCAATAGAAGACTCCTCAGTAGGAGATGAAGGGTGTTCCTCTATTGGTGAAGGAACAATGATGGTTATGTCAGACGTGGAAGGAGGGTTTTAGGCTAGGATTTTCTCTATGGAAGGGATGTGAGGTAATTAAGATGCAACAGGTACCTCGTTAAAGATCGCATGAACCTCACGAGTATGGGTATCATGAGTGGATGTCTCACCTGTTTGATTGGATGAAGGGGCATGATTGGGAAATGGTTTTTTAAAGATTTGTAGATTTTGATTAGGGGCAGCGTTGGGATTATCCACAGTTAACTCACCTTTCTCGAGCATTTCTTGGAAAATATTCTTAAAATTTATGCAGTTTCCGTCACTATGACCCTTTACACGATGATAATTATAGAAATCTTGTTCTTTATACCACGTGGGCACGAGGTAAACAGGGTCAAAACTAGTGTGTGGTTTTATGGGTGGAAGGGTGATGGTGCGAACTTTGATCAACTTTTCTGAAATAGAAGAGTAAGGTTCCCTAATTGGGGTATATTTTCGCCACTCTTTCTGAATTGAAAAGCATGTACAGGTGATAGATTAGCTGAGGGTGTGGCTGGATTGGATGGATGAGCTGGGCCAGCCTTGAGTACCACTGCATTAGTGGTACCTTTAGCCTTTGAATAATTGGTTGGTGGTTTAGAAGAAGAAGAGGTTTTGGTCGACTTGAATGTTGAATTCTTATTTTGTAATTGGATTTTCTTCTCTTTAATAGCCTAAATTTCTAACTTTCATGCCATAGTAAATGCCTCATCAAATGTTCTAAACAGTTGGACATATAAGGTTGGGGAGATATGTCTGGCGCAAGCTCGAGTGAAGAGCTCGATGAGTTCAGTTTGTGGTAGTTGAAAGGTAAGTTGATTGATCAGGCTACGCTAGCGAGTGACAAAATCTGTGATAGATTCATCCTCGTATTGGTGTGTGGAATATAGATCGGTCATGGTAACTTTCTTGGCGATGTTGATAGAAAAATGATCCAAAAAATCTTGGGCTACCTAATTGAATGAAAATATGGAGTGTTTGGGTAACCCACTATACCAATCTAATGCTGGTCCAGTGAGGGACATGGGAAAATTTCTCAGAAGTAAGGCATCATCATGAGCAATCAAATAACATCCGTGTTTAAATGAGCAACAAATGTTGTTGTGGGTCTTCCTTACTATTGAAGTGGTTGAATTTAGGCATTTCCCAATGCACAAGGTATGAATGGATGGGAATGGATGGGTGAATAGGATCATTGCAAATCTCATCGTAAGTGAGAGTGTTGCGGGAGCTAGAAACTGATGCCTCCAGTGTTTGCATCTTATCCATCATCAATCTAATTAGGTCATTGGTGGGTTGTGATGATTGGATGCCTCCTATAGCATGAGGAGGTTGATTTTGGGTGTATAGTGGGTGTGACATTCTAGTATGTGGGGCTGCCATGTAAGGTGGTGAAGAAGAAGGCAATGAAATAGGGGGTACGTACCCAGAATGAACAATAGATGAAACATGTGGTTGCTGGTAGTATGTATATGGGGGAGGAAGGGTTCGTGGTAACCCTAGTGGCAATAGGGGCTAGTGATTGTGGAATGAAAAGTACTACATTCTGAAATGGGGTAGGGGTCACTGACACTGGAGGTGGGAATGTAGGTACAGGTATATGTGAGACATGAGGGATGGGTGAGGTTGTGTTTGGGGTAATATTCATGGGTATGGTAGATGTAATGGGTGCTACAGGGGTAACAGATGTGGTAGTCATAGCGGGTATAGGGATTAACTAAGAAATGACCGGGGGTAAAGTGGAAGTGGGAAGTACATGGATCTAGATGGGGCTGAGGTAGAAGTGGGTGTGAGTGTAAGGGGGATAGATACGGGCATGCCGTATATCATCTGACTCGAAGGAATATCTGAGTGGATGAATGGGAGAGGTAAAACTACAAGGCAGCAGGGTTCTGGTCAAGAAGTCATTTGCAAACTCCTCATCTCTGGTAGTGATATTGGTAGGCTAGATGGGATCCATGGTTGGTGATATAATGGAGGGTGGTGAAGTACTAGGTGGGAGTGGCTAGCAACTTGACATGGAACACAAGGGAGTTTGCTTGTCTTCAGGTCGGTACCATGTGAACTAGTACTGATTAGATGGGGCTACCTCTCTGTAAATAATTAAAAAAAAAGTAAGAACAGGTAAATCTAGTGATAAAAAATGGATGAGGTAACAAATGGTGAGTGGGATGTGAAATAGGGTAACCGATGCCGGCTTGGGAAAATTGACGTTGGTCAAGGGTAACTGATACTCCCGGTTACTGTGGGAAATAGGCAGTGAGTAATTAGTGAGGCAGAAGGTAAAATCTGACTAGTATGTCAAATCTGGGGATGAGAAAAACATCAGTGGAAAAGGTGATAGTGATAGAGACTATGGGAAATGGAGAAAAGTGAAGTGAGAATTTTCCTTTTGAATAGGCTAGCAAAAGAACCTAGAACTGATGTCGGTTGAGCGTAACCGATGGCGGTTAGAGGTAACCGATGACAGTCACTATGAAATTGATGTTAGTGATGAGAAAAGGTGGTTGTGAATTAGAATTTGATGTGGAATCAAACCCAGAAGTCTGAGAATGATGAAGATGTGGTCTAGACACACTCAGATGAAGTCAGAATACACTGACTATGAATGGGAGCGTCCAAGAAAAAACACAAAAAATAATGATCAAAAGCTCTCAACTCAAAATTCAAATCAAACAAAACACTACGAAAGAATGTTCCTAGAGTGCCTATTCTATTATGTTTGTTCAAATTATGTCATTTAGAGACTGACACATTAGTTGTGAAATAGAGCTTTTGGTGAGGATGGCTTCCTACAAAGAAGGAGATCTAAAGGGTGAAGTTTCAGGTTTGTTATGGTGGGGGCAGGTTATGCTCTAAAGTATGACTCGACAGAGCAGCGAGTTGGGTGCCCACTGTGTCATGATCGTGTGATCACCTACAGCTTCTTCTAGGTAAGATGTTGTTTAAGAATGTATGTATTTGAATTTTTGTGTGGTTTGGTAAAACTCAGAGAAAGAGAAAAAGATAGAAGTGCTTTTCTACGGTTCGATTTGTCAACCATTAGCTGGTAATGACATCTAGCGTATAGGTTGATCTCAATTAATGTGAGCTAATGCAGAAAATAAGAATGAAATGCACTTATTTTAAACCCAAATCGAAAGTATGATATTTGATGACAAAAAATAGATGGATAGGAAAAGGGATGCTCTTTCACTAAAATGCATAAAACATGAAGAGATGATTCCTTTTAAATACACCCAAAAAAAGTTTCCTTTAGAGAAAATAGAAAGAAGGAATGGATTACTAGGAAAGAAAATTAGTGTGTACACTTTTGGAAGGGAAACAAAACACACAATTTTTTCCTAGGAATTAATGAAATGCAAGGAACCCCTGGATGGGTCCCCATCGGGCGTGCCAAAATGTTTCACCTTTTTCTTAGGTTGTTCCTTTGAATGGTTGACATGAAATAGATAGGGTAACGGGCATAGGAAGAATACCTGTTCAAATGTTGGTTGATGGGTTGTTGCATGCACGTATGAATTCTGAATCCACAGACTGATCAAGAGAGCTTCCTTTTGGCTAGGAGGAACTACCTGTAATGAAAACAAGACCACCAAAAAGCATTAAACAATATGGGTAGTGAACTTCCTAGTGTTAGCTAGATCTGGGAAGTATGGTACTTCCTAGATGGCTGTCAGTCCAATCTTTTAAAAAAAATAATTCTGAAAATAAATTAAATCCTATTGTTATTTTAAAAATGATTTAGGTATCTCACTTAAAACACAATAAGAAACAAATCTAATCTAATAGGCTTGGCTAGAATAGAGTCCATAGGTCAAAGGTTTGGTTCTGACTTCTGCAGGTTTGAAGAAGGTTTTGGGTAGGTCACATGTGAGTGAGGGTTAGGTAAAATGGGGTGGATAGGTCTTTGTTTAAGGCTTTGTAGGAAAACATGGGGACCAGTGGCGGTCAGGGGTGACCAACCGTGGTTAGGTACAACTGGTGCTAGTTACGGTGAGATCTGGGAATGTCACAGAATGGGGTTTTTGATCTCCTTTGTGATTGGACAAAATATTTAGTTGGTTGGGAGGAGATATTAGGTGACAAGGGTATGTTTTTATGGGGTTTGTGATGGGTCGATGAAGGTACAACACATTGGAGATGGTCAATGAGGAGCAAGGTGGACAATAAGTTGTAAAGAAATGATGAAATGAATTAACCAGGGAAGTATGATATTATAATTACTTGGATGTCGGTTCTGGAAGTATGTATGTGACGGATGGAGGTGCTGATGATGAGTTTTGGAGGCTGCAAGTGATCACCAACTGAAGAAAATATTCTGCATGGGCTACATGTACACTCCTCTTTTTCTTAGGTAGATTCGAATGTGGCTGGGATGGTTGTTTAGGAGAAGATGTTCAGTCTCCTTATTTGGATGTGAGTTCTTGCTGGAATCGGCTCTCTAAAGATGTGCTATCTTTTTGAGATCTCACTCTTTCTCATCAAAAATTTTTCTCCCAATGTTTTCCAACCTTCTACCAACCTTGAGAATAAGGTAGTTTAGGAGTTAAAAAGGGGTAACCGATGGTGGTCTCGCTTAACCAGCAGCAGTTTAGGGTAACTAACGTCGGTCAAGGTGGGATTTTGGATTTCATGTCGTTATCTTGTGGAATAGACTGGGAGCTTCTGCTAGCATGTGGGAATGTGGTTAGAGGGAGTGTAGGCATTGATTTTTAGGGTTTGGGTAAGTATTTGTTAGTTATGGTAACTTGCTAAGAATAGGTCTTAGGGTGAGCTAGTTTTATGAGGTGTCTAAGTGAAATATATGTGTAGATATTATTTAAATAACATATTTAAATAATAAATATAGTGAGGATAAAGAATTAATTTAATTAAATTAAGACTATTGTGGTGAAGGGGGCACTGGCTAGGTAAAGTGATGAAGGGTACTTATTGGTTGAGATATGCAAGGGGAGTGTGACCTAATTTTAGTGTCTACAGTATTCTTTGCCTATGTTATTACTAGCTGGCCCTTAACCATGATTGTTGTGACTATGTCAAACATTGTGTGAAATTCCAACAACATTCCAATCTTCATCATACACCCAGTCATGCCTTACAGGTCACTCATGACCTTTGGCCCTTCTCTCAATGGGGTTTGGATCTTGTCAGAGAAATCAATCCTCATTCGTCCCAACTCCATCAATGGATCATCGCTAATACCAAATTCTATACAAAATGGGTGGAAGACATACCACTCATCTCCACGAAAGCCAAGAAAATATGTGAGTTCATTAACCAGCACATCATTTGTCACTTTGGTGTTCCTCATCACCTCATCACTGACAATGGAAAACACTTAAAAAACAAAACATTGTAAACACTTTGCGACACCTTTGGCATTCAGCTCAGTTTCTCATCACCTTATTACCCACAAACCAATGGCCAAGAAAAATCCACTAACAAAACCCGCAACGAAATTCTCATGAAAGTGGTTGATGATACTGGGAAGGATTGGCATAGACACATTCCTTTTGCCCTATGGGCATACCACACTAGTATTCACGCTTCCACTAAGGCCACAACATTTTCTCTAGTCTACGGTACAGAGGTTGTTCTACCTCTCGAAGTCTAGATCCCCTCAGTCCGCATTTCTCTCCATGACATGCTTACTGATGATGACTTTCATTAGGACCGCTTAACATAGCTAGCGTTATTAGATGAACGTTATCTTAACACTCTGGATCACCTTTAAGTTTACCAACAACGTATCAAACATGCTTATGAAAAACATGTTCATGAACGAACCTTCCAAGTTGGTTACCTTTTCTTGAAAGAAAATTAACATGTAACCAAAGCAGAAAAAAGTAAACGGGGAAAATTCACTCCTAATTGGCTTGGACCATACATCGTAACTCATACCTATGGATCAGGTGCCTATCATTTATCCTCACTTGATGGTAAACCCAAACCTGAGCCCCTTAACACATTGCATCTTCGACCATTCTATTGTTGACTCGTCGTCCTACCTCACCAGTTTTCTCTTTATAGGCTCATCCCTTGAGTGCTACCCACTCCATATACCTCCCCAACAATTAAACAAGAATCATGTGAATACCCATCACTTGTTATCTTCTCTTGAATATGTGTACCACGGCGCTGCACATAACATGATTCTCATGGATAATTTTTTTCTACCTTTAGATGAGATCCCATGGTCATTCCACCTTGCCTTTTGAATGAGATTCCTATCTTCCACCCTTGTCTTATCCATAATTTCAAAGACCTCACATGGGACCAAAATCCTTGAGTTAAACTTCTAATAAAAGATGACTCCCTCAAAAGGACATCTTCCTCTCGAAAAAATTGCTGCTATAATAAGACTGCTTCCTCGGAGGACAACTATGTGAAGGTTCAAAAAAAAATGAGAGAAACTGAAGCTTCCTGCATTGATCAGCTTCACGAAGTCCTTAATGAGTACCATATTTTTTATCCCATATAGGCTTCTTACATCGATCAGTCTATCAAAACAAAAAAAAATAGTCATGGACTTGCCCATTGTGACCTAGGACCCGTTGCCCAAAATCCCTGTCACTCAAAACATATAAAATTAACTACCTTTCACCCTCCTTAAAAATTACACTCTCATTGTCTCAATTACATCAAGGGACATTTTGGAATTTAGACATTTGGTGATCCTGTGACTACCTTCATCGTAGAACCGTTAATCGTGCAATGCCTTTCGGGTCTTATGTTCATCACCCCCTCTAAGGTATGATCTACTCGGTATGGTCCTACCCAATCAAATTGCTTTATTGCCCCCCTCTTATCTTCTAACCATTTTTGTTTACATTTTGATTACCTTATACAAGACTTGCTCCTCGACGCTTACATTTTAGGTAATCCTTCCCTTTCACCATAATTTCCTTCACCTACATCATTTTACCTATAATCTACCTACACCTATTAAACCTAAACCCACAACCTACCCAAAAACCTACCAACTCATTTTCATATTCTTCCCTAGCTCATGGGAGAACTAAATCAGCCTAAGGTCCCTTTTCACCGGGACTATGTAGGAAAAACACCGAGGGCATGGAGCCCTTGGAGGTTATCTTGGCCATTATCTACCTTAAAACAATTCATCAACCATGCCTCACTCACCATTTACATCACATTTCAGCTAGTTCCCCTTTCCTAAAAAAATTAGAAATTAAGCCACATACATAACAAGTTGCTTACCACAACATACATTTATTACACCTACCATCTCTCTATCATCACTATGCATAGATTCTACCTCACATATGACCCATAGTATCATTCATTGCTAAAATAATGAATCATAACTAAACCAACTTTCAAATCGACCATGCCTATAACCTGACTCGATCCATGCCTAAACTAACCTGACCTAACCATGCCTATAACCAGACTCGACCATGCCTATAACCTAACTTGATCCATGCCTAAACCAACCTGACTCCATCATCCCTAACTCACCTAATTTCAAACCACATTAAAGAAACAAATCCATATCTCATCTAATACAAGCCATAAACCAATGTCTCATACACACATCAACAAATCACGATATACCATGAATCTCATCATACAAATCAATAAATGTGTATCTCAATATACATTTCTATCTCATCCTATCCATCATCTCAAAAATTTTGGCACGCAAGATGATATATATATATATATATATATATATATATATATATATATATATATAATAAACAATGTCATCGGCACATAGGCCGGTCTCATATATACAAAAAGAATGAATGAATCAATATAAAGCATCTTCAGCACACATGTCGGTATATGCTCAAAATATACAAAAATCACTCATAAATCCTCATTTTCTTTGGCACGTAAGACGTATGTGATAAAAAATACAACTTCCTTTGGCACCCATGCTGGCATATATACATATATATATATATATATATATATATATAAATCACTAGTATACATAAAAAATCAGGGGACTGCATATCAAACATTTCACCGGATGTCCTCCATCTCTATGTCAACTGCACCCTCAGCCTCCTGTGTCCCTAATGGCACCTCACCTAGTGCTGGTCGACGTGCACTGGTGGCCTCTCCCTGATTGGTCCTCAAACCTCACTGACCTCCTGTGCTCTTCACACTATGTGTGCAAGATCTCATCCTCTCACTGAATGCCTACTGTGCCCTGTAATCTCTGTAGGATAAGAAGTGTATCCCAGCCGCCATGAGCTGATCTTGATAATATCTCACCTCACTTATGGCATTCTGTAACTTGGATACAGGCATGTTCTATGGTGGTACCATAGGTCTCGGCCCCTATAACTACCCTGTAGTAACCTATCCTACAACAACCTACCCTATGCTAGCCTATGAACTAGGACCAGCTCCCTATGTCTGTGGTGGTGCCCCCTACCCTTGTTCCTATATTTGGGCTTGTAAGGCCCAAATCTATGCCTGGGTTGTGGCCAATTGGCCCTGTAAACCTGCCACCTAAGCCTGAAGGGCTGCCACCTGACCATCTCCTTCATCCACCATCTAGGCCTGCAGACTCGTCACCTATACTCGTAGCTCTGCTACCTCTACCTCTGACCCCTCTAACTGTGTCTGCAGTATACCTATCTAGGTAATCAGCATCGCTACCTACCCCTATAGGGAATCTCTCTACACTGTAATGATAGCTAAGTCTAGCTTCCTTGGTCTAGGTGGTATGGCTCATAACTAACCCACCCACCACTGCATGTACCTTTCTGTACATCTAGTGTCATTTATCTACCGATCCAATGGCTCCTCCTCCTCTCATGTAGGCACTGTAGGCTGTGGTAGAGGCAGAGGCCTCTCCCCATCATCTCTCTGATACTGTGGGAAGGACGGAGGAATATCCTATACAAGTATAAACTACCATTGGACCCTGTCTACTGAGAACATCTCATCCTCCCTAGCACGGTGACCCTGTATCCACCTCTCTAGCTAGAGCTCAGCTAGCTCCTCGTGCATGTGCCTTTATGAGGGGAATCCCACATATGGCCTCCAGATAATGTCCACTCCAGAAAACCCCTTCAATAGCTACCAAAAATGGGCCACATCATGTGTCGGCTTATCCGATCTCCGCTCTCCTATCACCGTGACCCATATCCTTTATCCCACCCACACAAATCTTAGTGGGAATGCATCAACTCAAGGCATCCCTACTAGCCATACACAAGCTATGTGCTCATAAGCCCAGTAGTGTAGTAAGAAGGTACAAGATAGGTTCAACCTGAACAGCTGCACCAGAAATGCTGGTGCCTAGGAAAAGTGGGTCTCCTCTACCATCATATTTTGGAGCACACCCATTAGTGATCGAGGAAAGTGTCCACCCTCTGCATCTGACAGTACATAGTAGCACACTACCTCCATCAATAGAACCACTAGCCTTGTCTCATCCGGACGGGATAGGTACATCTCGCCATAGCTCAAACTAGCACTATAGAATCTCAGATCTACCACCCCCTCACTAAATACTATACCGATCAGCTCCTTTGAGGCCTCTGAGGAGATAGAGTAAACCTGGGTACCTAATATGGGTAACCAAAAAATCTAGAACACGTCCTCCAAGGTGATAGTCATCTCACCCGTCAAAAGGTGGAACGTGTTAGTCGTAGAGTCCCATCTATTGATGAGTGCGACCATCAAGCTGGGCTACCGAAAAACATGTCGGTAGCACCGAATCCCACTCAAACCCACTACCTCCATGTGCTGCAGTTCCAAAGGGGTCGCTAAGCCATTCAATGTCACCAGTAGAGGCGGAACCCTGTCCCGCATGTGTAAATACTCTCTCCCTTGCATCCAATCCAAACACGGCATTAATCCCTATTTACTGTGACCATATTCACCAATTATCCTTACCCTCCACCCTATTTTTACCCTATCCATCTCAACTACCTAACCTACATCACTTTTTCACCCTTGTGCCTAAACTCATGACTGGTACCATTTCATCCTAACCGACCCCGGTCACCCTTTAATCGGCACCGGTCACCTATTTAGTGACCGATACTAGTTCACCCTTACTGACCACGGTTACCTCTTAACCAGCCTCAGTCACCTATTTGGTGAATGATACTGGTTCTACCCAACCGATGCTGACCAGAATTGACTGATGTTGGTCACTATCACATCAAATCCTGTGATTCCCCAAAACCCCCATTTTCTAAAATAACACCCCCTTCCTCTTTTTTCCCACCTACAATGACCTAAACTACCCCTGGACCTCTACCCACCCCACCTATACATTTTACTACCCTCCCCCCCTCTTTTTTGCTCGTTATTCCCCCCATACCAACATTTTATTTTTAGCCACCCACACAAAACCAAAACCCACAAAACCCTACAAATGACAATACCCAAAACACCTAATCTAGCTAATCAACAATATAGAGTTAGGCGCTTACCTCGTCGCATTTCCACCATCTCGGTTGCACGTCTAGCCACTATGCTGGTGGTCCACCTGATCCCTCTCTAGCCTCTGCCATCATTGAATAACTACTCACAACCTCTGACCAATCAACTCTCTCACCCTAATCCCGTGGACCCACTACTCACAAACCCAATCCTTGTCAAATCCAATTGCCAGGTCATTGTCTCGTTTCCTATGGACACCTTTTTCTGTTTTCTCTCTTTTTTTTCTTTTCTTCACTTCACAAATAACAAATGAATAATAAAAACGTGGATTTTTTGTTTTTTATACCCAACCCTACCTAACCGACGTCGGTAACCATTCACCGGCATCAGTTGCATGCCCTACCTAACTATCATCAGTTTACCTATACTGACGCTGGTTATCCATGCCCAACATTGGTCACCCTAACCTACACATTGCCCTTACTTTTCCCTTTTACCCCACCCTCTACCCTGATCCTTTACCCCACCCCACCTGTACCCAACCTATTTACCTTACCTTTCCAGACCTCCTCACTTGCCTTCCTATTCTTTTCCTCCTTTGGGGACTCATTATTTTACCCATACCTTGGCCTTACATGTGACGTGACTTAGCTATTTAGATCGGGACCATCGCTAGTGACCTTTGACCTCATGTGTTCGCTATACCCTACGACACTGTTACCTATGTTGATTGACTTAATCACCTTACCTAGCCTATTGCCATGACCATTTATCCTGACCCTACCTTTGGTGTACCAAAACATACTTGAACATTCCTACACCTAACCTACGTTGTGTTTCCTGACCATATCCTATACCTTGGATACTGGATTCACTCTAACCTTGTTCAGATAAACCTATCAACCTTAGAAAATGTAGAGTTTGCATACTCTTCAACCTGGTAGCATGCTGTAGTTTATACATGTGTGTATGTTTGACTGTTGCTACCTTTGACCCTGACCCATTCCCTAGATTTCCTGAGTAGACCTTTCACCCTTTTCCCCTGTACCCACTTTCCTTTTCCTAACATTTACCTTTTATCAAATCACTTACTACTTCAGCCTGCTGCCTCATCAGTTCCTAGTTTGAGGGGGATCACCTTCACCAAGACATGGGGAAATCACATCTTTTTTTGTTAGTGTTTCTTACCAATACAAGCTATGCAACAAAAAGGGGAAAAATGTAGACACTAAAATTAGGTCACACTCCGCTTTCGTACCTCGACCAATAAGCACCCTTTATTACATTTACCTAGCCATGACCCTCTTCACCCCACTAATATTAATTAAATTAATTTAATTAAATAAATTCATTATCCTCACTATATTTATTATTTAAATATCTTATTTAAATAATATCCACACATATAGTTCACTTAGACACCTCACCAAGCCAACTCAACCTAGACCTATTCTTAGTAAGTTGTCATAACTAACTAAGACTTATCCAAACCCTAAAAATCAATGCATACATTCCCTCTAACCACATCCCTGCATACTCACAAGAAGCTCCCAGTCTAATCCATGGGATAACAACATGAGATCCAAGGAAATCAGAAGAATCTCCCTATTTTAGTAAACCTAGGAAATCTCACCTTGACCAACGTTGGTTACCCCTAACCATCGCCAGTTAAGCCAGACCACTATTGGTTACCCCTTTTAACCCCTAAACTACCTTATTCTCAAGGTTGGAAAAAGGTTGGCAAAAGGTTGGAAAACATTGAGAGAAGGTTGATGAGCAATAACACATATCAGAGAGATAACGCATCTTCAGAGAGAAAATTCCACCGAAAACCCGCATGCAAGGAAGGGGATTGAGCATCTTCTCCTGCAAAACCATCCCAACCACGATTTGATCTATCCAAGTAAAGAGGAGTGTACATGCAGCCCATGTAAAAGCTTTCTTTCAGCTGGTGATCACTTACAGCCTTTAAACCCTTCATCAGCACACCCATCCCTCACACATAGGAATTCAGGAATGGAATCCAATTAAATATAACATCATACTTTCTTGGTTTATTTCATTTCATCATCAGTTTATCATCCATTGTTTATCTTACCCCCTTTTGACCTTCTCCAACGTTTTCACCTCCATATACCAATTAAAACCTCGCTAAAGCCTACTCCAGTCACCCAATACCTCATCTTTACCCACCAAAGTTCTTTGTGTAATAAAAAAGGAGACCACTGCTTGTTCTGCAATATTTCTAGATCTCACAGTAACCGGCACCAATTACACCTAACCGTCGTCGGTCATGTCTGACTGACACCGGTCTCTAGATTTTCCCACACAGTATATAATAGATACCTACCCACCTTATTTCATTTCACCATCATTCACCTGTGATCTACCCGAGATCTCTGTCAAAACCTACAGAGAACCCAGAATCAACCATTTGACCTTTGGATGCTATTCTAGCTTACCCTGTTAGATTAGATCTAGTTCTTATTGTTTTTTTAAGTGAGATACCTAAATCATTTCAAACTACAATAGGTTTTACTTTGTTTACAATATTAAATGGTTTAAAATAGTGGAATGACAGCCATCTAGGAAGTATCACACTTCTCAGATCTAGCATACGCTAGATAGTTCATTGCCCATATTGTTTAATTCTTTCTGGTGGTATTTCTTTACATTACAGGTAGTTCCTCCTAGCCAAAAGGAATATCTCATGATTTGCTATGGATTCAAAATTCATACACACACAACAACCCATCAAGCAACATCTGAATAGGTATTCCTCCTATGCTCATTACCCTATATATTTCGTCAATACTTCAAAGAAACAATCTAAGAATCAAGTGAAACATTTTGGCATGCCTAGTGGGACCCATCCGGGGTTCCTTACATTTCATTCATCCCTAGGAAAAAATTGTGTGTTTGTTTCCCTTCTGAAAAGTGTACACAGTAATTTTCTTCTTTGGTAATCCACCTCTTCTTTCTATTTTCTCTAAAGGAAATCTTTTCATTTGGTGTAATTAAAAAGAACCATTTCTTCATGTTTTTTACATTGTAGTGAAAGAGCATCCCTCTTCCTCTTCATCTTATTGTGTCATCCAATTTCACATTTTTTATTTGGGTTTAAAAAAAAGTGCATTCCATTCTGATTTATTACATTGGCTCACATTAATTGATGACAACCTATACACTGGAATTCATACCCAGCTGATGGTTGACAAACGAATCGTAGAAAAGCACTTCTATCCTTTTATCTCTCTCTCTCTCTGAGTCTTACCAAACCTCACAAAAATTCAAAATACATACATTCTTAAACAACATCCTACCTAGAAGATGCTCTAAGTGGTCACATGATCACATCACAGTGAACACCCAGCTCGTTGCTCTATCGAGTCATACTTCATAGCGAAGCCCGCCCTAACCATAACATACCTGAAACCTCACCTCTTATATCTCCTTCTTTGTAGGAAGACATCCTCACCAAAAACTCTATTTCACAATTCATGTGTCAATCGCTGAATAGCATAATCTAAACAAACATAATAGAAAAGGCACTCCTATGATCACATTTTCTTAGTGTTTTTACTTGGCTTGCATTTTGAGGTAAGAGATCACGTTCGTCACTTTTTTGTTCATCCTTGCATGCTCCTTATCACAGCTAGTGTATTCTAGATTCACCTGAGTGTGCCTAGGACATATCATCATCATTCTCAGAATTTTGGCTCTGAGACCGCCATTAGTTATACCCAACCGACATCATTTCTAGGTCCTTTTGCTACCCTGATCAAAAGGACATTTTAATTCACTTTCTTCCACTTTTCACAGTCCCTGTCACTATCATTATTCCCATTGACGTTTTAAACATCTTTAGATTTGGCATACCTGTCAGATTTTACCTTCTGCCTCATTTTTTACTCACTGTCATTTTCTACAGTAATCGACAGCGGTTACCCCTGACCATTGTTAGTTTTCCCTAACTGGCATCAGTTAGCCTTTTTCACATTCCAACCACCATTTGGTACTTAATCCACTTTTTGTTGCCAGATTCACCTATTCCTACTATTCTTTATGTCATTTACAAAGAAGCAGCCCTACCTGATCAGTACTGGTTCACATGGCGCTGACCTAAAGACAAGAAAATGCACTCGTATTTCACACCAATTGTCAACCACTCCCACCTACCCCTTCACCACATTCCATTTTATCACCAGCCACAGATCCCATCCAAGCTATTAATATCACTACCAGAGATGAGGAGTTCACATGACTTCTTGACGAAAACCCTGTCACCTTGCAGTTTTACCTTTCCCACGCAACCACTCAAGACGCCTCAAGTCAGTTGATATATGGCATGTCTGTATCTATCCCCCCAACTCTCGTACCAACTCCCACATCAGCCCCATCTGTCTCCGTGCTTCCCACATCCACCTTACCCCCAATCATTTGGCAGTCAGGTCCTATACCCACTATGACTGCCACGTCTGCTACCTCTGTGGCACCCGTTACATCCACTGTACCCTTGACAACTACCCCAAACACAACCTCATTCACCCCTAATGTCTCTCACATACCCGTATCTACATTACCACTTCCAGTATCGGTGACCCATACCCCATTTCAAAAGGTGGTTCTTTCTACTCCACAAATATTAGCCCATATTGCCACTAAGGTTACCATGACCCTTCCACCCCCATATACATACTACCAACAACCTCCCATTTCATCCATTATACATTCTAGGTACGTACCCCCTGTGTAACTACCTTCCTCTTCACCACCCTACATGGAAACCCCATAGACAGGAGTGCCACCCCCATTATATGCCCAAAACCAACCTTCTCACGCTACGGGAGGAATCCAATAATCACAACCCACCGATGACCTAATTAAAATGATGTTAGATAGGATGTAAACATTAGAGGCATTGGTTTCCAAATCTAGCAACACTCTCACCTATGACGAGATTTGTAATGATCCTATTCACTCAACCATTCCTATCTGTTCGTACCCTATGCATTAGGAAATGCCTAAATTTAATCGTTTCAATAGCAAAGAAGACCCATAGCAGCATTTGTGGTCGTTCAAACATGCTTGTTATCTGATCACTCATGATGATGCCTTACTTTTGATAACCTTTCCCATGTCCCTTATTGGACCTTCATTAGATTGGTATTGCGGGTTACCTAAAAACTCTTTATTCTCATTCAATCAGGTAGCCCAAGCCTTTTTGGATCATTTCTCTATCAATATCGTCAAGAAGGTTACCATGACCGATTTATATTCCACATGTCAATATGAGGACGAATCTATCACATATTTTGTCACTCGCTGGCGTATCCTGATCAATCAAATTACCTTCTAGTTTCCACAAACATAACTCATTGATCTCTTCACACGGGATTGTGCTAGACATATCTCCCCAACCTTACAGGTCGAAACCTTCTAAACATTTGATGAGGTAATCACTATGGCACAAAAGTTAGAGATTCAGGCCATCAAAGAGAATAAAATCCAATTATGCAATAAGAATTTGGCATTCAAGTCGAATGATACCTCTTCTTCTTCCAAACCACAAACCAATTATTCAAAAGCTAAGGGCACCACTAACGCAGTGGTACTCAAGGCCGACCTAGCTCATCTGTCAAATCAAGCTACACCCTCATCTAATCTCTCACCTATCTAGACTTTTCAATTTAGACGAGAGCAGAGAAAATATACCCCAATTGGGGAACCTTACTCTTCTGTCTTAGAAAAGCTTATCAAATCCAGAGCCATCATCCTTCCACCTATAAAACCACACAATGGTTTTGACCCTGCTCGCCCCATGTCCACATGGTATACAGAACATGATTTGTATAACTATCATCAAGTAAAGGGTCATAGTGATGGAAACTACATCACTTTTAAAAATATTGTCCAAGAAATGAACGATAAAGGTGAGTTAACTATGGATAATCCCAACGCCACCCCAACCAAAATCTACAAATCTTCAAAAAACCATTTCCCAACCATGTCCCTTCATCCAATCAAACCGGTGAGACATCAACTCACGATACCCATACCCACGAGGTTCACGCTATCTTTAGTGAGGTACTTGTTGCCTCCCAATTACCCCATATTCCTTCCATAGAGGAGATCCTAGCCCAAAATCCTCCTTCCATGTTGGAACCAACCTCCCTTATTCCTTCACCAACAAAAGAACACCTTTCATCTCCTTCATCGCTAATGAAGGGGGCTTCCACTAAAATTGAGCCCATCTCACCCCTAGCTTCACCACTTAGAGAACCTTTACCCACAATATCTCCTCCACCCAAAGAGGACCACCCATTACCTCCTCCACCCACAGAGGATCACCCATATATTCCTTCACTTATAGAGGATCTCCCATCATCTCCTCCACCTATCATAAATCCAGTTGAGATACCTTTACCTCTTGGCGAGTATTCTCCATCAGCTACCCATAACCCCTCTGACCTACTTTCGACTCTCTTACCCATGGAAGTTGAAGCTAGCCAATTCCCTGTCTCTAAGAAACATTTTATAGGAATTGCTATTAGGTCCTCACCAACTCCACCTACAGATGTTCCTTTCTCATGTTTGGCCTATCACTTAGATTATGTGGATAAGGCTTTACTATGGGGGTGCCTCTTACTCTCCATCTCAACACAGATGTAGAGATCCCTCGCTAATACCTCCACTATCTACCCAAACACATTTCGACCAATCAAACCAAACACGACCACCTCTATTGCAACCCATTCCACGATACATGTTAGCACTCAAACCACACTCTTACCCATAACCCAACCTACATCTAAACCCAAACCCACACCTACAACATTTGCCTCAACTAAACCTATTACCACTTTAGGGGTTACCCCGACCACCAACCTTACTAATCCACATATTAAAATAGATTTAGCTACATCCTCCAATGTCAATACCACACCTACCCCGACACCCAAATTAAAGAAACAAACTCATCGACCTCATACCCCAATCAAACTAGTCACACCCACACTTTTCATATCGGTCTTAAGGCCTTAGCTACCCAACATGGTAAAGTGACCTTCACCCATCCATAAACCAATAACACAATAACCCATTCCTTCCTCAAAAACCTCTAACCTACCCAGGCACACTACACGAATTACACCCGCACCTATAGTTTCTTTACCACCGATACCTCCAATACCCTCAGCTGTTGCTTCACTACCCACTACACTTCAGTCATTGTCCCTCAAACCCCAAGAACGACCCACATCATCTACTTTCACAACACCCCCGTTATCCCCATCAGTAACTCGCCCTCTTCCTGCATTTACTTTTCCTTCTAGACCTCATACACCCACATCACATTTACCCAAGAAGGTGCAACCCAAAAACAAAACCCTACTACCCCACAATAAGGTAGTCAAAACAACCACACACCCTCCTACCCATCCGTCAACTATACCTCTACCCAAACAAATACGACCGATACCTAAAACAACACCAACACATAAAACCGTAGCTCGACCCATTCCTCCTCTTCCAAAAATAGTTCCTCGACAATCAATCACACCTACACCCAAACCCACGTTCCCTTCCCATTGTGATCCACTAGTAGGATCCTATGCCAAAATTTTAACCAACCTCCTCGAGACTTCTGTTATCACATTACCGTCACTCCAACCTTACGACCCCCTCAAACCCAAGCCAAAACGGTTTGACGATACTAAAATTTACACATACCATCGTGTGCTAAGGTGCGACGTGGAGAACTTCAAGGCATTAAAAAACATCCTTATCCAATTGTGTCCACTAGAAACTAACTTTGATGATGATGACCTTCTTGATGAGGATCCTATTTCACCGACACCCATTCCCACATTGCCCACTCAACAACCACAACCTCCACCCTTACCACTCCTAGAGTCACCCTCAAGATTTGAAATTAACATGGTTCACATTAGAGAGCTTACCATACCACCACCCCAATGTTGTTGCACCCAGCTCACCTCGTAAGGATTTTCTCCTCCAGTAGGTTTTTTCCCTTCATGTCGTTACACCACTCACCCTACACCTTCTCCATTTACCAAATCCCCTCAAATCAACATGATACACGCCACTACACATGCGTAGAAGGGCAAAGAAAAGGCAACTGACCTACCAACCAATCCTATACCCAATATACCATCTATACCTATACCTAAAATAACTGTCTGTGGCCACACGTACCCCATCTCTAATGGCATCACACATCATACCATACTCAAACAATTACACCAATCTCCCCTTAAAATGTCCTTATATGACCTCATCCAAACCTCAGAATCCCATCGTTAAGCTCTCATGGAGGTTCATCAATCTATTGAGGTTTTACCCAATGACCCTACACCCATAGCCTCCACTATCACACCCCATCATGTAGCCTCTCTCACCCAATTACCACCTTCCTCTTTGCCCCACCTTAATCACCAAGTGGCCTCCCTTAGCTTCTCAAAGGATGAGATCGTGCCACACCAAAATGATGACTCGGACCCAGCCCTCTTCATCTCCATCCAAATTGATGACATACGGGTACGCCGTGTGATGATTAATGGAGGTGCTAACATTAACATAATTTCATCCCATGCATTTTCTCAAATGCGCATACCTGATAATTACATGCATAAACATCTAGTCATGTTGCATTCATTCAATGACACTATCACCTCCACAGTAGGCACTATCATCCTCTATGTTCCCGTGGCCCCCCACACTGTTCTAGAATTATTTTACATTTTGGAGGAGGAATTCCAATATAACTTGTTGCTTGGTAGACCCTGGATCTGTGTCATGGGTTGTGTTCCTTCCACTTTGCATCGTTGTGTAAAGTTTGAACACGAAGGACACACTTATAGCATTCTAGCTGACCCATCACCTTTCAAAACATGCAGCATGCTTTACCGACCAAATGATGTGCTCATACCTATTAAACCGTCTACCTCCGCAACCAATACAAGTTCACCTACACCTCCACCTACCAGTATAGCCACTTCTTTCACCGCACATACCTCCTCCATTCCTACGACTACTATAACCTCCATGACCAATCCATTAGCTTCCCAATCTGTTAATTCCACCTCTACATCAAACTCCGACACATCAACCATTCCAGATACCTACTTACCAACCACTGATCCCTTGGAAGGTGTTTTTTAACACCTCACTCTAAGGGATTACTACCTATATAGTGTCAATACATTCCTTACTCCTCAAGAGTATGGAAGTCTTCACTAACACCCACGCTATGATCACCATATAGGAGAACACCTCCTTTATGGTCCTCCTCATCTTTGTACTAGTCTCACCTATGGGGGACTTGATACTACCACTTACACACCTAAACCAACATCACAAACACATCAATTTTTTGCCGACTTCCAATCACTTACCAATTGCCATTTCGCCCACACCTTCCTGTACCACTGTACGTGGAAGGGTTTTGGTTTTAGATTTTATGAGCAATGTCACCATACCGTTATTCCATGTACCACCCGTAAACATAACGACCGTAGTGGTATTGGCTTCCCTAAACCTCCTACCAAATAGGCCCGCATTGAACTCATTGATGACCCTAGCCCTTCTCCACCTTCATCTTCATCACCACCTTCACCCCCCCAACCTTAATCACCACCATTACTGACGGATTTGATGGATCTCAAATAGATCTCTCCTAAATTTTTTTTCCATAAACAACATTTCCTTCAGGCCTTTGACTTATGAACACAAAGGCAAGGCCCCTTCCACTCTTCCATTCCTGTATCCTGAAATGATCGATGATGACACACCTACAATTAATGTCGTTCAATTTTAGGATGATGAATCCATAATTACTTACCTTGGTGCAGAAGACGCATATATTCATCATTCATTACCCTCTGAGACGCAAACCATGTTATATGAGTTGACTATCGAGATCAACATTCATACTCACGACGACCTGCACATCCTAAAGATCAGACAATCTTTAGATGTTGCTGAATAGGAAGCCATCACTTCTTTCCTCCGAGATCATAACCATGCTTTCTCTTGGTCTTATGCAGACATTCCCGGTATTAACCCCACCATAGTGGTCCACAATATTGTAACCGTTCCCGATACCAAACCTATCAAACAAAAGTTGAGGAAAATACACCCTCACATTGCTCTTCTCGTCAAAGAATAAAGTCAACACCTTCTTTCCATTTCCTTCATCTTACCCATTGATTATCCTCATTGGATTTATAAGATTGTCCCTATTACTAAAGTAATAGGGGGACTCCACATTTACGTGGACTTCTGTGACCTCAACCTAGCCTTCCTGAAAGATGATTTTACCTTACCCGATATTGATCAACTGGTTGACCTCACCACTGTTCATGAGATGTTATCACTCATGGATGGCTTCTTGGGTTATAACCAAATTTTTATTGCCCCAGCAGATCAACACAAGACCACATTCATCACCCCTTGGGGAACCTTTTACTATCGAGTCATGCCTTTTGGCCTTAAAAATGTGGGTGCCACATATCATTGTGTTATGACTTACATTTTCCATGATATCATGCATCACATATTAGAAGATTACGTGGATGATCTCTTGGACAAATATAAACGTTGCTCTGAGCACCTCACCATACTCAACACCATATTTGATTGCCTCATTAAATATTGCATCCACCTTCAGCCTAAAAAGTGTGTCTTTGTGGTTCTCTCAGGAAATCTCCTAGGATTTATTATTTCCCTCCGTGGTATAAAAGTTAACCCTGCTAAAGTCAAGGCCATCTTCAAATTTCCTCCACCTACTAACCTTCACCAACTCCATATCCTGTAAGGAAAATTGCAGTCCATTCACCGTTTCATTTTACAATTATTTGATCGGTGTCAACCATTTCATCATCTGCTCAGGAAGGATGTCTCCTTTAAATGGGATGATTACTATCACAAAGATTTTGAGGCCCTAAAAAAATACCTTCTCCAACCACCTTTACTCATTCCACTGAAAGATGATCAACCTTTTTACCTATAGATATACGCTACTGATCATTCCTTTGGAGCCATGCTCACTCATCGTGATGAACAACACAGGGAGCAAGTAGTTTATTACGTAAGTTGTACTCTTTTGGACTATGAAACCAAATAAAACCATCCTGAAAAACTTTTCTTAGCCTTAGTTTTTGTTGCCACCAAACTCCGCCATTACCTACTCAACCACAAAATCTATGTTGTGACCAACACCAATCCCTTATACTTCATGTATGCCAAACCTTATCAAAATCAGTGTGCCACACGATGGCTTATGCTTTTAGCTGATCTTGACCTCAAATTTATTCATCAAAATTCCATCAAAGGCCAAGCTATCCCCAACCAATTGGTTGAAGCACCTATTTCCAGGGATCAACCCTCTAATTTTGACTTCCCAGATGAGTCGATTGCTACCCTTTCCCTAGACGAACCCCCTTACCAAATGACACTTTTCTTTGACGGTTCTAAGTGTCAACATGGGGGTGGGGCTGTTATTATCCTCATTCCTTTGTCTTTGAAAATAGACTTTGAATGCACCAACAATATTGCCGAGTACGAAGTGCTTGTACTAGGTCTCCAAGCCACATATGCCCTAGATGTCAAATCAATCAACATCTTTGGTGATTCACAATTGGTCATAAACCAAGTCAATGGTATGTACCAATGTCGTAAAAAGATACTTCAAAAGTATAAACAACATTTTGACATACTTTTGACCACATTTGATTGTTACACCCTTCAAAATATGCCATGTTCGACCAACAAATTTGTAGATACCATGGCCTGTTTAGCTTCACAAATACCCACTTCCCCTATCGATTCCAAAATATTTGTCACTATACAATGCCTCCATGCACCTTCTTATTTACCTCACGATGTTTACTGAATCGGAACCAACACCCTTAACCCGAGTGACCTTTGCTATAAACAATACTTTGATTACATTTCTTTCTCCATCTTACCTTTCATCATTCTAGGGGGACTCCTCTATAAGCGTTGCTTTGATGGTATTCTCTTACAATGCCTCACAAGTTCTAAAATTCCTTATACCATTAATGAGGTTCATAATGGCATATGTGGAGGTCACTTTAGTGGCCTTACTGTTGCTAAACATATTCTTTGCCTAGGCTATTATTGGCCGACCCTTAACCATGATTTTTGTGAATATGTCAAACGTTGTGTGAAATGCCAACAACATTCCAATCTTCATCATACACCCAGTCATGCCTTACAGGTTGCTCGTGACCTTTGGACCTTCTCTTAATGGGGTTTAGATCTTGTCAGAGAAATCAATCCTCATTCGTCTAAACACCATCAATGGATCATCATTGGTACCGAATACTATACAAAATGGGTTGAAGCCATACCACTCATCTCCAAAAAAGCTGAGAAAATATGTGAGTTCATTAACCACCACATTATTTGTCACTTTGGTGTTCCTCATCGCCTCATCACTGACAATGGAAAACAATTCAAAAATAGAACATTGTAAAAACTTTGTGACACCTTTGGCATTCAACTCAATTTCTCATCACCTTATTAGCCACAAACCAATGGTTAAGATGAATCCACTAATAAAACCCTCAACAAAATTCTCATGAAAGTGGTTGACGATACTGGGAAGGATTGGCATACGCACATTCCTTTTTCCATGTGGGCATACCACACTAGTATTCACACTTCCACTATGGCCACACCATTTTCTCTAGTCTACGGTACAAAGGTTGTTTTGCCTCTTGAATTCTAGATCCCCTCACTCTGAATTTCTCTCAATGACATGCTTACTGATGATGACTTTGGTCAGGACCACTTATCACAACTAGAGTTATTAGACGAATGCTATCTTAATGCTCTAGATCACCTTCAAGTTTACCAAAAATGTATCAAACGTGCTTATGACAAACGTTTTCATGAATGAACATTCCAAGTTAGTGACCTTGTCTTGAAAGAAAATCAACACGTAACTAAAGTAAAAAAATTAAATGGGTCAAATTCACTCCTAATTGGCTTGGACCATACATCGTAACTCATACCTATGGATCAGGTGCCTATCATTTATCCTCACTTGGTGGTAAACCCGAACCTGAGACCCTTAACACATTGCATCTTCGACCATTCTATTATTGACTCGTCATCCTACCTAACCATTTGTCTCTTTACAGGCTCATCCCTTGAGCACTACCCACTCCATACACCTCTCCAATGATTAAACAAGAATCATGTGAGTACCCTTCACTTGTTATCTTCTCTTCAATATGTGTACCATAGCACTACACATAGCATGATTCTCATGGATACTTTTCATCTCCCTTTAGATGAGATCCCATGGTTGTTCCACGTTGCCTTTTGAATGAGATTCATATCTTCCACCTTTGTCTAGTCCATGATTTCAAAGACCTCACATGGGACCAAACTCCTTGAATCAAAATTGTTATAAAAGATGACTCCCTCAAAAGGACATCTTCCTCTTGAAAAAATTGTTGCTATAAATAGAATGCTCCCTCAAAGGACAACTATGTAAAGCTTCAGAAAAAAAATGAGAGAAACTGGAGCTTCCCGCATCAATCAGCTTCATGAAGACCTCAAGGAGTACCATATTATTTATCCTATATAGAATTCCCACATCGATCAGTCTATCAAAACAAAAAAAAACTAGTCATAAACTTGCCCATTGTGACCTAGGACCCCTTGCCCAAAATCCTTGTCACTCAAAACATATAAAATTAACTACCTTTCACCCTCCTTACAACTTACACTCTCATTGTCTCAATTGATTCAAGGGAAATTTTGGAATTTAAACATTTGGTGATCCTGTGACTACCTTCATCGTAGAACAGTTAATCGTGCAATGCCTTTCGGTTCTTATGTTAATCACCCCCTCTAAGGTATGATCTATTTAGTATGGTCCTACCCAAAGGTGGCTTTATTGCCCCCCTCTTATCTTCTAAGCATCTTTGTATCATATATAAAAAAATAATGAATGAATCAATACAAAATATCTTCGGTACACAGGTTTGTATGTGATCAAAAATATAACTACCTTCGGCATGAATGTCGGCATATATATCCAAAAATCACTCGTATACATAAAAACTCAGGTGACCAGATATTATACATCTCGCTGGATGTCCTCCATCTCTGTGTCACCTGCACCCTCAGCCTCTTGTGTCATTACTGGAACCTCACCTAGTGTTGGTTGTCATGCACTGGTGGCCTCTCCCTGATCGGGCCTCAAAGCTCACTGACCTCCTGTGCTCTCCACACTATGTGTGTAGGATCTCATCCTCTCACTGGATGCCTGTTGTGCCCTGTACTCTCCGTAGAATAGGAATTCTATCTTAGCCACCATGAGCTGATATTGATAATATATCACCTCACCTAGGGCATCCCGTAACCTAGATACAAGAATGGTCTATGGTGGTCCCATAGGTCTTGGCCCCTGTACTTGCCCTGCAGCAACCTATCTTATAGTGACCTGCGTTGTGCCAGCCTGTGAATTGGGACCAGCTCCCTCTGCCTGTAGTGGTGTGCCCTATCCCTGTACCTGTATCTGGGCCTGTAACCCCCCAATCTATGTATGTGTTGTGGTCAACTAGTCCTGTAAACTTGCCACCTTAGCCTGAAGGGCTGCCACCTGACCATCTCCCCCCTAATCATCTCCATCTCCTCCATCCACCATCTGAGCATGCAAACTAGCCACCTATACTCGTAGGTTTGTTACCTCTACCTCTGACCCCTCTAGTTTTGTTTGCAGTATACCTATCTAGGTAATCAGTGTCCCTACCTGCCCTTGTAGGGTGTCTCTCTACACTGTAATGGTAACTAAGTCTGGCTGCCCCAGTCTAGGTGGTATGGCTCGTAATTGAGCTGCCCACCACTACCTGTACCTATTTTTACATTTGGTTTCATCTATCCAACAATCCATTGGCTCCTCCTCCTCCCCTATAGGAATTGTAGGTTGTGGTAGATGTAGAGGCCTCTCCACGTCATCTCTCCAATACTGTGGGAAGGATGGAGGAATATCCTATATAAGCCCAAACTGTCGTCAGACCCTGTCTAATGGGATCATCTCATCCTCCCCAGCATGGAGACCTTGTATCCACCTCTCTAATTGGAGATTAGCTAGCTCCTTGTGCATGTGCCTATATGAGGGGAATCCCACATATGGCCTCAAGATAATGTCCACTCCGGAAAACCCCTCCAATAACTACCAAAAATGGGACACATCATGTGTCAGCCTATCCGATCTCCACTCTCCTATCACCGGCACCCATCTCCTATATCTCACCCACACCAATATCAGTGGGAATGCATCAACTCATGGCATCCCTACTGGCCGCACACAAGCTATGTTCTCATAATCCCAGCAGTGTAGTAAGAAGGTACAAGATAGGCTGAACCTGCGCAGCCACTCGTATGCCCATAACTCTCTGTACAACTACACCAGGAATGCTGGAACCTAGGAAAATTAGGTATCCTCAACCATCATATCGTGGATCACCCCAATCAGTGATAGAAGAAAGCATCCACTCTCTGCATCTAGCAGTGCATAGAAGCACACTGCCTCCATCAATAGAACCACTAGCCTCATCTCATCTGGAGAGGCTAGGTATATCTCACCATAGCTCAAACTAGTGTTATGGAATCTCAAATTCACCACCCCCTCACCAAATACTATCCTGATCAGCTCCTTTGAGGCCTTAGAGGAGATAGAGTAAACCTGGGCACCCAATATGGGTAACCGTAAAATCCAGAACCCGTTCCCTAGGGTGACAGTCATCTCACCCGTCGGAAGGTGGAACGTGTTGGTCGCGGAGTCCCATCTATCAACGAGTGCGACCATTAAGCTGTGTTTCCGAACAACATGTCAGTAGCACCGGATCCCACTCAAGCCCACTACCTCCACATGCTATAGCTCAAAAGGGGTCGCTAAAATGTGCAATGTCACCAGTAGAGGTAGAACCCTGTCCCGCATGTGTAACTGTGCTCTCCCTTGCATCCAATCCAAACACGACATTAATCCCTATTTACCATGACCATATTCACCAATTATCCTTACCGTCAACCCTACTTTTACCCTATCCATCTCAACTACCTAACCTACATCACTTTTGCACCCTTGTTCCTAAACTCATGACTGGTACCCATTCATCCTAACCGACCCCGTGCACCCTTTAACCGGCATCGGTCCCCTATTTGGTGACCAATACCGGTTCACCCTTACAAACCTTGGTTACCTCTTAACTAACCTCAATCACCTATTTGGTGACCAATACTAGTTCTTCCCAACCAATGCTAGCCAAACTTGACTGATGCCAGTCATTGTCACACTGAATCCTATGACTTCCCAAAACCCCCATTTTCTAAATAAACACCCCTTCCTCTTTTTCCCCACCTACATTAATCTAAACTACCCCTGGACCTCTACCCACCACACATATACATTTTACTACCCTCCCCTCCTCTTTTTTTCCCATTGTTCCCCCCCATACCCATATTTTATTTATAGCCACCCACACAAAACCAAAACCCACAAAACCCTACAAATGATAATAACAAAAACACCTAATCTAGCTAATCAATAATATAGAGTTAGGTGCTTACCTCATCGTGCTACCGCCATCTAAGTGGCACATCTAGCCACTGTGATGGTGGTCCACCCCATCCCTCTCAAGCCTCTACCATCACCGAATACCTACTTGCAACCTCTGACCAATCAACTTTCTCGCCCTGATCCCGCGGACCCTCTACTCACAAACCCGACCCTCGTCAAATCCAACTACCAGCTCACTATCCCATTTCCTATGGACATTTTTTTCTCTTTTATCTCTCTTTTTTGTCTTTTCTTCACTTTGAAAATAACAAATGAATAATAAAAACGTGGATTTTTTGTTTTTCATACCCAACCTGACCCAACCGACGTCGGTTACCATTGACCGGCATCGGTTGCATGCCCTACCTAATCATCATCGGTTTACATATACTGACATCATTTATCCATGCCCAGCATCAATCACCCTAACCTACACATTTCCCTTACTTTTCCCTTTTACCCCACCCTTTACCCTGATCCTTTACCCCACCCCACTTGTACCCAACCTATTTACCTTACCTTTCCAGACCTCCTCACTTGCCTTCCTACTCTTGTCATCCTTTGGGGGCTCATTATTTTATCCATACCTTGACCTTACACATGCCATGACCTAAATATTTAGACCTGGACCATCACTAGTGACCTTTGACCTCATGTGTTTGCTATACCCTACAACACTGTTACCTATGTTGATTCACCTAATGACCTTACCTAACCTATTGTCATGACCATTTATCCTGACCCTACCTTCTGTGTACCGGAACATACCTGAACTTTCCTGCAACTAACCTATGTTGTGTTTCCAAACCATATCCTATACCTTGGATATCGGATTCACTTTAACCTTGTTCAGATAAACCTATCAACCTTAGACAATGTAGAGTTTTCTTACTCTTCAACCTAGTAGGATGCTGAAGTTTATACGTGTGCGTGCATTTGACTATTGTTACCTTTGACCCTGACCCATTCCCTTGATTTCCCAAGTAGACCTTTCACCCTTTTCCCATGTACCCACTTGCATTTTCCTCACATTTACCTTTTATCAAACCACTTACCGCTTCAGCCTGTTGCGTCGTCAGTTCCTAGTTTGAGGGGGATCACCTTCACCCACACATGGGGCAACCATATCTTTTTTTTGTTAGTGTTGCTTGCCAATACAAGCTATGCAACAAAAAGGGGAAAAATGTAGACTCTAAAATCATGTCACACTCCCCTTTCATACCTCAACCAATAAGTACCCTTTATCACTTTTACCTAGCCATGACCCTCTTCACCCCACTAATATTAATTTAATTAATTTAATTTAATTAATTCATTATCCTCACTATATTTATTATTTAAATATCTTATTTAAATAATATCCACACATACAGTTCACTTAGACACCTCACCAATCCAACTCAACCTAAGACCTATTCTTAGTAAGTTGCCATAACTAACTAAGACTTACCTAAACACTTAAAATCAATGCCTACATTCCCTCTAACCACATCCCCGCATGCTCACAAGAAGCTCCCAGTATAATCCATCGGATAACGACATGAGATCCAAGGAAATTAGGAGGATCTCCCTAGTTTAGTAAACCTAGCAAATCCCACATTGACCGACGTCAGTTACCCCTAACCGTCTTCGGTTAAGCTAGACCTCTGTCGGTTACCCCTTTTAACCCCTAAACTACCTTATTCTCAAGGTTGGAAAAAGGTTGGTAAAAGGTTGGAAAATATTAAGAAAAGGTTGATGAGCAAGAACACATCTCAGAGAGATAACGCATTTTCAGAGAGAAAATTTTATCGAAAACCTACATGCAAGGAAGAGGATTGAGCATCTTCTCCTGCACAGCTATCCCAGCGATGATCTGATCTATCCAAGCAAAGAGGAGTGTACATGTAGCCCATAGAGAAGCTTTCTTTCAGGTGGTGATCACTTGCAACCTTCAAACCCTTCATCACCACCCCCATCCCTCATGCATAGGCATTCAGGAATGGAATCCAAGTAAGTATAACATCATACTTTCCTGGTTTATTTCATTTCATCATCATTATATCATCCATTGTTTATCTTGCCCCATATTGACCTTCTCCAATGTTTTTACCTTCATATACCCATTAAAACCTCACCAAATCCTACTCCAGTCACCCAATACCTCATCTCTACCCACCAAAGTCCTTTGTGTAATCACAAAGGAGACCACAACTTGTTCTGCGATATTTCCAGATCTCACAGTAATTGGCACTGGTTACACCTAAATTCTGTTAGTCACCCCTGACTAACACCAGTCTCTGTATTTGTCCACACAACCTAGAACAGAGACCTACCCACATAATTTGATTTCACCCTCATTCACATGTGATCTACCCGAGACCTCTCTCAAAACCTGCAGAGAACCCATAACCAACCATTTGATCGTTGGATGTTATTCTAGCTTAGCCTGTTAGATTAGATCTATTTCTTGTTTTGTTTTTAAGTGAGATACCTAAATAATTTCAAACTACAATAGGGTTTACTTTGTTTACAACATTAAATTGTTTAAAACAGTGGACTGAAAACCATCTAGGAAGTATCACACTTCCTGGATCTAGCATACATTAGGCAGTTCACTACCCATATTGTTTAATTCCTTATGGTGGTCTTGCTTTGCATTACAGGTAGTTCCTCCTAGACAAAAGGAAGCTCTCACGATCAGATATGGATTCAGAAGTCATACGCATGTAACAACCCATCAACCAACATCTGAACAGGTATTCCTCTTATGCCCGTTACTCTATTTATTTTGTCAATGCTTCAAAGAAATGATCTAAGAATCAAGTGAAACAGTCGGTTCTGCGTAAACTGTCATTGGTCATACCAGAACGATGTTTGTCTCTGTGTTTTATACCCTTTCCAAGAAAAGAGCTAGAAAAACTCCTACTAATTAACCTAAACAACCCAGGATCATACCCTGACCAGTTCTAATACCTTGATAGTCACCTCATCCTTTAGATCTAACTATAGCCTAACCTATTGTGATTAGATTTTCTTATTGTACTTTAATTTGATACCTAAAACATATCAACTATAGTAGTAATTTTCTTATTTCTTGTAGTAATTTGTTTTAAATGATGGATTGACAACCATCTAGGGAGTATCACACTTCTCGGATCTGGCACACACTAGGTAGTCCACTGTCATATATTATTTAACTATTATTTTTTGGTCTTGTTTTCTATTTCAGGTAGTTCCTCCTAGCCAAAAGGAAGCTATTACAATCAGAAATGGGTTAAGAAGTAAGAACATGCACATCAACCTCCAACCAACCCATTTAAAAAGTATTCCTCCTAGCCCATAAACCTATCTGTTTTGTCATTCAAAAATGTAAAGAAAATGATGAAACAACCTCACCTAGATATGTCATCACATACCTATTCTTAGCATGTTTCATTTAGCTAAGACTCAATTTCTACTTACTTTAACTAACTAATACTTATTCTAACCCTAACAGTAGATGCCTATTCTTTCTCTAACAACATACCCACTTATCTAAGCACAAGATAACATTTTAGATTGGGACCAATGGGTGAAACTAGCTAAAAGATATCCAAGATCTCATATTTTGGAAAACATGGGATTTCATGTTGTAACAAATTCCAGTTAACCATAAACTGACGATGGTCACCCAAACCATCTTTGGTTACCATATATTCATTTTGGCAACCTTTTTCTAGAGGTTGGTAATTTTGAGAGGTTGGTCATTTTTTGAGTTTGGAGAGAGAGAGAGAGATCTACATGTAAGCACAAACCAGAGCCTTCTCGAGAATCCAAATGACCCTAGCTAGTACCAGGACTGATATTAAGGCATGGGTATTCATGGTAACATTCTAGGAAGCACTGCCATAGAATTGACCACCAGTTTCACAGATGAACCATTGTTATCTTCCACTAACCAGGCATGCAAGTACAAGTAAATGTTTTTATTTATTTACATCATTTAATACTTACTTAGATTATAGTTTCTTTATCTCTATTGAATTAGATCCTATTCTCCTTTGCATTCTAGCATCCCCACTTTGCTGGCAATCTACCCATTCAATCATCCACATCTATTTATCTCCCCATACCCAACTCCTAGGAATTACTGAGCCATCCTAACATTTTTATGAACATAACCATACTTGTTCCATTCTTCGTGCAATCACATAGAAGATCCAAAACAAAGTTTATTTTATTTCCACCATTCCACCCCTACTGACGCTGGTTACCTTAACTGTCATTAGTTTCCCTTTACTGACATCAGTCACTAGACCAACATCGATTAATGTGTTTCCTGACAGAATTTTAGTAAGTTGACTTTAACACCCCAGAAACCTCCTATAGCCTTACCCAAACCTCATAGCCCACATAAATTCCCACCACATGCCTTCTCAACTCTCTATGCAGACACACAGAGAGCCTAGGTACCCATTTTAGCATTCTACCATTATGCACCCTAGACCATCACTGGTCACATCTAAACCATCTTTGGTCATACCCAGACCAACATCGGTCTCTGTTTCTGACAAACCATCTCAGGACAACAAGCTAATACCCATCCCCAAACTTCCGAGAATCATTTGCAACCTTTTACAAGACCTTTTTCAGACCTACAGAAACTCAAAACTACCTACCCAACCTTCATATCTGATCATAACCTTACTTGTTAGATTATATTTGCTTATTGTATTTGAATGAGATACCTAAATCATATCAAATACAATAGGATGTTATTTTTTTATGTTATTTCTTACATTAAATTTTATTAAATAGTGGATTGATATCTATCTAGGAAGTATCACACTTCCTAAATCTAGCATTTGCTAGGCAGTCTACTGACATATATTGTTTAATATTCTTCCTGTGGTCTTGTTTTGCATTTACAGGTAGTTCCTCCTAGCCAAAAGGAAGTTCTTCGTGGTAGGTCTAGATTAGAAATCAGAAACACACACACAACCTTCAACCGACATCATAAACATGTATTCCTCCTTGGCCTATCACCGTCTATATGTTTCATTAAATGTGTTAATAATCTGGTGAAATAGCTGGGCTCATTATTAATGTTGGATACTTTGAATCCTTACACATTTTTTCTAAGGACTTCATATTTTTTGTATTCTAAGTTGTAGACCTCTAGATCTGGGTCATGCATGTGGATATCAGCCTCCTTCACCATTGTAACTACTTTGTGCATTTCTAGAAGTAATAAAAGCATTGTTTTGTGACTATTCTTTGTCCTAAGGTGTTTGCATTTCTTAATCTTTCCTTTATTTTACATTACATGTTCATTGTGCCACTTCACATCCGTTGCAATTCCTTATTTATTTGTGTTACATGAGAATGATATGGTAAACATGTTTTCAGCTGTGTTACTCATGCATAGGCTCCTTTCACACATCCCCTTTTCATTCCCACTCAGATTAGATAGTGTTCATCCCTCTCTTTTTGGTGTTATCTCCTTTTTAGTGTAGCTCATTATTATGATATCCTCCTATCCCTGGTCCCTTGGAATTTATTAGCTAAGTTTCCCCTTTCAACACTAGGAGTAGCGGTAGCAGTAGCAGTAGAAATAGATAGAGGAACCAACCTTCTTCGAAGATCCATATCAGGTGTGCAAATTCCCATAACTTAGAGATGGTTCTATTTTGATCTCAAACAGCTCGTCTCTTCCAGATCTAAGAGTCGGGTGCAATAATGAAGACCAACAGTTTCTAGTATGCCCAATGCGACCAGAAATGAAATCTTACATTTCATATTGCTAATTTTTGGTGTGTGGACTTATTATTTCATCCTTTGGAGGCCTGTTTCAACACATCTGGTGACTCCCAACATTTCCAAATGTTTTCTTGGCAGCCTTGAGTTCCTTTCATAAGAAGAGTGCATACAAGAAGAAGTGCAACAACCGAATATTATTTCAAGTACCTCTAGCTATCCCTAAGGAGAGTCCATTCCAAGAGTATTATGCGCACATCTCTATCTCCAGCGTGTCACACCCATTCAATTCCTCCTCAAAATAGACAACCTACATGCCCTGCGATGGCATATCATCCACCTCCTTGACTGAGAAACTTTTCCAACTTTACAGGAGGGATTCCCTTAGTACTGGACGTGTAAAATGACATGCCAAATGGTGTGCTCAAAATTATTCCATACTTTATTGGTGATAATCAAATCAACCCTCAGGAGCATATCTAGGATGTAGCAAACATGTGTTCACTCTATTTTATCTATTAGAGTAGGTATTTACCTTAGCTCATGTGTGTGGATATATATTTTATCTTATTTAGATAATAGGAGATATTATCTAGTTGTTAGGTATAGTTCTTTCTTTGATCTATGGTATTGACTAGATCCTTGATGTCTATTTCTCTCCTAAATCTATGGTCTTGACTAGTTCTTTGATGACTAGTTATTCCCTTGATTTATGGCTTGATCTACGACCTTGACTAGTTCTTAGATTGTTATTCCTTGCCTATATAAATAAGGCTCATTATCATTGTATTTCATTGAGTTCCATAATAATATATGATATTGTTGATCATTTGCTTGCAAAGGTTTATGTGAAGTTATTCTGGAGAATTAATTTCATCTTATTGATCATTTTGTTTGATTAGTATCTTTGTTCTTGGTTTTGTACGATATGGTTATCGTTCCTTTTATGGTATCAAAGAAGGAGATTTCTATTGACATCCATTTGTAAGTTTCATTTTGCAAACACCATTGAAATTCTTAGCCCCTGGTCATATGGTAGAGGCATATGAGGGCTTAAATCTTATGATTCCTACTATTAGGTTCTTTACTCCAATGCCCTTTCATTTTATTTGTGTGGTGAAGGTGTAACATTCCCATTTTAAGACTTTAAAAACAAGGGAAATTTTACTTTTTTGAAACACAATGTTCTCCATTCTAAAAAAAACATCATTTAGAACACACATTCCATACCAATCAATCTCATAACAGATAACCATATGCAGTTGTAATGACTCAGTATACTACCGATCTCTCAGTCCATGACTCGGTTACCAATCGATCTCTCATGTTAAATTAATATATAGAATACTTTATGTATACTACTTATACTTGGTTTCCTACCCTATTCCAGGTACTGAGTGATCTGTTTACAGAACTTTTCTGAATATTTGTTACCAATAGTCATCTCACATCAAGTTGCTATAAACTATGTGACATAAGACAATGCAACAAACATCTTGTGATACTTTGGCCAATGATTTTCGACATACTCTTCATGTTAATATTCTTAGATGACATACTTGTCATTCTGGAATACATCCTTCACCCCACTCCTCTATTATCTAGAATGGTCTTTACTGACTACCATTAGTCCACTTGCCCAAGGTTTGACCCTAGCCCCGGTTAGCATCATATTTTGTTATAGGAAGATGCTCATGATGACTTAGGGTATATGGGCATACTCGGCTGACCTAATTCATCCGAATGTGCCAAGGTACCCTGAGTCATAGAAATCTACTACCTATCCAAAACATGCTACTAAATTGACCTAGAGGGAAACAAAGTTCAATTCCATATGTGTGTGGATCTAGATAAACAAATACGGAAGGGTGTTGCCATATGTCAATTGCAACATTATATCCTTAAGAAGTCCCAAGACTTCTTGATGGTACAGTCCTGAAATTGGCATGTGCCAACATTTGTGAGAACTGATTCATCAAGATATACATACCCCCTTAGTGGTCATTATCATAAGTAATATGAGATTAAGATTCAGATTACAACAATCATGCCTAACCCTAATTCCAACATTCCTTAATTTCTTTATCCCACACTAGCCTAATTAGATATGGAGAACAACATTAAATCACATTTACATTGTTGTTCATTAACGTGGCATAACAAGTAGTTATCCTAAAAATAGGACAACAAACATCAACGATTAAATCCTAATGCAAAGTAGCTATCCAAATCAAGTTTGTCATCCACCGAGATTTAGCTAGTGTTTACTTTATAAATGAAGTTATAAAGATTAAAAATCATAACCACTATTCCTTTTATCTTTCATTCTTTGAGAGAGGAAGATTCTTCCTTTAGATGTTAGGTTTAACATAAGATTTTTATCATTCATTACTCATATAGTTAAATTGTATGTCCCAAGCATATTTCATTATTAAACTATGGTTGTGTATTTAGAGAACGACATCTTTTGCAATTTAACAAGTTCATTATAATAAAGGAGATTATACTATATCCTTAATCCAACTTATTATCTTATAACAACAGAAGTATACAACAGATATAAAGAATACTACCAAGATATCACTAGTATTTCAACCATACAAGTACAAAAGAATTCACATCACAAATTGGATTCCAACACAAAACCTTTCAATTCATGATGATAAATATACATTTACAAGACCATGCATTTTAGACATTTTGTATATCAATCAGAATTACGATCTTAAAATAACATCACTTTTCTTTTCCAATACAACTCAGAATTATTTGAAATCCTTTACATAAGATCCAAAATTAAGTAAACCAATGCACCATAAAAGTTTTTTCCTTCTTTTATCACTTACGATGTCCATCTGCAAAAATTGCTAGCACGGGTCAGTTCAATGAACTGAGAATGATAAGCACTAAGCATTAAAGTGAAGTGCATTGCACTAATTATTCCATTAAAACAACTCTACTTTAATGAAACAATTAATATATCATACAAATAATCATAAGTAATAACATTTAGAAAATAAGTACAATGAAAGAGTCTGAATTTTCCATTTAAGAAAAGATCATAATATAATCCGCAACATCTGCATTATATCATAATATTTAATTGATCCTATCAATTACTTTAAAACAATCAATAGGTCTTGTCATCCAATTGTTTCATAGTTCCTTAAGAATAGAAATACACATTTATCTTTGCTAAGTAGCAAAAGAAGTTAATTACATCATAGCTCATACTAAGATGCTTCATCTTTCCATATCAGCAAAAGAAGAATAATCAATACATACTTATTCCCCATACACTAATCATCTAAAAGACTGAAACAGGTTTAAAACACATAAACCGCCTCAGTTCAAAGATAACAATATAAGGATTCCAGAAATAGAGAGACAACATCGAAACAAGAATCCTGAATCAATCCAAGAAGAATAGGAAATCAAAACAGTCTAATTGTAAATCTTACTAAATTATACATGTCAGAAGATATAGTTCAAAATAATTAAAACTAGACTTTCCACAAATCCAAGCCAGACTCAAACATAATTAATCTCCTAACTAGTCCATCCAAGAAGGGTTCATAATAAGACAGAGTGCAAGAAGAGACAACCTAGAAATATCAATCCAAATGGAGTATGACTAACTCAAGAAAAAAAATCAGTCTAAGCATGCTATTATTTTCTCTCCAACATACCGACTCAGCTAATCTCCTACCACATCATTACAACCAATGACTTATACAAAATAGACCAAACAATCCATAAGGAATTTCCATCACAGAAGAGAATTGAGTACAGAGAAGTTCAATCAAATGAACTTATCCAAACAACAGTAAAAAGGGATATCAATTAGAAAAGGGGCCAATCAATAATTTATTTCATTTATACCATCAAATTAATTCCAAATTCTATTTCAAACTTATAAGTTCTTTAACTTGTTTCCAAGAGAGAACACAAAACCAAACACGTAATTAAAAGAAAGCATACTTCTAATTTTCCCTTACAAATCTTTACCAACTGGTTTATCTATTAACATTCATTAAACACAAGTTCGAATTCAATCTCAGAATGAAGTACATAGTACAGTCCCTAAGCAACATATTTTCCCCAAGAGAACATATTTTGTTCTCTTTTAAAACCCAGAGCTTCGTTCAATGAATCCATCAAGTAATAGAAATCCACAAATAGTATAATATATACAAGGTTATATACAACCCACGATCTCAATAGATATTGTATTCTCAACTTCTAGGTCTTACATGGCTCCAAATAATAGAGACCTAAAGTTTGTGTTCATTGTGAAGACAAAATTAGTGAGACAACCCCAAACCAGAGATGATAAATCCTATCAACAAGATTCAGCATGGGAGAGTAATCAACTCTTCTTTCCCTAAAAACCAAGAGTTTATTTTAGAGGATCTGAAGGTAAGTAAGAAAACCCAATATACGTTTAAGACAGGTACTGTCCCAAACTTACCTCCAATCATGACTAAAAAAAATTCACAACAAGGACTCTCAAGTTCTATCTAAGAGGTTTGCGACAAATAATATATTCATTTCAACATTATTCACAAGAAGGAAAATACATACTATATTTCGATAATCCTCTAAATTGTTAACGACTGTTCCAAATGACTATAAATCATCCAAACCCATAACAAGATGTAGTTCTAGTCCAATTAATCCCTAAACAAAATAGTCAAGCTTTCCACAAGACATGGGATTTCTCAAATAGAGAGGATGAGAGAGTATCCTTCATACTTACATGCCCTCTACCAGTTCAAAGAACATGGTATAGTCTAAAAGATAGAAGTACCACAACCATTCCCACTCATGAAGTTACACAGAGAAGATCTCAAAAGAGATTACAAAACAACTTAAAACCAAAACTAATCTCTGAATCTCTTTCAAGTAGACAGTTCCAAAATGAGTTCAAGCATTTTCAAATCCCTGAATAAAAGTAAAACTTCCAACTCAGAGTACAAGTACAGAAAAAAACTCATCAACTTCGACTACAAGTTCAGAATACGCAAGTACTTAATATGCGAGTATAGTGTCAAATACGAATATTCAAACAAAATTTTAGAACTACACAAAGCTCTAATACTATCTCAGAATAAACATGAAGTTCAAATACGAGCTCATAATGAAACACGAAGCCCCAATGCAAGCTCAGAACAAAACATGAATGCTCCAATACAAGTTCAAAAGAAACACAGGCTCCAAATAATAGTTAAGAACGAAACATAAGGCAACGAATTCCTATTCAGAGAAACACCAGCCCCAAATACCAGTTTCAGAATGCAATACAAAGCTTCAAATAAAATTTACGTATGTATGTCACCATTAAACTAGAATAGATAAAGTTTACCAAAAAATAACATTATTATGCAATGGATTTTCATCCCAAAAACCATAGAGATTCTTAAAAACATACAAGTAAATAACCAGAAAAATCAAACAAACAAATATCTCATGAGAGTAGGGTTTTTTTAATGAATCACTTAAAAGAAAGAAAGAAATATTAATGGATAGAGCCTATCATGCCTGATAGTGCCTTTTCCAATTTGAAGGAGACTTCCAGCCGAGCTTCCCACTCTTTTTCTTCTCCACGAAAGATCAACAACCAAACAACTCTTCTTCCAATGCCTCATATACATTCCTATGATCAAAAATAGACCAGAGAAACCAAAAATAGCCAAGAAGTGGACGTCAAACTACCGGTTAAAAATACCAGATAGCTCCATGCAGAGAAAAATTTGTGAAACATGCAAAACCAAATAACCTCCCATAAATCCACCTCCCTTGTTTCCAAGATGGTTTTCACACAAAAACTAAGGTCCATTAATGCCATTAATCCCAAATCTCCCGCTTATCTCTCCTTGCCACCGCCTCCCAAAACTGGTGAATGCCATTTCCAATAAAATATGCAATTCCATATTTAGTGAAGCCTCCATGTAAGCCCCCACTAAAGTTAACTGGCCTTTGCCAAAACTGGCAGTACCTCCATGCATTAAACCCAAATCAAATCACTTGAATGCCATTGGAACCGTCACCTTAGTGCCATGTGACCCCTTAGGTTCCTTTTTAATAGTTTAGGCTAGATTTCCCAAATACTTAGGTTAGTCTAAATATAATTACCTTAGGTCTTAAACATTGCCATAGGTAATTTCCAACTTAGGTTAGATTAAATTCACAACCATTAGTATTAGGCATTAGGTTAAAATAGTCTAGTATCACCTTAGCAATTTTCTCCCTTATTCATTTAGCACAAGAGCTTAGGTTAGGACATCAATCCAAACGAAAATAGAATAAGAAGCTTAGGTTAGACCAAAACCCAAATAAGTAGACATTGCAGGAAGTAGGTTCTCTTACCTAGTTTAGGATACTCATTAGGATAGTCCTTTAGTTTTAGGATTCTGATCCCCTTCATAGTCATAAGCAGACTATATTTTTTTTATGCCAATAATGTCCTGCAGAGATCAATCCAAAGATCCAAGCACAACATACAACTGAATGAAGGCACGTTCACACAAGACCATAAAATTTGTAAAATACAAAAGTTCAGTCCACTATGTCTCTCAAACTATTGAATGTTAATTTACCATTCAGTCTGTTAAGAAGATTTAAAACATTCCTTGGATCACTGAAATTGATCCAAGGATGAGTAAGTCAAAAGAGATAAGTTTGCAACTCTTAAAATCAGATTGCATCTTATCAATAAGAAGTGGAAATGGATTCTTGCAAGCCATATCATTCCATTCTAAAGAATCCAAAAGAAGAAATGATTTATCCATAACAAGCATGATTTTCAACAATCAAGGGAACACACCTCATTTAAGAAATCACATGCTCAATGCTTGTACTGTAAAAGAGAAATATAATAGTTTGTCCAAGGTCTTACATACTTCCCTCCTAAAAATAATTATCATCCCAATGATTATCTCATTTTGATCATTGCATTAAGGATAATAAATTTATTCACTATCTTAACATAGGTTTGCTAACAATATCAGAGTTTAAAGTTCTAGAAATCAGCATTCACATAGCTGTTTATTTAAAAAAATAAATAGTTATCTGCCCCCAAACTGGTAGACTTATTGACTATATAAAGATAAAATCACATTTTTTATCAGTCGTCATAGTCAATTATTTTCAAATAAATATGGAAAAGATAGTTTTCATATCTTCCAGGTTTTCCCAGGTTGCACTTTCTTCATTAAACTAGTCCCACTGGACCTTACATTGACTTATTTCACGATTTCTTAAATGCAACTGGTGAGTTTCCAGCACTCATGTGGGTTTAACCACGATTATTCTTGGGTCTTGGACCTACAAGGAATTCCAATTTAACACATGTGATAAATCTGAAACGTGTTTCTTAAGCAAAGAAATATGGAAAACATCATGTATTCATGACAAAACAGGAGGTAATGCTAAACAGTAGGCTACAAGGTTGATTACTTCAACTATCTCAAAGGGTCCCACATAATGAGGCGATAACTTGGCAGCCTTGCCAAAAGTTATCGAGCTCTTTTTCGGTTTTAACTCGAAGAAAGAATTTCTCACCAAGTTCAAATTTCCTATCAACCCACTTTAAATCAACATAACGCTTTTGCCTATCTTCTGCTTCTTTCAACGCATTCACGAATCATTTTAACTTGTTGTTCCATTTCCATAAGGATTTCAAGCCCAATTACTTCTATATCCTCAATGTTGTCCCAACTAACAAGGGTTCTACATTTTCTTCCGTATAATGCTTCAAAAGGTGCCATCTTAAGAGAGGCATGATATGTGTTATTATAAGCAAACTCAACTAGTGGAAGGCTACTCTTCCCCCTTATACTGCTGATCCATGCAATACATTCGTAACATATCCTCTAAAAATTGATTAACTCTTTCAGTCTGTCCATCTATTTCCGGATGATACGTAGAACTGAAATTCAACTTAGTTCCTAGAGCTACATTAAGAATTTTTCAAAACCTTGACGTCATTCTAGGATCTCTATCAGATATGAATAATTCAGGTACTCCAAGTAATCTGAAAAATTTCATGTACAAATATTTTAGCCAATATAGGAGATTCATCCTTTAGATTACCTAGTAATAAAATGTGCTACCTTTGTTAGTTTATCAACAACTACTAAGATAATATCATGTTTATTTCTTAACATAGGTAACCTTTGTACAAAATCCATGCTTATTACTTGCCGTTTATACTATGGTATGCTATGAGGATACAATAAATTGGCTGGGTGCATATGTTTCACTTTAACATGTTGACATTCAAGGCAATGTGTCACAAAATCAATAACATCTTTTTTCATCCCTTTCCAGAAATATTGTTGTTTTATATCATCAAACATCTTTGTAATACTAGGGTGTCCAAAAAAAGGTGAATTGTGAAATTCTGCTAATAATTTCTTTCTTAAATCATTTAGCAAAGGTATGTATACTATGTTTTTAAATCTTAAGATTCCTTCAATGTCAAAGTGAAAACCTTTATACCTCACATCATTTAGAATATGCAACAAGTGTTGTCTTAACTTGCTGAAAGTAAGAATCAAACTCCATAACACTTTTTACTTCATCCTTAAACTAAGTTCTCAATGTTATAAGAGTAGAAATGTGCTTCCTACGACTTAGAGCGTCAACCACTTTGTTTTCCTTACCTTTGATGTAATTGATGTCAAAATCATATTGAGACAAAAACTCTAACCATCTTCATTGTCTTGCATTAAGAATTGGCTGAGTGAAAATATACTTCAGCCCAAGATGATTAGTTTTCAATTCAAAAGGCTTACCAAATAGGTAATGTCTCCAAACTTGTAGTGCATGAACAATGGCAGCAAGCTCTAAATCATGTGGAGCATAATTTAACTCATGTAACTTTAGTTTTCTACTTTCGTAAGCTATGACATGATCATTTTGTAACAAAATACCTCCTAGACCTTCACCAGATGCATCAGTTACTACCCTAAAGTCTCCGTTAGGATCTGGTTCCACTAGAATAGGGGCTAAAGTTAACTTTTCCTTTAAATTTCTGAATGTAGATTCACATTTATCACTCCTAAAAAACTTCTTATCCTTTTTCTGTAAAGAAGTTGTTGGTGTAGCCACCTTAGAAAAATATTTTACAAATTTTCTATAGCAACTAACAAGCTCCATGAAGCTTCTAACTTCATGTACATTCTTTGGTGTAGGCCACTCAGTTATAGCTACATTTTTAGAAGGATCTACAACAATTCCATTCTTACTTATTACATTTCCCAAATAGTGCACTTCTATGTCATAGAAAGAGCATTTAGATATCTTACCATATAATCTGTCTCTTTCTCAAAATGTCTAGAACTATCTTCAAATGCTCATGGTGTTCCTCTATGCTTTTAGAATATATGAGAATGTCATCCAAGAATACAAGCACAAATTTGTCTAAAAATTCTTGAAATATATTATTCATTAAATTTATAAATGCTGCAGGTGCATTTGTTAATCCAAAAGGTAAAACCATGAACTCATAATGTCCATACCTTGTTTTGAAAGTTTTTTTATGAATGTCCTCATCCTTAATCCAAAATTTATGATATCCAGATTGAAAATATATCTTAGAATATACTGATGCTCCATGCATCTAATCAAATATATCATCAATCATAGGGAGTGGGTATCTATTCTTGATTGTTGTCTTTATTTAACATTATGTAATCAATGCACAATCTAAGTGTTCCATCTTTCTTTTTCACAAAAAATATTAGTGCTCCCCAAGGTGAAACACTTGGTCTAATCAAACCTTTGGAGAAAATTTCTTGCAACTGAGCCTTAAGCTCTACGAATTCTATAGTAGTCATTTAGTATAGGTGCCTTAGAAATAGGCTCAGTTCCAGGCTTGATATCTATTGTGAAATCAAACTCCCTTTTGGGTGGAAGACCTGGTAACTCTTTTGGAAACATGTCACTAAAGTTTCGTAACAGGGAATATCGTTCCAAGACATCGTTGTTCTCTTCAGCTATTTCTGTAATCTTTACCGCATATAAGGTACAACCTTTATTTTTGGCCTTTTTAAGTTGAATAGCTGAAAATTTTCTAACAGAAATCTCACGTTTCACACCCTGAATCTCTGATGTTTTCTATAGGTCATCTAAAAAACTAATGTGTTTTTCAGAATAGTCCACTTTAGCCTTATGTTCTGCTAACAAATTAACACCTATGATTAAATCGTAATACCCCAAAGTTGCAACATAAATATCAACTTTGGTGGAAACATTAGGTAGGTCTAGGACTACTCCAAAAAGACACCTACTAACTATATGTACGAACAACATTGTTTCCATAATGTACAGTCAATGTTTTATCCATGTTTCTAGCCTTTATTTTTAATTTTGATTCTAATTTACTAGAAATAAAACATTCAGTATCTCCGGTATAAAAAATAATAGTTATAGGTATGCTAAATAACTTACCCGGAACCTCTATGGATGTGGCCTATTTTTTAGCCTGCTTGTTAGCTACTGTAGCGTATATCTTGTGCTGCTGATTACGATTATCCTTTTTCAAAGGGCATTGATTTGGGTAATGATCTTCACCAAAATTATAACAGCCTCCTATAGGTCCCTTTCTAGGCTCAGATTTATTTCTATTCTTAGAGTTATCATTATGACCTCCATAGGAGTTCTATCTATTATTATTGTTCTTGACAAAGTTGTTCCATGCATTACCAACAAACTTGTTTGTTGCTGCTTTCTTATTAATATCAGATGAAAACTTACTTTTCATTCCGAATTTCTTCCATGGCCCTTTCTTAGGTTGCAAGAGATTATGAAGAGGAGTTGGGGATTTTCTTCCTTACTTCCTCCTTATGAGTAGAAATTTGCCTTCAATTTCTGTTCCTGCCTTATGGCCTTTTCAATAACCCCTTCCATCATGGTTGGGATATGAACATCCACCTCTTCTCATATAATGGGATTCAATCCCATGATGAACTTCCATATCCTAAACTTCTCGTCACTTTTATAATGAGGTACATACTTAAGGAGTGTAGTAAATTGCTCCCAATAATCAGTTTACTATTAGCTTTCCTTGAGCTAAGTTCTGGAATTTAGTCATTTTCTGCTCATAGTAAAGTTAGTGGCATCCAATGTTGCCTAAAGTAACCTATAAATTGATCCCATGTGATATTAGTTTCCTCAATGTTTAACTTAGCCTTACGGCTATCCCACCATGAAGATGCCTCATGGGAAAGCTGATATGCTCCCCATATGGCCTTTGTTTCTTCTGAGAAATTCCTTATGGCAAAGTATTTCTCCATTTCACTGAGCCAATTCTTAGCCCCATATCCTAATGTTGTTCCATCAAACTTGGGTGGAATTATCCTTTATATGTCATTAGTGAGTTCAGCTTCCCAGCCTAGCCTTTTTATTCTTAGGCTGATCATGTATGTTCACATTGTTATTATCAACACCTAAATTGGAGTTGTCCTTAGGAGGTGGCTGATTATTATTAGCAACATCTTCTTCCTCTCTCATTACCCATTACTTATTGTTCAAGTATAGCCAAATGATCTCTTGTGTCCAACAGGGTAGCAAGGATCTTATTAATTTTTTGGGTAGTTGCTACTCCTTCCTCATGTGGAGGGTTATTTGCAACATTTCCTCTTGTTCTAACCATTTTCTATTAACAAGAAAATTTAAGTTTCATTAGATTATGGACACAATAGGTCCAAGAGATGCAACTTTTAGCTCTGATACCAAGATGTAACATTCCCATTTTAAGACTTTAGAAACAAGGGGAATGTTTTTTTTTAAAACACAATGTTCTCTATGCTAAATAAAATATCATTTAGAACACATGCCATGCCAATCAATCTCATAACAGATAACATATGTACAACTGTAATGACTCAGTATACTACCGATATCTCATTCCATGACTCGGTTACCAACTGATCTATCATGTTAACATAAAGTATAAAATACTTTATGTATACTATGTATACTTGGTTTCTTACCCTATTCAGGGTATTGAGTGATCTGTTTAAAGAAATTGTCTAAATATTTGTTACCAATATTCATCTAACATCACGTTGCTATAAACTAGGTGACATAAGACAACACAACCATTAGCTTGCGATACTTTGGCCAAATATTTTCAACACATTGTTCATGTTACTATTCCTAGATGACATACTCATCATTCTAGAATATATCCTTCACCTGACTCCTCTGTTATCTAGAATGGTCTTTACTTACTACCATTAGTCCACTTGCCCAAGGTTTGAACCTAGCCCTGGTTAGCATCATAGTTTGTTATAATAATATGCTCACGATGACTTAGGGTATATGGGCATACTCAGCTGACCTAAGTCATCCAAATGTTCCAAGGTACCCCGAGTCATAGAAAGCTACTACCTATCCAAAAAATGCTACTAACTTGACCTAGAGGGAAATGAATTTCAAGTCCAGATATGCATAGATCTAGATGAACAAATACGAAAGGGTGTTGCCACATGCCAACTACAACATTGTATACTTGAGAAGTCCTAGGAATTCTTGAGGGTAAATTCCCACAGTTGGCATGTACCAACATCCATGAGAACTGATTCATCAAGATGTACATATGCCCTTAGTGGTCCTTATCATAATTAATATTGGATTAAGATTTAGATTACAACAACCATGCCTAACCCTAATTCCAACATTCCTTTAGTTATTTATCCCACACTATCCTAATTAGATATGGAGAACTTCATTAACTCACGTTTGCATTGTTGTTCATTAAAGTGAAATATCAGTCAATTATCCCAAAAATAGGACAACAAACATCAACGATTAATTCTTAATGCAACCTAGCTCTCCAAGTCAAGTGTGTCATCCACCTAGATTCAACTAGTGTTTACTTTTTAACCATAGTTAAAAGATTAAAGATCATAACCACTATTCATGTTATCTTTTATTCTTTGAGAGAGGAAGAGTCTTCCTTTAGATGTTAGGTTTAACATAATATTTTTATCATTCGTTACTCATATAGTTTAATTATATGTCCTAAGCATATTTCATTATTAAAATATAGTTGTGTAAATAAAGAACAACATCTTTATGCAATTTAACAAGTTCATTATAATAAGGGAGATTATACTATCTCTTTAATCCAACTTATTATCTTATAATAACAATAGTTTATAAGAGAATATAAAGAATACCGCCAAGATATCACTAGTATTTCCGTCATACAAGTACAAAATAATTCACTTCACAAATTGGAGTCCAACACAAAACCTTTCATTTCATGATGATAAATATACATTTACAAGACCATGCATTTCCAGACATTCTGTATGTCAATTAGAATTAAGATATAAAAAGAACATCACTTTAATTTTCCAATACAACTCAAGAATGAATTGAAACTCTTTACAGAAGATCTAGAATTAAATAAGCCAATGCATCATAAAAGTTATTTCCTTTTTTTATCACTTACGATGTCCATCTGTAAAAATTGCTAGCATGGGTCAGTTCAATGAACTGGGCATGATAATCACTAAGCATTAAAGTGAAGTGCATTCCACTAATTGTTCCATTAAAAAAACTATGCTTTAATGATACAATTAATATATCATACAAATAATCATAAGTAATAACATCTAGAAAATAAGTACAATGAAAGAGTCTGAATTCACATTTAAGAAAAGAGCATAATATAATCCGCAACATCAGAATTATATCATAAGATTTAATTTATCCTATCAATTACTTTAAAACAATCAACAAGTCTTGTCATCCAATTGTTTCATAGTTCTATAAGAATAGAAATACAAATTTACCTTTACTAAGCAGCAAAAGAACTTAATTATAACATAACTCATATTAAGATGCTTTATCTTTCCAAATCAGGAAAAGAAGAAGAATTAATACATACTTATTCCCCATACACTAATCATCTGAAATACCGAAACAAGTTTAGAACGCATAAACTACTTGAGTTCAAAGATAACAATATAAGGATTTATAATTATGGGAAAAACATCTAACAATAATCCCAAATCAATCCAAGTAGGGGTAGAGAGTCAAAACAGTCCTCCTGCAAGTCTACACTAACTTCCACATGTTAGAAGATATAATTCAAAAAAATCTAAAACCAAACGTTTCACAACCCAAGATAGACTTACACAGAATTAATCTCTTATCCAGTCCATCCAAGAAGGATTCATAATAAGATAGAGTGCAAAAAGATACAACCTTCCAATATCAATCCCAATGGATTATGAATCAATCAAGCAAAACAATCGGTCTAAGAATGTTATTATTTTCTATACAACATACCCACTCAGCTGATTTCCTTCCACATCATGACAACCAATGACTTACAAAAAGTAGACCATACAATCCACAATAAATTTCCATCTCAGAAGAGAATCAAATACAGAAAATTTAAATCAAATGAACTTATCCAAACAATAGTAAAAAGGGATCTCAATTAGAAAAGGGGCCAATCAATAATTTATTTCATTTATACCATTAAATGAATTCCTAGTTCTATTTCAAACTAAGAAGGTATTTAACTAGATCCCAAGAAAGAACACAAAACCAAACACATAGTTGAAAGAAAGAACACTTCTAGTTTTCCCTTACAAATCTACGAACTGGTTTAGCTATTCCCATTCATTAAACACAAGTTCAAATTCAAATCTCAGAATGAAGTACACATTATAGTACCTAAATAGTATATTATCCCCAAGAGAACATATTCCTTTCTCTTTAAAAAACCCATACATTCATTCAATGAATCCATCAATGAATAGAAATCCACAAACAATATAAGAGATACAAGGATCAATACAACTCACGAACTCAAAAGATAATGTATTCCCAACTTCTAGGTCCTACATGGCTCCAAATAATAGAGACATAAAGTTCATGCTCATCGTGAAGACCAAATTAGTGAGACAACCCCGAACCAGAGATGATAAATCCTATCAACAAGATTCAGAATGGGAGAGTAATCAACCCTTCTTTCCCTAAAACCAGAAGTCTATTTTAGAGTATCTGAAGGTAAGTAAGAAAACCCAATATACATTTAAGACAAGTACTATCCCAAACTTACCTCCAATCATGACCGAAACAAAATTCACAACAAGGACTATCAAGTCTCCATTTAAAAGGCTTATGACAAAGAATGGTATTTATTTCAAACATCTATTACAAGAAGGAGAGTAAATACTACATTTCTATAAGCCTCTAAACTGTTAACGATTGTTCCAACATGAGACTATAAATCATCCAAACCCATAACAAGATGTAGTTCTAGTCCATTAATCCCTCAAACAAAACAGTTAATAGCCTTCCACAAGACATGGGATTTCTCAAAGATGAGGAGAGATTATCCTCCATACTTACATGCCCTTACCAGTTCAAGAACATAGTACAGTCTAAAAGACAGAAGTACCACAACCATTCCCACTCATGAATGTTCATGAAGAAGATATCAAAAGAGATTACAAAACAACTAAAACCAAAACTAATCTCTCAAGTCTCTTTCGAGCAGATAGTTCCCAAAAAGAGTTCAAGCATTTTCAAATCCCTGAATACGAATAAAACTTCAAGCTCAGAGTACAAGTACAAAATAAAACTCATCAAATAGACTACAAGTTTAGAATACACAAGTACTGAATTCAAGTATATTCAACTACAAAGATTCAAACAAAAGTTCAGAACTACGACAGATCTCAATACAAAATAAACACGAAGTTCAACTACAGCTCATAGAAACTCCAAGCCACAATGCAGGCTCATAACAAAACACGAAGTTCTCCAGTACAAGTTTGAACACGAAACACGAAGCTCCCAATAAAAGTTCATGAACCATACTAGAAAATGAATGCCAGTTCAGAACAACACCAACCTCGAATAGAAGTTCCAAAATGAAATACATAGCTTCAAACACAAGTTTTACGCATGCATGTCACCATTAAACTAGCACAGATAAAGTTTCCCAAAAACTAACATTACTATGTAATGGATTTTCATCCCAAAATCATAGAGATTTCATAAAAACATGCAAGTAAATAATGAGACAAATCAAACAAAAATTTATCTCATGAGAGCAAGATTGTTTTAATGAATCACTTAGAATAAAACATGAAATCTTAATGGATGGAGCCTATCATGCCTAATAGTTCTTTTGCAAATTCGAAGGAGACTTCCAGCTGAGCTTCCCACTCTTTTTCTTCTCCACGAAAGATCAACAACCAAAAAAATCTTCTTCAATGCCTCATATACATTCCTCTGATTGAAAATAGACCAGAGAAACCAAAAATATCCAAGAAGTGGAAGTCAAACTACTGGTTCAAAGAACCAGATAGCTCCATGCAGAGAAAAATTCACGAGACATGCAAAACCAAACAACCTCCCAAAAATCCACCTCCCTTGTTTCCAAGATGGTTTTCACACAAAAATCAAGGTCCATTAATGCCATTAATCCCAAATCTCCCGCTTATCTCTCCTTGCCACCGCCTCCCAAAAGTGGCTTGGAATGCCATTTCCAATAAAATATGCGATTCCATATTTAGTGAAGCCTCCACATAAGCCCCCACTAAAGTTAATTGGCCTTTGCCAAAACTGGTAGTACCTCCATGCATTAAACCCAAATCAAATCACTTGAATGCCATTGGAACCATCACCTTAGTGCCATGCGACCCCTTAGGTTCCTTTTTAATAGTTTAGGCTAGATTTCCCAAATAGTTAGGTTAGTCTAACTATAATTACCTTAGGTCTTAAACATTTCCATAGGTAATTTCCAACTTAGGTTAGATTAAATTCACAACCATTAGTATTAGGCATTAGGTTAAAATAGTCTAGTATCACCTTAGCAATTTTCTCCCTTATTCATTTAGCATAATAGCTTAGGTTAGGACGTCATCCCAAAAAAATAGAATAAGAAGCTTAGGTTAGACCGAAACCCAAATAAGTAGACATAGCTAGGAAGTAGGTGCTCTTACATAGTTTTGGATACCGTTAGGATATTCCTTTAGTTTTAGGATTCTTATCCCCTTCATAGTCATAAGCAGAATATATTTTGTTTATGCCAATAATGTCCTGCAGAGATCAATTAAAGATCCAAGCACAACATACAACTGAATGAAGGCACATTCACACAAGACCATAAAATTTGTAAAATACAAAAGTTCAGTCCACTATGTCTCTCAAACTATTTAATGTCAATTTACCATTCAGTCTATTAAGAAGATTTAAAACATTCCTTGGATCACTGAAATTGATCCAAGGATGAGTTAGTCAAAAGAGATAAGTTTGCAACTCTCAAAATCAAATTGTAGCTTATCGATAAGAAGTGAAAAAGGATTCTTGCAAGCCATATCATTTTGTTTTAAAGAATCTAAGAGCAGAAATGATTTATCCATAACAAGCATGATTTTCAATAATCAAGGGAACACACCTCATTCAATAAAATCACATGTCAACACTTGTAATGAAAAAGATAAATATAACAATTTTTCCAAGGTGTTACAGAAGGAAAGAGCATTTTATTTTGTTTTAGTGGTAACTAAAATAAATAGCAGAGCATAATATTGAAAATCTTGTATCTTTTGATCGGTTACTCGGTTTTGATTACCATTTTTGGCAAAAATGCTTTTTTTGTGCTCTTTTTATTGAAAATATTTATTTTGAGAATTGAACTATAATTATAAAGTATCATATTATAACACACACTCATTATAAAATGCCAAATATAGAGGAGTGTTGTAATCAACTGTGGACGTAATTTTGGTTGAGCCCATCTTCCTAAAATTTTAGGAGTTTATTTCTTGTATCTATCATGGATTCTGAGAATGATATTATTTTCTTTAAAAAGTGTTGACTTGAAGAGGATATTATAAAGTTTGTGGAAGAAAATAGATCACTCAAGAAGCAAAATTCTCTTCTATAATCACTCATTCATGATAAGGATACACTAATATACTCCCTGCAACAAAAAATATTTATCCTACAACATCGCCATTATATTGTGGACAACCATATCCATGCTCCCAGTCCACTTGCAGTTGTTTCTCTTGTACCCATTAACATTCATCTGCCAGTCTTTGAGCTTGTTCCTGCTCTCGATGCTCCTAAGCCTATGAGGCTTGTTATTGCATGCTCTTCCACATTTGTTCCTATTACAGTAACACATGTTGTGTATCCTACTTTTTCTCATATGCATGGCTCTTTTAAGAATCATACCACTGCATTCAGTTCTCGCATGCTCTATTCTATGGGTTTAACTAGTGGAGGTATTAATAGACATTCAGAGGGTATTGTTTCCCCTATTCCACATTTAAGTGGAATTCTCGCCATGACATTAGTTTTCGAGAAGATACTTCATTGGGATAACACATTGAAAAATATACTATTTTTGTTCACTCGACTCTTTCTAAGGATCATTAGCAACACATGAGTTTTGCACCTTCACTCAGGCTTGAGAAACCTGAGATTTGAGTTGTCAGAACTAATCAACTTGACACATATTCTGATGTTCCTTTGCATACACCCATTGTGAATTTTACACTAATTCATATGTAGGCATCTTCTTCATCAATCTATGTTGATTTGGGGTGGATATCACATCAATCGTGGCGGTGACATAGGCATTCATTGAGAGAACTCTACTGGCATGGCTCCTCCACTATTTGGCCTTTTGCTCCACTTTCTATACTTTCTGCATTGTAATGCTTCTTTTTTGAGCATTTTTCTTTAGTAGGTGTAATTTATCTCTCTTATTTATTGAGAGATTTTGTAACTGTATTTTAGACACTTTTGGTATGTTGACAGTATCTATTGTGGGGGGGTTATTATAGTGAAGTCCAACGTTAGTTTGCCATTTTTTGAGTATTTATTTTGACAACTCATAAAAATTTGTAACGTCACTCTACCCATTCAACAGTATGGAAGGGTGTGGTGTTGATCTTGCTTCTTCAGGTTTTTTGTCCTTTCCTTGTTACCTTGTATTTTCTTAGATCATGACACTCTGGATTTTGTGTCCTTACCTTATTGCTTTGATTATTGTTCTTGGATCATGACACACCTATTTGTAGCAGTTGATCAAATTATGTTTGGTGTTTTTTTGCACTTTTGGCATCACTCCGTTGACAGTCTCCTTGTATGGAGCTATTCTGGTGAAGCCCAGTGTTAGTCTTTTTTTAGTTTTGTGATTGAGTAGTGGTTTCAGACCATAGTGCAGACCAATCTTCTTCAGCATTGTATGATTTTTTGAGCCTAGCTTCTTAGTATTTCATGCAACGGGTTTTTACTCTCTTTACTTTGTTGTTATTGGTTTTAGGTACCTTATGTTGTCCCTTTTTCCCAATTATTGTACATGATTACCTCGTCAGGCCTAGTTTTCAAGACTCATACTATGGACATGCCACTTCTATTTTGGCCCCTATATTCACTTGAGGGGGGGTGTTAGATTATGTATTTACCTTAGCTCATGTTCACATACATAATTTATTTACTTTTATTGTATTTATTCTCACCCACTTATGTGTGTGGATATTTATTTTATCTTATTTAGATATTTGGAGATATTATCTAGTTGTTAGGTATAGTTCTTTCCTTGATCTATGGTCTTGATTAATTCTTTGATGACTAGTTATTTTCTTTATTTATGGTTTGATTTATGACCTTGACTGGTTATTAGATTGTTATTCCTTTCCTATATAAGCAAGGCCCATTGTCATTATATTTCATTGATTTCCATTATAATATATGATATTACTGCTCATTTGTTTGAAAAGGTTTATATAAAGTTATTCTAGAGAATTATTTTCATCTTATTGATCATGGTGTTTGATTAACATCTTTGTTCTTGGTTTGGTACAATATGGTTATCGTTCCTTTTATGATCACACATGATGATGTAGCAGTAAGGTTACTTGTAGCCTATTTCAAAGGTAAAGCACTTCAATGGTACTGAGGATTAAGACTTGGATCTATTACCACCTAGGATGAGCTGGGTATAACTCTTTGCAATTACTTTGAAGATAAGTCAAATCACCTATATCTAGTGGAGAAACTGACAAGAAGAAGAAGGGTGCCCAACGAGTAGATGATTGATTTCAACATCAAATTTTAGAAGACTTGGGATAGAATCCACCTTGTGGTAATACCTAAATCCCAACATTATTTTCTATATTATTTAAAGGTATTGAACAATGATATCTCAGTCATGATTCAATAAACGAGAGGTAGGACCTTACCAACTTCTTATGGTATTGCAGTAAGGGCATAAAATAGTCTTATTCAGGTGCGAAAAGATAGTTCCTAGACCTCTGATGCCCTTGTTCCCAGAAATGTAACAAGCTCCCAATAATTTTTTGGCCCCTATTACTATTCCTGAACAAGAAATGCAATTAGTTGCATCTACATCCTACTCTCGAGTGCAACAAAAGGAGGATGAAGAATTAAAGGATTAGCTCATAAATTTATCAAACAAATTCATATCATTAGAAAAGAAACAGGTGCAAGCCTATAAAGGTAATTCTAATCAGGTGTATTGATAGAATAATCATCCTTGGTAGAATCAATATGGAAACCAAAGATATGTGTCCAAGCAACAAAATTATAGTTATCATGATAACACGCATCGTCCCTTGTAAGGTTTCCCCCCGCGCCTTCTCTTTCTGTACCTAGTACAAGTCAAGTGCTTGTTCTAGTTCAAAATAATTTGGTGTAAGATTCAGAATGGTGCTTCCCTTGCAACATACCTCATAGTCAATATTACTATGTGAATACTATGCATGCCCAAGCCTACATGATCCAGAATGCTTCATCCTGTGAGCCTTTAACAAGTACCTCTAAAGTCAAAAACCAAGGAAGAACATAAGCTCTTCTAGAGGTAAATTTGATGTTCTTTGGCACTGAGGACTTCTATTCAATCAACCAAGTGGTAGATGATACAATAAGACCATGTTCCCAAGTTGCGGATAACAAAAGATATAATACTATAATGTTTGAGTTAGGTGCGTAGGTCACACTCCCAACAACATAGAATGACCCTCAAAAGAAAAAAGACACAACTAAGGAATCCATTAGTAAGAGTTCTCAAATTCATACATAATAGGCCCCATGTAAGGCTCTTGAAGTGGTATGTGCCTCTCCTTTGGAATCAAGCTCCTAATTTAGCTAAAACTCTTGCTTCTACTCCTTAATAGTCAAAAAGGAATATTGTTCCCCAAATGCACAAGCCAGCAGGCCTTCTATTCATAATTTTTGACCATATGAAGAAGATAAATATAAGTGTCACACTGTGGGATGCCCTGACCATTCCATCTAAGTGTGACCTATTGTATGAAGATCTGGCATAACTACTACGTGCTGATCCAGTCATATAGAAGTCGCGTGCTTTTATCAACACCTAAAAAAAGGAGGAGAAACAAGTAAGTAAAATTGTTAAAACCCCACCCTTTTACATTTCCTTAATCATAGGAAAATATCTTCTCCATAATTTCATGATAGACTCATTCGCTAGTACCTTTATTATGCATAGGAATATAGTTGATGTCATAGGTCTTAGGTATAGCCCCTTTACTAAAGTAGTCCTATAACTCGACAAATCAAATGTCAATACCTTAGGATTCATTAAGGATCTTGAGTTGACTGTACGTACCCAAAATTGTAAGGTACTGTATTGTGGAACGATGTAATAAGTGCCCCAATGATGATACAGGTCTCTTCGCAAGGTGTTCGGGATCCAGAAAAGCTTTACAGATATGCATTAACATCCCGCATGCCCCACTTAGCCCCCACGTGCTTTGTTTTCCTTTTTTTTTCCCTCTTTTCTTGGCTTTTTGGTCTTCAGTGATGAAACCACCACCCTAAGCAGGGCGGCGGTCCTGTGCGCATTTTCCAGAACACTCTTTTGATGCGACCCGCGTGAAATATCATGACTCACCAGCTTTTCTTGCCGACTTGAGCATGCATTAATGTTTTTGGTCCCCTGGAATAGTGTTTTTCTTTTGTTTAATGTTTAGGAGTTCAGTTTGGATTTGATTTTTGGATGTTTGGATTCCTATAAATGCATGGTTTGTGCACATGCAAATGGCTCTGAATTTTGCTCCAAAGTTTGCTTTTGAATTTCTTGTTACAACAGTTTTAGTTTTCCTTTGCTTAGGATTCTTAGTTTTCTCATTGAGTGCTTTGGTTAGTATTGTATTGCAGCTGGTAAGCCACATATCCAACTTGTGTAAGTGCAAACATTATTCGGGCCACCATTTTCACTCCAAGTTTCATGTTTTCAGTGCTGTGTCCCTTTAGTTTGCTTAGGATTGGTAGCATAGTTTGTTGCAGGTTTGTTTTAGCTTAGTGTTGCTGTTGGTAAGCCACAGATCCAACTTGTGCAAATAGTATTATTGTTTTGGAGTAGAATAGTCTAGGCAGCCATTAAAGTTGCAGGTTTTGTTCTTCATATAGACTAGTTTCAGGTTCTGGATGCTTTTGTTGCATGATTCGCAGTAGACCTCGCTAGGAATTGCATAGGCCAAGCTCTGTACTCTTGCGCTATCCCTCTCCTATCCGCATTCTATTCTGTCTACATTCTGAAGGCTGTCCATTGATCCAAATATCTATTCATGTTGATACAAGCATTCCACGCTTTTCTGGATTCACGTGAGCACAAAGAACGAAGAGATCATACTGAGGGGACAAGAACACACACACCGTCGGATTCGCCACTGTTCTGCAAAATCCAGGTTCCATCTTTCAAAGTTTTAGTTAGAACTTATCAAATAAAGTAGTTAATCATTTTATTTCAGTTATTTCTATTCTCGATATTGCCAGGGAGGTTGTGGGGATTGATAGTTTCTGAGAAACTATGATTCATTCCTCACCTCTGAGGTAGGATCGAGAATCTTGCAGATAGATTAGTTATTTCGTTGTTTAGAATAGATATACGAAATCACACAGACAAATAGCTACACTCGGCTATTTTGTTTGTTTTACGTTGTTAGTTTAGTTGTCAATTCTAAATATTTTTAAATAGCTGCTTTCTTATAAATTGCCAGAAAATACAAAAAGAAATTACATATGCTAGAAGTGTACTTAGATTTTACTTTATTTTAGTTTGTTTCATTACTGCTTTTGCATGACAATTACGGGACCTAGGGAGCCCAGGGAATACATTTTCGAGCCAATTGTGCCCCAGCCCAATACCGTAGTAGCAATAACTGACATTGACCAAAACCTTAGGATACAAGTCTTCCAAACAACAACAGACTTCCAACAGATCAGGGCACAATTGAGAGGGTTAAACATCGAAGACGACCAAGCACATCTGTTTTGGTCAAATCAGCCAAACTACAGATTACCCTAGAAAATACCCACATGACTGTAGAAGGGCTCGAAAGAGAACAAATATTGGGGTGCGATCCTTTAGTTCCACAGCCAGACGCTGGAGATACCCTCATAGATATAGATACCAGCTTAAGAATTCAAGTTGCTAGAACACCTGTAAGGTATTCTGAGAAAATCGCACAATTGCTGGTTCTAAACGTAGAGGCCGAGAAAGCATACGATTACTGGATACTAGGGATTAGAACTTGATCTCGCGTATGACCATAACAGGACCGCAACAACCAAGAGTCTACGGTTGTGATCCACAAATCCCACAGCCTAACGAATCCGTAAGAGAATTAGACATAGACACTGGCCTACGTAAGTTAGTATTTCAGTCTACTCCGATTCCACCTATCATCATTCAACAGTTATCCCTACTAGACACAACAGCTAACAAAGCTAGAGAATTTTGGACTAGGCCAGAGAATCGTCCATAGAGTTGACTATATTCGCCATATGACCCTATCAGGAGAAATACACGAAACCATCCCGGGTCATTTTCCACGCATCCCACAACCCATAGATCGAATCACGCCAGAGCTCGATATTGATTGGAGCCTTCGAGCAGTCATCCTCGCTGATCGATCTATCACACCAGTCCAAGTTAGAAGGGCCTTCTTTGCCTTAGATTCGCAAATACCATTAGTGCGTGTCGAAGACATTAGACTCCCCAACTAGTTTGTCTGCATATTCTACCCCCACCGGCTGTCTCGGCACGACCTCGGGAGGTCGGGTACGTGGAAGAGTCACTTGTTGATTCTCACGCTCGCCTGTTGCTTTTCCGACGTACAAAATTGGTGAACCCAACGTGAAACAAACATTTCTTTCACCTTCTCTTTGAGAAGTTTCATCTTCTCCAAATCACCTTCGCTCCTTCCCATTATTCTGTGGGTATTCATATACCCCCCGAATATGTCGGGATTCGATGCATACGGCAGACCCCTCTTGGGTCTTGAGGCATACTACGCCCAACAGAATAGGCAGTCATCACCCTCACTCTCAATGTGGGGCAACAACTATTCAACTAATCAGTTGTCAACACAAACACCAAGGACTAGATATAACTCGTCCTTCCAAACAGAGGGGTTGGAGCAACTTGCTCAAACACAAACAGAGCCTTCAGGCTCGAACAATATGACATTAACTGGAGAGTCTGCTTCATCTCCTCAGGTATTACTCAGACCGCCTATTAGTAGACAGTCAGATCCATACTCAGTTCTAGATGACGAGTATTCAATACGTTATCCTAGGAGTGAACAACGCTCTCAAGGCATGTACCCACCTGTAGGAACTTTGCAGATACAGCCCGAGTTCTCTCCTCAAGAAAATTCCCCTATGCCATCACGTATGGAAAATACTCTCAGAGATGCTTGGCAGGATAGTGATCAGTTCATAGCAGGATATCACACACCTCCACAAAGCCATGTTATACAGCAAACGCCACCAAGGCACGATATCGTGGCTTCACCGAACGAAGTCATTTCAACTCTAATAGAAAAGGTTAGAGGATTAGAACTTGCCCAAGCAAGTCAAAATTCGAGAATCATACAAACAGGGAGTTCCAATCCTCCGCACCATCCTAGCCAAGTAGATCTCCTCACAGGAGTAGGCACGTTAGGTATGACTCCTCAATATTCGCAACAAGTGCCAACTAGACCCACTATCGCTAGCACTGTTCCTCCTGGTCCAGTACAGAGCAATCCATTCCTGGATAGTACACCTTCGTACTTAAACATGTACTCCAAATCACCACAAGGGGATATGTACTCATCCCCCGGCATGTTTACTCAAATACAGGGATTGCCTTATGCCCCTGCTAACGCGTACATTACGCCATATCAACAACCCGTTCCGCCACCAACCTCCTCAACAGGCACCATCAATGGTTGAGACGTATGCGATAGGGACTTATTCAGAATATTTAAAGGAGCCTTTAGATTTCGCCATACGAAGCGTTATGCTTCCAAGGCCTCTTCCCGATTTTCCCAAATACAAAGGAGAAGGAGATCCGAATGCGCATATCAAAGCTTACGCTACAGCCATTCGTGAACTACTCCCATGGGATGGGGTTGTTGCTAAAATATTCCCCAAAACGCTGGAAGGCATTGCCCTCGATTGGTATTACAGAATACCCGAAGCTTCCATACATTCATTCAAACAACTCGTGTCTGAGTTCATCAAAGCCTTCGACATGAACAAACTATTAAGGACAGGAATCAGGGAGTTCTTGCACATCAAGCAAGAACATAACGAGTTTGTCGCCCATTTCATCCAAAGGTGGCGCACAGTCCTTTATTCCTCGGCAAGCACTCCAAACATGGATCAGATGGAGCTATGTGATTTATTCCTTCATTCTCTTAGCAGAGAAGTGAAGGAAGAAGTCTAGAAGTTCCCACTAACGACTTATGACGAGGTACTTGAGAGCGCTCTGCGAATTGATCAAGTAGCAATAGATAGTGGCCGTAAGACGTATGGAGCAAATGGGAGGTTAATCACCTCTACTCAAAATACTACAACCACCACAAGCGTCAATCAAGGACCCAAAATCCTTAACAAAAATCGTGGGGTAACAACAGACGGGGTAACTGACCAGCCCAAGAGGGTAAATGTCGTTAATACCCCGTCACAAACAAACAACCAAAGAAACAACAATTTTACCCCGACGATCAATACGGTGGATTTTAATAATCCACAACAACAACAACGGCGAAATCCCATACAAGGACCAAGCCAAAACTCCTTTGGTTATCAAAACCAAAGTCAAAACCAGAAACAACAAAACTTTAGTCCTAATAGGCAACAGTTTGATCGGAATTTTAGGCCACAATACACACCAAACCAACAAAATGGGAATTACAACCCCAATTCTTATTGTGGCTTCCATAAAATTCGGGGTCATGACACTAGAACGTGTCGTGATTATAACAAATTCATACAACGCTTGCCAAATGAACAAAAACAATTTTTTATGGATATGTTCTTAGCAGATCCTACGTCACCAACGGAAAATACCTTCGCAGGGGTAGTTTCCCCTCAGAATGCCCCTCTCAAGATCTTTAATGATCCACTCCCAAATCATGATAACAATAGGTTGAAACCAGCTGGAACAAACAAAGGTGCAATAACAGGAAACAACGATCACGAGACCTCAACCTCGCTAAATCCGTTAGTCGCGCCATAACTAGGAAGTCAACCACGACCTAAGGTAGTTGGATTAGTAGAGTTAGACTCCGAATTACCCGTTGAAGCAATTACGAGAACACAAGAGTATTTCTCTCAACCAAGTCCAAGCCACTTGCCGGAAACAGATAACAGCCAGCAAACCGTAGTAAAACCTATGGGTGCTTATGATCTAATTAATGATCTAACAAAAACCTTCTCGCATATTTCGTTCCTTGATTTACTAAAGAATTCCCCTGCTCACAGGGCTGCTCTTTTAGAGGCATTAGGTTTGGGTCATTTAGTTAGAATCACTCCACCACCAGAAGCGCAAGTAAATCATATAGACTTTGATGTTTATCCTCCGGGACAGGCGGATAGGGATGTTGAATTCATATTCGAAATAAGTAAAATGCCTACAGATGCTGAGATCACACGCCGAGGCGATCCAGCCCTACACTTGTAAGTACAAGTTTATAATAACTATGTAAAACGGGAAATGGTTGATGACGGGGCTGCAGTTAACATAGTCCCTTTCTCTTTTCTCCAAAAATTGGGATATGGAGAAACAAACTATTCTACTACACGAAATACCTTGAGAGGCTACGATAGCCTTAAAGCCACATCGATAGGAACTATAATACTACCGGTCACCTTAGGACCTAAAACAATCCTGACTGAGTTTTATATTATAGATCGGGAAACTAACTATAATATGATCCTCGGCCGGCCCTGGATACATCGAATGAAGGCAATCCCTTCCACGCTATTTCAAGAAGTAAGATTCCTGCATCTGGGAAAGGTATTTGTAGCCAAAGGTGATCCAAAGCCGTTTGACGTACACCTAGCTGATTTAAAGAAAAGACCAGGTATACACTCAGAATTTGAACTTCCAACAAACCAACTTAACAAACCCTCTGACCCAAAGCCAGAGGAAAATTTGATACCTACGACGGATCTTGAAACTACCAACATAGCCTAAACAATTCCAACCCCTAAAGGCAAAACTAAAGAAATAGTATCATTAGGGACTACTGCAAAGATCGTTGAGTTGATAGAACAAGATTCACCAATGTTCTTACCATTCGATTCAGTAGGTATCGGATTTTCCCTAGGTGTTGGTTCCTTGCCAGCAGAAGATCTCTGTATGGTAGAAGTAGAGTGTGCAAAACACAGCAGATACACCTACATCCATACTCCTGGCTAAGTATTGGACTCTCCATTTCGATGGAGCTAAATGCCGTTATGGAGCGGGGGCAGGTATAATTCTTACCTCGCCCGAAGAGAAGGTCCTCCCATTCTCTTTTAAATTAAACTTTGAATGCACAAAAAATAGCGCTGAGTACGAAGCCCTCCTCCTTGGCCTTACCTTAGCCAAAAGAATTGGTATCGATAATATCAGAGTTTTAGGAGACTCGCAATTAGTGGCAAACCAAGTTTCAGAGGTATATGAAACTAAAGCCGAACACTTGCAACTTTACAAAAATGCTGTATTAGATTTAAGCAAGGCGTTCAACTTCATATCCATTGAAGCAATCCCACGAGAAAAAAATCTTCTCACCGATTCAATAGCAACCTCAGCATCACGTTTTACTCCAAACAATGAGCTAGAAGATACTCATTTCACGGTATCCATTCGTAACGAACCATTAATAAAAACAATGATGGATCCTCTTTCAAACGGAAGTAAATCTACCGTCCTAGACCATGTTGGAAATGATGCGGCTACTTTGGATTACTTAAATGCCTTTGCAGCACTACATCTCTCCTATCACACGCTAGATTTATCTCTGATCTCGCATTCATCTTCCTACTTCGGAAATCCCGTAATGAATCTTCCCTCACAAAAGGAACCTAATATATACGCGGTGGAAAACGGGGATGATATAGATCTACCTCCGGCACCACCTGAGTTCGAAGAGGGTAATGCCTCTTTAATTGAAGAAACAATCGATGTCAATATCGGAACGGAATATGAACCAAGAATTCTAAAGTTAGGTTCTTCGTTAACCCCAGAGGAAGTGGAAATACATACTCAGGTTCTCAAAGAACACCAAAAGGCATTTGCATTTAATTACAAAGAGATGACAGGAGTCGCACCCCACATTGTGGTACACAACCTCGTCACTAGATCAGATGCAAAGCCAATTAAACAAAAATCAAGACCCATGAAGCCCAAAGTAGCCCTCATGGTAAAAGAGGAGGTAATAAAACTCCTTTAGGTAGGATTCATCAAGCCAGTTGACTACTCCCAATGGGTATCTAACATCGTTCCCATTCTCAAGAAGAATGGAAAGATACGCATTTGCATAGACTTCCGAGACATCAACAAAGCGTGTCCTAAGGACGACTTCCCATTACCATCCATGGATGAGGACGCTTACAGAGAAGCACGTCTTTCTCAATTAGAAAGTCTGGATGAAGCTAGGTTAGACGCTAAACAACGACATAGAGTCTATGCCGACCGGATGTGCCGGCAGTACAACAAGAAGGTCTATGAACGTGACATATACGAAGGTGACCTAGTTCTAAGGTTAGACAGCCGGATCGACAAGAAGACCGGCGAAGGAAGGAAATTCCGGCCCAAATGGTTGGGCCCGTACCGAGTCACAAAGGACTACGGAAATGGTGCATACCTCTTATGCACGCTAGAAGGTGAGGAGTTTGGCGAAACAGTCAATTCTCTCCACCTCAAGCGTTTCTACGCGTAAGCAACTAACGCTACCTATATAACTATCTACATTGCATCTTCATATAGAATTAGGATCATTTTGTCCACTTGTTCTTACACAAATTGTGATCAGGGAATCTATTCTCAAAGCAACTTATTTCAAACTCGTGATGTTTCTGGCATAAAGTTCTTTAATCATACTTCTCCTTCTTCGATATCATCAATCAACTCATAATATTTTATCAAACAAAATCAGACATGACGAAGTCCTAACGGTAACCATACCAAGATCTGCATGTTCGTTCTTGCTTTGATTTCTTCTTAGGATAGGTGTCTTGCCTATGGTATGTTCTAGAAGCTTCATGGTGTCACATCTATCCCATATGCACATCTCTTTGGAAATAAGAATATACTGACATCTTACTCAAATAGACAAGTCAAGAAGTGATTAAACAGAAAATTTTATTTTTACACATTTCCTTGCCCCACCAACCTTCGGTGATAAGCTTGCGTCTCTTACTAGTGATGTAGGGTTGGGAAAGGATGGAGATTCCCTTACTCGCCTATGCCTTGCCCATGGTGATAAACCCATGTTTCTTACAGGTAGCATGGGGCAAAGTGTAGGGGGTCCTCTAAACAAAGTAAATGTTAAAAGGTCATAAACAATCAATTCAAACTTTGAGTCAATAACGAATGAATCAGATGTTCAAAAATTCCAGGAGAGTTAAAAATCCTAAAAACCCATATTTTGTCTACTATGTGGCCATCTACGGGTCTAAGTCTGGATAAACCGCAAAGCAAGTTGCATCCAAAACTATGAAGTCATTCAGGTAGAATAAAGCTTGTAGTTTTCATTTGGTTCCACCAAAGCTTCGTCTGTCTTTCACCACTATCACTTCACCATATTCCATAACTTGTGCCCTTCTTGGCTCTTGGTGATGAGCCCTCGCATCTTACTATTTGCGTGGATTTAGGAGTGGGGCAAGTTTATCTATTCATCATACTGATTATTTTCATCACTTTGCCAAAATAAATCATGAGGTATCCAAATTGCTCACAGAAACTAAGATTTAAGATCACAATATATCTACAAAATCATTTATCAGCATCATGAAACACAAAAAGAAAGAAAACATTTGCATCATCTGTTTTCCATTGCATACATTCTAAAAAGCATATAATACATACATCATAGTATACACGAAGCAGTTGGAAATAAAGAAAGTAGAATATAAATGACAAGTTTTGATCCAAAATCGGCGCATATATATAAATAATCAATATTTGTATACAATGCCATCATGCACTAGGCATGGTCAAAACGCTCAAAGAGCCCGTAATACACAAAAGAATCTATAACACAAAAGATGCATAGGGGCCAAGTGGCCTCTCAACCCCTACGCGATCCCGCTGAAGGTGCGCGCCCTCGCCTAGGACTCCGGCTACGCTGGCGCTCTGAATGGACAGAGGGCTCAGGGTCCCGAGGGGCGGTCATGGTCTCGCCATGAGAGCGGCTCCTCATAAGACGCTCGGCTGTCCTATAGCCTGCCAACTCTGTATGGAGAGTTGACACCATCTTGGCCACATGCCAAATGGGAGCGAAGACGTTAGTGTGCCTACCAGCTGCTGAGGGCTGTCTGGCATCCACAGATAACTCCGCACGGGTCTTATCCATAGGGATCATCAGAGAATCGACGCAAACCCTATGGATTAGATCCTGCCACTCATCAACAGTCTCTGCAAAGCAAAGAAAGAAAAACGAATTAGGAACTAGGCAAGAGGTTAAAGTGTACACAATACAAATATAAGGAGAGTTAACATTCAAAGAAAAATCCTAAAACAAACAAGCATTGAAAGGAGGAGAGGATGATTTACTCGGATCACCAGGCCTCCAAGATGGGTCACCAGGGCCAGCACCTGCTGCTGATGCCGTTGCTGACTGAGGCGCTGCTCCTGTAGTTGGGGCAACATAACACCCCGCAACGGACTCATCATCTCCACCATGGCCCCGGGAGAGTGGCTCCTCGGAAGCCACGGTCTCTCTCTGCACTCTGCTCCTCCCTCTCTGCCCTCAGAATGTCCTGAGTATCATGCCACTCAAGATCGCTCTCGTCCGTCTGCTCCTCTGACCCTCCCTCTGTGTGCTCCTCAGAATCGGAGTCGATATCTATGGGGTCGTCACTGCTATGAGCAGGACCTGCAGTAATCTGAAGTAATGGTGCCTGAGGCACACCAGCTCTCCCTCTAGCCCGAACTATCCCCCTGGCTGTAATAGGAATGCCAGGGGTAACCACAGTCCAACCACGGCCTCTAGGCCCCCCTCTAGCCTCTCGGACTGATCTATAAACAGGTGCTACTGGAGGAAGCATAACCGCGTATGGGAGGCCAAACTGCTGAGGAACCCTGCTGAAGGGGTGTACCTCTACCCGTCCCACACGATCGATAAGCTGCCCTGTGATGGAGCAGGAGACCAATGTCGTGGTCTCCTCTCCCCGTATACCGGCCATAAGCTGGTACGGTGTAGCCTCCATGTCTGCCATGGTAAGGGTGGCTACTGGCTGGTGAGGTGCTCTGAGCACTGACATATCTGACCATCGGGCTGCCCTCACCGCCCCGGAATCTGCCACCTCCACGCCTCTGCCATACGGAATGAAGCGCTCATACACCCAACTCATGACTAGAGTGGGGTGGCTCAAGGACTGTCCCTGCAATCGGACCACCCTGTATAAGTCATGGTAGGTGGTCCCCAAAATGTCCGCGCCCCAGGCGTATTTCCGGCCATGTCCCTCTATTTGTGTAATGATGGGGCCCCAGCAATATAATAAGGTGTCCCCTCCCTTGTCCCCGATGAGTCTCGAGGCAAGGATCCCCATAATAGCCTGTCGAAAGATAGGGATGGGCAAAGAAGGAATGGATCTGACTCGGACTCCCTTCTTCGGCCCCGTAGAAATGGCTGCATCCCCCATATAACCAGCCCACTAAGCTATCTGTGCCCTGGAACTAGCTGTCTCCAGTTTAAGTCTCCTCCCAATGATCGGGACCCCCAGAATGTGGTAAACATCCTCCAAAGTGATGGTCCACTCACCACGGACCCCTGGCAGTCGGAAGGTGTTCCGATCTGCATCCCAATATGAAAATAGGTCACAAAGAATGTGACTGGATGGAGCAACGTGGGGCACACGCGATATACGCAATATGCCGGCCCTCTGCAATGTGTCCTCCTCATCTGCTGAGAGGGCATCCAATACCCCGGGCAGCCAGTCGCACTCTCTCTCCCATCTCCATCTAATGTACTCCTCTTTTGCCTGCATACGCCCAAAAACACACAAAGAAGAGTAAGTTAGTATCTAAACAATATCAAGAGAAGCATAAAAACACGTACAAATGCAAAAAAAATACAAGTACAAGCTTTCAAAATAGGTTCTTTTGCATTCTGTTCAGAACCGCTGCCCTGAGCAGGGGGCGGTTTTGTAACCACTGCCTTAAAGGAGGCGGTCTCGTGACCGCCGCCCTGTACAGGGCAGCGGTCGTGTAACCGCCACCTTGTCCAGGGCGGCGGTCACGGTCCGAAAACCCACGCGGGTTTTTGGGCTTAAAAAGCCCAAAAAATGCAAAAAAATGACTATTTTAATCAAAAATGGGGCCTACCCAGTAGGCGCCCCCCCTAGATGGACCCTTTAAACTAAACATTTTCGAAAATAACCCCCCCATTGCAAAGAATTTAACATTTCAAATCAGAAGGGGGAAAAACACAAAATTGAAGAAAACCAACCTGTGATCTCGCGGGGTGGCGTTCCGCACGTGGAGGCATGATCTCTATCTCACTGCGGAGGTTTTGACTCTACTCGCGTGAGAAACCGTCACCGTGGGTCCCAGAGCTCAAAATCTACCAAATCAACTCGCGCAAATGAATAGGAAAATGGGCCCACTTTCATATATATAACGCCCTGATTCGTTTTAAATATCTTTTTCACAGGTTCGGAGAGCCGACGGAGGTAAGTTTCTATCCTCACACTAATGGTACGTCCTCTTCCCCTATTGTTTTAGCGTTTATTTTCCAAATTATTGTATCTATTTGCACTTGAGTTCTCTTTTCTTTTTGCAGGTGGCGGGAATTTTGGATGGCGTCATTTCAACACACGGGCGTGTAAGGTATAACTTCTAACTTCCCATTTCGGGATGGCCATACTCGGACCCACCGTTTTACGCCTCTTCATGGCTAAAACGCTTCTCTGAGGGGGCAATATGTACGTACCCAAAATTGTAAGGTACTGTACTGCGGAACGGTGTAATAAGTGCCCCAATGATGATACAGGTCTCTTCACAAGGTGTTCGGGATCCAGAAAAGCTTTCCAGATATGCGTTAACATCCCGCATGCCCCACTTAGCCCCCGCGTGCTTTGTTTTCCTTTTTTTTCCCTCTTTTCTTGGCTTTTTGGTCTTCAGTGACGAAACCTCCGCCCTGAACAGGGTGGCGGTCCTGTAACCGCCGCCCTAAGTAGGGCAGCGGTCCTATGCGCGTTTTCCAGAACGCTCTTTTGACGCGACCCGCGTGAAATATCATGACTCACTAGCTTTTCTTGCCGACTTGAGCATGCATTAATGTTTTTGGTCCCCTGGAATAGTGTTTTTCTTTTGTTTAATGTTTAGGAGTTCAGTTTGGATTTGATTTTTGGATGTTTGGATTCCTATAAATGCATGGTTTGTGCACATGTAAATGGCTCTGAATTTTTCTCCAAAGTTTGCTTTTGAATTTCTTGTTACAGCAGTTTTAGTTTTCCTTTGCTTAGGATTCTTAGTTTTCTCATTGAGTGCTTTGGTTAGTATTGTATTGCAGCTGGTAAGCCACATATCCAACTTGTGCAAGTGCAAACATTATTCGGGCCACCATTTTCACTCCAAGTTTCATGTTTTCAGTGCTGTGTCCCTTTAGTTTGCTTAGGATTGGTAGCATAGTTTGTTGCAGGTTTGTTTTAGCTTTGTGTTGCTGTTGGTAAGCCACAGATCCAACTTGTGCAAACAGTATTATTGTTTTGGAGTAGAATAGTCTAGGTAGCCATTAAAGTTACAGGTTTTGTTCTTCATACAGACTAGTTTCAGGTTCTGGACGCTTTTGTTGCATGATTCGCAGTAGACCCCGCTAGGAATTGTATAGGCCAAGCTCTGTACTCTTGCGCTATCCCTCTCCTATCCGCATTCTATTCTGTCTGCATTCTGAAGGTTGTCCATTGATCCAAATATCTATTCCTATTGATACAAGCATTCCACGCTTTTCTGGATTCATGTGAGCACAAAGAACGAAGAGATCATACTGAGGGGACAAGAACACACACACCGTTGGATTCGCCACTGTTCTGCGAAATCCAGGTTCCATCTTTCAAATTTTTAGTTAGAACTTATCAAATAAAGTAGTTAATCATTTTATTTCAGTTATTTCTATTCTCGATATTGCCAGGGAGGTTGTGGGGATTGATAGTTTCTGAGAAACTATGATTCATTCCTCACCTCTGAGGTAGGATCGAGAATCTTGCAGATAGATTAGTTATTTCGTTGTTTAGAATAGATATACGAAATCACACAGACAAATAGCTACACTCGGCTATTTTGTTTGTTTTACGTTGTTAGTTTAGTTGTCAATTCTAAATATTTTTAAATAGCTGCTTTCTTATAAATTGCCAGAAAATACAAAAAGAAATTATATATGCTAGAAGTATACTTAGATTTTACTTTATTTTAGTTTGTTTCATTACTGCTTTTGCATGACAATTACGGGACCTAGGGAGCCCAAGGAATACATTTTCGAGCCAATTGTGCCCCAGCCCAATACCGTAGTGGCAATAACTGATATTGACCAAAACCTTAGGATACAAGTCTTCCAAACAACAACAGACTTCCAACAGATCAGGGCACAGTTGAGAGGGTTAAACATCGAAGACGACCAAGCACATCTGTTTTGGTCAAATCAGCCAAACTACAGATTACCCTAGAATATACCCACATGACTGTAGAAGGGCTCGAAAGAGAACAAATATTCGGGTGTGATCCTTTAGTTCCACAGCCAGACGCTGGAGATACCCTCATAGATATAGATACCAGCTTAAGAATTCAAGTTGCTAGAACACCTGTAAGGTATTCTGAGAAAATCGCACAATTGTTGGTTCTAAACGTAGAGGCCGAGAAAGCATACGATTACTGGATACTAGGGATTAGAACTTGATCTCGCGTATGACCATAACAGGACCACAACAACCAAGAGTCTACGGTTGTGATCCACAAATCCCACAGCCTAACGAATCTGTAAGAGAATTAGACATAGACACTGGCCTACGTAAGTTAGTATTTCAGTCTACTCCGATTCCACCTATCATCATTCAACAGTTATCCCTACTAGACACAAAAGCTAACGAAGCTAGAGAATTTTGGACTAGGCCAAAGAATCGTCCATAGAGTTGACTATATTCGCCATATGACCCTATCAGGAGAAATACACGAAACCATCCCGGGTCATTTTCCACGCATCCCACAACCCATAGATCGAATCACGCCAGAGCTCGATATTGATTGGAGCCTTCGAGCAGTCATCCTCGCTGATCGATCTATCACACCAGTCCAAGTTAGAAGGGCCTTCTTTGCCTTAGATTCACAAATACCATTAGTGCGTGTCGAAGACATTAGACTCCCCAACTAGTTTGTCTGCATATTCTACCCCCACCGGATGTCTCGGCACGACCTCGGGAGGTCGGGTACGTGGAAGAGTCACTTGTTGATTCTCACGCTCGCCTGTTGCTTTTCTGACATACATTGACCCTTCATGCATGTCCAAGTTTAAAAATTACTCAAGATGTGTCAGTCATTGACTTACCTCCATTGTTTGTCATATGTATGTCAAGAGATTTTCCATACATGTTGAGCCTATATTTTCATATCTTGTAGAGCCATATGTCCCATCCCCTCTCCAAGCCAATTATTTAATCCAAGAAAAAGCTTAAATTCTCGCAGAGAAACCTCTTCCACCCTCTATTTCTGACCTAGTACTTGATGAATGGGTAGAAAGGCATCATAAATTTGATCCATATTCTGAAGAACTAGAGGCTTATGAAACTGGGCTTGGTACTTACTAAATTCTTAAAGAAAACATTGTGCTTCCACGTGCACTCAAGGAATACCAAGTTAAACCTAGCCTATGGAAGTTATAACTTGATGGTTCTAGAAGAAGAAATGGCGTGGGAGAAGGAGTTTCTCTCATTTCTCCCAAGGATGAGAAATTATTCTTCACGCATAGGTTGCAATTTACATGCTCCAATAATGTGGTATAATATGAGGTGTTAGTGCATGGTCTAATGATTACTGAAAAGAAGAAAATTAATGCACTACAAATATTTGGGGATATATAGTTGGTCATCCATCAAGTTACCAAAAAGTTCTTAACAAAGAATAAGCTTCTAAAAGATTATAAACATAGATTTTGGGACCTCATTGAGAGATTTGATTCTCTAAACCTGTAGGTGGTGCTGCATAAAATTAATAGGGAGTTTGATCAAATGGCCGTGCTCGGTTCACAATTCACTCCCTCTGAGGAATTTTTCAAAGGAAACACTCGACATATTAAGATGGTAATCAGGCCATCCATTCCAAACAACAATACCATTTGGAAAGTGTTTGATAATGATCTGCATAGATCATCGATTTCATCCAAAATTAAGCTAAGTTCTCATCAAGCATGTAAGTTGACTTGCATGACAACTATGGTGATCAAGTAATACAGCCAAAGAAAAAAAAATTTCCTAAATGGATGGTGACCTTAGAGAAAATTTTTAGCCTTCATGATGAGTTCAAAGGTGAAGAAAATTATATGCACGCCACGTAAGAAGACTACTCCCTAGCCATTACTGTGCATGGAATGGAGTTACTACTTAGAAAGGCTTACGTGCATGATGAAAGGCAAGCCTTCATCTCTCTGTGTCAACAATACAGTGATATCTTCTCATGGGAGTATGAAGACCTCAAAGGTTTTAATCCAAGTGTTTCTTAACACTCCATTGACCTTGATCCTGGTGTTAAACCCATTAGACAGAAGCAACGTCCAGTCAATCCAAAGATAGAACCCCTCATGAGAAATAATTTATCCAAACTCATTGAGGAAAAAATTATTTTTCCCATCAAATACTCTACTTAGGTCATGAATCTAGTTCTAGTGCACAAAAATAATGGTGAAATCAGACTTTGTGTTGATTTCAGAGATTTGTACAAGGCATCTCTAAAGAATCGTTATCCTTTTCCTTCAATGGAGAAGATTTTGTAGACTGTGGCTAACATGCAGAGGTTCTCAATATTATATGGATATTCAAGTTTCAATCAAATCCTAGTCAAGGAAGAGGATCGATTAAAAATGACATTTATAACCAAGTGGGGAACATATGCATATCAAAAAATTCCCTTTGGTCTGTCAAATATAGGCACAATATTTTAGCGTGCCATGGACATTTCCTTCAAAGGCTACATCAATGAGTTCATATTGGTTTACCTTGATGACATAATAGTCTTCTTAAAGTAGAGCATGGATCATATGTCACACCTGGATAAAGTATTTGAGAGATACACAAAGTATGGGGTGTCTCTTAACCCCAATAAATGTAATTTTGTGGTGTCTCAGGGAAATCTCTTGGGCCATGTGGTTTCAAAGGATAGTATCACAATTGATCATGAGTAGGTTTCGGCCATCGTAGGTCTTTACCTACTAGCACACAAAAAATCCTTGTAGTCCTTCCTTGGTAAGATTAACTTTGTTAGGAATTTTATCCCTAACTTTCAAGGACTGGCTTAGCCCATCACCTTAATGCTCAAGAAGGACATAGCCTTCAGATGGACAGAACAAGGAAGAGAAGGCTTTAGAAAAATCAACAAATAAATTTCTTGTTCACCAGCACTCATCAACCAAGATTGTTCCAAGGATTTCATCCTTTATGCTTATGGAATTGATACTAGTGTTCTTGTTGTCCTAACACAAGAAAATGAAAAAAGAGCTAGAACAACCAGTGGCTTTCTTCAGCTAGATGCTGAAGGATTACAAATTAAGACACAATCACATGGAGATGAATGCATTTTCCATCATGCACATGCTCAAGAAATTCAAACTTATACTTTCCATAAATCATATCAAGGTATTAGTCTCCCACTCTTCTGTTAGAGAATTCATCATGGGAGTAGAGATCGATGAAAAGAGAGCATGATGGGTGACCAAAATCATGGAGTATGATGTGACTATCAAAGCCACAAAACTTGTAAGAGATAGCATGCTCTATAGGGAGATTGTTGAGGATGCATAGAATGAATATGAGACGTCATTGGTTTTGGATGCAGATCTTCTGCACACAGAACTTGAGCAAAATATAGATCCTGGTGCACATGACTAGATGAAAGACATGATCACATTCCTTTCCAAGGGTGCATACCCTCATAGTTTAAACAAGTAAAAGAGAATACATATGAGGTTACAATCTATCCCTTATGTTTTGGTTGATGGACTTATCTTCAAGAAGAATCTTGATGGTGTGTTGTTAAGATGTATCAATGGCACGTAAACTAAAAAATGTGTTAGTAGAATTTCATGATGGGTTCTCTTATGGAAACTTTTCTACCAAAACTATAGCAATGAATATCATAATGTTAGGTATCTTCTAGCTTACTCTATTTGCAACACACACAAGTGGGTCACAAAATGTAAGGAATGGGATTTCTTTGTAAGAAATAAAAAATTCACAATGGTTCCCCTTCGACCCATCCAAGTGGATCATAATTTTTCACAATGGGGTCTTGACTTCATAGGCATGATCAATCCACCTTCAAACATTAGAAACAAGTGGGTGCTGACAGCTACTGACTATTTCACCAAATGGATAGAAGCTATCACACTCAAGTAATCAACCGAGTCAGTCATCCTTAACTTTATCAAGGGTATAGTAACAAGGTTTGGTGTCCATTGAACCATTATCTCTAATAATGCAAAATCCTTGTTACTAAAATCACTGATTGGGAGCTAAATCTGAGCATCTACCTAAAGACATCTTCTAACCATTACCCTCAGGGAAACGGTTTGGTAGAGTTAAAAAACAAGAACCCAATCAGAATCATGAAGTGCACAATGAACATCAGCCAAAGAACGTGGTAGAAAAAAGTCTCATGAACACTCTAAGCATATAGAATCACATTCAAAAAGGAAATAGGAACTTCACCTTATAAGCTTGTCTATGGTAAGGTGGTTACCCTTCCTTTGACACTAGACTTAAATTCATTAGTGCTTGCCCAACAACTAGAATTCTAAGGTGCAAACTAGAGAGAAATCAAAATGGTAGAGCTGGTTAATCTTGAAGAACTAAGGAACTTTGTCATGATCAAGCTAGAACATCATTATCAAGCAAAAAAGAAATGGTTTAATAGAAAGGCTAGGCCCCAAGCTTTCAACGTTGGGGAATTAGTTCTAAGATGGGATGCTGATAGAGCTAAACCATGACACCATTCAAAGTTTGATACACTTTCGAGTGGCCCATACGTCATCAGTTCATGCAAAGAGGCTAACTCTTTTTAGTTAACTCATCTTGATGGAAGCGCGTTGTAGATCCCAATAAATGAGATCTATCTCAAACCCTTCCATTAAGTTTGTTGTATCATTTTGTATATATTAGAGTAGATTCAATTCTTCCAAGTGCGTCATGCACACATTGTTTGTTTCTACATAGTTATTTTCTTGTGCATGCTCTTCTTTTTCTTCCAAAATACAAATCTTCTTTCAAGAAGTTGCAAGATTCAAAATCGAGTCAAGAATGATCCTTCAAGTGACTTCAGGGACAGTTATTCAAATAAATACGTAGTAGAATCCATGCCTAATGGATTTTTTAGGATACTAATCTCCTTCATCTAGCAGGTAGATGGCCTCAAAATTTTCCAAAAAATAACTCTCCTAGTGATTTGGATAACTTATATACATCTTGTGGCTCTGATCTCTTCATTACAATGTTATGCATGATCAAGTTCCCTTGCCACATTCGTTTCTTTTACTCGCGCACCCTTGTGCACTTCCACTTATTCCCTTCCTTTCCTTTTCTTCTTTGTTCCATCTTCCCCTTACGTGTGTCTTCTACACGTTCACCTTCTTCCTAGTAGCCATTCACCCTATGTGTGCACCTTTCACGTGTTTCAATAAGCTAAGTCCCTGGCCCTCGCACATGCCCTCACATCATATTATAATGGTTACACCTTAACCATGCATTCTTTTCTCACTAGCTTTCCTCATTTCCCTATGTGCATCGTGCATGCATTCCTCTACACCTTTGTCTATTTTGTTTCACACACCCTTCCCTCATGTCATCCTTTGCACCCTTATGTTCCAGGTCATCTTATGACATGCTTGATTTTTCCACACACAACTAATCAAAGCACACTAATAGGGTTGTAAATCATTACAACAAATCAGTGGGTGACATATGGCTAAAATGAAAAATATTTTCCATATTTGGCCATTCTTTCAGCCAATTCACACATGCCACGTGTCTTCTACGTGTAGGAGGCTCTGACATCCCCTAACAGTTGTATTTTTTCTACAAAGCTTCAATCAGGATGCACCTGGACTTTTCAGAGATATTCTAACATCAACCACAATGTTAGATATTCAAATTCAAATTCTTCATGTATCTGGTAGGTAAAAATGGGAAAATGTCTCTCTGGTCATTAATGAGTAGATCTGATTACTTCAACCACCTAATTTGATATGATCCACCCTCCTTCCTCCTCCAACATGCTAAACAAACCTAGGGAAGTGCATTTGATAGATTCTTAGGTGGATTTATAGGCATTTAATACTTCTTTTGGGTGGTTGTATTTCAAATTTAGGTTCTCCCTCCTTTTCTCCTCCTATAGATTCATATGTAAATGCAATATTTGGGCTCATTATTAATTTTGGATGATCTAAATCCTTATGTGTTTTGGCTAAGGACTTCATATTTTCTATATTCTAGTTGCAGACCTCTAAATCTGGCTCATGCATATGGATATTGGTCTCTATCACCATTATAATATCTCTGTGCATTTGTGTAAGTAATAAAAGCATCATTTTGTGACTATTCTCTATCCGAACATGTTTTCATTTATTTTTCTTTCCTTTATTTTACATTTTGAGTTTATTGTGCCACTTCACAAACCCCTATAGTTCCTTATTTAGTCATGTTCTATGAGAATGATGTCGTAAACATGTTTTCAACTGTGTTACTCTTTCCTAGCCTCGTTTCATGCATCCTCTTTTTGTTCCCTCCCAAGATAGATAGTTTTCATTCCTCTCTTTCTAGTGCTATCACCTTGTTATCCCCCTATCCCTGGTCCCTTGGCATTTATTAACTTAGTTACCCTTTCAGCACAAGGAGTAGCAATAGTAGTAGAAATAGATAGAGGAACTGACCTTCTCTGGAAATCCTTCTCAAGCGTGCAAGGTCCCACAACTTGGAGATAGCTCCATTGTGATCTCAAATAGCTCGGCTCTTCCAGATCCAAGACATGGGTGTAAGTTTAAAGACCAACACATGCCAATTTTTACTTTCTTTCCACTTAAAGTTAGCGGTGGCTTCTAATAAATTTCAAAATTTAAATTTCCAATTACATCATAAGTGGCATTTAATTCTTACCATTCCACTAACCCTGCCTTATTAATTCCAACCATAGTTAGGGTACTGATTAGGGCTTAGGATCCCCCTACCTTTGATAAGTTAGGATCAAATATTATTTAATATTAATATCTTAACGTTAGCTTAGGTTATTAATACTTGATCTCATGTACATAGGATTTAGTTAGGTCCTTAAAAATTTATATTTCACCTGAGTATAGGTTAGGTATAAATCAACAACAAATAAAAGACCTTTCCAAAATTTTATTGTTCACATTATTAAACATGTTTGATATGAACCAATCCTTCCAAGCATACAAAATCCTTTATCACAGTAACAAATTTATACACAAACTAAGATTAGAATCACTGGAACCAGATCAATATTGAAATTCAAATTCTAGAACAAATATAAACTCAAGTAATCAAAATATTAAATTCATATTCATAGATTGATTTAGGAGAATGCCTTGGATACTTGTGACTGATCCAAGGTGCTATCCTAATCTGATATCAATACAAAGTTAAGATTTACTTCTAGACAATAATAGTTTTCCCGATTACCAGATCACCTAATGATTCTAAGAACTTGATTTAAACTTTCCACAAGCTGAAACCAATAAGTTTATTTCTCAAACCAGTTAGGTAAAGATCACAACATTAGTACAAGTATTGCCATATGATTGATTGATAGCATAGATTTCATCAGAAAATGATACCTTTCTAGCAACATGATTTAAGCAGTTCAACATAGCACACACTCAAGAACAAAATCACATTTTTATGTTGTCAATCAATCCACAAGAAATAAAGTACAAATGTAAGACAATTGAGGCATTACAACAAGAGGAAATACAATTTCTAGATCTTGTGGGCACGGTCTACACAAGCCCCAAAATATTCCATAATATAGAGGGATAGAATATATAGTTGAGAACATGCATATGTGTGAGATAATATGGCATGCTAAGGGGATTGTAGCTCCAGATTAAATGAAAAGTTAGTTTGTAACTACATTGTAAGGGCACACACATAGTTGGTATAGGAAATTTCATCCATACCAAACATTTGTATATTATATTGCACTGCAGGATGCTCTCTTAAAAGAGTTTTATATCCCTTAATTTGATAAGAAGAGCATTAACACATGGAAGGACATCATTTAGGGCATGACTGAGAGTGTTCAAGAGTATGATGCATGTTTAAAAACCATTTTGTTGAACTTATATTATGAAATTCACCCAAGAAAACATGTTTAATTGTTCATTGGAGGACTGAACATGCCTTTTACTAGGGCACTCTCACACAAGACTTATACGGATCCACACAAGGAACTTGAAGTAGCTCTGCACGCTCAAGAAATTGGGAGTGTAGACACATGAGTCAACCCTTTTTTTGGAGGACCTGATTATATTTATGGATAAAAAATTATAGAAATTATCACCAAACTCAACACATGAGACATGTAGTGGAATTTGGTGCACAAATTTTGAAGTAGATGGTGATACTAAGGATAGCTTCCCTTGTAATTCGGTGCACACCATGTTGCTAGAATATGAAATATATCACATGGATCATGATTCAAGTAGGTTCCCATTGTTGCATTGTGTGATAAGGAATAACATATCCTGGTACTACAATATTTTTCGGTCTACCACTCATGATAATGAGAATAACAGGTTAATTGATTAGATTCATGATGTTATTGATATTGGTCTACGTCAGACCAGTGTTGTAAATAATTATAAGGAATAAGGTGAGCATCATGATCATAATCACAATGAAGGGCCTTCTAATGGAGGATGAGGAAGAGGTTGAGGTTATCATGGAGGATTCAGAGGATGGGTTCATGGAGGTGGAAGAAGTGAATTTCCATGAGGAACATGTTATACATGTGGATCCACTGATCACTACAGGCGTGAATGCCCTTAGAATATTTTTTTTTCTTTTTTCAGAAAGAACCATAACCATGAAGAATGTTCAGAAGGTGTATGAACAATTTAGTAAGAAGCACACGAAAGATAAGGGCACAAGAATTGTTAGATTACAATTTGTTGTGGAAGATCATTAGATGCCAAAGTTAGCCTTATCTTGATTTAGTACCCATGAAGATCATTACGTGCACTAAGGTTATGTGCGCCAGGAAAGTTCCAAAGTAGAATCATGCCATTACAAAGGAGGAGGTATTGTTATCACTGAATCACAACACCCTATGGTTTATACAAGTGTATTTGATTGAGCTCACAGTGTGATTGGATAACATGGGTGCTATCTCCAAGTTGTGGGACTTGCTTCTTGAGATAGATCTCCATAGAAAGTTGGCTCTTGCTCCTAAACTACCTGCCATAATCTACTCTAATATAGGAAAAAATATCTATCCTAATATAACTTTCCAAGGGACCAAGGAGAGAGAATGTGTGAAAACAAAGCCTACACTAAAGCGGTGATACACCAAAAAAGCAGAGGATGAGGGTAGCCTTCCAATGTGTGAAAAGTGGAAGCAAAATTCATGCCAAAAGAGGTGATCACATTTCTTCACAATCTAGACAAAATGCATTCACAACAACATTTCATACACAAAAAATGATAATGGATTCCTGCAAGAGCATAAGATAGACACAATATATATGCAATGAGATTTATGGGGAAGAATAATGCAACAAACACATCAGGGGAAGATACATCCACAAAATTGAATCTATTACTTCATGAGTATGCACAATCAAATTTATTACAAAATATGTGTCTGGATCATCATTCAAGGAGTCACCTACAAGGGCTTGCAGTGCATTGGCTTCACAAAAAAAAATTGATAGATTTTTTATACACAAAAACTACATCCTTTACAATGAGCCCAACACTCCAATTTATAGAATTCTTAGAGGAGAGAGAGAGGGAGGGAAAATGAAAATCCCAAAATATGTCTTCTCACCACTTGAAAGAGGTAGTAAATGAAGTGAAATGATGTTCTGTTTCTTACAACAGGCTCATCATCCTGTCCCATGACTTTCATAAGTGGGAAATGTCATCCCTTGCTTCACTTAATGCCACCAACTACCAAATAAAACACTATTCTGAACTGGGCACATAGTATGTGAAATCACCATCAATTCCTTGTCAAATCCTGAATTTCTTGATTTTTTTGCATTGGCCTTAGAGCCATAATTCTGTTGCGGTACTAATTTTGTGAGATTTTGTTGAGAAATGCAAAAGATATGGAATTCTGAGTGGAGGCAGCTATTTTGTATTTTCCAGGAACTTCTATCATTTGACGAGACTGGGTATTTAATTGACTAGAGATGGATATGTTTCTTTAATTTTCATACATCTACCCTCATTAAAATTAAGAAATATGTGGCATAAAGGACGTTGTACACGTTCTGAAAAGTCCAATTTTGTGAAAATTGAAGCTCTGGATTGAAAGTTATGACATTTTTAAGTTCAGAAGTAGGGCATGAGGTGCGGAAGGGAAAAAAAGGGAAGGTATGCGCATAGGTGCACACATAGGAGGAAGGTATAATTATATAAGGCACAGAAATGAGGTGTGTGGACATTCAATCTGAAGGAGGGTGCGTGGCATAATAGGGTGCATGCGGGCACACAAGAGGAAGAGTAAGGACAGTCAATTTTAAGGCATATCTATAGAAGGGCACATTAGGAAGGTGTGAGGGGACAAAAAAAGACGTGTGTGCATAGGAAGAAGGAAAGAAGGCGAGCACACGGGAGGAAGGTGTGAAAGGGGGAAATGGAAGGGGATTAGAATGTAAAGAGATAATGTAGTAAGGAAGTGAAACACATGGAAAGATTCAATCACGTGAGAGGATAATAGAGAGAATGAACATGTGTAGGTGTGCATGCCGCAAAAAATAATGCATACTTATGAAATAAAAGTATGGAAGCAGGGTTTGAATATCCAACTTAGGAAGGGCATGTGGCGGAAGAAAGAAAAGATGCCGCGTCACAGGAAGACCTGGAACTTAACCGATTTGGAAGGTGCCTATAGAGGGATGCAAAAAAGAATCACAAGGTGTGCAGAGCATGCAAAAGGACTACAGCCTATGAAAAGTGCTAAATGAGAAAGTATGCATGCGCACAACCTGAAATGTGAAGAATCATAATGAAAATGAAGATACCAGTTATCCAAAATAACTAGGAGAGTTATTTGGATAACATGTACTACATGCTAAATATCTAGACCATGTACATTAGATGGAGGTTTATCAAGAAACCATGGAGGTGATAAATAATTTTTAGAGTGAGATACATTATTTGAAGGAACAATAGCAAAAGTTAGAATAGAATAAATTAGCTGAGATCCATCAGAAAAATTTTGATGATTTAAAAGAGGTTTGTAAAATGTTGCAACAAGACAACATCATTTGTTTGTTGGAGGGATGGTTCAAGGGAAACACCTCACATGTTGGGATTGATCACGAAAGATAAATTTTACACACTAACCTTCCTCCTCATAGTTTGGATTATGACAAGGAGATTACTATGAATGTTGTTATTGATGGATGGCTCTAGAGTAACATTTTGATTGATACAAGTGTAGAATTGAATATACTCATGTTGGATGCATGGTTTTAGATGGGGAGACCACCTTTACAGTCATCTTTGAATGTTCTATTTATGGAAAATAGAACTAAAACCATGCCCATTGGAGTTTTGAAGGATGCTAGTATAACTATTCAATGGGCCAAGTTTATAGGGGATTTTGACATCTTCGAGCTTGCAAATGTACACAGTTTTCAAGTACTACTTGGGTTCCCTTCATGTTATACAAAAAACACTGATATTCACTTCAATAAAGGTTATATAAGTTTTGAGAACAAGGAAGAGTGCGTCATTATCCCTTTAGTGGATGGAAAACATGAACCCTACGTAGAGCTCTTAAATGAAGAGAATTTAAACATAATTTATTTGTGCACCAATAGTGATCCAGAAGTACTTGAGTCATCAAAGGAAGGAGTTCTCTAGTGGGATGATGCATAGTCCATGAGTGATACTACAAGTGTTGCATGTGAAAATTGGGCACATAGCACTTATGAAATGGTTGGGTGGGAAGTGATATTTGAAGTTACACATGTAATAAGGCCATGTTGTGTTAGCCACTTGGGTAGCAACTAGGTACCGAGGTACAATGGTGAATGAAAACCTGAAGTGTTCCTACACATGATAGAAATCCAATGGATAGATGATGTGGAAAGAAGGAATGTGCTAGTTTATAATCTTCATGGGACTGCAGTACACAGGTGGATGGTTCATACGGACAATATTTTGGAGTGGTGAGAAGTGAGAATCACCTTCTCTACTATATTTCGTAGGAGCAATGTGCCTAATCAGATATATGAATTTCATGGTAAGGATCCCGTTCAACACAACATTCAGTAGTGTAAGAGACTCTGGAAAGTGGGGTAGGAATATTTACCACCTTCATTGTGGGTTCACAAGCTCTACTACACCTTGCGAGGTTGCACATGTGCATGGTATGTCTATACATATTTGATTAGAGAGACTAAAAATTCTAAAGAAATAACTAAAGGTTTGATTTAAACCTTTGACTATTTTTCTAGTAAACCTCCAGTGAATGAAGTGTTAAAAGTTATGAAGAGCTTGACTATGGGAGATAGTGCAAAGGTTGAGGAATTTATTTAGGAATTACTAGGTGACTCATGCCTAGAAGTGCACTTTGACAAAGAAGAGACAAATGCATAACTTGGGCATGCCTTCCATGAAAGAGAAATGGGTAAGATGGTTTACAACATTGATAATGAAGAAGTGGAGAATCTGTATGTTGAGCATACAGAGGGTACATTCCAGGTCTTAGAAAATGTAGATGAGAAGGTGTACACCTATAATGAGCCTATGAAAACTAAGAATGCCAACATTGGAATAGATTTTGAACCTAAGGAGGCCATCATATGAGATTATTGGCTTGACTTTGATATTTCTAAGATAATTGAGTTACTACATAACTTCAAGGAATTTTTCCCTAGAGGATATCATGGATTGAAAGGGGTAGATGAATCTTTGGGTGAGATGAGAATCAAGCAAAATGAATGTACATGCCCAGTTAGGAAGAGGCCTTACATGATGAATCATAACCTGCATGTCAAGGAGAAAGAAGAAATTGATAAGATGTTGCATTCTAGAATTATTTAGCCCATTGAGGAGTTGGATTGGGTTAGCCCTATGGTGATCAATATAAATAAATATGGTAGGATAAGAATTTGTGTGAATTACAATAATTTGAATGTTACATGTGTAGTTGATCCTTTTCCCACACCTTTTACTAAAGAAATCTTGGAAGGCGTTATGGGACGCAAAATCTACTCCTTCACTGATAAATGTTTGTAGATATCATGAGGAGAGGATAGCTAAATAAGATAAAGAGAATAAAATTTTCACCACAAAATGGAGAATTTTTGCATTCATGGTTATTCCCTTTGGATTAAAGAATGCACCTAGAGTGTTTTTGCACATTGTTGTATAGGCATTCCAATACTTTATTCATAAGTTCTAGCAGGTTTATCTAGATGATTAGAAATTCTATGGGCTTGCAAAGGATCAATGTGATAATTTAAGGCTTATGGTTGAGAGATGTCGACAGTGTAGCATCTCTTTAAACACTAAGAAGTGTATTTTTGATACACATTTTTGGACTTTTCTTGGGCATATCATTTTTAAATAAGGCTAGTTAGTGGATCCTACTAAGTTTACTATTAGTTTGGGCTTAGAGTAACCTATTAACTAGAGTGAGGTGTGTGGATGATGGGGGCACACAGGATATTACAAGAAGTTTATTAAAGGTTACGCCAAGATTTTTACTCACTTAGAGGAGTTATTGAAGAGTAAAGGAAAGTTTCACTGAGTGAAGTGCAATAGTGAACATCTGAGACATAAGGAAAGGCTTACTACAAAACCTATTTTTCACTTTCCTTTATGGAATAAGCCTTTTCATGTGCATGTTGACGCCTTTGGCATGGCCATTAGCATGGTATTAGCCCAAATTAGAGAATGGATTTTTGATCATCCTATTTGCTTAACAAGTATGAAGTTAACTCGGGTAAAACATAATTACACAACTACAAATCACAAGGCCTTGTCAATGATCTATGCGTTTCATAAGTTTTGACAATACTTATTGCCAACACCTTTTATATTCTATACAAATCACATGGCATTGAAGTATTTGTTGAACAAGCCTATTTTGCAGGGGTGCATATGGCATTGGATTCTATTATTCTAAGAAATTTATTTTACCATGGTGGTTAATCCTTTTAAGAATAATTTTAGACTAGAGCATTTATCAAGGATTAATACAGGCAAGGACATGCAAAGCATTGAGGACACAATATAGGAAATAAAGGCTTTATAAAATAAATAGTGTTTCATTCGCATTGTGCCTTATATGTTGATCAATGGAGACTTATAAAAAACTAGGTTGGAATGAAGTTTTACACTAATGTGTACTTAAGCATGAGCATGGATCTATTATAGAGGAGGCTCATGGTGGTATTGCATTTGGACATTATTTAGGAGATGCTACCATGCGCAAAATTTAATTGGTTGGCTTATGGTGGGAAACACTGTATAATGAATGTAAGGAATATTATAAGGCATGTGACCATTGTTAGTGCCTTGGAAAGCCTGGGCATAGAGATGAAATGCCTTTAAGGCCTATTGCTAGTGTAGAACCTTTTGAGAAGTGAGAAATTGACTTTGTGGGTCCTATTTCCCCACCCACGTGGAGGAATGGATCATGCTAAATCATAACTTGTACAAATTATCTTACAAGGTGGAAAAAATCAGCACCTATAAAGGATTACACAACATCTAGGAAAACAAGGTTTTTGTGGAAAAATATTATCAATAGGTATGGATTACCATTGAGTTTGAAAATTAATAGGGGTACTCATTTTCTTGATGAGACCATCATGATACTATTGCCACAATTTATGGTGGGGCACCATAAGATAACACCCTATCACCCTTAAGAAAATTGAACTGTTAAGGCCTTAAACAATATATTGAGTCATACCTTGACTAAAATTTGTGATCTTGGAAGGAAAGAATGAGATGATAAATATTTGTTGTAGTTTGGGCATACATGACAAGCTACAAGAGGTTGAATAATGCCACACCCTTTCAATTGGTGTTTGGTGTGGAGGTTTTTATACTAGTGGAATTCATGTTACCTTCTTTGTGTATTACGTGCGCAGGAGGCTTGGCTAATGAGCAAGAACTTGAAGAGTGAATTGATAAACTGATGCAGTTGGATGAAAGGAGCACTACAAAACATTGGATTCTAAAGACAGAAAAGGCCAAGCATAAGGCATGGCATGATAGACGTATTACTGATAATAATATTTTAGTTGGATAGATGGTTCTTCTTTATGAATCTAAGTTCTTGTGCCACCCTGGAAAGATTATGGTGCATTGTTTGGGATTGTATGTAATAATTTATATATTTGATTCAGGCACTTTCTACCTAGAGGTACTAGATGGGACATGGTTTTCTTGTTACTTCAATTCGATTAGGTTGAATCCCTACTATAAATAAGTCTTCATGGTGTTTGTAATAATGTATTACTTCCGTTTAAATTAGGTTTCCCTTACTGTAGTTCCTTTTTATGTGTTTCCTTCATCGTTGTATGCTTTGTCAATTTAGTAGTGTGTTTTGTGTAATAATCACACTTGTGTGCTAGAAGATGATTACTATCTAAGTGTTTTCATGTAAAGAGGACCACACATACCCTTAGTGTGGGGTAGAATATGTACATGGTAGATGGATTAGGTTTGAATGGTATATGGATTTGGATAGTCATAAAGATATTTTTTACAGGTTCTTAAAGTAAAGGTGTAGATAGAGTAAACCACATATGGATGGATGGATGCATAGTGTTATGTGAGGCAGGTGTTATTACAAAATCACTACACCCTCCGAATGGCTAGAATGTGAGAAGGACGTTCGATGTGATTGGGTAACATGGGATCACCTCTCAAGCTGTGGGACTTGGGATTGAGGTGAACCTCTAGAGAAGGTTGGATTCCTCTTCCTAAACTGATTATAGTACTTCTCCTAGTGTAATAAAATGATTATCTAAACCTATTCTATCATCCATGGGATTTAGGGAAAGAGATTTGCAAGAAATAAAAATATACTAGGGATGGTGAAGCACCAAATAAAGGGTATTGCTAGACTTTGGGAAAGGTTGTTTTGAAGAGGGTGTTGTACACCACAAGCCAAATTCACCTACTGCATCTTATAAAGGGTATACAAAATACCAAAAACTAAGAAGCGTGTGTTCCCTTTGTTAAAATCAACTAGAAAAACAATATTTTGGTCTTCTAGTGAAGAATAATGAAACTAAGAAGGGTGAACAAGCACCAAAAAGCAACTGCATTCAGAACTCCACCACTTGATAAGCACATAACTCTAAGAACCTACAATGGAAACTTAAACTTACACAATGTACTGTAATCATGAGAAAGGCACAAATAAGTATATAGGAAGATGAAAGGACTAACAATAGTCACAAGACACACACTTTTATTACTTCAAAAATGTCCACAATGCATAATTACATTCAGGAGAGGAAATGGTCATTGTATGTAATGGAAAGTTACAAAAGCTATGGAATGAGGATAAAGAACCTCAAAGCTTTACTAACCCATCCATGCACCATGCGATAAGAGATAAGCAAGAGTTAATCTTATACATGCATCTTAACTTTGACAAAAACATCAAAACCTAGCATATATACTACTCTCTACTCTTTATATTACCTAATTAAGAAATGGAACGGAATAAGATCAACTTAGAAATCAAAGGGGTGATTAGTTGTTTTATGGTTCTCAATCTTTCAAGAATGGAGTCTCACCATTAATGGCTTCAAGGCTAATGGTTGTCTCTATTTACTCAAAACTTGGATTATGGATGCAAATGGAGGTTATTAGCTCAAGATCAATTAAGGGAGTAAGTTTAAGATCAAATGTCTTATAGCTTAAAGATAATACAAATGAAATCCCAAAACTAGGTGTTCTTAGTGTTAATAAGATATCCTAGGTATGAAAGTGTAAGTTGAATGGGTAGGCTTAGCCTTGTATTCATATATTTTGGTTTGGAAGAATTTAGAATTTGAGTGCATGTTGGACTAAAGTCTAAAAATAAATTTAGGATTAGATTAGGATAAACATGCTTTAGGCTTATTTAAACTTGGTTTAGGCTTGGTAAACTTGATTAACAAGTGATTAGAGACTCATTGAGAGTTGGGAGGGGTCTGGATAACCAATTGTGACTGATAGATAGCCTATAAAGCCAATAGAAGTGGTCTAGAGATAACTAGGGAGGTTTTGAATGGTTGAAAGGAAGAATGCTTAGCTAATAAGAGAGATATTAGCCAAATAAGTTGATTATATGAGGAAGAATATGACTAAGAAGGTGTCATAAATGGGCATCCGAGAATGAAGCGAAGAAGGTTGAATTAACAAAGTGTCGTTAATTGAATGGATTAGATGAAATGCTAAGTGTAAGCATATTTCAGGTGTCTACATTTTCCCCTGTTTGAGGTGGCGTAAGCAACGTCACATTAAAGAAAGTAGACAAGCATAAACAACTAGAAAATTTTGAAGGGATAGAAGAAAAATGAGTAGAATGGAGGATGCCCCCTCGATTGTTGATGGGGTGATAGAAGAACTCAATTGACGATCGAAAAGATGACAAGAAGAGAACAAAAGAAAGAATAGTGTGGAGAAGAAAGGGGATATAAAATAAAAAGGAGTATGAAGAAGAGGGAATGAGCTAACATCCATCTAGTGCCTTTTCAACAACTTTATTTTCATCATATTGCTAGAGATCGTCATCATTAGTTATTATTAAAAATAATGAACACAAGTAAATTATGACATGAAAAGCCATATACAAACAAATTTCCATTGCTAAAAACACCAACTCCATGCAAAATATAAAATGCAATGCAGTACGAGAAAGTAAAAGAGACCTAACTCCATGCAGCACACATAATGCAATGCAATACGAGAAAGTAAAAAATGCCTAACTCCATGCAACATACATAATGCAATGCAATACGAGAAAGTAAAAGAGGCCTAACTCCATGCAACATACATATTGTAATGCAATATGAGAAAGTAAAAGAGGCCTAACTCCATGCAACATACATAATGCAATGTAATACAAGAAAGTAAAAGAGGCCTAACTCCATGCAACATACATAATTCAATGCAATACGAGAAAGCAAAAGAGGCCTAACTCCATGCAACATACATAATGCAATGCAATACGAGAAAGTGAACAAGCCAAACCTAACAGAGAAACATAATGTAATTTTTTTGTTATCGAGATTCAGTTCCGACCTATGCAAGTTAACGATAATGATGGTGCCCCAAGCAAGGATACATGTGAGGGGAATAACGGAGGACACTTCGGTCCTATAAAAAAGTAATGTGCACTACAAAATAGTACCAGGCAACTTGTTATGCCCCAGAATATAGATGAAGTAAGCCGCCTAGATTTTGTTGATGGAGGTAGATCAAAATGATCTACGAGTCACACACATGAATAGGTGAGAACCAAAGAGTGATGTTTTTTAGGATGATTTATATTGTTTTTGACGTTTTTTGAAACATATTTGAATGTTTTGATTTTTTCTAGCATATTTGAATGTTTTGTGATTTTTAAAGTTTTCTGAAACTATGTACAGGAAGATGAGGAAGGGTGGATGCCCCTAGTGATAGATGGGATTTACAAGGGAAGAATGCCACGTGCATACGAGAAAGGTGAAGATGTTAAAATGCCCCAATGATTAGGTGGGACTGTGGGAGTATTCAAAGGCAAACTCTTCATAGATAGAAGCGGGAACCAAGGCCATTATGGATAGGTTCAACATGATGATGATGAACGTAAACCAATGAAGTGCTGGGAAGAAGCAAGTATTCCCCCAACGTAAGTTGGCCTAAAAGCACATGATAGAAATGAAGGAGAAGATTATTTTTGTGAAAGGGGACAAATGTGTCCGAAAACATGGAAAAAAAGTAATCTTATACACATGGATGTTCTGAACGAAGTAGAAGAATGATGTGAATGATATGAATGTAGCTTAAAATCCTCACGATGAAGAAGTGATTAGCCAAAGGCACAAATCGTGAGACGAGATAAGGACTAAAGTAAGACTTTGAACAAGGTCCAAAAATGACCCTTGGTAACATACTAATCTTGTTTACTCATAGAGATCCAGTGTGTGCACATGGAATTTAATTACCTCTTGAAGTGAATATTTAATAGAAAACAAGTGAAGACACACCTAGCCAATGTGTAGGAATGATTTATTTTGATAGGTGATAGATGATTTGTGAATGAAGGGTGAAAGGATAGCCGTACATTGCTCCACTGCCAGTCAAGGTGTCCATAGTCCTCAATGGAGATGCACTTGATTCTAATCACAACATTGCTTTACTGCCAGTCACGACGTCCATAGCCTTGATAGAGATTATTGGAAATACCCCAAGAGAGAGTAATATAACAATTTGCATTTTGCTTTGTAGCTTTTAGCCTTTGATTTTTGATTGATCTATTTTGATTCTTTTACTTTCATAAAACTTATTTCAGCTTTGTTTTTTGACAAGGGGTTAAGAACCATAGATGTCTTGATGGAAGGCGGTGGAAGTGGTTGTGATGACGAAATTGGCTAGTGTCAACAATTATGTCAAAAATTTCTTTGCAACAAGTCTACTAGATGTTGAATGTGATAGGATCTCTAAGAGGTCAGTCATTCTTTTAATTTACCAGGGTGATAAAATACCAGGGTTAGACAAATACCATAGAGATAAATGTTGCAAAATGCATGTAAAAATTCTAACGAAAATATCATCGAAGGGATGAAAATGGTAGAAAGACTTGTAGAAGAAAAGAAGGAAAGCGAAGAAAGAAACATCCATGTGTACGCAATACCTGATTGTAATGTTTGATCTTTGTACCTTTGATTTTTCTTTTGTTTTCTCATTTTTTTGTATTTTGAATTGTTTTTTATTTTTATATTTTTGATAGTTTTAAGAGGTTGGGACTAATAAAGTCACTCTGTGTGATAGGATCCAACAATGATGTTTGTGACTTCCTTGATAAGGGAGACTAGGCGTGCTTGTTTATCAAGCGTCATATTTTCTCTGATCTCGATGATCATGGTGAGATTGTACTCAACTAATGACTATGTTTATGTGGGAGCTTGAGTTCCCTATCCATAGGTTTTTGTACTTTGCATCATACTTGATGGTTATGTTGATGTGTGTTCTTGAATTGCACTTGATTTTCAACCCTAAGACTGTTGGAGTTGTTGGAAGCTTCGGAGCTATTGGAAGTTTTTAATTGGGCTTGATAATGAGCCTGTTTGGGTTTGTTATAAGCTGACATGTGAATTATTTGATCTTGAGAAGGAGAAGAAAGTAAATGTGGATGTTTAGAAGTGATGCAAGAAATGACCGCAGGCTTGCCACAACCATTGATAGAAGAAGTATGTGATGAATGAAAAGGATACGGTCCAAGAATTGAAGAGGATGGGCTATGAGGAGGTGAGACACTGATAGAAGGAAACAAAGGGATGCTAGAATATGGCCCTAAGATGAAAGAATTTTGTCTACGAGGACATGGCCCAAGAGTAGAAAATGATGAGCTACCCCAAGGTGACCCATATATGAAAGGTAATGGAAGAGTACTACAGTGTGGCCCAAGAATAGAAGAAGAAGATGAAGGGCTGCTAGGGTGTGAACCAAGTATAGATGAGGAGGGACTACCGAGAGGTATTCCAAAGATAGAAGAGGATGAAGGGCTACTAGGACATCACCCAAGAATAGAAGGGAATGGGATACCAAGAGGTGACCCACAAGTAGAAAATGGAGAGCTACTAGGATGTGGCCCCAGGATAGAAGAAGATGACGATGGGCTACTCAATGGTGACCCAAGGAGATATTTTGATTGAGGAATGGTGATAGATAAGGAATGATTTGGTAATGAGAAGATAGTCCATAGATCAATGCTAGACCTTGACATCTCATCATACTTAGAAGAAGGTGAAGATGGAATAATAGAAGAAGAATCAAGTTCCATGACCTAAGGATCTTCCTTTATGTTCTGATAAAAGGAATCAACTTCCTTTCCTGAATACATGAGCATATCGAGTTCTAGACAGAATCCTTGTTTACAATCCTCTAAAGGGATATCTTTATGTACTCTGATGGTTTCTTCATTCTGAGAGAAATCAATTAGTAGAAGTTGTTCTTCTTCGACCATGGGAGGTTGACTAGAAGAAATGAACCAGATAAGTGGGGAAGATTGATTGACAGAAGAAGATGACTCAAGAGAGGAAGTAGGATTAGAGGCAAGCGTCTCATGAATGGATGATTTGGATTTGGACCTATGTCATTTTTCTAGAAGATGATGTAATGTAGGTTGGAAAGTAGGATCACATAGCCATTCATTAAGTTGCAACGTAGGAGTCAAATTAGATGATTGACTAGAGGTAACCCAAGTCATGGAACTCTTTGACGGAGGAAGAGGTCGTTGAGATGACTAATGAAGGAGGTCCTGCGAAGAAAGGGAGGACTGTGACTCAAGACCCGAATTAGATGTTTGATCGATGGAACTTGGAGTCACACAAGTCTTCAAAGGAGGAAGACATCATTGAGGTGATTTAGAATAAAGGTCCTATGAAGGAAGGGAGGACGATGATTCAAGATTTGATCTAGGGGTATCTGAATGATAGTTTGGATCTAAGTCTTCTGAAGAAGAGTGGGAGTCCGAATGGTAGTTTGGATCTGAATCAAAAGAAGAAGAGTGGGGGGAACCTAAATAATAATTTGGATCAGAAGCATCCAAACCATACCACCGACTATGAGCTGAAGGTGGGGAACAGGGTACCCGAATGGGCTCTCTAACACGAAGAACCAAACGAGGCTTAGTCATAATGGGAATATTTTGATTTGAATTGATAAACCTAGGTTCCGTATTTTTGTAAATATGAGAAAATGCGCGATAGTATTTCATTATTGGTGTTGTTTTAAGCACAAATGTCTAGACCTAGATAGTGGGATGAAACTCCTTCAAAGGGAAGGAAGTGACATGTCAATAAGAGTAACATAATGACATCCAAATAGACATTGTGTAAGTATGGAGATGTGTGCATGACTTTCGGAAGGAGGTGTAAGGAAAATAGACATCGTGATGATGCAATCTCTATGAGATCAAATAGGATTTTCCTAGAAAATAATTTTTCTAAATGAATAATCACAAGGAACAATCATGCAAGTGTGAAACACAAAGTCAGTCAACAAGGAAATACACCCTATGCAAATGCATGTGCAAAATGATAGTTCGATGCAAAGATGATCAACACAATGTCAATATTTACATCAAGCTCGAAATGATCAAGGCGTAAATATTAACAAAGGGTAGATGTGAATCCCAATAAAAGGATACAATGACACATTCAACAACCAACAAGGCCAAAATGTTAAAGGGTGAGGCTTACAAATGTAAGCCATGTAACCACACCAATTGGACACATCTATCAAGCTTCGTGGAGAAGTGAGATATTAGTGCCAAAGTGGTATCGAAACGACACAAAAAAAGTAAGAAACGCCTTTCAAATTTTGGGAAAATGTTTGAAATAAAACCAAGTCAAGGTATACTAAGGATGTGCTAAAATGTGTGCAGCATAACACCACAATGCAGATACTTAGATCACATTTACGAAAAACACGACAGAAGTATCTTAATTGTGTCAAGACAATGAAAAAAGATAACATGTCAAAGGGATATCAAATGATGAATCAATCTGAACTATGATGATGATCCTGAAATCCAGATCAAGTGGCCATCAAAGATATAAGGAAACATCCATGCACTTTAGACATTTAACAACTCAGTCGTAAACATGGATGAGCGTAAATGGACAAAAAAGTGGTGAACACCATCTATGAAAAAACTCCCGAAAGATGCCTTCTCTTGCCCAAAATGGGCAAAAAGAATGCAAAGGTGTAGATCAAAAGATGGAAATGAACTAAGCGTCACTTGGGTAGAGATTCACCTCGTTCGAAGGCGAGAAAGAAGCTAAGATAAGTGAAATGCCATCCAATTTTCATGATGAAAGGAACTTAGATTCAACTTAAGTGGATTCTTTGCCTTTTTCAAAAAACAAGGTTCTGAATTCAAATAATTTATCACTTCATGATGGCCAAGACACGACAAAGGACTAGTAAAGTGGGCTCCTTGACAAAATGGCTTCCCTAACAAGTTCTCTCAACTAGGTGTCACAAAGTTTATCCATGAGAAGGGAAATTTACCTAATAAATTTGGAATGACTAGTTTAGGAGCATCTCGGCTTTACCCCCTTCAAGAATAGTGGGAAGTAAATGCATCCATCATGTACTTAAAAGGGTCGCATAGGGAAAACTTGTAACACTATCTCACAAAGGAAAACTAAACAAGTGGGTAAGTGGAGTGCTTCCTATTTCATCCATGAGGTTACTCAGTGGTAGATTACTTCAGGGTTCCTAGAACCACTCCCATTTTTATAGCTTAAGGCACTATTCCAAAGGGGTTATGTTCCAGTTGAGCGGATAGGGGTGTACCCTTTTCCGAAATCTGCAATATAGTAATTTGAATATGGTGTGTTTTTTTATCTTGCTTAGCTTAATGTGGTTTCAAGTAGCACACCATTTGGCAACCTATAAGAACACGTGTATTAGAAGTTTGTGTATGTTTGATTTGATGTCTCCTTTCTTTGACGAGTGATTGTTTTGATCCTACACAATGAGGTTAGTAATTTTCCAAAACGTCATATAAAAGAGATAAGATGTTGTTTTTGATTTCCCAGATCGTCCTAAGATGCAAGGAAAGAGCGTACGCAACAAGGCATCTCACTCAAATTTGTAATAAATGGAAAATTCCTAACTACAATGTGAAAATGATTTCCTTTTAAATAACTTTGAAAGCTAAATAAACCATTTTACAAATATGAAGAAAGTAGTGAAGTGTTTCTTATTCCCAAGATCACCTAGAAAGGCGTGAGGGAAGCGCATACATGCTCACAAATAAAGATGCAAATGTTTTTTTGTTAAGTTAGTATAAAAAAAGTTAATGAAAAGGAAACCTTTAAACCACTATTAGCACCCTGCAAGAGTTAGAGAATCAAGAAAATCAAAAAATTCCAGAAATTCAATTTTTTGCACTTTTAAAATAGTTTTTAGTAATTTGCATTTTTAGAGGTCTCCAGAGCACTTTGGTAGTTTTGTGATAGAATATAATATAGCAAAGGTATCTAAATTTTGGAATTTCCCTCGGAAATTATGATTCGTTATCTTTTTGACACCTATTCAAACTTTGAAAATGGGTTAACAAGTCAAAAGATATGATCAAAAAAAGTAGCACTAAAAATAAAATGTATGAATCCAGACTACACAGAGACACTTGTGTGCCCAGAATGACACATACGTGCACCATCCAATAGATACATGCCCAAGTAGATAGGTACATGGGAAAGGAAAAAATGCAAAGTCAATAGAGTCAAGTAGGACACCTACACATCTAGAGTGACGCATGCGCGCCCCAGCCAACGGATGCATGCCCTAGCAAAAAATAGAATTTTAAATTTTTACACAGTCAACCCTATTTATGCATACACATCCAGAGAGATAGATACGCACATCATATGATGGAGATGCATGTGCATCCTTGTAGAGGTGAAAATTTACAAAAAATTCTACACAGTTAAACCTATTTATGCATATGCGTCCAAAGAGAAGGATACACGCATCATATGATAGAGACGTGTGCGCATCCCTGTAGAGGTAAATTTTTAAAAATGATGAATTATGCTAGATAGGTACATTCCTGATCTGATGGGTATGCTATGGTTTCAACGTGTACATGCCCCTTGTTTGACACCTATGCGCACCCTATGAAAAACCTGCAAAAAACATGGATTTTCAAAATTTTCAAGAGAAAATAGGTTAGTTGTTAGTCAAAGTGTCCTATTTCTATATAAAACCCACAAAATGTATATAAATTAACGTCATTTATCTAGGGTTAGAAATAAAAATGAGGAAATAACAAGTGATTTGAAAAAAACTTTAAAATGAACTTTAAAAAACCTAAAAGACCTCCATTAATGGAGGGTGGACATAAGTGTCCCACCAATCGTGCCAAATGTATGCAATGGAAAGTTGCAAAAGCTATGGAATGAGGCTAAATAACCTCAAATATTTTCTAACCCATCCATGCACCATGTGATAAGAGATAAGCAAGATTTAATCCTATACATGCATCATGACATTGACAAAAACATAAAAACCTAGCATATATACTGCTCTCTACTCTTTAGATTACTTAATTAAGAAATGGAACCTAATAAGATCAACTTAACAATCAAAGGGGTGATTAGTTATTTTATGGTTCTCAAGCTTTTAAGAATGGAGTCTCGCCATTAATGGCTTCAAGGCTAATGGTTCTCTCTATTTACTCAAAACTTGGATTATGGATGCAAATGGAGGTTATTAGCTCAAGATCAATGGAGGGAGTAAGTTTAAGATCAAATGTATTATAGCTTAAAGCTAATACAAATGGAATCCCAAAAATAGGTGTTCTTAGTGTTAAAAAGATATCCTAGGTGTGAAGGTGTAAGTTGAATGGGTAGGATTAGCCTTGTATTTATAGATTTTGGTTTGGAATAATTTGGAATTTCGGTGCATGTGGGACTGAAATCTAAAAATAAGTTTAGGATTAGATTAGGATAAACATGCTTTAGGCTAGTTAAACTTGATTAGAAGTGATTAAAGACTCATTGAGAGTTGGGAGGGGTATGGATAACCAATTGTGACTAATAGATAGCCTACGAAGCCAATAGAAGTGGTCTAGAGAGAACTAGGGAGGTTTTGAATGGTCAAAAGGAAGAATGTTTAGCTGATAAGAGAGATATTATCCAAATAAGCTCATTATATGAGGGAGAATATGACTGAGAAGGTGTCATAAATGGGCATCTGAGAATGGAGCAAAGAAGGGTGAATTAACGAAGTGTTGTTAATTGAATGGATTAGATGAAATGCTAAGTGTAAGCGTATTTCAGGTGTCTATAGTTATCATTATAGTCTTGGAAAGGAGGCTTGAAAGTTCCACAATCCACAAAGCTAACTAGCAGAAGAGAGAGGATTCTTGAAAAATATGCACTTTCCTAAGATGTCTAACTTTTCCAACTTGTGTCACACATCTAAGTTCTGAAACCAATGTGTAACCCCTTGGAATGAAGTTTTGACTTACATTTATAGAAGAATTATGTGAGAGAGAAGAGAGGAGAATTCATAAATTCCTTCCTAAAATAAAGGCAAATGATTAGCTACATTAATTACAAAATTGATTAAACCACTTAAGAACGTTCCATCCTATGTCATTAATGACTGGTTTGACTTAATCTTCTCATTTATTTAAAAGAAAATTTAAATTGAATCTTTTAATAATAAAAATAAATATCATTATTAAAATATTTTAATAAGAAAAATTAATTTAATAAAATTAATATAAAATATATAAAATTTAAAAGTAAGAGTGGGATCCCTCAAAAACAAGTTTGCATTGAAAAGGGGGGGGGGGATTCCATGTGAATAAGTCAAAAAATAGCCTAAGTTGGTGGTTGGCTAGCCAAGCCAACTCACTGAGTTGGTGTCGAGCTCATCCTTTCATCGTATCGACCGAGCTATTCTAACTAGACCCACTCTCCAGGTCTATCTCAGCCAATGTGAGGGCTCTCAGCTAAGTTATTCCTTCCAATCTCCTATTTACTCCTACCAAGTTTTTCTTCCCTTCTCATGAATTGAGATCCATTGCACCCTTCCCACATTGGATCGACCATCCTCATGACCCCTTAATGGCTCCCTCGCATCGAGATTGCTTTCCCCATAATCACTCGAGGAATGGCCGAGAGGTCCTCCACCCTTTAAGCTGAGTTGTCCCTCGACGAGCTCACCATTAAGCTCACCACCGACTCATGATTTTCATTCCAATAGATCAAGAGAACTCGGTCTTGAATTGACTCAATTTCATCACACCTGCAACTCAGCTCATCCCGAGTTGAGCTTGACCAGTAACTCATTCTTCCAACGTTCAACGAGCTATGCTCACATGCGTCGAGCTCCAACCATCACTAAGCAATCATATCTTCTTTGAACTTGGCATGAGCTCACCATCAAATGAGCTTGGTCTGATATATCTTCAACACTGCACCACTCTCTTCCATGAGCTCATCCGGTGAATTACTTGAGCATGTCAACAAAGCTTCCCTCTATCTCGATTTTCCTTTCATCATCCCACCACCGAAACTAACTTTTCTGGCTCTTCTCATAAGAGATCTCTTTACTTGAATCTTCTTTCATTGGCTTGACCATTCCAAGATCCCTTTATTCCTGCATTTTTCAAGCCATCTCTGACTAATTTCTCTATGTAATATTCTCACGTATTTTGGTAGGCTCTATTTCCACGAGCTCCCGATCGAGCCCAATACTCATTTTTGAGGAGCTCTTTATCTCCACGGCGCACTGCATTCTCCATGGCATTGACCTCACCACTGAACTCTTGACATTGTGCTAAACCACATCCATTACAAGATTTTACAGCTTGCCTCTCATGAGCTTACCTCATTTGTGACTCAATTCATCTCCTTTAGTACGAGATCACCATCGAGTTCTAGTCAAGCTCTATTCCCGCATCAAGTGAGTTCCTCTATCTTAGATAATTAACTGAGTGATTTTTGATATGAATCAGACTATCCTAATGCCATCAAAGACCTTACTCCATCATTATTGATCTTAGTGAGTTATCTTCCATCACTGAGTCCATGAATCATTCTTTAACCATCATTGAGATCCGCATGCAAAAATGGAACTTGATACCCCTCTCACAACGAATTCCAAGTCGGCTCCATCTATGTGCCCAACATGCCATCCAAGATGTTTAATGAACCAGCCACCAATACCTTCATTATGACCTGGCTTATTCTTTTGATCTCCTCTGTGACTTCTTGTTGATAGATCACCATCGATGTTCTCTGTGATTCCATGTCAATCTCTTCCTCATACTGAATGACTCACCTAAGACCAACCAAGCTCATTAATCAAGTACTCCTCACCTCCATTTCAATAGAGTTTGGCATGAGCTCATGGCACATTAACCCCCCATTTCATTGTGACTGCAAGTCACCAAGCTCTTTTTTTTCTCATCAAATCCCATGATTTTGATGCCAATTTTATTATGCATGACATTTAGAAGCTTGACAGGATTTCCCTACATTATCCTCTTTATTACGCTACATCCACCATGATCTCCGGTGGATCCATCGAGTGAGTTCCTTGATGCATAGTGACTCGGCCACCATTAACAAGCTTCTCTATGACCATTACTTTCTTGATCATTGAGATATTTCTCCTCTGATTTTTCTCCAATGACGAGTCTTGTGAGATCAAGCCTCAAATGACCAAAATCTACCCTTCCTATAAAAATATTTCCCTCCTTTGCACAGTGATCTAACTCTACCATGATTTGTATTCATGGTCCTGAAACTAGCTCCTCTAGAAGCTATGGTTCCCCCATGACTCGCTCACCCTATCAATCATCCTATCAACTCGGAAGGTAACTCAACAACTCACTCGAATCTCAGCCATATAATCATGCTATTTATTAGCAAGTTTAGTTTTTGGAACTTATCCCTTGGCTTGCCAAGTAATTATCCCCACTTGGAATCAATTCTCATGACCCCCACAAAGTGGAAATCTTGTGTTAGTTTTCCATCTCAATGTTTCCACATGTAAATTTGGTCACTAATCTCCCTGATGCATAGAAACCATGTGTTATATTTCCATCAAGTTTTCCTCCACCACTTTAAAATTACTTCATGGATCCCTGCATCCTTAGCAACCAAGTCTTGGGAACTCGTGGATCATCTTGCCATCATAACAAGGCTTGTTCATTAGCAAAGTCTGCATTTGTGGCATTTAAACCCCCAGAACCACCTTGACTAAGCTCTCATCGGGCTTTATAACCGATATCTGTAACAAAGCTCATTCTCATGTTTCTCAACTGTTTTATCTCAATGATGACAAAAAGTGGGTCCCTGGGACTAATGTCTTGATTTGATTGTAATAGGACCTCGTTGTCCAATTTTTCCATGTGTACAAAATTTGATAACAGTGGGCTATAACAATGGAAACTACTTACTAAAAGGCATAGTGGATAGGTACTTGGGTGCATGAAGGCACACGAAAGGAGGTTTGTGGCCAAGGATTAGTAGGCGTGCAAGAAGGTTATGACTATAGCGTAGAAAATTAAGCACAAAAAAGGAAAGAAATGTCAAGTTAATACTAAGTATGGTGGTAGGAGGAGTGCAATAAATGCATATTTTTTATAAAATTCTATATAGGGTGGTGTTGTGAAATTGTTTTCACCTTTGCGATCAAGAGAAATCGATCGAGTTGTTGATGAGTGAGCTAGAAAACCACCTCTAAATTATGGAGAGATATGAACTAGTAAAATTTGTTTGATTTACGCACCAGGGTGATTTCTGCTCCATTTGAAGAAGTGTTTGAGTGAATTAGAGGCGTGCGAGGAAGAAAATTCATATCTAGGGTTTTGATTTGAGTTAGGGCATGTAGTTTCAAGTTAAGGCATGCGGGGTTGAGTTGCAGAGCTCAAATAAATTAAAAGAACACACCATTATAATTGATATGGCACTGAAGAAAGCATCTAGAGTGGTGAAAAGGGGGAAGAAGCAAAAGGAGGTTGAAATCCAAGTTGAATATGCTCCCGAGAGTAGGTTTTCGAAAATGGAATACCCGGAAGGGGTTTTTATGGGCTACGATTGGGATTCTAACACTAGTCATTGTAAGGTTAGTGATTACAACCACATGAACAAAAATAACAACGGATGAATTTGATAAGTTGTTTGTGGTGAAGACATCAAAAATAACAATGGATAACATGGTTGTATATGATGATATAGGCAAGAAATTGTTGACAAAGGTGGGAGTTTGTTGATCAGAGAATACTTGACAGAACTCACACAAGAAGTCCATGAGGGAAAAAAGGCCAAGTTTAAGGAAGCAAATGGATAGGAAGAACCCATGTGTAAAGGGAAAGTTCAACATTCAGGACTTAGCTGATTTTGAGCATGAAGACTTATTTTTAGAAGATGGCATGCAAAACACACCAACGAGGCAGAGACGTGCGCACCACACATTTTATATCTTGAGAGGATCAGATCGAAGCATTTTTCATGTAGACATGCTAATAATAGGCTTGTCACTTCAGTTAACTATAAGAGGTCTATATATAGTACACTTACATGTGTGGCTATGCCTGTAGACAGTGCATGGCTATTATTAGCATGCGACCTACTTTTGGAATAGATAAGTTGTGAAGGGAAACTCCCCACCCTATATATATGATGTGAATCACATAGTAGGAGGATGAGAGACATATAGGTATATGCAGAGCATAAGAGGTAAGCATAAAGAGATATGTGCAGATGAATGGATTACTGTATCAGATCCATGTGTGAATTGGTATAGAATGCCATTATTGTAAGGAGATTTTGTGTTTATTAATAGATGGAAGATATTGGTTGAATCTAAGTGTCATTCATGTGTGTAATTGAGTAGTGCATGTTCTTGATTCAATTATGATAATTGTTTAAGCTTGTTCTTTTATAGATATGAATATGGCATTTACTATAGAATGATGGATTAGTTAGGGATCTATATGTTTCTTCCTTCATCATGCTAACATCCTGCTACAACAACCCTAAAGAGGGACCTGGTACCTTTGCGTGCTTTGGGTGAGCACTCAGTCTAGGCTGAGTGATGTGCCAGTGCATCTAGGGTGTTATCTAGTAAATTCTAGGCTACATCATTAGTTTTGTTGCCAGGACCTCTTTTTTATTTGTTTTCAGGATGGTTCACGAGGAAGACGTACTGGTTAACTCTAGCAAGTATTGAGGAGTGGATACACAATCTGGAGGAAGAATATGCATGATGGTTCAACATTGGATATGAGTTTAATGCACACACTTGGGTAGAACAAAATCTATATGATAGATTTTATGAAAGATTTTTTGCCATCTTTCCAGTAGAATTATACGAATGGATGACTGTTTATGCATCTCAATGGAATTGGAGGTATCGTGCACTTAATCTTGACATGAGAAGAATTTCAAGCCCTTTATGATACTGATCTAATCTAGACACGTGCTATGGATTCATGGTTTCTTAGTGTTATAAATAGCTAAATTATGGAATATTCAATTTTGATGTATTCTTTCCTGGAGGTAGCTAAATTCTAGTTTTTGTGGTATCTTAGAGGAGCATATCTGCAAGGTATTCCACTAGCGATCAAGATCTTGATGGTAACTTTGAACCTGGAAAGTAAACCGATGGCTAACTAAACCTCACCATGCTCGAGGGAAAGAACAGGTTTGGTGAAAGATGGCAGACCTAGCGGCAGAAAGGTAGAGAGAGGAAAGGTAGCTTAAGTATAATGAGGCACGTGAGAGGGAGATAGACAAGAAACATTATGTTGCAGAAAGTATGGCATTGAGGAGAGAGATGGCTCGTGAAGGATTTAAAGCTCATGCAGAAGATGTGGAGCTAGAGCATCAGGATATCCCCCATCTTGGAAAGCATGATAGAGATCCACCCTTTTCTTCACATAGAAGTGTGCCAACAAATACTACCTAGGCCATAGGAATGCATCTTAATCCACTTGGTGACCTATCCCTTGCACTTGATTTTCCAATATCTAGTACAATAAGTAACTAGCAAGATAACTTGGGAAGTAGGAGAACATGAGTAAGTCAGGGAGTAAGTACACCAATGGAAAGATAGATGACTTCAATGTTATTTGGAGGAACATTGTTAGGCACATCATCCACATAGAACGTGAGCACATAGAATGTTGAATTCACCTCTGGAATTATAACTACCTCACAGACTGTAGGGGTTCATTATAGTACTACTGTCGGTACATAGGTGAGTACATCTATAGGTCATGTTCTAGCTATAGGTGGAGGATCAAGAGGTATAGGTGGTTATAGTTCCATGGATCTGGTAGTTTTAGAGGAAGAGGAAACATAGGATGTTCTGAATCGGGTGGTCAAGGTCCACAACAACCACAAAATATCTCTACGGAGATGTATCTATGTCTCCCAAAGTATAGAGGTATAGAGGATGCTGCCGAACATGTGCATATGTATGAAATATTATGGCATGGAAAAGGGATCATGACTTCTAAGCGTAAGGCAAGTCAATTTTCTACTACATTACAGTGATGAGCACACAGTTGGTATAGGAAGTTTTACCTTGATCAAACTTGTGTGCATTATGCAGCCCTAAAGGAAGCTTTCTTAAAAGAGTTCCATATCCCTGAGTTTGAGTAGAAGAGTATAAGTGTGCTCAAGGATATTAAGAAAGGCACTACTAAGAGTGTACATGAGTATGATGCCAATTTTAAAACACTCCTATCTAAGCTTTATTATGATATTCATGCAAGCCAGAATACACAATGGTTCATTGGAGGATTGATTACACCATTTAGAAGAGCATTGTCATATAAGACATACACTGATCCATGCGAAGCATTGGAGGCAGGCCTACATGCTGAGGCAGTTGGGAGCATTGACACCAGTGTTAGTATATTCTTAGAGGCACAGATTGTAGCCATGGAAAAGTAACTAGAAAAATTATCAGCAAATTCATCCCATGAAACACACTCAAGAATTTGGTGTACAGATTGTGAAGTGGAAGGTCACACCAAGGATAGTTACCCCTGCATATCTATATTTCATTATAGTTAGACTATGAAATCTATCATTTGAATCATAATTCTAGTCATTTTCCTTTGTTACAATGTACGATAAGGAAGAATGTATCCTGATTTTGCAAGATTTGCAGGTCCACGACCCATGATACTAAGGATTTTTGATTAATTGGTTAGATCCATGATGCTATAGACATTAGGGTATGATAGAAAAGTGTAACAGATAATTCTAAACGTAAGAATGAGCACCAAGATCAAGATCATAATCAATCACACTATGACAGAAATGAGGGCCATTTTTAAGGAGATCATGAAAGAGGATGTGGATATCATGGTGGATATGGAGAGTAAGGTCATGGTGGAGGAAGAGGTGAGTTCCCTTGTGGAACATGTTATACATGCGGATCCCCTAACCACTATAGGCATGAATTTCCTCATAATATTGTATGTGTTTTCTACGGAAAGAACCATAGATATGAAGAGTATGCAGACTTATATGATCATATGAGTAAATATCATAAGCAAGAAAAAAAAGGCATTGGGATGGTTATAATCCAATGCATGGTCAAATATCAGTTGATGCCCAAGATAGAACTAGGACCTGAGGCATTGATAGTGAAGATTACTACATGAGTTGAAGCAACATTTTCAAGAGAGGCATCATACCAAAAGCCTGCAATAATTAAGGAGGAGGTTCTGCATGCAAGGTACCTAGATCCTACCCATCAGAAGGAATTCTATCAAGAGACCATGGAGGTCCTCAAAAATCTTCAAGGAAAAATACAATGTTTAAAAGAGCAGCCCAGAAAGATGGAACAAAAGAAAGAATCAGGGAAGGTCCCCTTTAATATTGATGACATCATAGAGGTGTGTAAAATGTTGCACCAAGAAAATATTATTCCATTACTAGGAAATTGGTTGAAGGGAAACACTCCACATGAAAACACTAAGAATGAATGGCAGATCCTACTTGCAAATATTCCCCTTGATAGCATTGAGTATGATAAAGAGATAACTCTTAATGTTGTTGTAGATGGATGGTTGTTGAGCAATATTTTGATTGATACAGGTGTAGAAGTCAATGTGCTTACTTTAGATGCATGGGTACAAATGGGGAGACCTCTATTACAACCATCATCTAATGTGTTGTTTATGGAAAATAGAACTAAGGCCACTCCCATAGGATTTTTTAAGGATGCATCTATAACCATATAAGGGGCTAAATTCACTAGGGATTTTGAGGTATTAACACTTGCAGAAGTAGATAGTTTTCCAACCTTGCTTGGATGCCCTTGGTGTTATGTGAATAATGTTTATTTGAGATTCAATAAGGGGTATATCAGCTTTGAGAAAAAAGAGGAAATGGTTGTGATACCTTTGGAAGATGGGAAGTCTACACCATATGTTGAGCCTCTAAGTGAGGAGAACTTAAACAAACTCTATGTATGCACTATTCAAGACCCAGATGTCAATGAGACATCAAAGGAAGGAATCCTACAATGGCAGAATTCTCACTCTATTAGTAATACTATGAGTATTGCTTGTGACAATTGTTCTCATGGTACATATGAACTAGTAAGATGCGAGGTAAAAAGCATGGTTACATGAAAGAATCAAATTTTTTCTATTTGATGGATAGGTAACGCAGTGCATTGGTATACAGGAGCATAAGATCTTCCTGTATTCTTACAAGCCATGGAGGCACAGTGGATAGACCAGGTCAGGAGAAGAGACATGTTAGAATATTTCTTACATGGGACAATAGTGTGATGGTGGGTAGTTCATAGAGATAATCTTACGGGAGTGGAAGGAGATCAGAATCACCTTATCTACCAGGTTTGTATGAAGCAATGCACCTACACATATTTGCACTTATAATGGTGATCAACCTATTCAGCACCACATTCAATAGTGTGAGAGACTCTGGATGGTAGGACAAGAAGCATTACCAGTTTCACTCTGGGTGCATTTATTGTACACTACTCTATAAGGATGCACACATGCCTAGTATGTATATGCCAAACTACATCAAGAGATGAGGAATTGGTAGAATTTGACTACAGGAATTCTCCATACCTTTGAATACTTCTCAACTAAACCTCTAGTAGAAGAAGCATTAAAATTTGTCAAGTGCTTAACTATGGGAGATAGTGCAAAGGTAGAAGAGCATATTTAGGAATTATTTGGTGAGATAGATTTTGAAGCATGTTTTGAAAAGGAAGAAGAAATGGAATCCATATTAATTGAATGAACTTGCCATGAGAAAGAGAAAGGAAAGATGGTTTACATCGTGGATGATGAAGAAGTTGAGAACCTATATATTCAACATTCACAAGGGGTGAGTGATGTCTTGGATAGTGTAGACAAGGATACACATGCCTATCATGAACCCATGAAGACAAATAATGTTGATATAGGATCAAAAGCTGAGCCTAAGGAGGCCATAATTGGAGACTACTAGTCAGACTCGGAGGTGGAAAATATTATTGAGTTACTAAAGGATTACCATGACTTATTCCCTCGAGGGTATCATGAACTTAAAGGCATGCATGAATCACTTGGGGAAATGAAGATAAAACTTAAGGAAGGTGCTCATCTAGTGAGAAAGATACTTTATAGAATGAATCATAATTTGCATGAAAAGATAAAAGAAGAAATTGATAAAATGTTGAAATCTAGAATTATCAAGCCCCTTGATGAGTTAGAATGGGTTAGTCCAATGGTGATCAGTATCAAGAAGGATGGATGAATTAGAATATGTGTGGAGTATAGGGAGATGAATGTTGTATGTGTAACAGATCCATTCCCTACACCATTTACTGACGAAATACTAGGAGTTACACAACACGAAATATATTCCTTCACAGATGGGTTTTTTGGGTATCATCAGGTTAGGATTGCTCATGAGGATCAATAAAATATAAATTTTACTACTGAATGGGGAAGTTTTTCCTATACTGTGATTCCTTTTGGATTGAAAAATGCACCTACTATATTGTCATGGTTATTTGTTCAGGTATTCAAATATTTTATTCACAACTTCTTACAAGTCTACCTTGATGATTAGACAGTATATGGGCTTGTTAAGGATCACTGTGACAATCTACGCTTAATGTTTGAATGGTGCAGACAATTGAGTATCTATTTGAACATCAAGAAGTGCATATTTGCTACACCTTTTGGAATACTATTGGGACACATAATCTGCAAGAAGGGATTGCTTATGGATCAAACTAAGGTTGCAGTCATTTAGGATTGGAAGCACCTACCAGTCAGAGCGAGGTGTGTGGATTTTTAGGTCACACAGGATATTATAGAAAATTAATCAAGGGATATGCAAAAATTTCTGCACCTTTGGAGGCCTTATTCAAAGGAAAAGGTACATTCTATTGGGGAGAATTATAGTAGCACACATTTAAAACATTGAAAGAGAAAATTACTACCGCACCTATCCTGTATTTTCCTTCATGGGATAAACCATTTCATGTACATGTGGATGCTTCTGGCATGGAAATTGGCATAATATTGGCTTAACCTGGAGAATGTATTGTCAATCATCCTATCTGCTTTGCTAGTAGGAATCTAAATCCTACTGAATAGAATTATACAACTACAGAGCATGAAGATTTGTTAATGATCTATGCATTGCACAAGTTTCGATAGTATTTTCTAGCTACACCATTTGTATTCTATACGGATCACATGGCATTGAAATACTTGGAAACCAATCCTTTCTTGTAGGAACACATATGCAGATGGGTACTCTTATTTTAAGAGTTCAACTTCATAGTTGTGGTGAAGCTAGGGAAAAGTAACTCTGGACTAGACCACTTGTCTAGAAATAAATTAGGAGAGGAAGCATAGACAATTGAAAAAACCATGCCAAATGCACAGTTATATAGGTTACAATGCACGCCATCAGAATTAGAAGACATTGTTGTCTTTCTCTAGATTGGTGTAGCACCAAATGAAATGAATGCATTAGAAAAGAAATCACTTGTTATACGTGCGGCACCATTTATGTTGATCAATGGTGACCTATACATGTTAGGAAGAGATGAAGTATTATGTCATTGTGTATTAGAGTATGAAAGCAAGGATATTATGGAAGAATCCCATGATGGTATTGCAGGAGGCCACTATGCAGGTGATGCGACTACCTGAAAGATTCTAATTGTTGGATTATGGTGGGAGACATTGTATACAGAATGTAAAGAATATTTCAAGGTGTGTGACCATTATCAGCACCTAGGAAAACTAGGACAAAGAGATGAAATTCCACTGAGACCTATTATCAGTGTAGAACCATTTGAGAAATGGGCCACCAACTTTGTAGGACTAGATCACATTATATCATAACTTACATAGATTATCTCACATGGTGGGTTGAAGTAGTACCTATGAAGGACTGTACACCAGCTATATTTATTTCACCTTTTTCTTAGATTATTCCTTTGAATGGTTGACGAAATAGATAGGGTAACGGCTGTAGGAGGAATACCTTTTCAAATGTCAGTTGATGCGTTGTTGCGCGCGTATGAATTTTGAATCCACAGCTAACCATGAGAGCTTCCTTTTGGCTAGGAGAAGCTACCTGTAATGAAAGAAAGACCACCAAAAAGCATTAAACAATATGGGTAGTGAACTGCCTAGCAGGAGCTAGATCCGGGAAGTATGGTACTTCCTAGATGGCTATCAGTCCATTTTTTAAAACAAATTAATGCTGAAAACAAATTAAATCCTATTGTTATTTTAAAATTATTTAGGTATCTCACTTAAAACACAATAAGAAACAAATCTAATATAACAGGCTAAGATAGAATAGAATCCACAAGTCAAAGGGTTGGTTCTGAGTTCTGCAGGTCTGATGAAGGTGTTGGGTAGGTCAAAGGTGAGTGAGGGTGAGGTAAAATGGGGTGGATAGGTCTTTTTTTAAAGCTATGTGGGAAAACATAGGGACCAGTGTCAGTCAAGGGTGACCGACCATGGTTAGGTATAACCGGCGCCGGTTACTGTGAAATCTAGGAATGTCACATAATGGGGTTTTGGGTCCCCTTTGTGATTGTACAAAGGATTTAGTTGGTTGGGAGGAGGTATTAGGTGACTGGGGTAGGTTTTTATGAGGTTTGATGGGTTTATGAAGGTACAAAATGTTGTACATGGTCAATAAGAATCAAGGTGGATAATAGGTGGTAAAACAATGATGAAATGAATTAACCAGGAACATATGATATTATACTTACTTGGATTTCATTTCTGAAAGTCTATGTGTGAAGGATGGAGGTGTTGATGATGGGTTTTGGAGGCTATAAGTGATCACCAACTAGAGAAAAGCTTCTGCATGGGCTGCATTCACACTCCTCTTTTGCTTGGGTAGATCCGAATGTGGCTGGGATGGCTATGTAGGAGAAGATGTTCAATCTCCTTCTTTGGATGTGAGTTCTTGATGGAATTGACTCTCTAAAGATGCGTTCTATTTTTGAGATCTCGTTCTTTCTCATCAAATTTCTTGATCCCAATGTTTTCCAACCTTGAGAATAAGGTAGTTTAGGAGTTAGAAAGGGGGAACCGACATCGGTCTAGCTTAACCAGCGGTGGTTAGGGGTAACTGAAGTCAGTCAAGTTAGGATTTTATAGGTTTTCCAAACTTAGGGGAGATCCTCCTGATTTCCCTAGATCTCGTGTCATTATCTCATGGATAATACTGGGAGCTTCTGTGAGAATGCGGGAATGTGGTTAGAGGAAGTGTAGGCATTGATTTTTTTAGGGTTTGGGTAAGTCTTAGTTAGTTATGGTAACTTGCTAAGAAGAGGTATTAAGATGAGTTAACTTGATGAGGTGTCTAGGTGAAGTGTTTGTGTGGATATTATTTAAATTAAGATATTTAAATAATAAATATAATGAGGGTAAAGCATTAATTTAATTAAATTAATACTATTTTGGTGAAGGGGGCCATGGCTAGGTGAAAGTGATGAAGGGTACTTATTGGTCAAGGTATGAAAGGGGAGTGTGACCTAATTTTAGTGTCTACATTTTTCCCCTTTTTGTTCCGTGGCTTGTTTTGGTAAGTGATGCTAACAAAAATAAGGTGTGGTTACCCCATGTGGGGGTGAAGGTGATCCCCCTCAAACCAGGAACTGACAAAGCAGCTGATTGAAGCGGTGAGTGGTTTGATAAAAGGTAAATGTGAAGAAAAAAGTAAATAGGTGCAAGAGAAGAGGGTGAAAGGTTTACGTGGGCAATCTAGGTAAAGGGTCAGGGTCAAAGGTAGTAACAGTCAAACACAAGCACACGTATAAACTATAGTACATTACCAGGCTGAAGAGCAGGCACACTCTACATCATCTAAGGTTGATAGGTTTATCCAAACAAGGGTAACGTGAATCTAGTATCCAAGGTATAGGATAAGGTTAGGAAAAACAATGTAGGTTAGGTTCAGGAATGTTTAGGTATGTTCTGGTACACCAAAGGTAGGGTTATGATAAATAGTCATGGCAATAGGCTAGGTAAGGTCATTAGGTCAACAACATAGGTAACAGTGCCTCAAGGTATAGCAAACACATGATTTCAAAGGTCACTAGCAATGGTCCAGGTCCAAATATTGAGAGCACAACATGGGAAGGCCGAGGTAGGGGTAAAATAATAAAGTTTCAAAAGTGGACGCGAGGAGGTTGAAGAGGGTGGAGGGCCAGAGGTGAAGGTAAAGTGGTCCAAGTAGGTGTATGGGGGAAAAAAGAGAAGGGAGGTAAAGAAAATGAGGTCAATAGGGGTAAAGAGTATGCAGGGTAACCAATATCAGTTGTAATGAACCGATGATGGTGTAGGGTAACCGATAGTGGTAGTCTAGGGTAATAGACTGGCAGTGGTCAGTGGTTAACTGACGTCGGGTCGGGTTGGGTAGGGTATATTTTTTTCTTATAGGAACATGAAATCAAGTAAAGGTGGGGAAAATGGCTAGGGTAAAGAGTGTTCGAGCTAACTCTCTAGGGCCCCATGCCCTAAAATTGCTGCCTACATAGTCATGGTGAAAAGGGACCTCAGATTGATGTAGTTCACCCCATAAGCTAGGGAAGAAAGATGAAAATGAGTTGGTAGGTGTTATGGCATGCAGTGGGTTTTAGGTTTAATGGGTGTGGGTAGATTATAGGTAAAATGATGTAGGTGAAAGTGATAATGGTGAAAGGGGAGGGATACCCTCAAAGGAAAGTGACAAGGACCAAGGCGTGTATAAGGTAATCAAAATGTAAAAAAAGACTGCTTAAAAGATAAGAGGGGGCCATAGAGCCACCTGATTGGGTAGGAAACTACCGAGTAGATCATACCTTAGAGGAGGTGATAAACACAAGACCAAAAATACACCACACGATTAACGGTTCTACGATGAAGGTAGTCACCGGATCATAAAATGTCTAAATTCCAAGATGTCCCTTGAGGCAACTGAGGAAATGATAGTAGAAATGGTATGTAACACCGTGAATTATTGTTACTTCCTCCTGAGTATTCAAGCGTTGATATATGATTTCTTTTGTATAAGGACATGTTTCTTTGATTTTGAAGTCATGCTTGATATGGATTGTATCTTCTTTTCTCTTGAAGATCCTTGACTGAGTCAGAATATGCTTGGACTCTTTTATTTCTTTCATTTTTAGCACCTGAGTTCAATTTGATTTCGGGATGAATTGTGGATTTATCCATCCTTATGACTCAGCCTTGCATCATTTGCATTGATCCAAGAGATGTTTTAAGTTTATTCAGGATGAACAAAAAGTATTGACCTTACGAAAGTTGCAAGGTCTAAATGAGTTGAATGAGAAATTCCAAAGTTTAACTTAGGCTGATCATGTTAAATGAATTTGGTTCCAGATATCGTAATATCAGGAAGGCCTAGACCTTAAGCCAGGTAAGAAATTCTGGTGTATACTGCAAGCTTAATTTGCAAGGCCAGATAAAATCGATAACAGGAATGTTATACCCTGTTTGGTTCTAATACTGATCGGTCCTACTTGGGAGACCTAGACTGGATTCGTTAAGGTTAATAACCTTAACCTAAACTATAACCTATTGGTTGAATTATTGCTAATCTAACCTAGCCCTAAAACTATAAGCTTAATGTTCCTAAGGTTAGCTACACCTAGCACTATGGAAGTAAGACTAATGTCTTACCTTATGATCTAACCTATGTTTCTAACCTATCTTAACTAATGATAATGGATGTAGGGGAACCTATGAAGGGGCACGAGTCATGGGCGGTGGTTTCCATAGAATTTTTGAGGTGGATAACGATGAAGGACTTGGGATTTGACGGAGGTTGCAAATGGCTATTATGACCTGACATGGCAGTATCACCAAACTTGGGAATGGTTGTTTGTTTTCATTTGGAAATCACCAACTTTGGTGGCCGGTGGCAATGGAGAATAGGTGGGAATATGGGAGTTAATGCAATTGATGAACTTCGGTTCCTGAGCGTGGATTGCTTGAGAAGGCATGCAAATGGAAAATTCTTTGGTTGTTTGGTTTTCCATGCGTTCTGTTTTTCTCTCTGCTTGATCATTGGTTCTTCGAACCAGTCTACTCTGTGTTGCATGGCAACTTTGAGAATATCTATCTCCTTTCTCTTTTTGGGAAAGTTTATAAGGCATGAAGGTGACAATTTATTGTTGTTTAATTTATCGTGGAAGAAGAAGAGAAGGTGTGAGCACATTCAGAGGTCTTCTTCATATTTTTAAGCAAAACTATCAGACATGATAGGCCCTAACTTTTAAAAATCTTTCTTTCCTTCAAATACATTCATTAGAACAACTCTGTTTAGATGATTTTTGGTTCAGTTGGTTAAAATGGTAGCATTGTATGGAATGCCTGCTGTGTTTTCATGCTAGTTCGATTTTCTGTTGAATCTTTGTTGTATATACTTAAAGATTTTGACTTCTATTGGAATGCTTGATGTGTTTTCATTTTGGTAAGACTCCCTTGAAATGTTTGCAAGGATTTTATGTTGAAAAAAAATCTATTGGAGTCCTTGAAAAGTTTTCATATGATTTCGACTTCTATCGAAGCCTGGTTGTGAGTACTTGTTGAAAATGACTCTTTTGGAGTCCTTGAAAAGTTTTCATATGATATCGACTTCTATCAAAGCCTTGCTGTGAATTTTATGTTAAAAACGACTCTGTTGGAGTCTATGAAATGTTTTCATATGATTTCGACTTATATCGAAGCCTGGTTGTGAGTACTTGTTGAAAACGAATCTGTTGGAGTCTTTGAAAAGTTTTCATATGATTTCGACTTCTATCGAAGCCTGGTTGTGAGTACTTGTTGAAAACGACTCTATTGGAGTCGTTGAAAAGTTTTCATATGATATCGACTTCTGTCGAATCCTTGCTGTGAATTATTGTTGGAAACGACTCTGTTGGAGTCCTTGCTGTATTCTCATGTGAATGCGACTCCTGTTGAAGTCCTTGATGTGTTTGTGTGTTGGCTCAGCTTCTGATGTAATTCCTCACTATGAATATTTATAAATATGACCTAGTGCAAATGTTTGATGTGTTTATTTATGAATTTGACTTAGTTGTAAATGTTGATGTGTTGTTTATAGTTACGACCCAGTGCAAATGATCACTGTGTTTATTTATGAATTCGACTCAGTTGTAAATGTTGCTGTGTTGTTATAGATCCAACTCAGTGCAAATGTTTGCTGTGTTTGATTAGGGATTCGACTCAGTAGAAATGTTTGTTGTGTTTGTTTTTGGATTCAACTCAATTGTAAATGTTGCTGTGTTCTTTATAGATCCGACTCAGTACAAATGTTTGCTGTGTTTGATTAGGGATTCGACTTAGTAGAAATGTTCGCTATGTTTTTTTTTTTAATTCAACTCCGTTGAAATGGTTGTTGGGTTTGTTTATGGTTTCAAATTTTTTTTATGATGTTACCTTGTTTCTTGTTCGACTGAGATAACGAGTTCCTAACTGTGCCATGTCAGGCATTGGCATTGGGTAATTTTATAATTGAAGAATGACATCGAAAGAATTGTTGGGTCTAATTTGGTTCGTTTATTGATTATTGCTTGTTTGCGAGATCTCTTGTATTACTTAATAGCTCCAGGTGATTTTATAATTGAATTTTGATGGAACTGTAGTTTCTTCTTGTGATCTCGATTGATTTAGTCGCATGCGTATAATGTATTAGCATTATTCTTGAGAAGTCAGTACAGTCCTGAACATGATTGAATGGAAATCTGATTTGCCTTTGTTTCCTCCTCCTAAGTTGTAAAGTATATGTTAATATATAACTATAGGAATAAGAAAATAATCTCTCCTTGTGTAGAAACTTTGAGTGCATTCTTCTTTGTACCCTTATGTGAGCTCTACGGTACGAGCTTAGGAAGAAAAGACTATTAAATTGTATGGAGAGACTGGTAAAATTGTATTGCAGTATAAGTTGGTGTACATGTCAATACCATTGAAATAATGTAATGATTATAAAGGAATCCCGTCAGTTGAGCTTGCTGGATGTTATAATCTGCCTTGTGGAATTGTTAAAAACATACTTGTTTGATACATGAACTATTAGGAAATTCATTTTTGAATGGAATAATTTGTTGGATTATTGCTGTTGTTGGGATGTTTTGTAATCATTTTTTTCTTCTTAGTCCCTAATATATATGATGAATCATCTGAAAATTATTTAGGATTATTGGTAACTATAATGGGAGTCATGCGTTAAAAGTCATGCTAGAATTATAGAAAGATGATTAGCCTTATTTATGTTTAAGGATTTGAAGAAATGATTTCATTTAAACAGGTTGTTTAATGAGAGCAATTGGTAGAATGCAATTGTTTTAAGAATTAGTGCTTATCATGCTCAGTTCACATAACTGACCTGTGCTAACAATTTTGTAGATGGACATTGTAAGTAATAAAGGCACGCGGATCTGATATGATGTTCAGATTGTGTAATCTGGTTTTATCATGAATTCCTATTTGATATCTCTAAATTGTACTATAGTAAGAAGGTTGTACTTTTGCTATTGAGTATTGTATCCAGTATGCCGAAGTGCATAAGTTGTAATTGTATGGATTGGAATAATAAAAAAGGGGGAAAAGATGTTACTTATGTGGCTGTATTTCTAATTGATGAAATTGATCTTCTTAGGTTCGATTGATTTAAGTGAATTTTTATTATTTTATACCTTAGAGTTATTTGGATTCTCTAAGTAGGCCTTGTAAACATTATGTGACTGAATACTTCATGATTGATTAGTATTTCTTTATGTTGTGAATAAGGCTAAATTGGAAAATTGGTCCACTGTTTACGGGAAGTTAAGGATAAACTACATCACTATAGGTAGCTGAATTAGGAAGAGTAATCCATTACTTCCTATCCATGATCTAAGTCAGGACAAAGTAACTGATGATTTTTAATCACTTTATCTTAATAACAATCAGTAAGATATATTTCAATTTTGAGAACTGATATAAACTTATAGAGGTATAGTTAGCATCCTTATGAGAGGACTTAGGGCTAATGCCCAATTTCGTTGAATAAGATTAATGTGAATCAATGAAATCCTTGACAAGATCTCAAATCTATTAAAATTCTCTCTGTGAAATGGATCTTAAATAAGTAAGGCAACTCAAAGGTGAGGAACCCAGGGGTTGGGAAAAGACTACCCAGAAAGGAGAGTCTTATAGTATAATTTCAACTCAACGTAAGTAACACCTTAAGTTAAGTAGATCTTTTCGAGGTAGTTTGTAGGATTTCGGCACATGTCAACTGCAGGGTTGTACCTTCGAGAAGATTAGGATCTTCTCGAGGATACAACAATGCAGGTGACTTATGACGACACCCTTTGCATTGATCGTTAATATTTACACCTCAAACTCGAACAAGTTTTTACTCTAGAACTGGTTAGGAACATGGTCATGTTATGAGGCTGTCATTGGAGGCTCGGGGTACCTTGACACATAGGGTTAACTAGGGTTGACCTTGTATGTCAGCTTACCCCTAGTTCTTGAGAGCATCCTTATAACGTTGTCATGTTATTAATCCGTTCCTGAGTGAATGACTTGGGACAAGGGGGGAGGCTGACAGAAGTTAGTATAAGACATTCTATATAACATCGGAGTGGGGTGAAGGACGTATTCCAGATTGATGAGTATGCCGTCAAGGAATACGAGACATGAACAATATGTTTCAAATATTTGGCCAAAGTATCGCAAGCTGCTGATTACGTTGTCCTATATCACCCAGTCTGAGGGATGTGATGCCAATGAATAATGGTAACATTTATTTAGATAGGTTCCTTGAATAGAGCTTTCTGAAATCCCAGATTAGGGAAGAGAACCGCAAGAGTGAAGTGTTAAAATAAAAATGCCAACTCTATGATACTCATGAATAGATCGGTAGATCACCGAGTCATGGAATGAATAGATTGGTGGTTCACCGAGTCATTACAGCTGCATATGGTTATCAATTATAAGAATGATTGTTTTGATCTGTGAGTTCTAAATTATGTATTTAGAACTAGGAAGCACTTACGAAAAAATAAAATCTCTTGTTCTAATGTATTAAAATGGGAATGTTACATCTTGGTATCAGAGCTGCAGGTTGCAGCTCCTGGACCTATTGTGTCAATAATCTGATAAAAAACTAAATTTTCTTGTAACAAAAAACGGTTAGAACAAGGGGGAACATTGCGAATAATGCTCCACCTGAAGGAGGAGCGGCAACAACCCAAAATCTTGATGAGATCCTTGCTGCCCTATTGGAGACAAGAGATCATTTGGCTATACTTGAACAACAAGTAATGGGAAATGAGGAGGATGACAAAGTTGGTAACAACAATCAGCAACCTCCTGAGGACAACTCCGATATGGGTGTTGATAATAACACTGGAAATTCACCTGTCCAACCAGAAAACAAAAAGGCTAGATTGGTAGCGAAACTCACTAATGATATAAGAAGGATAAGCCCACCTAAATATGATGGCACCAAATTAGGAGATGGAGCTGAGAACTGGCTTAGCGAAATGGAGAAGTACTTTGCAATAAGAAACTTCTCGGAGGAAACCAAAGCTATTTGGGGAGCCTATCAGCTTTTCCACGAAGCATCTTCGTGGTGGGACAACCCTAAAGCTGAGTTAAATATTGATGAGACCAATATCACTTGGGATCAATTTAAGGGCTATTTTAGGCAATGTTGGCTACCACAACTTTTCTATGATCAGAAAATGACAGAATTCCAGAACTTAGCTCAAGGAAAGCTAACTGTAACTGAATACTGGGAGTGGTTTACGAAACTCCTCAAGTACGTACCACAGTATCAACTGACGAGAAGTTCAAAATATGAAAATTCATCATGGGACTAAATCCCGTAATAGGAGGAGAGGTCGATGTTCATAGCCCTACCACTATGGAAGGAGTTGTTGAAAAGGCCATAAGGCAAGAACATAAATTAAAATCTATTTCTGCTCATAAAGAGGAAGTGCGGAAGAAGATTGCAAACCCTTCTTCAACTTCACTTGAACCCAAGAAGGGGCCATGGAAAAAGTTTGGAAATAGAAGTAAGTTTCCAGGGGATAATAGTAAGAAAACGATAGCGAATAATCCTGCTGGAAATGTAAGGGATAGTTTTGCCAAAAATTATAACAATGGGCAGAAGCCCTATGGAGGACAACGTGATAATTTTAAGGCTGGAAGTAATTTTGAGCCTAAAAAGGGACCTATAGGAGGCTGTTATAATTGTGGCAAAGACCACTATGCAAATCAGTGCCCTTTGAAGAAGGATGATTGCAATCAGCAGCATAAGATACATGCTGCAGTAGCAGAAAAGCAAGCTGAAAAGCAAGTGACACCTATAGATGTTCCGGGTAAGTTATTTCACATACCTGTCACTATTTTTTTGATATAGGAGCTACTGAATGTTTCATTTCTAGTAAACTTTCTTCTAAACTTAAAAGAAAAGCTAGAAAAAAGGATAAATCTTGGACTGTACAGTATGGTAATAACTCTGTTCATACAGTGAGTATGTGTCTTTTTGGGGCAGTCCTTGACTTACCTAACTTTTCCACTGAAGTTGACCTCTATGTTGCACCTTTGGGATCCTATGACATTGTCATCAGTGTTAATTGGTTAGCTGACCATAAAGCAAAAGTAGACTATTTTGAAAAGAATATAAGATGTTTAGATGATCGGCTGAAAATAGTAGAGATACAAGGAGTGAAACGGGAAATTTCAGTTAGGATTCTGTCAGCTATGCAACTTAAAAAGGATAAAAACAAAGGATGTACTTTATATGCAGTAAAGATATCTGAATTTTCAAAAGAAGATGGTGATTCCATGAAACGATTCCCTCTGCTGCAAAGTTTCAAGGATGTATTTCCGGAGGAATTACCAGGTTTACCACTCAAAAGGGAATTTGAATTCACTATTGAAATCAAACCAAGGATGAAACCTATTTCCAAGGCACCTTATCGGATGACTACTACAGAGTTAGTCGAGCTTAAGGCACAATTGCAAGAACTTTTGTCTAAGGGCTTAATAAGACCAAGTGTTTCACCTTGGGGAGTGCCAGTAATATTTGTAAAAAAGAAAGATGGAACACTTAGGATGTGTATTGACTATCGGATGTTAAACAAAGCAAGAATTAAGAATAGATACCCACTTCCAAGGATTTACGATCTATTTGATCAGATGCGTGGGGCAGCGGTTTATTCCAAGATAGATCTTCGATCTGGTTATCATCAATTAAGGATTAGAGAAGAAGATATTCATAAAACAGCTTTCCGAACTAGGTACAGACATTATGAATTCACGGTTCTACCCTTTGGATTAACTAATGCACCCGCAACTTTTATGAACTTAATGAATAATATCTTTCAAGAATATTTGGACAAGTTTGTGCTTGTTTTCTTGGATGATATTATCATATATTCTAAAAGCGTTGAAGAGCACAATGAGCATTTAAGAATAGTTTTGGAAATTTTGAGAAAAAGAAAGTTATATGGTAAGTTATCCAAATGTTCTTTCTTTGATACTAAAGTTCACTATTTGGGTCATGTAATTAGTAAAGAAGGAATTGTAGTGGATCCTTCAAAAATAGTGGTAATAGCCGAGTGACCTACACCAAAGAATGTACATGAAGTAAGAAGCTTCATGGGCCTTGCTGGTTATTACAAAAAATTTGTTAAGGATTTTTCTAAAGTGGTTGCACCAATAACGTCATTGCAGAAGAAGGATAAGAAATTTATTTGGAATGATAAGTGTGAAACTGCTTTTAAAAGTTTGAAAAGCCAGCTGACTTCAGCACCTATATTAGTTATACCAGACCCTAATGGGAACTTTACTGTTGTAACGGATGCCTCTGGGGAAGGCCTTAGAGGTGTTTTGTTACAAAATGATCTTGTCATAGCATACAAAAGTAGAAATCTTAAGTTACATGATCTGAATTATGCCCCTCATGATTTAGAGCTTACTGCAATTGTTCATGCGCTTCAATTATGGAGACACTATTTACTTGGGAAACCTTTTGAGTTGAAAACTGATCATTTAGGGCTGAACTGTATTTTCACTCAACCTAATCTAAATGCAAGACAACGAAGGTGGTTAGAGTTTTTATCTCAATATGATTTTGATATTAGCTACATCAAAGGAAAAGAGAATAGAGTAGTAGATTCTCTAAGTCGTAGGAAGCACATTTCTGCTCTTATAACATTAAGAACTCAGTTTAAAGATGAGGTAAAAAATGCCTCAGAATCTGATATATACTTTCAGCAAGTAAAAGCAGCACTTGCTGCAGAACCAAAAGATGAAAGGTATAAAGGTTTTCATTTTAATAATGAAGGAATCTTAAGTTATGAAAACAGAGTATACGTACCTTTGCTAAATGATTTGAGAAAGAAATTACTAGTTGAATTTCATAATTTTCCCTTTTCTGGACACCTGGGCATCACAAAAATGCTTGCTGATCTAAAACAGAAATACTTTTGGAAAGGTATGAAAAAGGATGCTATTGGTTTTGTGACACATTGTCTGGAATGTCAGTGGGTTAAAGCAGAACACATGCACCCTGCTGGACTATTATATCCCCATAGCATACCGCAGTACAAATGGCAAGTAATAAGCATGGAATTTGTACAAGGGTTACCTATGTCTAGGAATAAACATGATGTTATCTTGGTAGTTGTAGACAAACTAACAAAGGTAGCTCATTTCATCACTGGAAATCTGAAGGATGATTCTCCAGTGTTAGCAAAAAGGTTTGTACACGAAATGTTTAGGTTACATGGAGTAGCAGAATTGATTATATCTGACAGGGATCCTAGAATGACCTCAAGATTTTGGCAAACACTTAATACAGCTCTTGGAATGAAACTAAACTTCAGTTCTGCATATCATCCGGAAACGGATGGACAAACTGAGAGAGTAAATCAAGTGTTGGAAGATATGTTGTGAGTGTATTGCATGGATCAACAGTAAAAATGGGAAGAGTATCTTCCATTAGTTGATTTTGCATACAACAACACTTATCACTCATCTCTTAAAATGGCACCTTTTGAAGCACTTTATGGAAGAAAGTGCAAAACCCCTGTTAGTTGGGATAGTATTGAGGATAGAGTGGTAATTGGGCCAGAAATCCTCACTGAAATGGAACAGCAAGTAAATATGATTCGTGAACGATTAAAGGAAGAAGCAGATAGGCAGAAGAGCTATGCTGACCTTAAGCGGGTTGATCAAAGGTTTGAACTTGGTGAAAAGGTTTTTCTTCGTGTTAAACCTAGAAAGAGTTCTATAACTTTTGGCAAGGCTGCCAAGTTGTCACCTCGTTACGTGGGACCTTTTGAAATTTTCAAAATAATCAATCCTGTAGCTTATCGATTAGCATTACCACCTACTTTGTCTCGCATGCATGATGTTTTCCATATTTCGTTGCTTAAGAAATACATTTCAGACTTGTCACATGTTTTAAATTGGAATTCCTTGTAGGTCCAAGACCCAGGAATAATCGTGGTTAAACCCACATGAGTGCTGGAAACTCACCAATTGCATTTGAGAAATCATGAAATACAACAATGTAAGGTCCAGTGGGACCATTTTAACGAAGAAAGTGCAACTTGGGAAAATCTAGAAGAGATGAAAATTGCTTTTCCCTTTCTTTTTGAACAGAATGAAATCTGTTGACAAAAAAAAAATTATGAACTTATCTTTTTCATGTCTTTATGAAAGCCATATTGAGGCAAACATTATTTAGGTTGATGAAAATGTATCATGACATTGATTTCTGGAATTATTCAAGTTGGAAATAGTCTTTTGTATTGTGAACTAATAAATTGGTTGACCTGAAGGTAAATCAAAATATGTAATCATCAGGACGATGAATCTTTTAGGAGGGAAGCATGTAACACCCTGAATTATTGTTACTTCCTCCTGAGTATTCAAGTGTTGATATATGATTTTTTCTGTATAAGGATGTGTTCCTTTGATTGTGAAGTCATGCTTGATATGGATTGTATCTTCTTTGCTCTTGAAGATCCTTGACTGAGTCAGAATATGCTTGGACTCTTTTATTTCTTTCATTTTTAGCACCTGAGTTCAATTTGATTTCGGGATGAATTGTGGATTTATCCATCCTTATGACTCAGCCTTGGATCAGTTGCATTGATCCAAGAGATGTTTTAATTTTATTCAGGATGAACAAAAATTATTGACCTTACGAAAGTTGCAAGGTCTGAATGAGTTGAATGAGCAATTCCAAAGTTTAACTTAGGCTGATCATGTTAAATGAATTTGGTTCCAGATATTGTAATATCAGGAAGGCCTAGACCTTAAGCCAGGTAAGAAATTCTGGTGTATACTGCAAGCTTAATTTGCAATGCCAGATAGAATCCATAATAGGAATGTTATACCCTATTTGGTTCTAATACTGATCGGTCCTACTTGGGAGACCTAGACTGGATTCGTTAAGGTTAATAACCTTAACCTAAACTATAACCTATTGGTTGAATTATTGCTAATCTAACCTAGCCCTAAAACTATAAGCTTAATGCTCCTAAGGTTAGCTACACCTAGCATTATGGAAGTAAGACTAATGTCTTACCTTATGATCTAACCTATGTTTCTAACCTATCTTAACTAATGATAATGGATGGAGGGGAACCTATGAAGGGGCACGAGTCATGGGCGGTGGTTTCCATGGCATTTATGAGGTGGATAAGGATGAAGGACTTGGGATTTGGCGGAGGTTGCAAACGGCTATTGTGACCTGACGTGGCAGTTTCACCAAACTTGGGAATGGTTGTTTGTTTTCATTTGGCAATCACCAACTTTGGTGGTCGGTGGCAATGGAGAATAGGTGGGAATATGGGAGTTAATGTAATTGATGAACTTTGGTTCTGGAGCGCGGATTGATTGGGAAGGCATGCAAATGGAAAATTGTTTGGTTGTCTAGTTTTCCATGCATTCTGTTTTTCTCTCTGCTTGATCACTGGTTCTTCGAACCAGTCTACTCTGTGTTGCATGGAAAGTTTGTGAATACCTAGCTCCTTTCTCTTTTGGGGAAAGTTTATAAGGCATGAAGGTGACAATTTATTGTTGTTTAATTTATCGTGGAAGAAGAAGAGAAGGTGCGAGCACATTCAAAGGTCTTCTTCAGATTTTTAAGTGAAATTTTCAGGTTTGATAGGCCCTAAATTTTAAAAATCTTGCTTTCCTTCAAATGCTTTCATTAGAACAACTCTGTTCAGATGATTTTTGGTTCAGTTGGTTAAAATGGTAGCAATGTATGGAATGCCTGCTGTGTTTTCATGCTAGTTCGATTTTTGTTGAATCTTTGCTAGATATACTTAAAGATTTTGACTTCTATTGGAATGCTTGATGTGTTTTCATTTTGGTAAGACTCCCTTGAAATGTTTGCAAGGATTTTATGTTGAAAATGACTCTGTTGGAGTCCTTGAAAAGTTTTCATATGATTTCGACTTCTATCAAAGCCTGGTTGTGAGTACTTGTTGAAAACGACTCTTTTGGAGTCCTTGAAAAGTTTTCATATGATATCGACTTCTATCGAAGCCTTGCTGTGAATTTTATGTTGAAAATGACTCTGTTGGAGTCTTTGAAATGCTTTCGTATGATTTTGACTTCTATCGAAGCCTGGTTGTGAGTACTTGTTGAAAATGAATCTGTTGGAGTCTTTGAAAAGTTTTCATATGATTTCAACTTTTGTCGAAGCCTGGTTGTTAGTACTTGTTGAAAACGACTTTGTTGGAGTCCTTGAAAATTTTTCATATGATATCAACTTCTATCGAAGCCTTGCTGTGAATTCTTGTTGGAAACAACTCTGTTGGAGTCTTTGTTGTATTCTCATGTGAATGTGACTCCTGTTGAAGTCCTTGATGTGTTTACGTGTTGGCTCAGCTTCTGGTGTAAGTCCTTGATGTGAATACTTATAAATTTGACCCAATGTAAATGTTTTCTTTTTTTATTTATGAATTCGACTCAGTTGTAAATTTTGCTGTGTTGTTTATAGTTTCGACCCAGTGCAAATGATCGTTGTTTTTATTTATGAATTCGACTCAGTTGTAAATGTTGTTGTGTTGTTATAGATCCGACTCAGTGCAAACATTTTTTGTGTTTGATTAGGGATTCAACTCAGTAGAAATGTTCACTGTGTTTGTTTTTGGATTCGATTCAGTTGTAAATGTTATTGTGTTATTTATAGATCTGACTCAGTGTAAACGTTTGTTGTGTTTTATTAGGGATTCGACTTAGTATAAATGTTTGCTATGTTTTTTTTTTGATTCAACTCTGTTGAAATGGTTGTTGGGTTTGTTTATGGTTTCAAATTTTGTTTATGATGTTACCTTGTTTCTTGTTCGACTGAGTTAACGAGTTCCTAACTGTGCCATGTCAGGCGTTGGCATTGGGTAATTTTATAATTGAAGAATGACATCGAAAGAATTGTTGGGTCTAATTTGGTTCGTTTATTGATTATTGCTTGTTTGCGAGATCTCTTGTATTACTTAATAGCTGCAGGTGATTTTATAATTGAATTTTGATGGAACTGTAGTTTCTTCTTGTGATCTCGATTGATTTAGTCGCATGCGTATAATGTATTAGCGTTATTCTTCAGAAGTCAGTACAGTCCTGAACATGATTGAATGGAAATCTGATTTGCCTCTATTTCCTCCTCTTAAGAAGTAAAGTATATGTTGATATATAACTGTAGGAATAAGAAAATAATCTCTCCTTGTATAGAAACTTTGAGTGCATTCTTCTTTGTACCCTTATGTGAGCTCTATGGTACGGGCTTAGGAAGAAAAGACTATTAAATTGTATGGAGAGACTGGTAAAATTGTATTGCAGTATAAGTTGGTGTACATGTCAATACCATTGAAATAATGTAATGATTATAAAGGAATCCCGTCAGTTGAGCTTGCTGGATGTTATAATCTGCCTTGTGGAATTGTTAAAAACATACTTGTTTGATACATGAACTGTTAGGAAATTCATTTTTGAATGGAATAATTTGTTGGATTATTGCTGTCGTTGGGATGTTTTGTAATCATTTTTTTCTTCTTAGTCCCTAATATATATGATGAATCATCTGAAAATTATTTAGGATTATTGGTAACTATAATGGGAGTCATGCGTTAAAAGTCATGCTAGAATTATAGAAAGATGATTAGCCTTATTTATGTTTAAGGATTTGAAGAAATGATTTCATTTAAACAGGTTGTTTAATGAGAGCAATTGGTAGAATGCAATTGTTTTAAGAATTAGTGCTTATCATGCTCAGTTCACATAACTGACCTGTGCTAACAATTTTGTAGATGGACATTGTAAGTAATAAAGGCACGCGGATCTGATATGATGTTCAGATTGTGTAATCTGGTTTTATCATGAATTCCTATTTGATATCTTAAAATTGTACTATAGTAAGAAGGTTGTACTTTTGCTATTGAGTATTGTATCCAGTATGCCGAAGTGCATAAGTTGTAATTGTATGGATTGGAATAATAAAAAAGGGGGAAAAGATGTTACTTATGTGGTTGTATTTCTAATTGATGAAATTGATCTTCTTAGGTTCGATTGATTTAAGTGCATTTTTTATTATTTTATACCTTAGAGTTATTTGGATTCTCTAAGTAGGCCTTGTAAACATTATGTGACTGAATACTTTGTGATTGATTAGTATTTCTTTATGTTGTGAATAAGGCTAAATTGGAAAATTGGTCCACTATTTACAGGAAGTTAAGGATAAACTACATCACTCTAGGTAGCTGAATTAGGAAGAGTAATCCATTACTTCCTATCCATGATCTAAGTCAAGACAAAGTAACTGATGATTTTTAATCACTTTATCTTAATAACAATCAGTAAGATATATTTTAGTTTTGAGAACTGATATAAACTTATAGAGGTATAGTTAGCATCCTTATGAGAGGACTTAGGGCTAACACCCAATTTCGTTGAATAAGATTACTGTGAATAAATGAACTCCTTGACGAGATCTCAAATCTATTAAACTTATCTCTATGAAATTGATCTTAAATAAGTAAGGCAACTCAAAGGTGAGGAACCCAGGGGTTGGGAAAAGACTACCCAGAAAGGAGAGTCTTATAGTATAATTTCAACTCAACGTATGTAACACCTTAAGTTAAGTAGATCTTTCCGAGGTGGTTTGTAGGATGTGGTTTGTAGGATCTTCTTGAGGATACAATAATGCAGGTGACTTATGGCGACACCCTTTGCATTGATCGTTAAGATTTACACCTCAAACTGAAACAAGTTTTTACTCTAGGACTGGTTAGGAACACGGTCATGTTATGAGGCTTCCCTTGGAGACTTGGGGTACCTTGACACACAGGGTTAACTAGGGTTGACCTTGTATATCAGCTTACCCCTAGTTCTCGAGAGCATCCTCATAGCGTTGTCATGTTATTAATCTTTTCCTGAGTGAATGACTTGGGACAAGGGGGGAGGCTAACAGAAGTCAGTATAAGACATTCTATATAACATCAGAGTGGGATGAAGGACGTATTCTAGATTGATGAGTATGCCATCAAGGAATACGAGACATGAACAGTATGTTTCAAATCTTTGGCCAAAGTATCGCAAGCTGCTGATTGCGTTGTCCTATATCACCTAGTCTAAGGGATGTGATGCCGATGAATAATGGTAACAATTATTTAGATAGGTTCCTTGAACAGTGCATTCTAAAATCCCAGATTAGGGAAGAGAACCGCAAGAGTGAAGTGTTAAAATAAAAATGCCAACTCTATGATACTCATGAATAGATCGGTAGATCACCGAGTCATGGAATGAATAGATCGGTGGTTCACCGAGTCATTACAGCTGCATATGGTTACTGGTTATAAGAATGATTGTTTTGATCTATGAGTTCTAAATTATGTATTTAGAACTAGGAAGCACTTATCAAAAAAAAAAATCTCTTGTTCTAATGTATTAAAATGGGAATGTTACATGGTAAATGGGAAAAGGTAGTTAATTTGATATAATTGAGTGATAGGGCTTTTGGGAAAGAGGTCCTAGGGCACAATGGGTAAGTCCATGACTAAAAGGCTATGTTTCTTGTGATAGACTGATTGATGTGGGAAGTCTATATGGGATAAATAATATAGTACTCCTTGAGGTCTTCGTGAAGTTGATCAATGCGGGAAGTTTCATTTGCTCTCATTTTTTTTTCTTTTTTTTCAAAGCTTAGCATAGTTGTCCTTCGAGGGAGCAGTCTATTTATGATAACAATTTTGGTCAAGAGGAAGATGTCCTTTTGAGGGAGTCATCTTTTATTATAAGTTTAACTCAAGGATTTTTGTCCCATTGGAGGTCTTTGAAATCATGGACAAGACCAAGGTGAAGGATAGGACTCTTGTTCAAAAGACCAGGTGGAATGACCATGGGATCTCATCTAAAGATAGATGAAAAGTATCCATGAGAATCATGCTATGTTCAGTGCCACGGTGCACATATTCAAGAGTAGATAACAAGTTATGGGTACTCACATGATTCTTGTTTAATCATTAGGGAGGTGTATGAAGTGGATAGCGCTCAAGGGGTGAGCTTGTAAAGAGAAAAAGGGTGAGGTAGGACAATGAGTCAACAATAGAATGGTTGAATATGTAATGCGTTAAGGGGCACAGGTTCAAGTTTACCCTCAAGTGAGGACAAATGATAGGCAACTGATCTATAGGTATGAGTTACGATGTAGGGTCCAAGCCAATTAGGAGTAAATTTCCCCGTTTGATTTTCTCTACTTTGGTTACGTGTTTATTTTCTTTCAAAACAAGGTTACCAACTTGGAAGGTTCGTTCATGAGCACGTTTATCATAAGCACATTTGATACGTTGTTGATAAACTTGAAGGTGATCTAGAGCATTAAGATGATGTTCATCTAATAACTCTACTTGTGTCAAGTGGTCTTGAAAAAATTCATCATCAGTAAGCATGTCATGGAGAGAAATGTGGAGTGAGGGGATCTGGACTTCAAGAGGCAAAACAACCTCTGTACCATAGACCAGTGAAAAGGGTGTAGCGACAGTGGTAGTGTGAATACTAGTATGATATGCCCGTAGAGAAAAAGGAATGTGCATATGCCGATCCTTCCCAATATCATCAACCAATTTCATGAGAATTTTATTGAGGGTTTTGTTAGTGGATTTGGCTTGGCTATTGGTTTATGGGTAATAAGGTGAGGAGAAACTAAGTTGAATGCCAAAGGCGTCACAAAGTTTTTGTAGTGTTTTGTTTTTGAATTGTTTTCCATTGTCAGTGATGAGGTGATAAGGGACACTAAATTGAAAAATTATGTCATGGTTAATAAACTCACACATTTTCTCAGCTTTCATGGAGATAAGTGGTATGGCTTCATATTCAGCAACATCTAAAGATTGTCTGATTTTTAGGATGTGCAGGTCGTCCTAAGTATGAATCTTGATTTCAATAGTTGATTCATTTAACATGGTTTGTGTCTCAGAAGGTAATGACCGATGAATATATGAGTCTTCTGCACCAAGGTAGGTGAGTATGGATTCATCATATTGACATTGAACAACGTTAATGGTTGGTGTCTCATCATCGATCATCTCAGGATATAGGAATGGAAGAGTGGAAGGGGCCTCGCCTTCACGTTGATAAGTCAGAGGCCCCAAGGAAATAGTATTTATGAAAAAAAAACATTAGGAGGGATAGATTTAAGATCTATCGACTCTTTTGGTGAGAGTGGTGATGAAGGTGGAGTGGGGCTACATTTTGCAATGAGTTTGATGTGGACCTATTTGGTAGGAGTTTTGGGGAAGCTGATACCACTACAGTCATTGTGTTTATAGGTGGTACATGGAATAATGATATGGCGGCCTTTCTCATAGAAGCCAAAACCAAAACCCTTCCACACACAATGGTGTAGGAAGGTGTGGGAAAAACGGTGATTGGTAAGTGGATGGAAGTTAGTGGAAAATGGGCGGGGTTGTGATGGTGGTTCAGGTGTGTAGGTAGTAGTATAAAGTCCCCCATAGGTGAGACTAGTACGAAGATGAGGAATTCCATAAAGGAGGCTTTCTTCGATACGGTGATCATAACGAGGGTGTTAGTGAAGGCTTCCATACTCATGCAGAGTAAGGAATCTATTGACACTATATAGGTGGTACTCCCCCAGAGTGAGGCACTAAGAAACACCTTCCAAGGGATCAGTGGTTGGTATGTGGGTAGCTGGTATGGATGATGTGTTAGAGGTCAATGCAGAGATGGTGTTAATGGATTGGGGAGCCAATGGGGCTTTAGGAATAGAGAAGGTAGGTGTGGTTGAGGTAGTGACTATACTGGTAGGTGGAGGTGTAGGTGAAGTGGTAGTAGGTGAAGAGGTAGATGGCGTGACAAGTATGAGTACATCATTGGGTCAGTAAAGCATGTTACATGTTATAAAAGGTGATGGGTCAGCTGGAATGGTATAAGTATGTCCTTCATGTTCAAACTTTACACAACGATGCAAAGTGGAAGGAACATAACCCATGACATGGATCCAGGGTCTACCAAGCAACAATTTATATTGGAATTCCCCTTCTAAAACATAAAACAATTCTGGAACAGTGCGAGGGCCCACATGAACGTGAAGAATGATAGTGCCTAGTGTGGAGGTGATAGCGTCATTGAATGAACGTAACATGACCAGATGTTTGTGCATGTAATTTTCAAGTATGCACATTTGAGAAAATGCATGGGATGAACTGATTTTAATGCTAGCACCACCATCAATCATTAGACGACGTACTCGTATGTCATCAATGTGAACAGAGATGAAGAGTGCTGGGTCTGGGTCCTAATTTTGGTATGGCACAATATCCTCCTCTGAGAAGCTAAGGGAGGCCACTTGATTAACAAGGTGAGGTGAAGATGAAGGTGGTAATTTTGTGAGGGATGCTACATGATGGAGTGTGATAATGGAGGCTACGGGTGTAGGGTCATTGGGTAAAACCTTGATAGATTGAAGAATCTCCATGAGGGATTTCCGATGGGATTCTGAGGTTTGAATGAGGTCATACAGGGAAATTTTGAGTGGATATTGGTTTAATTGTTTGAGCATGGTGTGATGTTTGACACCATTAGAAATGGGGTATGTGGGGTCGCGGATAGTTATCTTAGGTATGGGTGCAGATGGTATGTTGGGTATAAGATTGGGTGGTGGGTCAACTACCTTTTCTTTACCCTTCTGCACACGTGTAGTGACATGTAACATGTTGATTTGATGGAATTTTTCAAATGGAGAGGGTGTAGGGTAAGTGGTATAACGACATGAAGGGAAAAAACGTATGGGAGGAGAAAACCCCTGTGAGGTCAGTTGGGTGTAGTGACATTTGGGTGGTGGTGTGGAAAAGTTCTCTGATGTGAACCATGTTAATTTCAAATTTTGTGTGTGGTTCTAGGAGCTGTGAGGGTGGAGATTGTGGTCATTGAGTGGGTAATGTGAGATGGGGTGTAGGCGAAGCAGGGTCCTCGTCAAGAAGATCATCATCATCAATGTTGGTTTCAGGTGGACATAATTGTATAAGGACAGTTTTCAAAGCTTGAAAGTTCTTCACATTGTGTCCTGGCACATGATGGTATGCACAAATTTTGGTATCATCAAACCCTTTTGGCTTGGGTTTGAGGGGGTCGTAGGTTTGGAGCGGCGGTAATGTGATAACATAAGTCTTGAGGAGGTTGTTTAAAATTTTGGCAAAGGACCCTGCTAGTGGATCACAATGGGAAGTGAACGTGGGTCTGGGTGTAGGTGTGGTTAGTTGTCAGGAAATTGTTTATGGATTTGTAGGAAGGGGTTGAGCTATGGATGTAGGTGCTAGTGTGGTTTGAGGTATTTGTCAGGTTTGTTTGGGTTGGGGTAAAGTAGTGGATAGGTAGGACGGTATGGTTATGTTTTGACTACCTTGTTGTGCGGCAGTGGGGTTTTGTTTTTGGGGTACACCTTCTTGGGTAAAGGTGATGTGGGCATATGAGGTCTATGAGGGAAAGTAGATGTAGGAAGAGGGAAAGTTACCCATGGGGATAATGGGGGTGCGATGAAGGTAGATGACGCAGGTCATGCTTGGGGTGTGAGGGACAATGATTGAAGTGTAGTAGGTAGTGAAGCAATGGCTGAAGGCATTAGAGGTATTGGTGGTAAAGAGACTACAGGTGGGGGTATGAGTCACGTTGTGTGCCTGGGTAGGTTAGAAATTTGTGAGGCCAGAATGGGTGGTTGGGTTATGGGGTTATGACTGGGTGAGGGGTGCTTAACCCTATTGGGAAACCGAGGTTTGAAGGTAGATGGGACATGTTTGGGTGTGATTGACGCAGTAGAGGCATGAGGTTGATGTGTTTTCTTCTTTAGTTTTGGTGTCGGAGTAGGTATGGTTTTAACGTTGGAGGATGTAGCTAAATCTATTTTAATAGGTGGATGGGTAAGGCGGGTGGTTGGGGTGACCCCTAAAGTGGTAATAGGTTTAGTGGAGGTAAATGTTGTAGGTATGGGTTTAGGTTTAGGCATAGGTCGGGTTATGGGTAAGGATGTGGTGTGAGTGCTAACGGGTATCGTGGAAGGGGTTGCAACAATAGTGGTTGTATGTGGTTTGATGGGTGGAAGTGTGCTTGGGTAGATGGTGGAGGTGTCATCGAGGGATTTCTGCATTTTTGTTGAGACAGGGAGTAAGAGGTGCCCCTATAACAAGGCTCTATCCACATACTCTAAGTGATCAACCAAATGTGAGAATGGCATGTTTGTGGGTGGGGTTGGTGAGGATGTCATGGGAATTCCCATAAAATGAATCTTGGAGATGAGGAATTGGCTGGCTTCGGCTTCCATAGGTAAGAGACCTAAAAGTAGGTATGTTGGGTGTCGGGTGGTGAATGGAGAATGCTCACCATGAGGTAAAGGTATCTCTACTGGGTCCATGATTGGTGGAGGAGGTGATGGGAGCTCATCTGTGGGTGAATGAACTGATAGGTTCTCCCCTATGGGTGGAGGATGTAATGGGTGCTACTCTGTGGGTAGAGGAATTACGGTAGGTAAAGGTTTGCTTAGTGGAGAAGCTAGGTAAGAGATGGTTTCAATGTCAGCAGAAGACTCCTCCGTAGGAGATGAAGGGTGTTCCTCTATTTGTGAAGGAACAGTGATGGTTAGGTCAGACGTGGAAGGAGGGTTTCGGGATAGTATTTCCTCTATGTAAGGGATGTGAGGTAATTGAGATGCGACAGGTACCTCGTTAAAGATCGCATGAACCTCACGAGTATGGGTATCATGAGTGGTTGTCTCACCTATTTGACTGGATGAAGGGGTGTGATTGGGAAATGGTTTTTTAAATATTTGTAGATTTTGATTAGGGGCGGCATTGGGATTATCCACAGTCAACTCACCTTTCTCAAGAATTTCTTGGAAAATATTCTTAAAAGTGATGCAGTTACTGTCACTATGACCTTTTACATGGTGATAAATACAAAAATCTTGTTCATTATACCATGTGGGCACGGGGAAAGTAGGGTCGAAACTAGTGTGTGTTTTTATGGGTGGAACGGTGATGGCGCCAGCTTTGATCAACTTTTCTAAAACAGAGGAGGAAGGTTCCCCAATTGGGGTATATTTTTGCTGCTCTTGTCTGAATTGAAAATCCTGTACAAGTGATAGATTAGATGAGGGTGTAGCTTGATTGGATGGATGAGCTGGGTCGGCCTTGAGTACCACTGCATTATCAATACCTTTAGCCTTTGAATAATTTGGTTGGTGGTTTAGAAGAAGAAGAGGTTTTGGTTGACTTGAATATCGAATTCTTATTTCGTAATTGGATTTCTTCTCTTCAATAGCCCAAATTTATAACTTTCATGCCATAGTAAAGGCCTCATCGAATGTTCTACAAGTTTGGACCTGCAAGGTCAGGGAGATATGTTTGGCACAAGCTTGAGTGAAGAGTTTGATGAGTTCAGTTTTTGGCAGTTGAAAGGTAAGTTTATTGATCAGGCTATGCTAGCGAGTGAAAAAATATGTGATAGATTCATCCTCATACTGACGTGTGGAATATAGATCAGTCATGGTAACTTTCTTGGTGATGTTGATAGAAAAATGATCCAAGAAATCTTGGGCTACCTGATTGAATGAAAATATGGAGTGTTTGGGTAACCCACTATACCAATCTAATGCTGGTCCAGTGAGGGACAAGGGAAAAGTTCTCTACAGTAAGGCATCATCATGAGCAATCAAATAACATCCATGTTTAAATGAGCGCAAATGTTGTTGTGGGTCTTCCTTATTATTGAAGCAGTTGAATTAGGCATTTCCCAATGCACAGGGTATGAATGGATGGGAATGGATGGTGAATAGGCTCGTTGCAAATCTCATCGTAAGTGAGATTGTTTCGGGAGTCAGAAACCGATGCCTCTAGTGTTTGCATCTTATCCATCATCAATCTAATTAGTTCATTGGTGGGTTGTGATGATTTGATGCCTCCTATAGTGTGAGGAGGTTGATTTTGGGTGTATAGTGGGTGTGACATTCTAGTGCATGGGGCTGCCATGTAAGGTGGTGAAGAATAAGGCAATGAAATAGGGGGTACATACCCGGAATGAACAATAGATGAAATAGGTGGTTGTTGGTAGTATGTATATAGGGGAGGAAGGGTTGTGGTAACCCTAGTGGCAACAAGGGCTAGTGATTGTGGAATGGAAAGAACTACGTTTTGAAATGGGGTAGGGGTCACTAACACTAGAGGTGGGAACGTAGATACGGGTATGTATGAGACATGAGGGGAAGATGAAGTTATATTTGGGGTAGTCACCGAGGGTACGGTAGATGTAATGGATGCTACAGGGGTAACATATGTGGCAGTTGTTATCACCGAATCATAGCACCCCTGGATGTTGATCAGATTTCTAGTTTGATCACTCTAAGCATTCAGTGTGATTGGATAACATGGGTACTATCTCCAAGTTGTGGGACTTGCTATTTGAGATAGACCTCCAGAGAAAGCTGGTTCTTGCTCCTAAACTACCTGCCACAATCTACTCTAATGCAGGAGAAACTAGCTATTCTAACCTAAAATTCCAAGGGACCAGAGAGAGAGAATACATAAAAATGAAAGCCTACACTAAAGCAGTGATACACCAGAAAAGGAGGGTGGGAGAGTAATCTCCAAATGTGTGAAATACAGAGGCAAAATGCACACTAGAAGAGGTGATGACAGTTCACCATAATCTTGCAAAATGCATTCACAAAAATATTCCAAACATGCACAATGTTAATGAATTCCTGCAAGAACATACAAATAGACACAATATTCTTGTAGAAAGATAAAAGGGCAAGAAGAATGCAAGAAAAATACAGTAGGGGAAGATACATCCACAAACTGATATTTTATTGCTTCATGGTATGCACAGTTCAATCTATTACAAGATAAGGGCCTGGATCACCATGCAAGGAGTCCACTACAAGGGCCTGCAACACACTGGCTTCACAAAGCAATTTTGGCAGAGCTTTGCTACCCAAAAACTCTCTCTCCTTTTACAATAAGCCCAACACTCCAATTTATAGAAAAAATGAGAAGGAGAAGAGAAGAGAAAGTGGAAATCCCGAAATCTGTCCTTCAACCACCTGTAAGAGGCATTAAATTGAGTGGAATGGGTATACATTACTTGTAAAAGGCTCCCCATACTGTCCCATGTGCTGCAGCAGAGAAAGAATGATGACCATGCCTCTTAAATGCACTCCCAGCTACCAAATAAAACACTGTTCCGAACCCGGCCACGTTTTCTTATAAATCTCAATCATTTTCTGATCAAATCCGGAATTTCTTGATTTCTGTGCATCGGGCTCGGAACCACGGTTCCAACGGTACCAATTTTGTGCGATTTCATTGAGAAATGCAAAAGTTATGGCCTTCTGAGTGCAGGCAGCTATTTTGGGCCTGGCAGGCGTTTTCTGTCATTTGACGGGAAAGAGCATCTACTGACTGGAGCCGAACACATTTCCTTTATTTAAATATATCTATCCTCATTAAAATTAAGAAATCCAGTTTTTGTGGCGTAGAGGACGTCGTGCTCGTTCCAGAAAGTCCAATTTTATCAAAATCGGAGCTCGGAGTCAAAAGTTATGGCCGGTTGGGGTCCATTTGACCCAAACGTCCCAGACTGTCCCTCTCAGCAGTTAGTCGATTTTTTTCAATTTTTGGCCAGATCGATTTTTCACGCCTGCCGCGTACTTTTGTCCGGCAGATGTCCCAATTGCTTCCGGACTGGCCGGGACAAATGTCGCTCATTTCGGCCGGATCCACGCCTTTTTGTCCCAACTTGTCCCGGGACAAATGCTTCTTATTTCGGACTAGGACTTAGCCCGATTTTCACAAATTTTTCTGGATCAACCTACTTGCTTTCTGCAACTTTTTTCCACGTTTTCTCGGGCTGCCTTGACTCTTTTCAACCTGGTTCAGGCCGAGTTCGCGTAAAATTGTCCCGCTTGTCCCAAAGGCGACCCTCTCAGCAGTTACCTCGATTTTTTTTCTCTAAAACGAATCGGAATTTCGCGCCTGCCGCCTCCTTTTGTCTCAATATTCCCTGATGCATGTTATCAAAATGTTACCCTGGGGGGTGAATTTTGCCCGATAACGGCCGGTATCGCGCTATATGGGGTAGGAAGGGTCCCAGTGGTAACCCTGAGTGGCAATGAGGGCTAATTTTCACGATTTTTCCTGGAATCGAACCTAATTACATTCTGCAACCCTTGGGGTAGCATTTTCATCAGAACTTACTTTCTTCCTCTTGGACAGTGGGAATGTAGCTACAGGTATGTGTGAGACCATGAGGAATGGATGAGGTTGTCGCCCTGGGGTCAATTGTCAAGGGTATGGTGGATGTTATCATAGGTGCCACAGAGGTGAATTTTGGATAACTCGGTAGTCATAACGGGATTATGAGGACCTAACTATGAAACAACTAGGGATAAGGTGGATGCAGGTAGCACATGTAGCCAGATGGGGTTGATGTGGAAGTGGGTGTGAGAGTCAGGGGGATAGATACAGAGCATGTCATATATCAACTAACCTGAAGGCCTCTCGAGTGAATGAATGGGAGAGGTAAGACTGCAAGGCAACAGGGTTTTGGTGAAGGAGTCGTGTGAACTCCTCATCTCTAGTAGTGATATTAACAGGTTGGATGGGATCCATGGCTAGTGATAAAATAGAAGGTAGTTGAAGCACTAGGTGGGAGCAGCTGGTGCAACGGGCATGGAACATGAGGGCATTCGCTTGTCTTCGGGTCAGTACCATGTGAACCAGTACTGATCAGGTGGGGATGCTTCTCTGTAAATAATATAGAGAATAACAGGAATAGGTGAATCTAGGGTAATAAAAAATGGATGCTGTAACAAATGGTGGGTGGAATATGAAACAGGCTAACCAATGCCAGTTAAGGAAAACTGACATCAGTCAAGGGATAACCGCTGCCGGTTACTGTAGAAAATGGGCAGTGAGGTAAACAGTGAAGCAGAAGGCAAAATATGACAAGTATGCCAAATCTAGGGATGTGTAACACGTTAATGGGAAAAGGTGATAGTGACAGAGACTGTGGGAAAGTGGAAGAAAAGTGAAGTGAGAACTGTCCTTTAGAGTAGGTTAGTGAAAGGACCTTGAACCGACGTCAGATTGTCTTTAACCGTAATGGAGGTCAGAGGTAACCGATGATGGTTACTATGATATTGAAACAGTGACAACGAGCAAAAGTGTTTGTGAATTAGAATTTGATGTGGAATTAGGCCCAGAATTCTGGGAATGATGGTGATATGGCCTAGGAACACTTAGGTGAAGCCAGAATACACCAGCTATGATGAGGAGTGTGCAAGGAAATACAAAAATAATGATCGAAAGCTCTCACCTCAAAATGCAAATCAAGACAAAACACTAAGAAAGAATGTTCCTAGAGTGTCTATTCTATTACGTTTGTTCAGCTTATGCTATTTATGTGGACTGACTGTTATGAACAGTGACAATAGAATTTTTTGGTGAGGAAGGCTTCCTATAAAGAAAGAGATATCTAAAGGGTGAGGTTTCAGATTTGTTATAGTGGGGGCGGGTTACACTCTAAAGTATGACTCGACAGAGCAGCGAGTTGGGTGCCCACTATACCGTGATCATGTGATCACCTACAACTTCTTCCAGGTAATATGTTGTTTAAGAATGTATGTATTTGAATTTTTGTGTGGTTTGGTAAGACTCAGAGAAAGAGAAAATGATAGAAGTGCTTTTCTATGATTCATTTGTCAACCATCAGCTAGTAAAGACTTCCAGCGTATAGGTTGCCCTCAATTAATGTGAGCTAATGAGCTGAAAATTAGAATGAAATGCACTTATTTTATACCCAAATCAAAAGTATGATATTTGATGACAAAAAATAGATGAATAGGAAAAGGGATGCTCTTTCACTAAAATGCACAAAACATGAAGAAATGCTTCTTTTTAAGTACACCCAAAAGAAAAGTTTCCTTTAGAGCAAATAAAAAGAAGGAATGGATTACCAGGGAAGAAAATTAGTTTGTACGGTTTTTAGAAAGGGAAAAAAACACACAATATTTTCCTAGGAATGAATGAAATGCAAGGAATCCCAGATGGGTCCCACCGGGCATGCCAAAATGTTTCACCTTTTTATGAGATTGTACCTTTGAATGGTTAGCAAAAAAGATAAGGTAACAGGCATAGGAGGAATACATGTTCAAATGTTGGTTGATGGGTTGTTGCACGTGTATGACTTCTGAATCCACAGCTGACCATGAGATCTTCCTTTTGGCTAGGAGGAACTACCTGTAATGAAAGCAAGACCACCAAAAAGATCATTATACAATATGGGCAGTGAACTACCTAGCAGTAAGCTAGATCCGAGAAGTATGGTACATCCTATATGGCTGTCAGTACACTATTTTAAACAAATTAATGCTGAAAATAAGGTAAATCATATTGTTATTTTAAAATGATTTAGGTATCTCACTATAAAACACAGTAAGAAATAGATCTAATCTAACAGGCTAAGCTAGAATAGAATTTAAAGGTCAAATGGTTGGTTTTGGGTTCTGCAGGTCTAATGAAGAGGTCTAGGGTAGGTCACAGGTGAGTGAGGGTGAAGTAAAATTAGGTGGGCATGTCTCTGTTTAAGGCTATGTTGAGAAAACACAGAGGACCGACGTGAGTCATGAGTGATCGACCATGGTTAGGTATAACCAGTGCCAGTAATTGTGAGATCTAGGAACATCACAGAATGTGGTTTTCCGGTCTTCCCTTTGTGATTGCACAAAGGATTTTGGTTGGTCAGGATGAGGTAATGGGTGACTAGGAGTAAGTTTTGGCATGAGGTTTTGATTGGGTTTGCATGAAGGTGACAAAGTGTTGGAGATGGTCAATAAGGAGCAAGATTAATAATGGGTGATAACATAATGATGAAATGAAATAACTAGGAAAGCATGATGTTATACTTACTTAGATTTCATTTCTGAAAGTCTGTGTGTGAAGGATGGAGGTGTTGATGATTGGTTTTGGAGGTTAGCAAGTGATCACCAACTGAGAGAAAAGATTTTGCATGGGCTAAATGCACACTCTTCTTTTGCTTGGGTAGATCTGAACATGTGGCTAGGATGGCTATGTAGGACAAGATGCTCAATCTCCTTCCTTGGATGTGAGTTCCTACTGGAACTGATGGAATTGACTCTATGAAGATGTGTTATCTTTCTAAGATCTCGTTCTTGCTAGTCAACTTTCTTTCTTCGCAACTTCCAGGTTCCAAATTCCAACCTTGAGAATAAAGGTTGTTTTGGGGTTAAAAAGGGGGTAACCGATGATGGTCCGGCTTAACCGGCGACGAGTTAGGGGTAATCGACATCGATCAAGATGGGATTTCCTAGTTTTACAAAACATAGGAGAGATCCTCCTAATTTCCTACATGGATCTTGTGTCATTGTCTCGTGGATTCAGACTGGGAGCTTCTTGTGAGCATGCGGTGAATGTGGTTAAAGGGAAGTGTAGCCATTGATTTTTTAACGGTTTGGGTAAGTCTTAGTTAGTTATGGAAACTTACTAAGAATAGGTCTTAAGGTTGAGTTAACTTGGTGAGGTGTCTAAGTGAAGTAGTTTGTGTGGATTTATCTAAATTAAGATATTTAAATAATAAATATGGTGAGGATAATGAATTAATTTAATTAATTTAATTAAATTAATACTAGTGTGGTGAAGGGGGCCATGGCTAGGTGAAAGTGATGAAGGGTACTTATTGGTCGAGGTACGGAAGGAGAGTGTGACTTAATTTTAGTGTCTACAATAGTAGCTAGGTTTATATGGGAGAATTTTATTACAAGATATGGATGTCCTTTAAGTTTGACAAGTGATAGGGGTACACACTTTTTAAATGAAACCATAAGGATCCTATTAGATTATTTTATGGTTACCCACCATAAGACTACACCTTACCATCCTCAGGAAAATGGAACTGTTGAGGCTTACAACAAGATTTTGATCCAGACATTGAAAAAAATTTGTGATGTTGGAAGAAAGGATTGGGATGATAAAGTGTCAGCTGTTCTTTGGGCATATAGAACAACTTATAAGAGATTGAACAAACCCACACCATTTCAGTTGTTGTTTAGCGTAGAAGCCATTCTCCCTATAGAATTTATCTTACCTTTTTTTGCACATTGTGTGCACTGGAGGTCTAGGTGATGAGAAGGCTTTAGAAGAGCGTATTGAGAAGATGATTCAACTAGATGAGTGAAGAGCCATTGCAAAATGGAGTCAAAAGTAAGAAAATTCCAGGCAGAAAGCATGGCATGACAAAAATATAAAGGAGAAAAATTTGGCGGTTGTACAAATGGTACTTCTTTATGACTCTAAGTTCATGCACCATCAAGGAAAGCTAAAAGTACATTGGTTGGGGCCATATGTCATCACTTACATACTTGAATCAGGTGCTTTCAAGTCAGAAGCGCTTAATGGAACATGGATACCTGGTTACTTTAACAGGAGTAGGCTAAATCCCTACTATAAATAAGTCTTCTTGGTGTTTCTAATAAGGCAATATTGTCATTTAGATTAGGTTTTCAGTTTTGTATTTCCTTAATGTATTGCCCTCATTGTCATTATGCTTTGTCAATTTAGTTGTTGTTCTTGTGTAATAAGTATGCTTGCACGCATGAAGCTAATTGTTATGTGAAGAATGTTTGTGCGTAGAGAACTGCACATACTTTTAGTGTGGGGTGGTTCTAGTTATCCAAGTAAAATAATGTGGGAATTGAAAGGTGAAAGGAATAAGCTGCTACAGGTGTGATTTGAGTCAAAAGTATATTTCTTCTCAAAAGTGACCAAGGATGGAGATGAATGAAAGGAAAGTATAATGTGAGGTCAGCAGAGGCCATGATAACTACCAGGAGAAGTTACAGTGATGAGGTACTCGAGCGTAAGAGTGCATGCTGAAGAGAAGTCTGTGACTAGAGGGTAGGAAGGCATGCTAGAAGATTATAGCAAGGGCGCGAAGATGTAATTCATGGAAAGAATGAATTTAGTTAATGAATGAGAGGATATTTGGTAGGTAAAGGAGTAATAAATGCATCAAAAAATGAAAAACTATATAAGGATGGGATGTGAATTAATTTTTACCATTGTGACTAAGAGTATTTGGGGAAAGAGGTAAGTGTGAAGAGCCGAGTGATTAGGTTAAGGTGTGAAGGGTGTGAAACCAAGTGTGACAAACAGATCTATGTGAAAAGAAGCTTGGGTCCGTGGTGGTGAAGGGCTTGAGCAAAGCAAGGCAACAAAGAGGAGTTAGGGCACAAATTTTTCACCTAGCGCATGATTGAATCAAGCTAGGGTTTGATTCATAAATTGTAGAGTTAAAGAGGAGATGATTTCAAGTAAAAAATGGAACCCAATAAGGTAGCTATAGCAGGAGCAAAAGGAAATAAGAAGATGGATCTTCTAGAAGGAAGAATGACCTCAATTGTTATGTTGGTTCTGTAAATCGAAAAAGGGGAGATTATGAGGGATGAATTGGAGTCCATTGTTGTGGACATTCCCGAAAAAGTAGAGAAAGTTCTCGTTGAATGGTAGGCCTTGGAGTCCAAAATAAAGGAGGAGTATCCAGAGTTGATACTTCAAACTGATACAGAGGAGGATGCCTCATAAAACTTCTTTATTCATCTACATTATTTCATTCTTATTTTTTCCATTCTTTTATTATTTACTTCAATTTTTGGAAATAACCATTGTCAGGGTGACAATGAGATTAGTGTGGGGTAATCTTGATCAGAGAACACTTGAAAGAACTCACACAAGAATTTTACATGAGAAATCACGCCAGGTTTAAGGGTGTGAATAGACAAGAAGAACCCACACACGGAGGGAAAGTTCAACATTCAGGACTTAGCTGATTTTGAGTATGAAGACCTGTATTTTAAAAGATGGCATATGGAACACACCAACGAGGTAGATACATGCGCACCACGAATTTTCTATCTTGATAGGATTAGATTGAAGCATTTTGCATGGAGATAAGCTAAGAATAGGATTGTCACTTGAGTTAACTATAAGAGGTCTATAGATATCACATTTGCATGTGTGGCTATGCCTGTAAATAGTGTGTAACTATTATTATCATGTGGCCTATTTTTGGAATAGATAAGCGGTGAAGGGCAAGTACCCACCCTATATATATGATGTGAATCACATAGTAGGAGGATGAGAGATATATAAGTATATGCAGATTGTAAGAGGTAAGCATAAAGTGATATGTAGAGATGATTAGATTACTGTATCAGATCCATGCGCACATTGGTATAGAATGCCATTATTTTAAGGAGCTTCTATTTTTATTAATAGATGGAAGATATTGGTTGAATCTAAGTGTCATTCATGTGTGTAATTGAGTAGTGCATGTTCTTGATTCAATCATGATTACTTTTTAAGCTTGTTCTTTTATATATCTGAATATGGCATGCACTTTAGAATGATGGATTAGTTATGGATCTATATGTTTCTTCCTTCACCATGCTAACATCCTACTACAAAAACCCTAAAAAGGGACCTGGTACGTTTGTGCACTTCAAGTGAGTGCCCAGTTTAGGATGAGTGATGTGTCAATGTGTCTAAGGTGTTATTTGGTAAATTCTAGGCTACATCAGAGTTTTTTAGTTGTATGAGCTCCCCTATTTTGGAAAACTTGAAAAATTATACCATTGGTTGACGAGAAGATTCCATGAGGACTTATTCTATTTTTGCATGCAATGAATGATGATCATAGTGCCTTTGATTAGGAGTTTGACATGACTAAGGAGTTTGGGTACAGAGTTGAGCACCAACCTCACTGACAAAGATTCCATAGAATAAACTAAGAAGGAACTAGGATACACTAATTAAAGGTGCGTGATGGACATCCCTACATTACAAAAGTATCCATTCATTCAGTCAGTAGCCCATCTTCTGATAAAGATAAAAAATCAAGAGTGTTAGTCATAGGTAAACAAGGCATGGATGTATGTCACAAATAAAGATAACAGAAGTTGTTTATAACTTCACTAAATTCATTGCTAAAATAATTATTGAGTAAACGCGTGAAGGTGAGAAAATTAGTTTTAGTGCAATACTTATTTCACTTGTTTTTGTTGAAATTGGAGTGCCTGATTGGCTGATAGAAAAACATTGGTAGTACCTAGAAGAAAAGAAATCCCTGACAGAAAGGTTTTTTAAATATACATGTGATGGATCCATGAGTTGATCATTTAAGTAGAGGGCAGATATGAATGCTTGCACACTACATTTGAGGAGGAATGAAGGATACCCAAGGAACTCCCTTTGGTATTATATAAATAGATATAGTTTGTAGTGTATCAATATTTTTGCATAGGGCACTTTGGGATGAAGGATGGAAAGTGGAGCCCATGGTGTAAGCTCGTGTATGTCTTCACTGCACATTATTTCCATGCATATGTACATAGGTTTTCTGACATGTGGTGGCTCATTTTTAATGTGGATAAGATAGAAAGTTACTACCACACACTAAGGAAGACTTACGTTTATCTAGGTAAGTCTTCATACATTGAAATATTAATTTCATATGATATTAATATGAAGGTTGTAAGCTTGTAAATTGGAAAGTTGGGCATGGCTCTGGTATACATATACCTGAAGCCCAAGCTGCAAATATGAAGTATCTGGAGAATGAGCTTAAACTGCCTGGACCACCCAAGGTAAGACATATTGTGGGCACGTTAGAGGATGAAGAGGATACTTTTCCTCTAGAAGAAGGAGAGGAAGAATAACTCCATGAGGATAGTGGAGGCTTGGAGCATGGTCATAGGAGGCAGCCCACTGTTGGAGAAAATTGAGAGTGCAAGGTGACCCCTCCATTCCAGAAAGATGATGAAGTGTTGGAGACAGGTTCTATCGAGATAAATGTAGAACAAACTACTGAGGAGCCTCAGTTTGAAAGAGTGTTAAGAAGAAAAAATACTTAAGAGTGTGGGAACTTCACAGACCCTTATGAATTAACCTAAGACTTCCCCCATGAAAGTAGAAGCTGAAAAGAAGAAATGACGTATGTATAAACCAAGGAAGGATGATGAGGAAGATTAATAAATGGAAAACACACTACATACTCCAACATAGACTCAAGATATAGAGGATCCTCAGGAAGAAGATGTGAAAAATGATGAAGTAGGATTTGAAGAAGATATGGAGAGAAATAGATAAGGGAAAGCCTCATACCACACAAGAAGGTGAAGAACCGGTACTAGATTTAGGTGCCCATATTCCAAAGGGTAAATGATCCATAAAAGGGAAGGAGGGTGAAATTTAGATGAATTTGATTGTTGGTTATGTTGATGACACAAGAAAAATCATATGTGCCTTGTTCTAAATCACTTTGGATCCTAAGGACTTATATGGATGGGAGCTCATGGGCACTGAAATGGTAACCACACATACATGCAAGAAAATATATTGGACTATGCAGACTTATATGGATGATCCTAATTTCAATGTGTGTGAAGAATTGTGTGTTTCACACATATTCAAGAAGGTGCCCCATTTAAGGAATGTTAATTTCAAACCCCTTGTTATGTCTAATGAGAAGGTGATAAATGCTTTAACAAAGATATCTATTGAGGTTACGTGTAAGAATATTGATAAGGAAACAAGTATTAGAGCATTACTGGATGATAAGAAGGAAAAAGAAACAAAAATCAAATGTCTAACATAAAAAGAAGAGATAACTAAGGTGACAAGGCATTCGATACATAACATAGTCAAGAAACTTGGTGATGAGGTTACGAAGAAGAGGTCAGATTTGGAGGATAAGGTTACAAAGGAGTTTCTATTTTCTTTTCATTATTTTTGCACAATAGTTTGAATATTACTAGATGAGGGACCCATACACATGCCAAAAAATGAGGAAGCTACAGAATATGCACAAGATGCGAAGGCAACTCTAGCGCGTAAGATTACAATCTAGGAGACCTTACTAAAGACCTTGAAGGATGAGTTAAATAAGGTATATTTGGAATTAAACATGTGTGTGGCCCCTATTGTGATTATAAAGATAAGAACCATGGCTGAAGAAGATGAGGTTCAAAAAGTGGTAAATAATGAAACAATTGGACATGTGGAGAGGCTTACGTTGATAATAGAGAAGCGTGACGTACTTGCAGTAGCCCAGCAACCAGACAAAGAGAAAATAAAATATATTGGGAAATTGATAGCGTAGAAAATGGACATCATTGATGGAATGATCTCAAGCTTGGCCAATGTTCTAAGTTTACTATAAAATGAGGGTGAGAACATGACACTTGATGAAATGGAAGCAATTCTTGTAGATATTCCAAACAAGACAACTCAAGTGCTGAATTTTTTGGAATGAATTGGAGGTGGAGATCAAGGTAGCATATCCTGAGTTAATCCTCCATGTGGAAGTGTAGGGTGCAAAGTATTTTCTCATTCTTTGTACAGTTATTATTTCATTCTTTATTATTTTTCACGGAGAGATAAGTTGTGATTACCCATTTTTGGTGGAGGAAATGATATTAGTGTGGGGTAATGTTGGTCTGATGGAACATATCCTAATTACTGAAGGCACATAAGGATTAGGTATGTAGACATAGGGTATGTAAGGGTGCACGGAAGTATAATCAAACATGGCATTCCTAGGAAAGGTGAGGATTCAGGAGTTATCCATTTTCAAAATAAATCTAATTATGGACTCTGAGTGTAGTACACATTTTGTAGAATTCTTGAAGATCACACAAAGACTATTTTGGGAAAATAGAAGATCAAGCATCATACATATTTTTGAGGCAATTAATAGAATTAAACTATGGTTGTATTATTATATAATATATTATTAGCGATCTCACATGCTCTTGTATTTATCATGTAAGGGTGCATGGCTATTATTAGAATGTAGACAATTTTTTGGAAGGTGCATGGGTGGTGAAGGGCAAGTCCCCACCTCTATAAATATGTATTGATTTCCACAGTTTAATGTTTTTGGTAGAGTTATGATGTAAGATTATGGGTGTGCATGACTATGGTGATTATACTAAGCATGTATGAAAGCTTCTATGCTCTACAATAACTAATATAATGGATCTTTGTGGCTAGAACATAAGTGAGTATGGATCTTATATGGTAATGTTAATCTTGGTTATTGTTTAACTATTCTTACATATGGTTAAGATCTATATGTGGTTTATGCACTGAAATATATTTAGTTATATGTTATGGATCTGGAACATCTATTTAATCATGCTAACTCTATGAAAAATATGACATAAAAGAGAAACTTGGTACCCTTGTGTGTTTTGGGTGAGCGCTCAGTTTAGGTTGAGAGATGTGTCAGCATCCCTTGGGATGTTGGTTATAAAATCTAGGCTATAAAAACATAACTAAGATATCTAATGTGCTTACAGAATCTAAGATTCAATATTTATTCATTTAGAGTTTATTACCACCTCTCCAAGAGAGTGTTGTCTTCAAGAAATCTCCATCATTTTCTCAAATATGTCACACTCTAAATTTATGTGAAACTAAAATCTTATCTATTAGAAAACTTAAAGAGTAGGAGCTAGTTGCATCCTCTACAAGATTTCATAGTAAGTCATATTTCAAACCAACCATGAAACCTCATGATGTTAAGGTCACCATCAACGCTGTCTCTAACACCAAATAACTTCAATGGAAACCACCTAATCTTACATTTAAAAATTTGACTATTGCTCCATGACTTATATTACAAAAACTTTGTGAGATCCATCTTATTACACTTCCTCCTCCACTTGACTTAGATCCCTCTTGGAAATTTTACAGATAGGTGTTTTAAATTTTACAATATCATCCAATAACTCATCAATAAAAAAAAAATTGAGCTTATAGAGACTACAACCTATGCACCAGTTACTAAAAATCATAAGATAAAAATATTAAATAATCTACATAAAAACCATGATAAGAAAATAAGTGAATCCTTATCTAATCATACATATCGTGCAGTTCCTCCTCTTACATCGAGAGATCTTGATTTCATAGTTTCTCATGCTGACACTTTTCAACCAATCATATCTTTCTTTGATCATGATTATAATGTTGCATTCTCTTTTGATCACTTACACATTGATGCTTTTATCAGATCCTTCCCTATCAATAACACCAAATTTGATCCATCCTTTCTATCAGCGCGTGTTATTTTCCACTTACACAAATTTCATATCTAATGGATAAATCATATGGTGTTGTCCAACTTCATGTTACTATTTTTCCTCTCACCATGTTTTTACCCTTCCTTGTAACACAAACTACCGAAGGGTGTGACATGATCTGAGGTCTTAATTATATTTGAAGGTCTTAGTTTATTACCTCCATGAATCACTTGTATATAAATTTCAATCACAACAATCAAGTTATCTCTATGAATAGTGTGGTTCCATCTACTCCATTATTATAGAATATTCTTGAGGGTGTCATTGCATTTCCTATTCCATCTATTACCTCATAGCCTATCAAACCTAAAGCACAATCGACTCTTGGCTCACCTGTTTTTACACGACCTACATGGTCTCATCAATTTGTTAGTCTGGTACATGAGGCTAGGTCCTTCACTAGGACATATCCTATATTTAGGTACATTTCGTCACCTCGTTTTACTCCATGTTGGTTCCCATCATCTCTATGCTCTGTTATGGTGAAAATTAACGTGCAACAATTAATATGTTGTTCACTAATGTACAGTCATTTAATCATCAAACCAAGGGATGTAAAATTTCAATAATGCCAATATTGTAAACACAATTACAAAGTGTTTATGAGGTAAGGAAATAAATTGTTGTCATTATAATGCTATAAATAAACTAAACTCAGACTAAAAGAAAATAGATTCCAAATACTATAATTAAGTCAGGGACTGTAAATTTGGAATACAGATAAAGGAATAAATTTCTTTTTATTCTATTCATACAATAAAACAAAGTAAAAAACTATGGATTGGGGTTAAAAAACAAAAAAATTCCCCTCCCTTCGGTGTTAATCTCTCCTAAGGCCTATACCTAAACATTACTTGAACATAAATCAAATTATTTATTAAATTGGTATGAAGATTAAAATTAAGATCAAAACAACTCTCTTATTTTTGTATCCTCTATTTTAATTATCTATCTATATCTCTACTCCTCTAATACATTCTCAAAATTAATCCTTATCTTTTATATTCCTTGTTTGCAGTAGAATGTGAAAAGTAGTGTTCAAATAGGATTTCAAACAAATCAAGTAAAAGATCTCCAACAGATCATATAGAGATTTAATGCATGCAACAAAATTAATCAACATGTGTTTAGCAGTCAAACACATAACTTAAGTAACCAATCAGTTTAATAAATCATTTCTCAAGTCACGAATTGAATCAATTAGTTCCTCATTAAGTTGCAATGAATAACCAGATCTAGATCTAAGTTACCTCCTAGTTTTCATGTTCCAGTCTATAAATTCCTCTTCCACAACACATACAGACTTGGAGTGCCATCTTTTTCATTCCAAGAGATCTTCATAATCTTGATTCCTCTACTATAGGTGATCTTGTTTGGCTATAGACAGGTTGCTGCAAACATGTCCTTTGGCTATGGATGAGTTGCTATGGATGGGTCCTTTACTGCATACATGTTGCTATATATAACAAGTTGCATAAAAAAAAGACTGACATCAGACATATTATCATTCAAGAAACTTATTGCAACCATAAGAATAAATGCATTCTCAAAGTACCAAAAAATTGTTGGAACATAATGATTAAGTGGTCTGACCAACCCTTAATGTATATGGGTCCATCACTAATATATAGGTTAATATTTAATAATATGAAATATTTATATTTCTATTATTAAATATGCTAACCTAGGTATATACTTTAGGTTAAATATTTAATACCATGAAATTATTATATTTCTAATATTAAATATTATAAACCTAGGTGTATGTGTCAACAATTTTATGTTGAAAAGATGGGTCGGAAGACATACCTGATCACCTTATATAAAAAGGCTTTTAGGTCCTCATTTGATATATTTGGAAATATATCAAAGGTGTGCAAATCAAGTGATTTAGTTTTACCTTTGGTAAATAGGGTTTCAAAGAAGGAGGTGATCTTATTGGATGTAAAATAATTTCTCTAAAGTAAAAGGTTATTTTCAAATTGGGTTTTACCCTATTGGGTTTTTCCACTATAAATATTGTGTCACCTGTGTTATTTATTTCCTGTAAGTATTTTTTTACTTACTTATGCTATGTTGTAATCTTTATTTAAATATTTATTGTAACAATATGTAATATGTAAGTTGATTAAATATGTATTTATTAGAATCCTCAAATTCTAACATGGTAACAAAGCGAGGTAAATTAAAAAAATTAAGATAAAATGTTTTGTATGTTATTTATTTAATTTGTATGGGTTTTTTCAACCAAATCGAAAGGGTATTTAAAAGTATTTGTCCCCTTCATTTTTTCCCCAATTTATTTTGGCATGACATTTGTGTAATTAAACTGTAGGTAAAAATTTTAGGGTATTTCAATTTTAAATCCCTAATTTTTTCTAGGGGGAGATGTAATATGATATGATTCTCACTTTCATTTCCATTTTGTAAATTATATGGAATTAATGTTTGTTTGGAGATTGATGTGTGCATAGATGAAAGGGGCTTCAAATATTTACCTGCGTGAAAATCACATACAAAAAAAGAAAGGATTTATTACTATATGAAATAATTTTCGTGTTTTCTATAATTTCAAATGTTTACAGGTTAAATATTTTATAAGGTAAATTCATACCCATGTTCTTTGGTCCCTTCTAAAAGGATTCGATTTGAAAAACTATAGTTTATAGTTAATCTATAACTATATCCTATATAATTTGAAAACATTATTATTGTTTTTAAATAAAAATATATATAATATAGAATAAGGTTTATATAATAATTTATATAAACATCATATTAAAATTTATATAGTTTTGGAGAGAACTAGCGATGGAGAGAACTATGGTGACACGGTCTCTGTAGTTTTGGCTACAGAATGTCTACGAACTACGATCCTAAATGCTAAGGAAAGGCTGTTCTGTAGCCATAACCGAACGTTTGTTGACACGGGTACGAACGATGCAAAAGCGGGAGGTACAGTCAGCGCGGTTTCAGCAGTACTGGCCGTGGAAAGTCTGCGCAATATGACAAAGTTTACTGAGGAAAAGAAAATCTCAGACCACAATCGGACGGCTGGAAAAGAAAATGAGAAAATGCTGGGATCCATACCTTTGGCCTGGAATAAGCTTTTTCAAAGCCCTAACCTCAAGGTGGGTCCTAAAATCACTGATCATTTTACATGGGAAACGGACAAAGAGGGTGCCACCTGTCTTAAGGTCCCAGATGGATTTGTTGATAGAGCCTTAAGCAAAACAAACCTCTCCCTTGTTGGTAAGTTTCTTGGCTCTAGACCTAATATTGATTTCATTAGAAAATGGGCTTTGAGAAAATGGAAACCTAAGGGAGCCCTAAACATTACTGTTATGCCAAAAGGTTTTTTCCTGGCTAAGTTTAACCAACAAGAGGATTTAGATTCAGTGTTGCTGGGAGGCCCCTGGTGGCTGGGAAATATGGGTCTTTTTTTGAAAAAATGGTATCTAGGTTTTGATCCAAATACTGAAAATATAAACACCATTCCAATCTGGTGTAGGCTTTCAGGGCTGCCATTGCATCTATGGGATGATGGAATACTGCTAAATATTGCAAAATCCCTAGGCGCACCTATTGGGCTTGATGGACCCACAAGAAACAGATCCAGGCTTGCTTTTGCTCGGTTTCTGCATTTTCTCAGCCATAGATCAGGAGATTTCGGAGCACATAATCTTGAAAACTCGATTTGGATCCTAGACCCAAAAAATTGAAGTTGAAACCTTAAGATGTAAGCTATGCCATATCATTGGTCACTCTGACAAAAACTGTTCCAAGAAGATGACCCTCCCTTTGGACTTTGAACAGCCTGGGATAGACTCAGATCTAAACAAAGTTAGCATGGACCCAAGCAAGGATAGGAAGATTGATGACAAAGGTCCTAGCCAGAAGGATTTGCATTTAAATAGAAGGGGAAAAAAAGGGGGGGGTTTAGAACTCATATAAAGAAGCATCTTGTCTGGTGCCCCAAAGCTACAACATTAGCTTTACCTAAAGCTCCCAACAAAGAAGTACTGGACAATTCGGTGAAGGCTTCTTCGGATATACCTTTTGAAACTTCTGTGAAAGAAGACTTTGTTAAGGTATCCATGGAAGTAAACGAGCATGATGGTTCAGTGATGGACATTTTAGTCCCTTCTGGATCAGAAGAGAAAGAAAATCAGTCATTAATTAGGGAAGAAGCTTGTAACAAGGAAGATAGGACAGAGATTGAGCCTTTGGAGATTCTCTCTTCTAGAGAGAATGGTATTGTGGATCCGCTGCCTTGTCCCAGCATTACAACAGTGGCTTCGCCGGTCTACTGCAGCACCAGAACAGCTTCTGATCACTTGCCTGACAGTTTAGAACAAGAGAAAGAAATTCAGTCATTAATTAGGGAGGAAGCTGGTAATAAGGAAGATATGACAGAGTTTGAGCCTTTGGAGATTCTCTCTTCTAGAGAGAATGGTATTGCAAATCCGCTGCCTTGTCCCAGCATTTCAATAGTGGCTTCGCCGGTCTGCTGCAGCACCAGAATAGCTTCTGATCACTTGCCTGACAGTTTACATAAAGGACAAGAAGAAGGAGAAATCACGCCTGCCAAGGAAATGGAAGATACAGACTCTGGATTCACAATGGTCATCTCAAAAAAGAAAAAAAGAATGAGAGGTTTTGAAAGAATCCCAGATTCATTGTATAGTGATAAAAAAAAGGAAATTGACAATTGGGACACCTCTTCTTCTAGAACAACCAGGTCTTCTACTAGACGAACAGTTGATTTTTGAGGCAGCTCAAAAAGAGGAAGACCCTCTAAAAAGACTCTCAGAGCTAAGAAAACGGAGAGGGATATTGCAGATGGTGTTCAACGACAACTGAACCAGCAAGCAATTCCAACTACCAACCATTCCAAATGAAGATTATATCCTGGAATATCAGAGGCCTAAATGGAAACTCTAAGCAAAGAACCATCAAGGAGTTACGAGATTCCAGTAACCACAGCATTTTGATTCTTCATGAAACTAAAATGAAAGCAATGACCATGGTTAATATTAAATTTTTTTTGGGATACTTTTGAAATGGCGGCTGTTGACTCTCAGGGAGCTTTCAGAGGATTGGATACTCTTTGGGATAGAAGACATTGTACTGGTATGATTATTAGTGCTAATATTAATAATCTAGCAGTTAAATTCGTAACTATTGAGAAAAAGTGTGAATGGATCTTGTCTAATATTTATGCCCCTAACTCTGCTAGTGGCAGAAGAAAACTATGGGTTGATCTTAAAATCTTTAGAAACCAACATAGCTCTGCCAACTGGCTCATTATGGGAGATTTCAACTCCCCTCTAAACCCAGGCGAGAATTTTGGTGGAACCCCCACCTTCTCTAATGGTATGGAGGACTTTGCTGACTTTATTGCTGAACAAAACCTCATTGATGTGGATCTGCATGGTAATAAGTATACTTGGAACAATAGAAGGATGGGAAAGGAGTTCATTCAGGTGAGACTGGATAGGGTATTAATCTCAGCAAACTGGATTCTAAGCCAAGACTTTTACCTATCTTCCCTTCCAAGAATTGGATTGGATCATAATCCGATTGCTTTAAGCTTTCTCAAATTGGACTAAACCAGCAAAAAGCTCATTCAAATTTGAAAAAATGTGGATAGAGCATGATGATATCTATGATAGGATAAAATAATGGTGGGAATGGAATGGGGAAGGCACTGCTCAGTTCAGATTGGTTCAAAATCTCAAAAATGTCAAAAAGCAAGTCAAAATCTGGAACAAAAGGGTTTTTGGAAATATTTTCGAAAAAAAGAAAGAGTTAAAATAGAAGCTTCAGGATCTAGAGTTAAAAATGGATACTTTGGGAAGATCAGTTGAAGATGAAGTAAATGAAAAGAATATTCTTTCTGAGTTGTATACGATCTGCAGTAGGGAAGAGTCTTTTTGGTGCCTTAAATCTAGAGCTATCTGGCTTAAAGAGGGAGACAGGAACACAAAGTACTTTCACATGACTACTCTAAAACATAGAGCCAGTAACAGAATCCTTGAGGTTTCTAAAAACAATGGGAACAACACTAAAGATCCAAACAGCATCAAGAAACAAGCGCTTGAATTTTACAAGAATCTTCTTAAAGAGAACAACGTCAGCAACCCTGAAGCTTTTTCCTTCATGCTGGAGGCCATCCCTCAGAATAACATTGAGGACCAAAAATTCAGAGACATCACTAAAGCTATCACGCTTGAAGAACTGCAAAAGGCTGTTTTTTCTCTTGAGGGGGATAAGGCTCCTGGAACGGATGGGTTCTCTATTAATTTTTTTCAAAAGTTCTGGGAAATATGCTTGGAGGATCTTCTCAAAGCGGTAAATGAATTCTATAGAACAGGAAATCTTCTAAAAGAGCTTAATAACACACACATTGTGCTGGCACCTAAAAAAATGGATGCAAAAGACTTCAAGGACTTCAGACCTATCAGTCTTATTAATGCTATCTTTAGAATCTTCACCAAAATCATCACTACTAGACTGCAGCTCATAATGAATGACCTCATCTCAAGGCAGCAGAGTGGCTTTATTAAAGGCAGGATAATACAAGACGGAGTGATTATGGTGCACGAAACTATACATTCCATGGAAAACAATAAAAAGGCTAATATGATCCTCAAGCTTGATATGAATAAAGCTTTTGACAAGGTTTCTTGGGTCTTCCTTGACAAGATTTTATCTAAATTTGGGTTCACGGAAAAATTTAGAAAAATTGTTAAGTCTTGTATAACTACAGCCAGGTTCTCTGTGGTTGTTAATGGGGAGCCTGTGGGTTTTTCACCAACAGCAGAGGTCTAAGACAAGGAGACCCCATCTCCCCCTTACTCTTCATTCTCTTAGCTGACAGCCTTAGTAGAACAATTGGCAGAGCGGTTGAGAACGGCCTTTTAAATGGATCTAAACCCGCTTCATTCAGCCAAGCTGTCTCTCATCAACAGTTTGCGGATGACACAATCCTTCTTCTTCTGGCCTCAGTTGTGGAAGCTAAAGCTATTAAGGCTTTATTACAACTCTATGAATATGCTTCTGGGCAAGAGATTAATTATGAAAAAAGCACCATTTTTTTCTTTAACACCCCTAAGGAAAGACAACTCAAGATTGCTAAAATTCTGGGCTGTAGAATTGGTGCTCTTCCAGCAACGTACTTAGGCCTCCCTCTTGGCACTAAGGAAAGTCTCTCACATGGTGTGGGATGATTTGTTGATGAGATTTCAGAAAAAGATGGCAGGTTGGAAAGGGGCCACTCTCTCTAGTGCTGGTAAGTGCCTTCTCATTAAAAGTACACTACAAAGTCTGCCCATCTATATCATGTCACTTTTCAAAATTCCTTCTTCCTTCAGAGAGAAAATTGAAAGGATTCAGAAAAAAAATTTATGGCAAGGCATGGAAGAGAAGTTCAAATTTCACCTAGTGGCCTGGGATAAGGTCTGCACCCCAAAATCTATGGGAGGGCTGGGCATAAAAAATATTGAGAAAATGAATGAGGCACTCATCGCTAAGATGAGCTGGCGATTGCTATCCGAGAAACAGCCCTGGATTGATGTTATTAAAGCAAAATACTTGAATCAACAAGCTGTCTACTCCTATCTGCATGAAGAACAACTACCCAATGGTTTCATTTTTTGGAATAATCTGGTCAAGAGTAGAAACTTCATCAAGCAGGGCAGCAAATGGAAAGTGGGGGATGGCAGTGAGATAAACTTCTGGGAGGATAACTAGTTCAGTGACAACCTCTTGGAGAGATTTGGGACAGCTAAGGACAGCCTTATAAGCATGTATGGAACTAAAGTCAAGGACTACATTGAAGGTAATGGCACCAACAAGACTTGGAAAAGACTTTCTATGGAACGAATTGAGATGAAACAAACTACTTCCTCCCTTCAGGATCTTTTAGACCTCTTCCCTTTAAGTCAGCTGAATTCCAAGGATGAGCTGGTTTGGAGCAATTCACAAGATGGGAAATACTCAGTCAAATCTGGTTATACCAATCTTTCTCACAGTAACCAATCTGACATTAACTGGAACAAGATCTGGATGCCTGAGTTAACCCCCAAAATAATTTTTTTTCTTTGGCTGGCCATCAGAGGTAGAATTCTCACCACTGACAATTTGATGAGAAGAGGATTTATAATTCTTAATTGGTGCCACCTTTGTAGGAATGACTATGAAGACATTAGTCATCTGTTCATAACATTGTGCTTATGCCAATAGAATTTGGAGCTTTGTTCTTTCTAAATTTTGATGCTCTTTGGGTGTTGCCGAAGAACCTTAATCAGCTATGGAATCAATGGAACCCCACCATTCAGACATTGTGCTATCAAAAGAATCTGGAAATTAGCAATCCCACACTTAATCTGGAGGATTTGGAAGGACAAGAAATAATATCATTTTTAGAAATAAGAAGCAGAATTATAAAATCAGTATTGGCAAAATTTCTCAAGGTATCAAAGAGGACATGGCCAGATTTAAACCTCCCAAGAACAAGTGTTATCCTGAGAATGAAGAACACATTTTATCTAATTGGCACATTGGAAATTGGAGCAACCCCTGGGAATAGTGTTGATAGATCTTTGATTAAATGGCATCCTCCTGACTCTAATTGGTACAAAGCTGAACTTTGATGGCGCCTCTAAGGGAAACCCTGGGACAGTAGCTGGAGGAGGAGCAATACGAGACCACAAAGATAATTTGATTGCTGCTTATGCAGGAAAAATGGGAATTCAAACCAATCATTTTGCCGAAGCATTATCTTCTCTCTGGGGCTTGAGAGTTGCACGGGCTCAAAATATTCAGAACCTTATTGTTGAAGGGGACTCTCTTAATATCATTAAGCTTCTTAATCAGTCCTCATCTCCCAGTTGGAGTATTAAAGACTTTATCTCTGAATCCATAAGCATTTGTCACACCTTCAATAGTATCAGAATCATACATACTTACAGGGAGGGCAACAATCTGGCGGAGGCAACTGGCCAATTATGGCATTAATATAAATTTTACTGTCTGGGATAATGATAGTATCCCTAATCAGCTTCACAACAGCATCCATGCGGATCTTCACAAGTAAGCAATCTCTAGAGATAAGCCTTAATCTTTGGAGGAAAATAAAAATCATCAATTCTTTCACAAGTGCTGCTTTATTCTATATGGCGAGGCAAATAATATATATTTTCAAATAATAGCAAGATCTATTTAAGAAACTTCAAGTGGGAGTCATCCTTGATTTGAAAATCACGCACGTGGGAGGTACAACAGCCGTTGATATCTGGATGCCAAACTCCACGAAAACCGATGATAAATACAAAGTGATTGTTGATAGGGAAAGGGTTTTCACACGCGACTTCCTGCAGGCTCAGTTCAGCAATTACGTAGCTGTTTGTGAGAAGACCAACAGCTACAATTCCCAGTCTTATGTGATCTTCAACAGTAAGAAACAAACTGTTCTTCACGCTCAGTGGCATTCTGGAATTTGTTGTAACCTGCACACCACTGAGAAGATGGGAGGACCTCCCTGTCAAATTGAGACGTGCGCGAACCCTGATTGGAAGGATAACACCGAGCTTTGGAACATTCTCAGCATAGGCGGCTTCACCAGCTTTGTTGAAAAGGGTGCAGGGACATGATCCAAAGTATTTCAGTACGCTTTGCTAAGGAATGGAAAGAGAGGACTGTCGACTATGGGGGACAGAAAATTCTTGTCAATGAAGAGCTCATTGCTGAAGCGACCGGTCTAAGCCTGGATGGGTACTGCTTCTTCAACAAAAGGGTTATGAAAGAAACTGAAGAAAGAAGATTTGTGGAGGAAGATGAGAAGCTTATATTTAGCACAACGGGTCTGCTTGTAAGCTCAATTCCTTCACCGTTTGATGAGGTCACTCGCATGATGATTTGTTTCATCTCCTTGGAAGGTAGGTTTGTTACTGTCCCAGCTAAGCATCTCATCTTTTTAAACCACTTCCGTAGGAATAGATTGGTTTGCTACCCTCATTATCTTTTAAACTCTCTTGAGAGCTCCATTTTGGAGTTCCAGAAGCATACCCGGGCGGTTCCCTTGCATCAAGGGCTTATTTTACTAATTCACAAATACTACCTTCTCAAGTACCCCGGTCTTCCTTCCTCTCCTAGCCCAGCTCCCCCTTTGATGGGCTCTGCTACTGCCAGTCCTGCTTCCCCTACTGCCCTTGCTTCCCTTGCTGCTGCCCCTGCCACTGGTGCTGCTACCCCCATGCCGGCTGCACATGATTCTCCTTCTATTCCTCCTGCTGCTCCTCCTACCACCCACCTTGCCTCTTCCTCTAAACGTCCATTCACCAGGGCTTCTAGGAGACTCAAACCTTGAGACTCTTGCAGCAGGGAAAGAGCCTCTTGATCTTGACATTGCACATGACCTGCTGAACATAAGTAGTGCCAGTCCCCGGGAAGCACAGATGGATAACCCTTCTAAGAGACTGGAGTCTTTAGAGGCTGAGATAAAAATGCTGAAGGATGAGGTCAAAAACCTAGCTAAGAAAAAAGGTAAGAAAATCATGGAGGGGGAAGGGAGCATTAACAATAGTCAGATTGAAGACATATACAAAAAGCTAACCTCCTTGGACTCCCGCCTTGGGAAGGCTAAGACTAGGCATGATTACAACATTGCTGCCTTTAGGGCCATTGAGGAGTTCATCATGGGACATGCCAAAAGTGTTTCCAACCTCAGCGGTGTCCCGACTGCACTTTGGGGCAATGAAAAAGAGAGCAAAAGGACCATCGAGGAGCTCGATAAGACGGATGCTGCCCACATGACTGCTTTGGGTATGTTTCATGCTTGGAAAAAAGTCAAGATCAGTGTTGATCAAGCAGCCAAGAAGTAGTCCTGCATGCTTCTACTGCTCCCTTTTTTTATTCTTACTGTTTCTTGGCTGTCGGGTTACTGTTTTTTTGCTGTTGTTTTGCTGTTAAGTCTCGCTTGTGTAGTTGTTTCTGGGCTACGTTGAATTTCATTGTACTTCTTGGACTTGGTTAGTCTTGCTATGCTTCTCACTCTTATTCCAGCTTAAAGGCCTTATTTTGTATTCAAGGGTATAGTCCCTTTCAAAAAACTATTTGCCAATATTAAAAAAAAAAAATTATATAGTTTTGGAAAAAAAAACTAAATGTTAAAATCATTAAACCATATTAAAATTATATGAGATTGAGGGAAGAGTCAATAGACCATATTCTAAACCTGAGTTTAAATCATATTTAAACTTAACTTATAAATCTAGGCATATATAGTTTTTTTTAAAAAAGAAACAAACCTAATTTTGAATTATATTATATATATATATGGTTAGTTTAAACCACTTAAAATATAAATTTTATTAGATTTGGTTTATATATGTTTTAAGAAAAACCTAAGTGCTTACTTTGTTTTACTAAGGGGGCCCGTGTTTATTTCTTGGTCATGAAGGGATTACTTTTTAAATCTTAATACTTATTAAATAAAACCTAATATGTGCCCCTAACCATTTACATTATCCATGTAAGGGGGTGGCCCCATTCATTTATATCTTATAGTTTATAAAAACTATATAAATAAACCTATTTAAAGGTTTTCTTTTATATTAAGAGTTGGGAGTGGAGAATAAAATGAGATAATATCTCAGGTATAAATGTGGAACTCTCAAGTATAAATGGAGAATTAAATAAAAGGCTAGTTTATTGGTGGCCCATGTGAAGTGTGGTAAATATTTATTAAAATATTGGCAGTTATAGCCACATACAAATTTTAAAGTTTTTTAGCTTGCACGAATTATATAAAATATTTTGCAATATTTCTATAGTTTTGAATGTGTGCAGGGTAAAATTAAGAGTAAATGAAGGGAGAAGAAAAGGTTCATGAAAATATGGATTTCAATTTATTTCATTGGCCAGGTGAAATTACTTGTCTCCTCTATAAAATATACATGTTAATCTATACTCTCATAAATCTACTTGCACCTGGTAAAATTATTTTAACGTAGTCTATGTCCTTTAAACCTCTTTAATAAGGGTTATGTGCTTTTTTATATTAAAAATATATACTATAGTTTATAATTTTTATGAACTATATGTTGTTTTTTATTTACATTCTATAAACTATACACCTTTTTTTTTTAATTTAAAAAGTGTATATATTTTTACATTATAAAGTATAATAGGTTATTATAATGTATTAAAATAGAACCTCCCTAATATTATATAGAAGAAGAAATTATGGAAATACACAATAAGTTTTGGCTTCATTAAATATGATGGTCAAATGACCGTCATATTATGCCAAACATAAGACAATATGACGGTCATTTATACGTCAAATTAAAGCTCGTAGGTTTCAGGAAACTTTCACTGTGTAAAAATTGATGGTCAAATGACTATCGTGAAAGACCAAAAAATAAGCCATTATGACGGTCATTTAGACATCAAATTTAAGATGGCCGGATTTTTGTCTACTTTTTTTTTTTCATAAATTAGATGTTGTTATGCATTCTTAGGGGTCTCTTCTTTACTTCTATATGGTCAGAAATATTTTTTTATATAAATTTGGGGTATAATGTAAAGTCCTTTATATTGCGGGTTATTATTTTGATCATGAGAGGTGAATTAGTATGCATTGTAATGGAATAATTAGTTATGATCAAATAGTTTCTTTAGATCTATAAAATTTAGATATGTTTTTATTAAAAGTGTTTTCTTCTTCTCTTGAAGTTACTTCATTAAATGCTTCTAAATGATGGTTTTGATTCTGATTTAGTAAATGGTAATAGTGATGTTTTGATGTTATAGATGTTTTTGAAACTCTTATCTTCCTAGACAAGAAATTAAAATGGGCTCAATCTATGTTAGAAATTTCATATCCTATTAACCTTAGGAAAATGACTAGAAGCAATCATATGTACCATGCATTAATTACCTTGTATGAACCTGATCTGTGAAGTATAATAGGGTCTAGGTGGATATAAAAAAGTAAAATATAATGCTGATGGTAGTATTAATAAACATAAAGCTAGACTTGTTGCTAGAGGTTTCACTCAGAAACTTGGTATTGATTATGTTGAGATATTTCTTGTACCTAAAATGAGTACTGTTAGGGCCTTATTTACAATTTTCACTCAATTTAGGTGGGAAACCCACCAAATGGATAAGAAAAATATTTTTTTGAATTGTGATTTAAAATAAGAACTTTATATGTTTCAACCTTCTTGGTTGGATATTTTGTCAGGCCAAAAATGAGGTTCAACCACAGTATACGTGATTAAATCCCTCCTTAAAGACAGGTGAGGTAGCCTGTTTATTACTAATCTAAAACACGACAGAAATAATATATTCAACATTCACACTATTCTAACCATTGGGGTTGGGATACAATCCCGAAATCCACATCAACTCAAGATGGAGATGTTGCAAATTTTAGAAATAAAATGGATTAGAAAGGAATCTATTATAGATGAAACATAGCAGGAAGGGAACTAGAGGAACATATTTTCTGTTGAGAAAACATAGATCAAGAAATACTTATACGAGTTTTAGATAATGAATGTAATATTTGAAATGATTAAAATAATCAAGAATACTAAGAAAAGAATAGCTTAAGATCTTGGACGTAAGAAAATATCTCAAGACAGACGAATCCCACAACACAAAGTTTGCAACATAACACTTGTTTCTATTCCTCAATGATTAAAAGAAAATACAAAGTTTTTATTCTTCTTCACAATAGTTCTTAATATTATAAAAATCTCCCCCCTTTGGAATGCACAAGCATCCCTTATTTATAATGGAAACAGTAAAGCAAAAATAGGATAAACCCTAGAAAATAGTCATTTAACAAGAATCCTATTTTTCTTAACTCTCATGTAGAAGAACAAGTCAAAATTTTCTTCCTATGTGACGAAACAAAAATGAAAAAGACATGTCAATCTCCGAATGAAAATGACATGAAACATTATGTTTATTTTGTTTTGTCATCCTTGTCTTCCTCTAGTGAAGCCTTCTTGTCACAAAATTCTTGGAAATTCCAGATTATATCTTGCATTTTAGCTTCATCTGGTGCAGTATAATAATCACTTAGAACCTCGCAAGTTTCCTGAGTGTCACTTGCATTTCCAGGAATCTTATTCAATTTATTATTGATTTTCCTTAGTGATTCCAAAATATTCTCGATCCTTATGAACTTATCAATGGTATTCAGATCAATGACGAAAGCTGGTTCGTGTTGAATTGATTCTTGAATTTGTTTATAGAGATCGTCAGCAGGTAAAATATTTGAGCTTTCATCTAACACTTTGGTGAAGATCCTGGAAAGCTCCTCTTCTATGTCATTAGTGGCATCGACCAATTGATCTCTAGATTCCCTCAAATTGTTGCAAGCTTCACTTAGAATCTTTATCCTGGATCTTGTGGCTTTGGTTAGCTGGAAATTCTTATCCCCGTATGGAATGATTCCTTCTTCCATAAAGATACGGGATGGAACCTATTTTAGCACATCGAGAGCCTTAAAAGTTAACTCAAGGTTCCTAATTTCCAGTGAAGTTCATCATCCATTTTATAACCATATTTCTTTAATTCCTCCATAGATTTATAAACCTCCACTATGTCATCAATGACCTCTCTTCCTTGTAGGAGTAGCCTCTAAATCCATTCATACCCCATTCTCCCCTTCTCGTTGATTTTTTCATTCATAAGTAGCAATGAGAAATCAAACTTGATTAGAGTACAGGTAAAAGATGATGGTGTTGACTAAGAAGGATTTGAGAGCTTGAGTAATACCTCCATGAACTGTTCAAATTTCTCCTTTAGCTCATCTATACTCACTTCGTTTCCTTTAGCTTATGGTACAACATGTTCATGGAATCCTGTGCATCCTGTTGTGATCCCTCTATTGTTAGCTTTCCCAGGTCAACCCTTGTAATCTAATAATCAGTAACCGTTATATCCTCTTTAGTTTTGTTGGCCATGGGAGTGGTAATGTCTGTAAACTTATACCCTCAGGTATCCACTGAAACCCTTGAAACCATTGGTGGTTTCTTGGCAGATTTGGTAGGAGAGGCCTTGAGTGAACTGAAGTCAAAGGCAAGTATGGGAACTACCACCTTCCTCTTCCTTGGAGTCTGATCAACCAACCATTGAGGTACAGTGGAATAAGTTTCTCCTATCAGAGGTGTTATGGTTATATCTGTAGGTGGAGGAAGGTTTACTTGTGGAGTAGTGATGAATACAAGTGTGGTGAGTGTGGGGATAAATTAAGGGAATGAAGGTGTTGAAGGAGGATGCATATCTATGGCCATCTTAGGTCCAGTAGAGAGAGGTGAGAGGTCAGAGAAGATGTTTTCCATGGCTGATGAAAGTGGCATAGAAATATGAGGTGAGGAAGATTGGGAGAGATGAAGTAAAGACTCTAGATTCAAAGCTTGAGAAGCAAGTGAGAGACTTACTTCTAACGAGCAATCATTGAAAGGAGAAATGAGAGGTTGAACAACCTCATCTTCTGAAGGAATTTTTCCTTATTCTGGTGGAGGAGGGGAGTCTAGTACCTCAATTTTTTGTGAAGGAGTGGTAGATGATGTGGCTCCTTACTTTTCTCCCCTTCTAATAAAATTAAACTTTATCTGCCTCTTGGTAAGGATTTTATCCTCTTCCCTCTCTCCCTTAGAGGGTCTCTCTTCTAAAGTAGCTATTTTCCAAAATATATTTTCCTTATAGATCATTCCCCAAGAAATGAGCCATGCCTTGGTATGAACAACAGTCTGAACAACTCTTTCAGTGATAGAAGATTTTTCAGTAATAGACTAATGAATGGCTAGGAATCCATGTTGGTATCCATTGGACTGTTCGTACCTAGTGTCTAGGAAACTTTCATTGTCCACAGTGCCTTCAGGGATATCATCAAGATCTAACATCTTAATTTCTTCAAGCATCAGTCTGTTGTTGTCTTTTCTTCGGATGACAGCTTCATCCCAAAGACTAACCTAGATATCTTCCACATTTGGCACATGCAGGTACAAGGTTCCATATGACTTGAGGACTCCTCTAATTTTGACTCCTTTCGTAAGCTTCATATGTTTCTTCAATTTTTCCTGAAGCTCATGCACCACATTCTTGGCCTTAACCATGGCAGAGCATGTATACCTTTCAATGGAAATAGAGAAGGAGACAATGGCTGTGTGCCTGCTTTGTTGGAATTTGTGAAAATCCAACAATTGTTTGACTAACTCCATGAGGATCATTTTTTCACATGGGAACCTGGGAAAATGGAAAGGATTACCATGAAACCTTACCACCCGAAGATAAGTAAACTTCTTTAATTACAAGAAAATGCAATTCCATTTTGACACTTCATCCCATGCTTCGTAAAAAACTCTTCTCTTCCTCAGATCAGGATCCAACCTACAAATGTTTTCATAGAAGAAGGTGTCGTTCACTCTTCTATATTGGTCTTCAAACCCTTTTATTGTTAGCTGAGGGAAGTACTGATATATGTGTTTCATTACTTGATTTCTCTTTACATCTAGCCCTGGGTAGTTCCTCATTCTTACTACTATATAGGTGACATATGACATCATATAGAACTTGTCGGTAGACAAGACTGTTTTCATTTAGGAGTCTATTTTGTCACTTATTAGGCTACCTAAATCAATCCCTTCGTCATTATTCTTGATCATGACTATGAATTGGTACATTCATCCTTGGGATTCTTTTGACTCTGGGAGTCCAAATAATTGACTCATCAAGGTGATGATATCACTGATCTCAAGAATAAAATAACTTCTAGGAACTAACTTGGGAAACCTAGAAATAGTTGGCTTAGCCTTGATCAAGAACTTATTGTTTACATGCTTGATGCAGTCTTCCTGATCTTCATCCCAGGCCATTTGTGTTGATTTAAGGTCTAAATAAACATACTCCACAAATTCAAGCTACTTTAGGAGTTTATCAAAGTAACCTCCATCCAATTTCACTATAGACTCTCTTGCTTTATTTCTTACTGAGCGGGAGGCTGAGTCATAGTTGGAAACGCGAGCCTTGATTAATTCAAGGCATTGAGTTGATATTGGAAATCCTGCTATGAGAGGGAGACCACTACCTACTATCGACTTCATCCAATAATTCTGAGAAGAATCCTCAATTCTCTTCTAGAAGTCCTCCATATCTATATTACTAAGATTTGTGCCCCAAATGTCATAATTGCACCTTATGTAGGAGGAATACTCCATCTTATGATACTTATAGTTCATCTTTCTTTACTTATCCTTAGATTGTCCAGGGTCTAACATGAAGAGTCTCGAAGAAGAAATGCCTTGATGATTTCTGGAAGAATAATCGGGATTGAAAGCTTGTTGAATAGGTGCACAGACCCACCACACTATTTAGATTTTGAAACTTGCAAAACACCTTTGGAAACCTGACAGACTGAAGGGTATTTTAGAAGTCAAGACATACTGAGCATTAATAAAAAACCAACACACTACGGAAGTGAGGAAGTGTCAAAAAAGTAGGAATCCTAGACATAATGGCATAAACGAGAGGATGTCGAGTAGGTAGAACTCCCTGACACACTACGGATCTTGACATATGTCGAGCACCTAGAAAAACTTGACACAAGGCAAAAAGAGTGAAATTTTAAACACCCTACAAAACGCAAAACAAGTATATCAAGTTTCTGACATGTTAGAACATGAAAAATTCCCACCCAGTGATCACTTAGGAATTCTTAGAATCATCTTAAAATCCACAAGTTACAACCTATGAAAAACAAGTAAATAACCTAAGGGTAAATTTCAAACAAGAGCCTTCATGAAAAGGACAAGAAATAAGAAAAAAAACCCAAAACCCTAAAACATTAATGAAGATGGAAATGAAATGGAAACCCCAAGAAAACACTTCACAAATAACCCAAAAATCTTCTAAAAAGAAAGAAGAGAAGAATACCTTCCACTAGCTTGAAAATTGATCAAAAACAGCTAGCAAAATCAATCAGGAAGCTTGATCGGGTTTGGAGGTAGAGGAAGCATCAACGAAAATCCAATGGAGCAAAAATGAATAGTAACAAATGACGTGGAAAAATAACTATTTATAATAACCTAGCATTAAATACACCTCACTTGACATGTGTGTTAACTTCCAGACAACTAGACATTAATGACATGTCATCATGCTTTGAGCATCCAAAAACACAATACAAAGGATTTGATTAAATTCAGGTTTCAGGTTTTAGGAAACAAGTGACATAAAACATGCTTTGGGAAAATTCTTGGAAGTTCCAAAAACCCAACACAATGGTTAGGAAATCGAGTTTCTAGTTTCGGGGAGTATGACGCATAAAACATGCTTCGGGAAAAGCATGTTCCGATGCTTGGAAGTTCTAAAAACCTGACATACTGCTTAGGTAGCCGGGTTTCAGGTTTTAGGAAACATGAGACATGTAACATGCAAGAAACATGTTTTCATGCAATGAAAACCTGAAAATCTCTTTCAAAGGGAATTTTTAAGAGATTTGTCCCAAAAAATTCCTATAGTTATCTCTTTTTTAGCTGAAATCACTAAAACGAGATAAAAACTGACTCCAATTGGGGAATTTATTTGATACATCAAAGGAAGAGAACTCATGTATCAAAAATATTTATCCATTGGGCTACGGATTCAGGAGAAGAAAAACCAAAAACAAACAAGGAAAGAAAGAAAGAAAGAAAGCAAACACACAACATAAATTAAATTATAATACAGTCCAAGAGGGCATCTTACATTACTGATGGAACAACTTTAGATGTTGACCAATGAAAGGTAGAGGGAGTAACTCTCCATCAAGATATGGTAGACAGAATCTATTTTCACCGTTCAGCTGATGGATTTTGAAAGGACCTTTCCATAAAGAATCAAACTTGCCATGCATCCCTTTCAGTTCCCTTCTCTTATCCCAGAGAAGTACTAGATCTCCAATTTGGAAATCACGTTGCTTTGATTTCTTGTTAAATATACTTTTTACTTTTCTCTGATGATCTGTAATGTGATCTACCACCTTTCTCCGTACATCTTCTAGCCTAGCTAGGTACATTATCCTTTTCTCAATGGAACTTTAAAAATTTTCATCCTCAATTGTTTTAGCCAACCGTAAGGCTGAAAATTCTACAGAGATAGGAATCTCAGCATCAATTCCATAAAACACCTAGAATGGGGACATCCAAATACCTCACTTAGGAGTAATCCTATCTTCCCATAATATATCATACAATGCTTTGTGCCATGTCCTCTGATGTCTAAGTCATATTCTTAGACTTTTTCTATCTAGTTACCTCATTGACTACCCAACTCTTGTTGAGTCAAAATGGACTTAACTGCAGTATCAAGAACAAGACCGAGAGTATGAGAACTCAACACATATACCTAAAATGCTTCACTACTCTCACCACTGCATAAACATGCTTTTGAATTTATGACATCTTTAATTCATGTTCCTTTAGGGGGGCTCATGAAAGAAATGGGAGCTTCAATTCCATCTACGTTCTCTTGCATCAGGATGGTTTATACTGTATGTACGGAAGCATAGATGTAAATGATGAAATCCTTCTTGAAGTCTGGGCATACTAAAATAGGAGCATGAGTAATTGATCTTTTGAATTCTTTTAAAGTAAGCTTCCCTTCAGTGCTCCATTGAAATTGAGTCTTACCTTTGATCATCCCAAGGATATCCTTGGTTGTACCAGAAAATTTAGGTACAAATCTTCTTAGGAAATTGACCTTTCCGAAAAAGGAATGCACCCCAGTTTTGTTTGTAGGTAGGGTAAGGCTTTGGATGGCCCTTTGCCCACTCTGGGTTGATCTTGGTTCCTTCTTTAGTCATGATATGACCCATCAACTTACCTTTTCTTACTCCAAACATGGAATTTTTAGGATTCAATGAAATCCCATGATGCTTGCATCTTAAGATTACGTGATCCAAGTGATCATAATGATCACTTTGCTTCTTAGAGAAGACTATTAAGTCATCCAAATATACAACTATGAATTTTACCATCAAATCTCTGAAAGCTAAGTCCATATATCTTTGAAATGTGGCTCCAACGCTAATCAAAACAAAAGACATCCTCCTGTAAGAAAAGGTCCCCCATGGGGTGGTAAATGTTGTTTTATGTTGATCTTCAGCGGCTACCTCGACTTGATTATACCCTGAAAATCCATCAAGAATGGATAACATTTCTAATCCAGTGATAGTCTGCAATACTTGATCCATGATAGACAATGGGTAATTGTCTTTCAATGAAGAATGATTAAGGTTCTGGAAGTCAACACAAATCGAAATCTCACCATTCTTCTTTCTGATGGAGATGATGTTAGCAACCAAGGTAGAATGATGGATTGGGAAGATAATCCTTACATCTAACATCTTTTGAATTTCTACAAGGATAGTCCCTAAGATCTTTGGGTTATAATGTATTTGATTCTGCCTATAGGGTTTGACATCAGACTTCAAAGGGATGCTATGTTGCACATCCTTGGGCTTGAAGGACTTCAAATCCACATAGGACCATACCAAGACATCCATATACCTCTTCAGGAGTGAAGTGAACCTTCCTTTCTCCTCAGGAGAATAGGATTTTCCAATGTTTACCATCAGTGGTTTTTCAAAAGAGCCCAGATTAACTTGATCTACCTTTGATGAGGAAGCATCTTCAGCTTTCCTTTTATCCTGAATAAAATGATCATGTTTGTCAAACAGACCTTCCAGAGAAACCAATCCCTTTGGAATCTTATTGCCTTTGAGCTAGATGAATTCACCATCAATCTCTTGATATGAATTCAATATGGACTCACAGAAAGCTGATTTTTATCCTTCAAAATAAAGCTCACTAAAATTATTAGCTTTCTCAAGAAAAGACAATACCTGTTGATCATCATTGAACACTTGCCAATATGGTGAATTATCTGGAACACTTAGAGGATATACAATCTCAATGGTATACATGTCCTGTTTGAACTTTGGGTGAGGAAGGAGATGATATGCAGACACGGCTAAAGAATCAGCTTTATCATTGTAATCTCTCACAACTGCCTTAATGGAAAAAGCATCAAAGCATTCTATGTTGTCACACACCTTGTTCCTGTAATACCTTAGGCAGTCATTTTTTACCTGATAGATCCCCCTTACTTTATTTATAATCAACTTAGCATCTCCATGTACTTTAACATTTCAGATTCATTTTGTCTTGCTATTTCTAATCCTAATAACAAGGCTTCATATTCAGCCATGTTATTAGTATTGCCAAACTGCAGCTTGAAGGTGAAGGGAAAGAGCTCAAAGTCTAGAGATATGATAACCACACTAGTGCCTAATCCAGTAGTTGAAAAGCTCCCGTAAAACTCAAGGACCCAAATAGCATTAGGATCTTCTTCCCTGATTTCTACAGAAGGCACCTCCGATGTCATGAAATAATTTCCCAAGCCTGCATCTTCAAAGAGAATTTGAGCTTTGGGATCATCTGACTTAGTGACCAGGTACTTTTCTTGTGCTTCAGGATGGAGGACACAAGGAAATCCATTCACTAGAATTTTAGCTTTGGTCCAATCCATATTGATTTATCCTTCAAAATCTTTGTAGAAACCTCTTCCTAAGAGAATACCATAAGTAGCTAGGATATCAGCAACCAGAATAATCATTTTTACTCTCTTTTGAGGGAATGCGACAAATGCAAACCGTGCATCCTTGATTTGGCCAATAAAAGGGACTTGTTTGGTTTCCATGGAGTAACACCATCCATAAGATTTAGTCAAGGTAAGTCCAAGGGCATGGGATACTTTTGCGAGCATCACATTATCGGAGGCTCCTGAGTCAATTTTGTAATTGCTAAGTTTAAACCCGTTTATAAGTAAGGACAAATAAAACGCTTCAATCTTTCCCGAAGAAGCAACAGAGGTCATATTATTCTGAGGTAAAGGCTGAGTGGGATTAGGCAACATGCCTTTTGAGGATGAAGGGATAATATCATTACTTTTAATGAATTTTTGGGGATTTGACTGGAGGTACTCGGCTTCCAAAATTTGGATTTTAGTTTTCTTTGCATGATCAATAATGTCAAAGGTGGTATATGAAGGAATGATGGTGGACTCACTTCTATTTATACTAGCTTGAGCTAAGGCATTGGTCTTGGGGGCAGGAGAAAGAGAGTTAGAAAAATAAGTTACCTTTTTAGTTTTCTCCTTTTTAGTTTGCACTGAGATAGGAGAGCCTCTTTTAGCCATAACCACGAGAGCTTCTTTACCCTTATCCTTAGAGCCTTCAACTGGCTTTCTGGGGTTCTGAGATTGAGCTTGAGTGAAGAATGAAAATGACTAACCATCATGTTCACACTAGTCTTCCTCATATTCCAAGTACCCAATGTTGGAGTCACCAACTGAATCACCAAAAGACTCATCAACATATCCTGAAGCTTCAAAAGCTTCATGATAATCTTGATCTTCTGGTTCTTCATATTCCTCAACTATTTCCACTATTGTGTTGATAGGAGGAGCTTCGATATATAGCTTTGTTGGAGCAGAAGTAAACTAATTCCTATCTCTTGCAGGAGTGCCATTGGTATTGTTGAAATTCCATCTAGGAATATCCCGATAAGGAATGTTGGTCGCATGTTGAGACATCTACTTCTTCAAAGTGAACAAGTCATTGGCCATCTTCTGAATCATAGGGTTAGTATCAATTTGAGAAGAACTCTACTTTTTAGGCTCAGATGAATCTCTTATGATCTTCCCAGCCAGATAGAGATCATATTTTATTTCAGTGGTTGTAGCTTGAGTAGTAGCCAAATCAGGGATAAAAAACCTTCTTAATAAGAACCTCACATTAGGGGGATGAGTGTTGATGAAGAAATAATTTTGATTTTCAAGAGTGGGAATGGCTAGCACCAAAATCTTCTGAATCATCTTGTTGAATTTTTCCACGAAGTCCCGCAAAGGCTCATGACACTCCTTGTTCATATGTGTAAGTTGTGCTAACAAGTCATGAGAATCTTCAGGTAGTTTGAATCTAGCTTCAACTACATATCTCATGGTAGACCAACTAGTAATGCATGCATTTGGAAGATGGTAGAACCATTCTACTACCACACCCTGCAACATTTTCATGAAAAGTTGAATAAAGACATCTTCATGAGCCACCCCAAGGACATCGCGTGTGACAAAGAATGATGAAATGTGTTCATTACAGTGTTGCTTCCCATCACCATTAAACTTAGGAATATTCTTATGAGATCTATGTGGTAGATCATGTAACGACGGAGTTAGGGAAAGAGGACCAATAGCTGCACCCCAAGGCATAGGTTGTGTTGTCATTCTTCTGAATGAAGTGTGTACAAGAATCTGAGTATAATAAAATAATAATGCATGGTAGGTTACAGAAGCTTCTTGTTCTTAAGGAACCCGAGTTCTTCGGATAGGTGAAGAACTTCTTGCTCGGCTAGATGTAACATTGTTGGGGGAAATTCTAAAATTGTGTTGTTGAAGCAGATCAAAGAATGGATCCGTTTCACCCCTGGCTCGACTTGACCGAGTGAAGATTTTTCTAGCCATCTTGAACCAGAAAATGGATCTACCAAAAATAAGGCAAATACGGAGACACCAGACACCAATAGGATAATATTTATTCTTATCAATCTGTATTCCCGAGTGGAGTTGCCAAAAACTATTGGTTGGATATTTTTTCAAGCCAAAATATGAGGTTCAACCATTATATACAAGATTAAATCCCTCCTCAAAGACAAGTGAGGCAGCCTATTTATTACTGATCTAAAACAAAGCAGAAATAATATATACAGCATTCACACTATTCTAACCATTGGGGTTGGGATATAATCCCAAAATCCACATCAACTCAAGATGGAGATGTTACAACTTTTAGAAATAAAATGGATTAGAAAGGAAAATATTATAGATGAAATAGAGTAGGAAGGGAATGAGAGGAACATATTTTCTTTCAAGAAAACACAGATCAAGAAATACTTATACAAGTTTTAGATAATGAGTGTAATATTTGAAATGATTAAAATAATCAAGAATACTAATCAAAGAATAGCTTAATATCCTAGACGTAGGAACAATCTCTCAAGATAGATGAATCCCACAACACAAAGTTTGTAAAATAACACCTGTTTCTATTCCTCAATTATTAAAAGAAAAGAAAAAGTTTTTCTTCTTCTTCACAATAGTTCTTAATATTCTAAAAATCTCCCACTTTGGAATGCACAAGCATCCCTTATTTATAATGGAAAGAGTAGAGTGAAAATAGGATAAATCCTAGAAAATAGTCATTTAACAAGAATCCTAATTTGCTTGACTCTCACATAGGAGAAAAAGTAAAAATTTGCTTCCTATGTGATGAAAAAAAAATGAAAAAGACATGTCAATCTCCGAATTAAAATGACATGAAACATTATGCTTATTCTATTTCACCGTCCTTTTCTTCCTCCAGTAAATATTACTTGTCACAAAATTCTTGGAACTTCTATATTATGTCCTGCATCTCATCTTCATTTGGTGCACTCGAATAATCACTTAGAACCTCGCAAGTTTCCTAAGTGTCACTTGCATTGCGAGGAAACTTCTTCAATCTCTTGTTGATTTTCCTTAGTGATTCCAAAACATTCTCGATCCTTATGAACTTATCAATGGTTGTCAAATCGAAGACATAAGCTAGTTCATGCTGAATTAATTCTTGAATTTGTTTATAGAGATCACCAGTAGGTAAAATATTTGAGCTTTTGGTGAAGATCCTAGACAACTCCTCTTCTATGTCATTAGTGGCATTGACCAACTGATCTCTAGATTCCCTCAACTTTCTACAAGCTTCATTGAGAATATTTATCCTAAATCTAATGACTTTGGTTAGCTGGAAATGCTTATCCCCATGTGGAATGATTCCTTCTTCCATCAAGGTACGGGATGGAACCTGTTTTAGTGCATTAAGAGCCTTAAAAGTTAACTCAAGGTTCCTGATTTCCTGTGAAAATTCACCATCCATTTTATCACCATCTTTCTTTACTTTCTCCACAAATTTATAAAACTCCACTATGTCATCAATGACATCTCTTCCTTGTAGGAGTAGCCTCTGAATCCATTCATCAACCATTCTCCATTTCTCGTTTATTTTTTCAGTCCTAGGTACCGATGAGAAAGTGAACCAGATTGGAGTAGGGTAGAAGATGATAGTTTTGACTAAGAAGGCTTGAGAGCTTGAGAAATACCTCCATCAACCATTCAAATTTCTCCATTAACTCATCTCTACTCACCTTTGTTTCCTTCAGCTTCTAGCACAACACGTTCATGGCATCCTGTGCATCATGTTGTGCTCCCTTTGTTATTACATTTTTTAGGTCAACCCTTGTAATCTGATAATCAGTAACAACTATATCCTCTTTAGTTTTTTTGGCCATGGAAGTAGCAATCTCTGCAAACTTATGACTTGAGGCATCCACTAAAACCATTGAAACCATTTTGGGTTTCTTGGTAATTTTGGAAAAATAGGCCTTGAGTGAACTGAAGTCGAAGGTTGGTAGGGGAACTACCACCTTCCTCTTCCTCTAAGTCTAATCAACCAACCATTGAGGTACAGTGGAATAATTTTCTCCTATTGAAGTTGTTATGGTTGTATCTATAGGTGGAGGAAGGTTTACTTGTGGAGTAGTGATGATTACAAGTGTGGTGACTGTGGGGATAGATTTAGGGAATGAAGGTGTGAAAGGAACAAGCATAACTATGGCCATCTTCGGTCCAGAAGAGAGATGTGAGAGGTTGGAGAAGATGCTGGAAATGTCTATTGAAAGTGGCAGAGAAATATGAGGTGATGAAGATTGGGAGAGAGGAGGTAAAGATTCAAGAGTCAAAGCTTGAGAAGCAAGAGAGAGACTTACTTCTGATGAGCATGCATCGAAAGGAGAAATGAGAGGTTGACCAACCTCATCTTTTGAAGGAAGTTTTCCTTGTTATGGTGGAGGAGGTGAATCTAGTACCTCAACTGTTTGTGAAGGAGTGGCAGATGATGTGGATCCTTGCTTTTCTCCCCTGCTGACAAACTTAAATTTTATCTACCTCTTGGTAGGGCTTTTATCCTCTTCCCTATCTCCCTTGGATGGTCCTTCTTCTAAAGTAGCTATTTTTGAAAATATATTTTCCTTATAGTTAATTCCCAAAGAAATGAACCATGCCTTGGTACATACAAGAGTCTGAGTGGCTCTTTCAGTGATAGAATATTTTTCAGCAATAAACCAATCAATGGCTGGGAATCCATGTTGATCTCCATCTGACTGTGATACCTAGTGTCCAGGAAACTTTCATTTTCCACGGTGCCTTTGGGGATGTCTGCAAGATCTAACATCTGAATTTCTTCAAGCATTAGTCTGTTGTTGTCTTTTCTTCAGATGGTAACTTCATCCCAAAGATTAACCCAGATATCTTCCACATTGGGCACATGTAGGTACAAGGTTCCATATGACTTGAGGACTCCTCTGATGTCAAATCCTTCCCTGAGCTTCATATGTTTGTTCAATTTTTCTTGAAGCTCATGCACCACATTCTTGGTCTTAATCATGGTAGAGCATGTATACCTTCCAATGTTAATAGGGAAGGAGACATTGGCTTTGTGCCTGCTTTGTTGGAATTTGTGAAAATCTAGAAATTGTCTAACTCCACAAGGATCAATTTGTCACTTGGGAACCTAGGAAAATGGAAAGGAATACCATGGAACCTTACCACCCAAAGATAAGTAAACTTCTTTAATTGCAATAAAATGCAACCCCATTTTGACACTTCAGCCAATGCTTCGTCAGAAACTCTTCTCTTCCTTAGATCAATATCCAACATGTAAATGTTTACATAGAAGAACGCATTATTCACTCTTCTATATTGGTCTTCAGACCATTTTATTGTAATTTTAGGGAAGTACCGATATATGTGTTTCATTTCTTGATTTCCCTTTGCATCTAGCCCTGGGTAGTTCCTCATTCTTGCTAGTGCATAGGTGTCATATGACATCATATAGAACTTGCCGGCAAACAAGACTATTTTCATTTAGGAGTCTATTTCATCACTTATTAGGCTACAACAATCAATCCCTTTGTCATTCTTTTTTATGATGACCATGAACTGGTACATCCATCCTTGGAATTCTTTTAACTCTGGGATTCCAAATAATCAACTCAGTAGGGTGATGATATCACTGATCTCGAGAATAAAATCACTTCTAGGAACTAACTTGGGAAACCTATAAATAGTTGGCTTAGCCTTGATCAATAACTTCTTGTTTACATGCTTGATGTTGTCTTCTTGATCTTTTTCCCTGGCCTTTTGTGTTGATTTAAGGTCTACATCAACATACTCCACAAAGTCAGGAAAATTTAAGAGTTGATTAAATTAACCTCCGTCTAATTTCACTATAGACTCTCCTGCTTGATTTCTTACCGAGCAGGAGACCGAATCATAGTTGGAAGTGCATGCCAGGATGAATTCAGGGCATTGAGATGATATTGGAAATCCTGTTGCGAGAGGGAGACCACTTCCTACTATCGACTTCATCTAATAATTTTGAGAAGAATCCTCAATTCTCTTTTAGAAGTCCTCCATATCTATATTACCGAGCTTTGTGTCCCAAATGTCATAATTACAACTTATGTAGGAGGAATACTCCATCTTCTGATACTTATACTTCATATTTTTTGACTTATCCTTAGATTGGTCCTAAATGAGGAGTCTCGAAGAAGAAATGCCTTGATGATTTTTGGAAGAACAATCAGGCTTGAAATGTTGTTGAATAGGTGCACAAATCCACCACACTGTTCAGATTTTGAAACTTGAAAAACACCTTCAAAAACCTGACACACTGAAGTGTATGTCGGAAGTCAGGACATGCTGAGCATCAATGAAAACCCAACACAATGTGGAAGTGAGGAAGTGTCAGACAAGTAGGAATCCCTAACACAATGGTAGAAATGGGAGGATGTTGAATAGGTAGAACTCCCCGACACACTACGGATCTTGACGGATGTCGAGCACCTAGGAAAACCCAATACAAGGTAGAAAGAGTGAAATGTTAAACACCGTGTAAAACATGAAACAAGTATATCAGGTTTTTGACGTGTCAGAACATGAAAAATTCCCACCCCGTGATCACTTAGGAATTTTTAGAATCATCTTAAAATCCACAAGTTACAACCTATGAAAAACAAGTAAATAATCTAGGGGTAAATTTCAAACAAGATCCCTCATGAAAAAGACAAGAAACAAGAAAAACAACCCAAAACCCTAAAAAAGTAATGAAAAAGGAAAAGAAATGGAAACCCAAAGTAAACACTTCAAAAATAACTCAAAAAGATTCTAAAAATAAAGAAGAGAAGAATACCTTCCACTAGCTTGAAAAATGATAAAAAACGGCTAGCAAAATCAATCGAGAAGCTCGATGAGGTTCGGAGGTAGAGGAAGCATAAATGAAAATCCAATGCAACAAAAATGAATGGTAACAAATGACGTGGAAAAATAGACTATTTATAATAACCTAGAATTATTTATACCTCACTTGACACGTGTGCCAACTACCAAACAACTAGACATTAATGACATGTCATCATGAATGGAGCATCCAAAAACTTGATACAAAAGATTTGATTTAATTCAGGTTTTGGGTTCTGATGCTTGTAAGTTTTGAAAACCCAACACAATGGTTAGGCAATCAGGTTTCTTGTTTTGGGGAGCATGAGGCATAAAACATGCTTCAGGCAAAGCATGTTTTGATGCTTGGAAGTTCTGAAAACCTAACACACTGCTTAGGAAGTCAGATTTCAGGTTTCAGGAAACATGAGATATGTAACCTGCAAGAAACATGTTTTCATGCAATGAAAACCTGAAAACCTGAAAATCTCTTTCAAAGGGAATTTTTAAGAGATTTATCCAAAAAAATTCCTATGGTTATCTCATTTTTAGCTGAAATCACTAAAACGAGATAACAAACCTAAAGGATTTGAAGAAACTGCTAAAGAAAACTATGTTTGTAAGTTGAGAAATCCTTGTATGGTTTAAAACAAGCTCTTAGATCTTGGTATGCAAAAATTGTTTCCTTGTTTAAATTGTTAGGTTTTGTTAATTGTTCTTCTAACAATGATATATTCATCAAGCAATAAGGCTCACATATTATCATTATATGTATATATGTTAATGATTTTCTTATGTCTGGTGACAATTCTGATTTAATTCATAGGATTAAAGAGATATTGAAGTAGTACTTTGAAATGAATGAGTTAGGTCTCTCACATCATGTTTTTTGTATGACTGTATTTCATTCTATTATTATTTTTCAAAACACAATATGCAACCATTATATTGAAAAAGTTTCTTATGATTGATTGTAAACCATTTTCTACTTCAATGTAAGTTGGAATAAATATTTATCCTAAATTTTCATATGAAAAAGCTTGATCCTATTTTATATACGATGTTAGTTGATAGTTTGATTTATCTAACTATAACTAGATCCGATATTTCCTATACAGTAGGAATTACCTCAAGGTTTATGTAGGAACCTTTTTTAGAGATCATTGGAATCTTGCAAAAAGAATTTTTATATATTTTAAAATGAAAAATAAATTATGGGTTGCATAATAATAAGAATGAAAATGCTATCTTATATGGATTTTCCAATTCTAACCATACTGATGTTGTGTTATAAAATATACTGGATATGTTTTCGTGTTTTTTGGTGTAGGAACCATTACTTGGAACAAAAAATACAATCAACAGTCTCCATTTCTTCTACTAAGGTAGAGAAGTACAATGGAAGAAGTAAAGAATCCATGTGGCTACAACAACTGTCGATAGAGATTAACATGGAAGCTAACAGAAGTATTCCTCTTCTATGTGGTGTTTAGAGTTGTATTACTCTTGATTAAGAATCTAGTTCAAAATCAGAGGATGAAGCACATTGAGATACATATATGCTTCACCCATGAGAAGGTACTAAGTGATGAAATAAATCTCAAGTTCATGTTGACTGAAGAGCAAGTTGCTGACATCTTCACAAAGTCCCTAAGTGCTGCAAAGTTTTGTCACTTTCATGAAAATCTTGGATTGTTGGAGTTTCCATTGATGGGGAGTGTGCATGACAATTTCACCTCCTAATGGAACTTGGTTTTTGTAAAAATACCTTTAGGCATTTGTAAAATACCTTTGGGAAAGTGTAAAAAGACCTTCGGGCATATATACCTCCTTAGATTCTTTTTGAGAAATAAGTGTAGAAATATCTTAAAGGTGGTCTTCAGTAAACTCTTTAGTGTTATTGAGTTTACTAGTAAACATCCAATACAAACATATTGTGAAGGAGGTCCTTCGTTGTAAAAGGATCCTATATGCTTGGGTTCAATAAACCTTTTATGAGAACTTGTGAGAACATGTAAAACTCACAAATCATACTTAGCCACTGATCATGGGATGATCTTTGGGATTCAAAATCCTTTTGTACCAAAAGGTAAATTGAGTATGATGTAGGTGTTATAATTCCTTCAAACCGATATGTTATTCTAAAACATTTATGGTTTAAGGATTGTAAATCCTGTAGTGTACCACGTGCAGCTAATCTATTGACATATGTTATGTTATCCCACTTAACATTAAGGGGGAGTGTTGGAACATAATGATTAAGTGGTTTGGCCAACCTTTAATGTATATGGGTCCATCACTAATATATAGGTTTATATTTAATAATATGAAATATTTATATTTCTATTATTAAATATGCTAACCTAGGTTTATACTTTAGGTTAAATATTTAATATCATGAAATGATTATATTTCTAATATTAAATATTATAAACCTAGGTGTATTTGTCAACCATTTCAGGTTGAATAGGTTGGTCGAGAGACATACCCAATCACCTTATATAAAAAATACTTTAGTTTCTAATTTGATATATTAAAAAATATATCAAAGGCGTGCAAATCAAGTGATTTGGTTTTACCCTTGGTAAATAGGGTTTCAAAGGAAGAGGTGATCTTACTGGATGTAAAATAATTTCTCTAAAGTAAAAGGTTATTTTCAAAGTGTTATTTACCCTATTGGAGTTTTCCACTATAAATATTGTGTCACATGTGTTATTTATTTCCTGTAAGTATTTTTTTACTTACTTATGTTATGATGTAATATTTATTTAAATATTTATTGTAACAATATGTAATATGTAAGTTGATTGAATATGTATTTATTAGATTCCTCAAATTCTAACAAAATTAATCCTTATCTTTTATATTCCTTGTTTGCAGCAGAATGTGAAAAGTAGAGTTAAAATAGGATTTCAAACAAATCAAGTAAAAGATCTCTAAGAGATCATACAGAGATTTAATGCATGCAACAAAATTAATCAATAGATGTTTATAAGTAAAACACATAACTTAGGTTCCCAATTAGTTTAATCAATCATTTCTCAAATCACGAATTCAATCAATTAGTTCCTCATTAAGTTGCAATGAATAACAAGATCTAGAGCTGAGTTACCTCCTAGTTTTCATGGTCTAGTCTATAAATTCCTCTTCCACAACACATACATACTTGGAGTGTCAACTTTTTCATTCCAAGAGATCTTCATAATCTTGTCTCCTTTACTATAGGTGATTTTGTTTGGCTATAGACAGGTTGCTGAAAACATGTCCTTTAGTTGTGGATGAGTTACTATGGATGGGTCCTTTACTACATACATGTTTCTACATATAACAAGTTGCATACAAAAAAATAGTGACATCACACATATTATCATTTAAGCAACTTATTGCAACCATTAGAATAAATGCATTCTCAAAGTACCACAAAATAAAGTTAACTAGTAATAATTATATTAATCAATATTATATCAATAATTTCAAGTCATAGTGATGATTTTCAATAGTATGATAGTGAAATACAAGGACATAGTCTCAATTAATTAACAAACATACAAAGGATGATTTTTTTATAAAAGGAATTTAATAAACTCATCACATTCCTAGGCTTAATTTCATCAATGTCCTCATTTAAGTTTCCTTAGATTACAACGAAATGGTGTTGCATACTCATCTAAAATCCATTGCAGTATACATCCCTTTTGGTTTTGTGAATAAGTAACCTCCATTCATCCTGAGAATTTTCATGACTATGTATTGTATTATTTTAGTCAACGGTTGATCACCTAACCAATGTGGTATTGGGGGATGATAAAAAATTGGGAACCATTTTTCTACACATCCAGTGGCAATATGAATGTATGCATTAACTCTTCTTATATTTGGTATCATGTAAGGGTATGAATGTATTTCCTTCTATTTTAGTTAAGGATACATTTCATTCTAGCGCATTCTACAAGATTGAACTATCTAAATTTCATGCTCTTTAATCATATCTCTAACCTCCTCACGAGATTCTTTCCTCATCTATCATACCCTTCTTCTAATTTCTGTCTCTTTCATATACTTTCCATATTGATCTAAAATTTCTTTAGTGTTACCGGCTTCATCCCTGACCATAGTCCTCCATTTATATCTCTCTATCCAACTCATTGAGAAAATAAGAAAAAAATTCTTTAACTAGAACTTATCCAATGTATAGGACTAAGATCTAATCCCTATCATACTCAAGAGCATAGTTATACATTTAGATTTCAAAAAATATAAGCTAAGTTTTATGAGGGTTGTTGAGGTAAAACCTGAAGAAGATCTTAGCTCAACTAATGTCAAATGTCATGTCAGAGTTCATACACGTCAGCTTGAGTTGTGACATCTTTTATTTTAAGGAAAAAACATAGACATTGGAAGGATGCATGTATTTGAATATCTCATGGGACACCTTGAGTGTCTCTTCTTTATTTTTATTTCACCTTCAAGTTTCTTTATCTTTTGCATCAATTTCTTTCTTGTGTTGGAAAATAAGTTCTTCCTTTTCTCTTTTGATTAAATAAAATAAGTATTTTGTTATGTTAATCTATACTAGTAGCAATAATGAGATGATCGAAATAAATGGAATGTAAATGTTAAATAATATTGTTTGATATTTTAAATGAAATGAAATAATGGAGATAGGAAGGGATCGGATACCATCCTAAAATTTAACTTACCTCGCTATGTGTAGGAATAGTCAGGATGATGTATGGAATGGGAAGGTAATGATGACGTTACCCAGGAAATTGCAACAAGTGAAGATATTTCTGTACTGGGGTGCCTGGGAGAGGATTTGGGAACTTGTAGGCACTTTGTTCTATAATATAGATGCCCTAATCTATAGATAAGCTCATGATTTGAATTTGACAGTGTTACAAGGTATCTGTAATATCTTCATCTTGGTCACTCGTTGTCACAATACCTTCACTTATATGGATGTAGTTGTTTGATGAAGACTTACCTGCAAAACCCCATACAAAACATCAAATCCCTAAAAAATAAAGATGCAAAATAATTTAGAGGGATCTTAGCTTCCATAATGGTGAACTAATGACTAATCACTCTACTTCATTCTAGACCTAATGTACTTTTGTGTGCTTGTGTGTGTAATTGTGTGCCTAGGGTTCCCTAACGTCAATGACACATAAGTAGGGGGAAATAACTAGATGTAAAAATGAAAATGGTGGATGGAATAGAATGAATAAAACCCTTTCCCCTATTCTTGTGTGATGAAAATGTAGAAGATGCCCAAATGCAATCCTTTTCCTTAGTAGATATCTAAATCTTGATACTAGAATGTTCTTCCATAAGATAATGAGTATGTTATGCTTATATAGATATCTCTTGTTCAAATTTCAATACTAATGGCCTAATAATTCTTATTAGCACCTAAGGGAATGAGATAAAAAACCATAAAGACCAACCTTGAAATTCTAAATGTGAATAAAGTGCAACCGGGAATGGGGTTCCCAAAAAGAGGATTGGGGCATCGATAGGCCCCCAACACCTTTATAGGAACCTTAGCCAAAGACTAAAGCTGAAAAATGACCAAATGATGATAGATAAGACCTCCTGGGAGATGAATGAAATTGTGTAAACAATTGACAATTTTTCCAGACAAGTGATGATGATGACCAACTAACTAAGGATAAGACTAAGGGATGAGCCATTAGTGAATACTCTTCTTACTCGATATCCATATATAAAATAACATACTTGGTGGTAAAAATGTAATAGTAAGTGCGTTATTTTATTACTACATTTTCCCCCACTTTATTTTGGTGAGTGGAAAGCTTGGTAACATAAATTAGATAGACATGTGTACTTGAGAGAAGTTGGAGATGCCCATGTTGTAATAGAATGCACATATATGTAGTAGAAGTGTGCTGATAGAACCACATAGCATGTTGAACCATAGATAAACGTGTTAATCCATCCAAAATAATGAAAAGCATATTGTTGTGATGAAGTGCACTAAATAAGTGTGATGATAGAAATGTGTTATTTATGATTTCAAATGTTGTATGATGATGATGAGATGGGGTAAGGAGTGATCAGTTCCCAACCTAAAAACATGTATACTAATTATTAACTTGAGGATTTTGGCATCCTATTATTAGAGGAAGAGTTTAGGGATAAAAGTGTGTTGTCCTCCAATCTCTAACTACATCCTTAATATCTAGCCATTGCAGATGGACTCAGATAAAATATTTGTGGTTTTTGGATCTAGATAATTTCAATTAAACAGTTGACCCGAATAGGAGTAGCATAGGAAATACAATCTTGACCCCACTCCATGGGTGTTGCTGAAATGTGATGACTTCCAAGTTGGTTCATCTTGAAACAAACGTGAAATTTATGATGGCTTCCAAGTTAGGTCATTTGGAAGCAAGTGCAAAATGTAGAATAACCTCCCAAGCTAGGTCATTTGGGAAAGTAACACATGTAAGTCCCAAGTTAGGTCATCTGGGAGGCCGCTTGTGTTTAATTGTATTGATTGAGTGGTGTGATTTTGATTGTTAAAATTTTGAATGCATTGATTGATTCATTTATTGTTTTGTTTAGTTACTCATAAAGAGATTTTATGCTATGTCCCCACAGGTTAGGTAATTAGGGGAAATCAATAAAAGTTGGTGAAGTACCAAATAAAAATATTTGTAATCATTTATTTTCCCTAGGTTAGGTCATTAGGGGGAAGTGGTGAAGCATCACATAGAAAAATTGTATATTTGTTGGTCCAAGGTTAAGTCATTAGGGGGAATTCATGGTGAAATTTTAGATAGTTAATTAGTAAGTGTTTTGGAATTTGTCAAATTGGTAGTGTTATAAATATGTGATTACATATAAGGAGAATTATAAGATAACCCTAATGATATGCCCCTCTTTTGGTGAAAGGGGAGGTGATGAGAAGAACAGAGGCTAAGCCGAAAGTATATGCAGAATAGATAGAAAAATGATTAAAATCACAAAAATGTGTATGTCGAAGTAGATTTAATGCGCATGTAATGTGTTCCATACAGTGATAGGTGGAATTTTGATAAGAACACCACAAATAGGATGCAGATCGGAGTAAAATCACACAATGTATGATGAAAATCATTTATTATGTATTAGTAGTGATAAAAAGCGTGAAATAATGACTATAGTAAAGTGGATGATAAAAAGGTAATTATAAATAGTAAGGTCAAAAAAAATTTAGTAACCTAATTTGTTATTTAAGTGATTGAGATTGAATCTAGAGCAAGTGAAAAATGTCGCAAGTGAGAAAAACACCTCCTAGCCAGTTTGAGAGGGCGATGACTGTCGTAGTGTCACACACAACTGTGTAGTGTGTAAGTGCCTTCTTTTTAAAAAAATGTAGGGTGTAGTAGTCATTTTTAGTGAATTTTTACAAAATGGAGATTCTTGATTTTCGTAGTGTTTTGGACCTGGAAAATAGCGGTGAGGGCCATAGTGACCCCTGGGACACAAGTGCACTGTAGTCACAAAATCATGCACTTTAGACATTATTTAGCCATGTCTCATACTAATATTTACAGGGTTATTTAGTGAAGAAAATAATTAATACCTTCTTTTGGTCATCTTATTTTACTTTTATTTCATCATTCCTCCACATTTATACATACATGTTTAGTTTTTCTCGATACTTTCCCACCATTTAAGCCTAAATTGGCATGTTTAGGCCTATACTAGGGTGCCATGGGGCACCCTGGTCCCACTTGGGGTGCCCAAATCCTTTTTCTACTTTTCCACCACTTTTTGGGCTCTTTCTATCCATTTTTCATCCTTATCTTATTCCTAGTCAGCCACATTGGGGTTAATTATGAAGTTATATCAAGAGAACCCTATAAATATAAATTTATGAGACCATATTAAGGCTCCTAACGTCACTTACTACTATCACTTAGTATAGAGTTGTATCCATTGCATCACTTGCATCCACATAGTTAAATGCATTAAGGATAGGATATCTACATCAACATACACTTCATAGGGGTAGGGATTTTATTCTACTTCATGCACACATGTTATTACATTTTATATATTTAATTATTGCTCATTATTTTACATAGTGCCACTGACACACGAGAACCTAGGGCATGACATGAACACACACAAACCGTAACTATATTTGGGTCTAAAATTTAGTACACCACTTGTTTAGTAAGCCCACTATTATGGCAGTTGAGGTCAGTCTGATCCATTCATTTTACATCTTTATTTTTAGGGTTTTGATACTTGCTTTTCACTTTTGCAGGTTATCATTTCATCTTCCATTATTTGATGCATTTAGAGAAGTTTAACAAATCTAGTGAAAAAGACAGGGAAGGTCATAGGTCATCTTATAACCATGAAAGAATCAAGTTTTGATCTTTTTTAGAGACCAGAGTGCCTATTTATACATACCAGGGCACCCCAATACCCTTGTGGGTGCTCCAGTCTTCTCAGATCTTCCAACTCTACCCTTTTTGGGACCTTTGTGCATCCTTTCCTACTTCTGGAATTTTTAGTTAGACCTGCGACACTCTACAACAGTCATCTACAACCAACTGAGTTCTTTCCATACCTTATCCTTGCATATTAGGGTTTAATTTCTATTAGTTTAATTATTTAAATTACTTTATACCATTTTAGTGAATTTATTTACAAAGTTTTTTCCTCCCATATTAGATTGACTATAGTATCATACTACTTACTTTATTCTAATTTTAGTTAATCATTTTGGTGAACCTGACTCGATCTACACACTCTTAAAATCCCCATTCTCTTTAGGCTTCCTTCATCATAGATATCTCCATTCATGACTTTTTACTTCTTCACCCCGAGTTATGAGCTAAAATTATTAATCTTTTACTCACTACTTATATTCCTAACAACACTCATCCAAACATAGTCTATAATACTTCTGCAAACTCATTCTCTCAGTATATTTCTTTCCCATCCACTCCTCATAATGACTATGTTACTTTTAACAATGATATGCCCTTACATATTATCTTCCGTATGCATAATGTCATTGTTAAGCGAACTTCAATTGACAACAGATCTAAGCTTAATTTGTGTACCATGCCATTTCTCAAAGTTTTAGGTCTCACTTCTCATGACATTAGTCCCTATTGTATTTCACTATGTGTTTATTATGGTTCCACTCATCCATGTTTTGGTCATATCACATTACCCATCACTGTTGGTCCTAAGACTATCCACATGGTATTTTTTTGTTTTTGATTTCCCAACTTCTTATAAATATCTACTAGGTCAACCATGGCTTCATGCCATGCAATTTTTTGTGTCTATTGTCCATAATTGTGTTAAGTTCTTGCATAAGGGCATAAAATATACAATTTTTTGTGACTGTGATCCATTTCAATATTGTGACCAGGCTCCAACACTAGTCTTCCTAATCCATGCATAAATAGTAGAAATGACCCCCAACCTATGGATGAGCCACCGCATTTACCACCACTTGATGGTACTATTTGCTTGCTAGATTTCATCCCTTCTACACTTCTTACTAATGTTGATATTATCCTATATTAATGGATTTTCCCATCCATGGACATCACTCTACCATATACATCCTCATTTTCTATTTACCCACCATTCACTTGCACACATTTCATGCATGATTCATATTGGGAACATATTCCGTTAGATCCTACTTCACTCGAAACCATATGTACATACAACGGTTTAGTTCACTTCGGTTTCTCCATTGCCGGTATTCTCCCACCACCATATCACCCTCACTTATATCCTGGGTTGGTCCATGTTACATCCGCTAATGAGATCCATGTATTTCATCTTGATTTTTTTCTTGTATGCACTCCTACTACTTCCCCACTCACAATAGGATAATATTGGATTGATTATATTGGGGGCACCCTAAATCCAGATCATACATACATATCCTTTCCTATACATTTTAGACACATTATCATTTATAACAATTCTCTCCTATGGTATACACAGAGTCTCACTTGTTTGTACACACATGATTTCCCACTCCCTCCATTCACCGATGAGGAGTATATTATGGGCATATATCACTTATGTCTTAATGACTCATTACATGATTAACCTAATACTATAGCTTACCAAGTTACTAATTCATATCCATTCCATTTTGATCCAGAGGATGACGATCTCCTTGACAAGTTTACATAGTCTCTTGGCACACTAACGAGGGGGGCATAACACCTAACACATTCCCCCTCTCATTATTCATAGCCATTAGACCTAATTTATCATGGGATTTTTCTATCTACATTTTCATCACGTGTTTTAACATCCCCATTACCTGATGAACCACACTTGTGCTTCAGTTCACACTTGACTATTGAGGGATTACCATTACAATGAACCCCACACACCACACCTTAGGCATTGCACATAGAATTTCATCACACATTGCACATCTAACATCATATGATTTTGTCTACAAAATTTTGGCATTTCCACATTCATTCATCATACCTTTCCACTACTTTTTCGATATTTCTATCATCTATGCTCTTAGGGTTCTACACTAGTCATCATACACACTACATACATCATTAGGCTATCCACACATAACCCATACACACTCACATCATAAACTACACATATATTCTACATACTACGATGGTCTCCATTATATATGAGCCTAGCTTTACATTTCATTCATACATTCTATATTATCACACATTACATTGCATATTATACATTACATGTTTACAAACCTTCCCCACCACATGGTCATTTCATTATTATACATGCTACATTATTTTCTACGTGCTTTCATAACCACCCTATGACACACTTTAGTTCCTCGGTCCATACTCGACTTCTGAAGGTTTATGAATCAAATGGACCTTACATTCACAATGTGACATTTCATCCTAGGACATTCATAGGCTAGTGACATATTCTTTAGGATAAATCGTCACTCACTTCTTATATCTCGTATGGGTATATTCCTTAGACTATATGACCACCCTCATTATATCATCTTGTAGTGGTATACATGCTAGGTTACATCACCACTCTTTACTATTAATCATATAGTGATATACGCTTAGTGCTAAATCATCACTCATCCTAATCCTTTCATCTTATTGTGATATACGCTTAGGGATAAATCATCACTCATCTTAATCCTTTCATCTTATCATGATATACTCTTAGGGATAAATCATCATTCATCCTAATAATTTCATCTTATAGTGATATACACTTAGGGATAAATTGTATATGGTCTTTTCATCTTCTAGTGATATATGCTTAGGCCACATCATCACTCATACTTTTGTAAATTCGTGATATACACTTTAGTTATAGGGTTCAAGCACATATTTTATACATGTTTCATCTCATCACTACACATACACCTTTATCACAGTGTGCTAGAAATAACCAACACTACTTGACCATTTCTCGATGACACACTCTATTTTTCAGTTCATTCTTGACTGTTGAGGGGGGAAAAAATGAACCTAATTGCATATACTTCCATCCACTTAGGGAGCACGCATCTCCTATCATTCCATCTTGCATTCCATTCCATCCATCCACAACATACTGCATTGTCTTGGGGGCATTTACTCTTATTTGCTAGTGTTTTACATGTTCACTTTACGACACATGTTAGATTGATTTCTTATATGTCATTATCCATATCATTCACACATGCACATTCACACCTTTGTTTAGTATGATCCTAGATACATGAATCCTACACATGGCATGGATTCTCACCTTCTACCCTTCCTCTACTGGTTACTGGTGGCATCCACATTCGTCTCATGTAAGTGTTATTGTTTCATTTTGTACTTAACATATTACATTACTTGATCATACATGCTTTGAAATATTGGTTATTTATTGAACATGCTAATGGGTGTTCCATGTGTAACACTTGTTTTCAAAGAATACATATTTCCATGACTACTTGTTTATTTTTTCTCTACTTTTCTGCTATTGTTTTCCATTGTATGCGGACTTTTCCCTATGATTTTGTGCACACTTATCTATTGTTTGTGACCATAATGGCCTTGTGTGTCTTGCATAATTATGAAGTATGTCCCATATTTGTAACCTAATTTGTGTGGATTACTTTTTTTCTTACGTGTTTACATTTACAATATTGTCTGCATAGCTTACACATGTTTTCTATATACATGCATTTTTATTTTACATGTGTCTTTGGCTAGAATTTTTTTTATGTGCCTTGGTTTCTACCAAGAAATACCAAAGGTACACAATTCAGAGTGCGGTTTGTCCTCTTTTGGGGCTGAATTATCCTATCAATGATGTCTAATGTGCCCCCAAAGAGGGGGGCATCATTTGGGGGTTTACTTACTAAAACAACGTAGTTACACTGGTTCAGTACAATGCACTTTTTGCCCTTGGCATTATGGGTTTACATACAAAGAGTGGGTTTAGACCATTCTACAAACCCCATACATAATGGATTTTACACGAGATGGTGTCCTTATCATTTATAAGAAGTAGTTAAAGGCTTAGGGGTTACAATGGGTGTGCCTCTCTACACTACTTCAACTAGTGGCATCGGAACACCTAAAAAACTAGGATTCTATAAAGATCTCTTCACACATTTCAATAAAAGTGGTTAAAGCTTAGATGACATAGAGCATTTCCTCCCTACACTTCTTCATCCAGGGTGGCATGAGATTGGCTAGAAAACTTGCAGTAGTAAAGGATATCCTTTTACACCCTTTCTCTTGACATGGATCAGGTGTACATGTTCCATTTACATCTTCATTTGGTGTATTTTAGATTTGTGTATGTTACACATTCCTATGCACATGTGTATTTTACATAGAAATTTTTACAGACATACATATTTGACTACGTGATCATATTTTCCTTATAGGTCTGGTCATATGAGAAATAAGCAATCATATTGGGGGAAACAACAACATCAACAAATACATTCCATGACAACACATTCTTTACTAACTATCTAGGTACACTAAACACCACATCAACTACACATGCATTCCACCCTAGGTTCACTCTCATAACTTTTTCTATGCGCATTTTTCTTCTTTAGATTCCACACTCTTCCATCTTCTTTTTTGTCATTCCATATTTGAGTCTAGTCCTTCAGCATGTTTCTACTACACTCTCCATGGATATCAGGTACGTAATTCTATCAAATTTATGTTACTGAGCTTTCAAATTAAAAAACATAAAGTGGGGGAAAATTGTAGTCATAAAATCATGCACTTTAGACATTATTTAGCCTAGTCTTATACTACTATTTAGAAGGTTCTTGAGTGAAGAAAGTACTAATTAATCTCATCTTTTGGCCATATTATTTTACTTTTATTTCGTCATTCCCACACATTTTTATATACATGCCATTTTTGTTTTGACACTTTCCCTCCATTTTATCCTAAACCGGTGTGCCTAGGTCTATACTAGGATGCCCCGAGGTGCCTTAGTTCCACCAAGGGCACCCTAATCCTTTTTCTACTTTCCTACCACTTTTTGGGCTCTTTCTAGCCATTTTTCATCCTTATATTTTTCATAGTTGGCCGGTTAATTACAAAAATAGATCAAGAGAACCCTATAAATATAAAGTTATGAGACCATATTGAGGGTCCTACCATGAATTACTACTATCACTCCATCTATAGCTATATTCATTGCATCATTTTCATCCACATAGCTCCATGCATTAAGGCTAGGATATTTACATCAAAATACACTTCATATGGGGAGGGATTCTATTCTATTCCATGCACACATGCTATTACATTTTATACATTTAGTTATTTATTGATATTTTACATAATGTGATTGGAACAAGAGCACCTAGGGCACGAAATGCATGCGCACACACACACCAGAAATACATTTGGGTCTAAAATGTAGTGAAGAGGTTAGTTTAGTATGCCCACTATTGTTTCATCTGAGGTAAATCCAACCCATTCATTCTAGATATTTATTTTTATGGTTTTGATATCTTCTTTTTCCTTTTACAGGTTTTCATTTCATCTTCCATTATTTGATACATTTGGCACAATTCAGAAAATCCAATGTGACAGATACTGAAGATAACATGTCATCTTTCGGCCTTGAAATAATCAAGTTCTAATATTTTTTAGAGACCAGGTTTCTCTATTGGTTGCTTCAGTCTACTTAGATCTTCCAGATTCACCCTTTTTGAGACCTCTGTGTATCCCTCCCTGCTTCTATAATTTCTATTCAAACCTGTGACACTCTGCAACAATCATCTACAACTAGCTGAGTTCTTTCCTTACCTTCTCCTTGCATATTAGGGTTTCATTACTATTAGTTTAATTATTTAAATTACTTTATATATTTTTTGTGCATTTATATAAAATGTTTATGTCCTCCTAGATTAGATTAAATATCTTAGAATACTACTTATTTTATTCTAATTATAGTTAATAATGCACATATCTGGGCACTGGTGTCTTACTCTTGGGTTTCCCAGTCCTATATCTAGGCTCCCTAGTCTAGAATGTTTGTATCTAGTCTAGAATGATAAAAAAAAAAAAATTTAATGGATATAAATGTGATAATTGAATTTATTTTTATCTGTAAGGTGTTCTAACACATCATGTTTTTTATGCCATGCAAATTTATATCCACTCAAGGGAGTTTTGCAGTGGGCGTCATTTGAGTACATTGCTTGGATTAGGTATTGTTGATGATGATTGGGATGTTATGGACCATGTTGTCCTATGGAAAATAGTACGGATGGGGGATACACCCCATATTATTCATATGTTGACTACACTATATGACAGATGATCTGAAAACATGTGTAATTTTTGGTTTCCTACATGGGAGATAATAGTGAAAATGAAGAATGTGTATTATATATTATGGTTTCTAGTTGCTAGGGAGATGATATAGGTGATGCCATTGGAAGAAATGGATAGACATATGTAAGCAATGAGATGTTATTTTGTAGGGACTCGAACACCCGTTGAGGTGCACATCAGTCTAGATGTTATTTTGAGGTCTAGTGTTCCATGCTTCAATAAGTTCATAGTTTTTGTCATTGCTTTGTCTATAACAGTGGATGGAGGTTGTGTGGGAATATTGTACAAGATGCATGACATATGCCAATTTATAGAGGATGAGAGTACTATTTTTTGTAGGCCTAATGTGTGTTAGCCCACCTATATAGAGATTTTTATTGATTCACTCATGGTGAGCATGAAGGAGGTATAAGATATACTACATTGTTACATGTGTGGGAATATGAGCATATAACAATGTTGAGGCTAGTTGGGGGCCCATAAGTAGAGTAGGCTAGGCTCGATATATTCATGAGGAGGTGGATTAATATTCATGGGCATATAATGGATACTGATACCTATAGTGCATTGATAGATAGGATGGTAACCAATTCTATAACATGGAGACCATATTGTGATTATGGAGGATGTCCTGAGGATGTCATAGAGATACGATGTATTTGGAGGATGATGTGGTTGGAGGATATATTTTTTGGTATGGCCGATATTTTTTAGGTTGAGAGAGTATTGCGTCAATTTGGTATGGCTTAGGATGTGCGCCCAGAGCCATATATATGGTTGAGAGCTATAAGTGTACCAAGGAGGGATGTGGCCAAGCCAGGGTGGAAAATAGAGCAGCTAGAATCTCCTAGTTCAAATGAGGTAGATGTAGTGATAGAGGTGATAGACATAGATGATGCTGGTAGCACAGAGGAGTACCATGCATGATGGGTGGAACATCGATGGGAATTATTGTTCCCATTATTTATAGATCCAGAGGGGTTACTGTTATCAAAATTTCACCCCCCTGGGTAAATTTCGATAACATGCATCAGATTCTCAGGTCCCAGGCAAATTGATTGATTCGGGGCCAAAATTCATGTTTCCAGGGTCCCCTCAGATTTTTTCTAACTCCCCTGGTCAAAGTTGGAAGGAGAAAGCTCTGAGAAAGTGCGGAAAAGGTTGCAGAAAGCAAGTAGTTTGGGCCAGATAAAATTGTGAAAATCAGCCAAGTCCTAGTCCAGCACAAGGTAGGAGGTTTGGGACAAAAAGGAGTGAACCGGCCGATCCGGCCGAAAAGAGTCAAGTCAGTCCGAAGCAAAAGTGAGACAAGCGGGCCAAAAAACCGGCCGAATGCCGAAATGAGTCCAGAGGGTCCAAAAATCAAATGGGACATCTAGGACGAAATGCCTGAATCGGCCGAAATGAGTCCAAAGGGGCCAAAATCAAATGGGACATCTGGGACAAATGGACGCGAAATGCCCGAACCGGCCGAAATGAGCACAAAGGGCCCAAAATCAAATGGGACATCTGGGACAAATGGAGGCGAAGTACGTGAAGGAGCCTAAGGAGCTGAGGACCAATCAGAAACTGCCACGTGTCCTCACAGGAGAAAAAGGTCAAAAGGTCAAAGGGGCGAGTTATCGAGCGCTGAACCGAACCAATGAAATGGTGCCACGTGTCCAAGTTTAAGGGGCCCACAAGCAATTTCAAAAGGAAAGCCCGTGAAAGATGGAGGACAGAGAATTGCTCATCCAATCAGCACGTGCCACGTGTCGTCCAGACGGTGAAGAGCGGGAAAACATTTTAAAATCTGTCTTGGTCTGCTCCGTGCCCTAAATCTTCAGATTGCCATATCTTTTGATCCAGAGCTTGGATTTCCACGTTCTTTATATCAACAGAAAGATCATGAAATTCTCTACATGATTCTGGGGTTAATCTCGAGTTTTGGTGCAGTTTGGAGAGATAAAATCAAGAAACGGCTCTGACGCGTGATACAGCAGAAGTGACGCTTCAACAACCAGCTTTAATGCAGCAGACAGCCCGCCGTTTTGCCAGGATCCACCGCTTATACCATAATGAGATGATTTAAAATACAACTTGGGGGTGGTTGGAGTAGATCTGACTTTCCTCTTACTTCCTTCTCTCATTCTTCCTATATATTGTAAGGAGTGGCAAAATATAAGAGGTTGTTCATTCTTTCTGCTTGGCCCTCCCTTCTTTTCTTCTCTAGGGTTGAAAATGGAGTTCGAGCATCCTCCCTACTCTGTAATGGCATTTTTTGCCTTTTAGCAATGGAATGATGTTCTGTGCAAACTTCTGGAGCAACAAAACGTGTTCTGTGATGCATCTGTCCATCCTCTCTCGTTTTTGCTTGTTCTCTCCTTGCCTCTCTTCATTTGCAGGTATCTGTGCATGTTTGAATGTTCATTGCAGGTTTGGAGCTATGTTCATGGAGTTTTGGGACATTTTCTGTGTGAAATCTATCCTTGGGCCTGTGATGCATCTGTCCATCCTTCCCATTGCTCACCTCTCTTTGTCCCATGGCAGTTTTGATAGATGTTCAACATCCTCCTTCTCTGGTGTATCACCGTTTTAGTGTAGGCTTTTGTTGTTTTTCCCTTCTCTCTCTCTCTCTCTGTCTCCTTGGCATGGTTAGATTAGGATTAGATTAGTCTTGCCTGCACTAGAATAGCTTGTGGCAGGTAGTTTAGGAGTAGGAACCAGCCTTCTCTGGAGATTCCTCTCTCAGTTTCACAAGTCCCCCACGCTTGGAGAGAGGTTTCCATGTTGTGCAATCACACTGGATGCCTGAACATCAACCTAGAAGCCTGATGTGCGTCCAGGGGTGCTGTGATTTTGCACTAACAGTTTTGGCATGCCCGGTGGGACCTTAGAGGTCTTTCACTTCATCTTTTGCAGGTTGATGTGTTCCTGTGAAGATTTCAGCCTTTGGAGGCACTTGCAAACACATCTGGCGACTCCATCTGGTCAAACAACCCATCTCTGAAGTTGCAGACCTTCCTTTCCATTCATTTCCATCCATTTTCCATTCATCCTTCTTTCCATCTCTTTCATTCTTTCCCATTCCATGAGGTTGTGCAATCATGACTTCATTTCCATCATGGATTTCACATCAACAACAGCAATATATTCCACCTCCAACACGTTTTACAAATCCTCCAAATCAGCATTTTGAGCAGATTCAAGATCATTATGCATACCCATATGAACAGCAGTGCCAAAGTCAGTTTGGCTATGGAGCTTTCCAAGAGCAAGAGTATGCATACAATGAAGACAATCAGATCCAAGATGCTGGTCTGTTGGAGAAAATCCAAAAGATGGAGGTGGGGATGGTGCAGTCCAGGGGCTCAAGCACAAATGAAAGCTTTTGGAATCGGTTATGGAGCACCCTGTCCATGGGTGGGACCTTTCCCAAGGCATTACAGCCCTCAGGAGAAGCTTGACTTCATGATTGCAATGCTGCCTTTGCTTGCACAATGGACAGCAGAAATAGAGGCCTACAGACTTGTTGTTGAACAACCTTGTCAATGGGTAAGTTCTACACCATCATCTGGTTTTTCTCTTTCCATTACTCAAGCAACATCATCTCATTTAAACTCCTCATCTGCTGTCCCATGTATTGAATCCATCCCTCCATCCCCTAGTCTTCCACCCCATCTCGATTCTTCTTTTCTTTTCCCTTCCAAACAGTCATCCCCTCCACAAGAGCTAACAGAAATACCCCCTCCTCCAAAGAAACAAGAAGTTTCACCACCTCCACCACCACACAAAATTGTCAAATCAGTTGAGTTTCAACCTATCCCTCCTCTTGCATTCCCAATTCCATGTGGGAAAGAAGAAATTGAAAAAATCAGTCATCAAGGACAACAAGAGGAAGAGCCAAAAAGAAAAGAAGTGACAGACAGTCTGAAGAGTTGGGCTCTTAGATTTGGGATGACAAAGATCCCCTTGATGGTTAAGCCTACAGAAGAGGCTGAGGTTGAACAAGTGGTGGTGAGGACTGATTTTTGTTGGAGAAGAAGATCTAGCAGTCCTAACTTGTCCTCTAGAGCAATAAATTGAAGAGTTTGACTTGACAAACTTCATGCTGGAGGAGGAGTTCAATCAAGAGCAAGATTCTCTTCAAACATTGGAGGAAGGAGAAGATGCTCCAAATCCAAAAGAAGAGGAGCAAAATCTAGCTGTGGAGGAGAAAGTTGTAGATCCAAGAGCTCTGAGCACAAAGCAGGCTACAGGAGAACCTTCAGTTCTTCTTTCCACTTCATCTCTCTCAAGTTCTAGTACTAAAAAGGAGTTTGATCTCTCAAACTCGATATTGGAGAGTAAAGGAAACCATGGTGGTCAAGTTGTAGATCAAGAGGACACCATGGAGGAAGTTGAACACGAGCAGCAGGACAGCGATGAGGTAGTTTACCTGTCAGATTTGGAGGACTGTTTTGATGGAGAAGAGCTGGTTGAGTTTTCACCATTCTCTTTTTCATCATCCACATTCCAAACACAACAGCCTGCTGCCATGAAGGAGAACTTTCATTTACAGCAGCTTGCATCTTATAGCATCCCTTTGGAATCAAAATTGGAAGATTCTAATCTTCCCTGTTCTTCATTGGAGGAAGAGAAAGGACAGAAGAATTCCACCATTTCTTCCACATCATCCATTCAGGTGGGTCTACAAGAAGACTCCATTCTTGGAGTTGAAAATCAGAGCTATGGGCATATCAAACTGATCAGACCTTGCCCAATCAGATATTTGGCTTCATTGGAGCCAAAGGAGAAGCCACAACCAGTCATGCTTGCTTCTGAGCATGAGGATGAGCTACAAAGTACCAAGGATCAGCTACCATACCTCTCCAATCCAAATGTAGAGCAACTAAAAGAGGTATTGGATTTTTCAGTTGATACCTTGATGATTTGGATAGAAAACCAGCTTCTTGCTAATTTTCCATCCATCCAAACAGCCATGATCAGTGCCAAATCAATTGCATGGCTGCCAATTTTGAAGAAAGGAAGCTATTTCTCACAACCAGTTGCAGGGTTTGTTTAGCTTGCCTTTGCTTCCAGTTAGAGTAGAGTAGCTAGGTTTGCTTTCAGTAGAAGAAGTTCTTGTGCACACTCTGCATGTTCCATTTGGGGCATGTATGATTTTCAGTTTTGTACATAGTTTTGGTGTTGCTGGTTCTGCTCTTGCACAGTTCATTTCAATGGCATCTTGGTGAGAACACTCCAGGTTCAATGGGTTTCTTAGTGGCTCAGAAGGGAGATTTTCAAATTTCAAATCAATTTTAGGTTATAACTCATGACTCCATGCCCAATGGATTGCTTTAGGCTACTGATCATTCATCTAGCAGGCAAATGACCCCGCTGAGTCGCCAAAACTGTTATCAAAATTTCACCCCCCTTGGGTAAATTTCGATAACATGCATCAGATTCTCAGGTCCCAGGCAAATTGATTGATTCGGGGCCAAAATTCATGTTTCCAGGGTCCCCTCATATTTTTTCTAACTCCCCTGGTCGAAGTTGGAAGGAGAAAGCTCTGAGAAAGTGCGGAAAAGGTTGCAGAAAGCAAGTAGTTTGGGCTAGATAAAATTGTGAAAATCGGCCAAGTCCTAGTCCAGCACAAGGTAGGACGTTTGGGAAAAAAAGGAACGAACCGGCCGATCCGGCCAAAAAGAGTCAAGTCAGTGCGAAGCAAAGTGAGACAAGCGGGGCTGAATCAGCCGAAATGAGTCCAGAGGGTCCAAAATCAAATGGGACATCTAGGACGAAATGCCCGAATCGGCCGAAATGAGTCCAAAGGGTCCAAAATCAAATGGGACATCTGGGACAAATGGACGCGAAATGCCCGAACCGGCCGAAATGAGCACAAAGGGCCTAAAATCAAATGGGACATCCGGGACAAATGGAGGCGAAGTACGCGAAGGAGCCGAAGGAGCCGAGGACCAATCAGAAACTGCCACGTGTCCTCACAGGAGAAAAAGGTCAAAAGGTCAAAGGGGCGAGTTATCGAGCGCTGAACCGAACCAATGAAATGGCGCCACGTGTCCAAGTTAAATGGGCCCACAAGAAATTTCAAAAGGAAAGTCCATGAAACACGGAGGATAGAGAATTGATCGTCCAATCAGCACGTGCCACGTGTCGTCCAGACGGTGAAGAGAGGGAAAACATTTTAAAATCTGTCTTGGTCTGCTCCGTGCCGTAAATCTTCAGATCGCCATATCTTTTGATGCAGAGCTCGGATTTCCACGTTCTTTATATCAACGGAAAGCTCATGAAATTCTCTACATGATTCTGGGGTTAATCTCGAGTTTTGGTGCAGTTTAGAGAGAGAAAATCAAAAAACGGCTCTGACGCGTGATACAGCAGAAGTGACACTTCAACAACCAGCTTTAATGCAGCAGACAGCCCGCCGTTTTGCCAGGATCCGCCGCTTATACCATAATGAGATGATTTGAAATATGACCTGGGGGTGGTTGGAGTAGATTTAACTTTCCTCTTTCTTCCTTCTCTCATTCTTTCTATATATTGTAAGGAGTGGCAAAATATAAGAGGTTGTTCATTCTTTCTGCTCGGCCCTCCCTTCTTTTCTTCTCTAGGGTTGAAAATGGAGTTCGAGCCTCCTCCCTACTATGTAATGGCATTTTTTTCCTTTTAGCAATGGAATGATGTTCTGTGCAAACTTCTGGAGCAACAAAACGTGTTCTGTAATGCATTTGTCCATCCTCTCTCGTTTTTGCTTGTTCTCTCCTTGCCTCTCTTCATTTGCAGGTATCTGTGCATGTCTAAATGTTCATTGCAGGTTTGGAGCTATGTTCATGGAGTTTTGGGACATTTTCTGTGTGAAATCTATCCTTGGGCCTGTGATGCATCTGTCCATCCTTCCCATTGCTCACCTCTCTTTGTCCCATGGCAGTTTTGATAGATGTTCAACATCCTCCTTCTCTGGTGTATCACCGTTTTAGTGTAGGCTTTTGCTGTTTTTCCCTTCTCTCTCTCTCTGTCTCCTTGGCATGGTTAGATTAGGATTAGATTAGTTTGGCTGCACTGGAATTGCTTGTGGCAGGTAGTTTAGGAGCAGGAGCCAGCCTTCTCTTGAGATTCCTCTCTCAGTTTCACAAGTCCCCACGCTTGGAGAGAGGTTTCCATGTTGTGCAATCACACTGGATGCCTGAACATGAACCTAGAAGCCTGATGTGCATCCAGCACAGTGATTTTGCACTAACAGTTACCGCGTGTAGGAGGAGGGAGAGTGGAGGAAGAACATATCCCAAACCCTATGGCATTTTTTGTAGTTGAGCGTGAGTATCAACTCATAGTTACTTTATGTATGTTGTTTTTTGGCTTATGTTTTTGTAATGATTACCTAACACATTAGTGTTGTTTTTTTTGTAGGTGATGTGTATTAGTCCCTAGTAGTTGACACATCCATACGTAACTTGACGAGGAATGAGTCGATAAAAATCCTTGGTGGATGTATATTGGTGTGATTGGATGATATCACAAGTGAGCATGCCTATCTATTTGATCCAATAGCCATGGTGGAAGCCACATGTACTGTATTAGTAGCTGAGAGGGATGAGGCACTTGAGGAGACTCGATGGGCCCATAATATTTTGGGTGATGGCCCTTTGTCGCATGATGTATTTGTGAACATCATTTTATGGAGAAATCTATGGAGAAAACCTTATTTCCTAGTCAAGTGGAGAAATATCGAGGCCGCGAACAACGACGTAGAGTGAGTGGTGAGGCATCTATTTCTAGGTCTTGCATAGTACTTGTGAGTGATAATGATGATGAGGTTTAATTATCATGATTATATATGATGTAAGGGAGTTGTCTCCCAGTGATGATTGTATTTGCTACTTATGTATGGACTCGTGTTGTTTATATGTGATGATTTATTTGGCATCATATTGATTTTGAATGAGTTGGTGATTATTATTATAATGTTTGTTATGTTTTTGTATGTTGTTAGTATTGATTTAATATGCATCAAATAATAATGATGAATGTAATGTACATGTGTGGTGGGTAACGAGCTAAGTGACATGTATAGTACATAGAATGTGTAACACATAGTTAGTATGATGATATTATATGTAAAAAGAGATGATGTATGATTATGAAACTAACGTGTTGTGTGTTGTAATAACCTTTATTTCAAATGTATAATTTTTGATAAATATACATGTAACTTATATTCCAATCTCATTTGTGCATGCTAGACTTGATTGTTATGAAAGGAAGTCATGTTAATAACCTTGAAAGTGTCTAACTACTAATTTATGACCTCTAGCTTCATATTTAGACTATTGACAATGTCCCTAATCACTTATCATGCATGTATTTCCTTTATTAAGATTATTTTTCTTCATAGCCTCATGTCAGGTGCTTGAAATAAGGTAATTTGGGCTAGTTTGCACTGTAACTCATCATGACTATCTTGTTATTTATATTTTAGCACCTGGAACATGTCATATAATATGTTTTTATACCTTTTTCATGCTTCAACAAAATCCAAAATTCTTCACTTAACCTTTATAGGTCACTTTTCTAGCTAAGCCTATGGATTAGGCAACCTGAGCTAAGTTTGTCTGACTAATTCCACTCTTGTGCCCTTGTATTCATCCTTATGACCCTATTTCAACTTCATATGCATGTTAGAAAATGTACTCCATCATCTTGGTATACTATCACATCAACACCTTGCATGTACCTACCTCTAGCTTCTCAAAAATATAAAGATTACTTAGGTGTTCTCTAGCCATTGAATTGTTATGCCTTTTCTGAGTCGCTCCAAGATCCCTCTAGCTCTCCTATATCCTAATTTATCATTAATATTCCTTTTAAATCAATAAAACCTCACCATACACCTGCCAACACACCAAATCATGGAAAATAATTAGACATGTTGTCTAAGCCTTCAGAAACTTCCATCTATCATGAAAAAAATAATAACAATCATCTCTCTTCATGAAGCCTCTCAAGAGCATGCACAAACAAGCACTAAAAAAATAGTCCTCAGAAAACAAGCCATAACATGACCAAATATCAACAAAAACCCAAGTGTTATATATTAATGGAAATAAATGGATGTCAATATCATCACTAAATGCAAATCATTCCAAAAAAATAATTTAGTACCTCTAAAACATCTCTGCAAGCAGACTGCTCCAAACTGCTAAAAAACTAGTGCTCAAAAATATGGTACACTTGACCTCATAAATTCTCAACCATGACCTGAAACTATCATGACCTCCCATACTTCAATAAATTCTAAATTAGTCATCAGGTCCAATGGAGAACTTTTCCACAAATTGAAAATCTCAGGAAATAAACATATTTAAGTGGGGCCCACATAATATCACAACCTCTAATTACATAAAAATAAATCTAGAAGAGTTCTCTATAACCTCCAATAATCACATTTACAAAATCAATCAATTTTGGGCCACTACAACCAAGTTCTTCTAAGTTACTTCTTAGGTAGGTCTTTAAGAGGGTTGTTCATAAAAACAATGATGATAAAAATACCTCATTCTAATTAGAAAATATTCATAACTTACCTATTACACTACCCCTAGGATATTTTCTCCCCGTGCAAAGTGCACACTCCCCAACGAGCATCAAAAAGTCAAAATTTAACCTTGGTTTCTCACCTTCACAACTTAGTTCTAGTAAAAATGGCATAATTTGTAAAATATTCAACATTAGGTATAGAAATTTTGACCACACAATCACCTAAACATTACAAAAAATATCCAATGCTCACCTTTACAAAAATATTCCTAGACATTCTCACTCCACTACACCATGGTTAATTTTCTCAAGGGTTAGATTTAGGAACAAATCTAAAAACTTAGTATAACACATGTATAAACACTCTAAGACACTTTTAAGTTTCATAACACATCATATTCATGCTCCAATGCACTCACCATACATAGATAAGTGCTACATGCTTCATTTCAACATGACTTCCCTCAAATTTCTTTCTATGCCTCATACACAAGCACCTGAAACATGTTTATTTCACTAAATTTAACCAACTCATCATCTTATCTACCTTGCACACATGTAATGACCTTCATCACACTCCACTAAATCATGAAAACACTATTCATAACTTTTAAATCCATTATCACACTCCAAGATGTCACTATACTTCTCAAAAACCTATTTAACACCATACAATCTCAACAAGACAAGAAACCTCCATGCTCAGTACACCTTTTGACATCGATACAACTTAATGAAAACACTAAAAATACCATAATTTGACATCAATGACAATAGAATTCCAACAATCACCCCCTTTCTCATTGATGGAAAACCCATTCATGGTAAAACACAAAAGACTTAAACTCCCCCTAAGGGATACACATGTCCTCATCTCATCATCCCCATTTCGACATTAATGAAAAATAAAACATATGTGAAATAAGTTATTTTGACAAAATTATGGATCTCCACTTTGTTGGAACATCAACCAAACATCTAAACATCCATTCTTCATCTCAATCTTACTCTGACTCTTTGAGAAACTTTGTTCCTCCTTAACGCATGCATACTTTCCAAAAATTGGCCCTGAACTTAATCAAGAACTTCTCAAAATAAAAATTATGCCACTTGACCAAAATTATCATACTGAAAGAAAGAAACAACTTATTAGATTTCAATGAAATCTTGACTTAACACACATCTTCATAACTCCTACTAACATGCCTTCTTGAGCTGAGAACATCAAATTCTTCCTTTAAACAAGATGACAAAAGCATATTACCTCAACCTTAGCATAATAACATTGACTTCACACCTATCAAGTATTGACAACTCTCCAAAATATCTTGAATGATTCTAAAATTCATGCAAAATCATATATAACTCGGCATACATATCTTACCTTCCCTTGTGATAGCAACAACTCACCTAGTTCTATCACATCTCCCCTTGAGAATTACAAACCTTCTAATACTACCTTATCAACACTATCATGACTGTACCAAGTTCCTCCTTTTGATATACTCATCACCTCAACAAATATACAATTTTCATTATCTTCTATCAAGATAATTTACCAGTCATGCATCTTCTATCATTTCAACATCATGTTGAGTTAATCATACAACCTTACATTTTATTACCATGTTACCTGTTAACCATATGCCTTTGAGTGTTAAAATAGACTATTTTGACTTCAAACCTTCCTTTCATTCATGCTCCCCCTGATTCTTATATTGATCCTTCACATACTACTAGAACCCAATTTTTTTTGTCTCTTTAATGATGATATCATAGCATAGTGTCATCTCAACTTATTCTCAAATATAGTGCACTCACGTATTAATACTTCTAAAACAATGTAGACCTCAACAAGACTCTTCATACATGATTTTGAATAATATACCTTTAAGCTCAATATTCTTCCAACTAATACTATCAAGAAGCATTATCTTGAACTTTTGTCGAGATAGAAACAATATAAATACCTTGAATCATACATGAAACACATTCCTTCAATCATCATGCAATAATATGAAACATTTATCCATGGATTTCATAGATCTTGACCACTCCACAATCATGAAAATCCTCTTTCTCAGCTAACACAAAATACCAACTTCATCTAACTGATTTTGGGAATAAGGGATTGCTTCATCATAACCTAGATGAGTCCTCACATTGTGCAATGTCATGACATCCTATTATATTTATTTGACTCTATCATTAGATGGAAACTAACTTCAAACTTCAAAAACATTACTTACATACTCTTCATGATGATTACTCAACAAATATAACTCAAAATTCTTCATGAAATTTACATGGAAAGTATCAGATCTTACCAGATATCAAACACATAGACTCTTGATGTACACATGCACATATTTCATCATGATTTTCTACTTTTTACCCTAATGTCATCATCCTTAGTACCTTGTACCAAATCTACAACATATTCTAGATCTAAAGGACCTTATCAAGTCCTTAATCTGTACTTATAAACAATCATATATTGTTATATCTTCCTTATGCTCTATTTCAAGTGTTATTAAACTTTAAATCATTAATAAAAACCTTAAAATGACTATACACACCTTGGGAATAACCCTATCAACAACATATAACACTTGGAGAAATTTTTTTCATCTTATAAGCGCAATTTTTCATATCAATTTGTGTAAAATTATTTTCATACCTTATAAACCATTCTTAAAGCTCTTTATTTTCTTGTAACACAAAATGAATAGTATTGAGGCATCAACACAATTAAATTTTCAAGAATCCACCATGAAAAACCTTCACTTACTTTCAAATAAATTATCATAATGGAAATGTACCTTCATGACTTGTAAGCAACTTTCTACATAGATCCCTATCTTCAAACTCTTAACTTTCAGCTTAGAGAACCTATTTTCTATCTTCTACATCATCAAGCTACCTAGAGTACTCAAAATGATTCAAGGACCAAATGTCTACTTAGACCATTCTTCAAGATATCAAACAACATTTCATACTCCCTTTTATGTCCTTCTCAACTTTGTCATAGATCTGTATAGCTCTCCCTCAGACATACAACACCTCTTGAATCCTACTTATTCATTTTTCAAGGATGATAAAGAACTTTTCATACATCCCTCAGACCATGCATATTTTCATGATATCATAAAATTTTAAAACCTCTAAGAATACCTTTAAAAATTATTCATATCTTTATAGAACTCTAAACAATATCCAAATCTGGACCTATAACAAAGCTTTATGAATTATCAACCATTAACCATAATCTATAACTTATTTTCTTGATTGTCTTAGGAAAAAATAGGTATTCACATAACTAAAATAGTATGACATTGGAATCACATACCTGAATGAGGGATTGACATATAATATACATACCTCATCAACTATACTAACTTCATACGGTCCTAAGTAAGATCATATAATCTTATTCTAGACTAACATGTTTTCCATGGTGGAGCATGGTTTCAACATGATGGAAGTTTACCTGAGGTGTTTGGTGAGTTTTATATGAGTATTTAGTGATATAGTGCATTTACAGGGTCCTTGGGAAGAAAACAATGAGAAATGGGAAAGTAAGCACAAGTATATGAGATTGGTTGGAGAGTTTCAGATTTTTTTGGGCTATGAGGCTAGTATTAAAAGTTATATAAGTTCTATATAATTATTCATGAAAATTTTCAAGTCAAGGTGAAGAATATTTTTGAAGATATACAAGTTTTGGTAAAATCAGGTTAGTTACAGCGTGATTTTGAAGCAAAAGTGGACCTTCTTATGCTCACTATGGATTATACAATTTGCATGGGGACTAGATATATTTTTCATATAATAATAGGTCACTTATTATGGTTTTAAGAAAATAATGATGTGGTTTTATTGTCACATTTTTGAACAATCTTTAAGAAGGTAAGTTGCTTTGAAACCCTAGTTAAACCTTACCTAGAAGTGACTTGGAGAAAATGAAGAATAGTGAGTCTATCTTGTTTTTTTTCAAATGTCATGATTGGATTTTGTAGAGGACTCTTACATATTTCCAAAAACCTATATTAGAGAATGTGATAGTAAATGGGCCCCACCTGAAATAGCTTATTTATGAAGAAGTTAGGTTTAAAGCAAGATTTTCTAATGGAGTTGAGAAATAAATTGACATTATTTTTAGCCCCTGATTTTTTATACATATCCTTGATATTTTAAGGTCGTGTTTGATTTGAAAAAGGGAAAAGTGTTCCCTATTTATGAAGGCTATTTTTGGGGTTGTTTAGAGCATCTTTCAGTAAAGTTTACATTGTAAAAATACATGTAAAATATGCATGTATATGTATGTGAAAGCATTTAAATGTAAAGTATGTAAATGAAAAATGGAACATGTGAACTTGGTCCATATCGAGAGAAAAGTGTAGAAGGATATTATGTAGTCCAAGTTTTTTAGGTGATCTCACACCACCCTAGCTAAAGAAGTGTAGAGAGAAAGTTTCATTATTCTCCAATATTTAACTACTTCCCTGAAGTTGTATGAAGAGATATCTATACTTCCTAATTGTTTAGAAAATCCAAAGTAACTGGATTAAGTAGTGTAGAGAATAAATCCACCATGTCCTCTAACCTGTAATTTCTCCCTAGAATGCTAAGGATAACCATGTCATGTAAAATACGTTGTGTAGGGGATTCATAGACTGGTCTAAACCCACTCGCTATATAACCCACAATACCAAGGGTGGAAATTGAACTGGTATATAAGCATTCTATAATATGTAAACCCCAACTGATCCCCCCTCTTTGAGGGAACATGTAATTTTGGTGATAGGAGGATACGACCCCAAAAGAGGACCAACAACATGAACTTTGTAACTCTGCCCTACAGGGGGAAAGGAATTCGTTTGATAGAGACCAAGGTGCACGCAAAAATGAGGCTAGTCAAAGACAAGTGTTAGTACAAAAAAACATGCATGTATAAGATACCAAGCAATATAGTAATGTAAACACACAAGAAGACAAATTAAGCCTCAAAAGTGGGCTGCAAACATAGGACATCACTCATGATGTCATAAAACACACAATTCCATCATGGTAACATACAAAAAACAAGTGTGCACACCAAAAAAGGGAAAGGCCCACATACAATAGAAAATAGTATACAAACAAGTATAAAAAACAGATAACCATATAAGCAAGTAATCCTGTGAACAAATGTTATACATGAAGCACCCATTAGTATGTTAAAAAAATAACCAACATTGCAAAAGCATGTATAACCATGTAATATATAGTTCTAATTATAAAATGAAACAATAACACCTATGAGAGATAAATGTGGATGCCCCCAACAACCAATGTAGGGTGGGTAGAAGGTGAGCATCCATACTATGTGCAAAATACCTGTATCTATGATCATAAATAAGAAAATGCATGAATGTGCATGTGTGTATAGTATACATAAATGACATAAAATAAATCTAACTAGAATGTGTAATAAGATGACCATATACAAACAGATGTAAACAAGAATAAAAACAACCAAGATATGCAACATACCGTGGATGGGTGGAATGGAATGCGAGATGGATGATAGGAGCTGCATGCCTCCTAAGTGAATGGAAGTATATGCACTGAGGTTAATTTATTATTCCATAACACCATTCAAGAATGAACCATAAATGAGATTGCCTCATCTGGAAGTGGTCAAAATGTGTGTTGTATATATCTCAATGTGATGAATGTGTATGTGTATTGATGATATGCAACCTACAGATGATGTGTGTGTGACCCTATAGCTGAAGCGTATATCACAATAAGATGATTGAAGGAGTGATGATATAGCCTAAAGCATATATCTCTATGAGAGGAATAAAGGGAGTGGTGATGTATCGTAAAGCATATACCACTACAAGATGAATAGAGGGAGTGGTGACATAGCCTAAAGTGTATACCACCACAAGATGAAGAAATATGTGACCATTTAGCCTATTGTGTATGTCACTAACCTAAAATGTCACATGATATAAGGTCGAATGATGAACATGTAAGTATGATGAGGTTTATTTGATTTGTAAACCCTCAAAATTTGAGTATGGACCAAGGAACTAAAGTGCATCATAAGGTGGTGAGTACAGTGTGTTGAAGACAATGTAGTATGTGTGATGTTAATATAAAACCATGTGATGTGTATAATTTCTAAATATGTGATGCGTTAAATGTAATGCAAGATGTGTAGATATACTAATAGTGTGAAGATGGTCATTATGCGATATGCATGATAAGTAGTATGTAATGTGAGATTCATAGACAATAGGACTATGATACATGTATGATGAAGAGTAATATGATGTATGATGTAGAGATGCATAAATGTTGAAATGATGTAGACTAATGTAGATTGCTTCATGTAAAATGTATGATAAAATATGTGTGAATAAACACAGTGTGTAATATCTATTGTGTAGTGTTTAAGGTTCATGTGTAGTATGCCCTCAATAGTCAAGTGTGAAACAAAGAACAAGAGTTTTTCATCAGGTAATGGTAGACGCTAAAATGTGTGATGAATATTCCGATACTATGAGGTTGATGTATGATAATGAGAAAATGAGAGATGTGTTAATGTTAAAATCAATGGGGTGTGTGTGAATGCTTTGTCCCTAAGTATTTTAGCTATGGAAACCTATTCAAAAGAAACTAAGTGGATCAATGTAAGGAGTAGTTTTTGTAACAAATGCGATAGGACATGGAGGTGGTGATGTCACAGATAACTTGAGTGGAGGGGTGGTGGCTTTAACAAAATGAATAGGAAATAGAAGTGGAGTGGGATGAATAGAAAGCTTAAATAGTGGTAGATTTGGTGGTATTCATGATGTTACTGAGTAATAAGGTTGATTGGTTTTGAGAGATGGTTGTGTACTTTTACTTGATAATGTTTTATATGTCTTGAGAGGAGGAGGTTTTATATTGATTTTGATAGGTGGTTGTTTAGGAAGTTCTTGAATGTTTGAAGAGGGAACATTAGAAATGGTGGCATGATGCTCATTTGACATAGAAGAAACAAATTTAGGAGCCCATGTGGATGTATCATTTGTATATGGGAATGCAACAAAATATTGTGCAGTGAATGAGATAAATCCCTGACACTCAAGATGTTTGATTCTTCATTATAAAGTGTGACAATCATTGTTAATATGTCCATTGATTTAATGATAATGACAATATATATGCCCCTAATACTTTGCTAGTCGATAAGGAGGATATAAATGAGTAGGTGGTAAAGTAATTAGTTGACAACTAAGGATATCACTAAGAAGGTCATGTTGTTTAGTATTGTGATCAAAGATGAAAGGTTCTGGTAATGGTATGGATTGAGGCTTACTGATATGATCACATGTAGAAGACATAGAATGAGAATGAGATATAGAGAAAGAACAAACATGTGCTTGAGAAACATCCATAAGATGTCGAATTTCATATTTGAGAGATGTAATCGTTGATTCCATGGCCTTAAAGTTTTCTTGAAATAAAGCATGTAAAGATTTAATTGATTCCAATAGGGGTTGATTAGATGGAGGAATACTAAGTTTTTCAAATAGACGAGTGTATATAGGACTTATCTCATGTGGCGGCGTATTGTCACCAAGATACATGGTGTCTAGGTATTTTACAAAATCATATATAAATTGGGATCTCTTAAGTAAATCAGATAAGGGAACTTGAGAAACTTTGCGATCCATGATAGAGGGAAAATGAGGATCCTAAATGTTAAAGTAGTTGGGTTCACAAAAATGATTAACTAGAATGTGAATATTATGTATGGTAGTTAATCTAAACTAGGAACAAGATTAAATAATACTAAATAAAAGAAGTAAATAAATATAGAAACTAACCCAAACAACTAAGAAATTAGATATGTAAAACCATAAAGTGTAAAGAGAGTTAGAAATAACTTAGCTGATCCAGAGGTTGATATGGACTATTTCATAAAATAAATTAAATATTCTTGAAGTAGGAATGAACATGCAGAGGTCCTGAAAATTATAGATTTGAGTTTTTTGAGTGGATTGGGGTACTTGGATAGGTGCAAGGGCTCTTATGGGCATGCTCGACTAAGAAATGGGTGCCCTGGTCTATGAAAAAGCTCTGTAACCTTCATGTGAAGTGTCTTTTGATGTTTCCCTACCTTCACTTCCTATCTCACTATCTTCGTTGAACTATACAGTATGTCACTGGAAATACGAAATGAAGATGAGACCCACGAAACCCCAAGATGAGAATCAAACCCCTAAACAAATATGCATATGGAGGGGTCAGACTGACCTCAACTGACACAATGGTGAACTTACTAACTGAGCATTACACTAAATCTCATACTTGATATAGTTCTCTCTGTGTGTGTGTGTGTGTTTGTGTGCACACACGCAATCATGCCCTAGGTGCTCTTATGACATTCACACTTTTTGAAAGTAACAAGCAATAACTATGTGTATAAAATGTATGAGAATGGTGGATGGAATAGAATTAAATTCCCTCTTATGTAGTGTGATGTAGATGAACTAGCCTTGTGCCTTGTGATAGAGCTAGATGGATGTAAATAGAGCCTTTGATGGATGTTACCTTAGGTGATGATATTAGTTCTTAGTGCTCGGTCCCTCATTATGGTCTCATAACTCTATATTTATATGGTTCTCTTGTTATAATTTTGTAATTAACCCCAAAAATGCCGACCAGTTATAAGATAATAAGCTCAAACAATTAGAAAGTGCCTGAAAAGTGGCGAGAAAGTGTAGAAAGGATCAAGGCACCCCAAATGGGACCAGGGCACCTAGGACACCCCAGTATTGTGTTGGATGCCCCAATCAAAGGTAAAATGATGCCAAATAATAAAAACAGACTAGGAAAGTATGTGTTGAAGCTTGGCAATGATGAAAGAAACCAAAGGAAAATGGCCAAAATACATGAGTTAATTATTACTTTCTTCACTCAAAAACCATATGAATAGTATTATGAGAGCAGGACTAAATAATTTCTAAAGTGTTTGAGTTCTTGACTACACTAAGTAGATATGTGTTCCCAAAATCTGATGAGCTACAGGAAGAGAGATAATTTTAGTCATATGTGTGAAGGTTAATTGATTTAAAGGATGAACCGATACTTTTTATCAATTATGGAGAGTAAAGTCAGTATACTATAAGATCAAAAATTGTGTTCTTAAGCTCAAAATAAGATGTCTACAGTGCATGAATAGGTCTTAAGAATCCTAAGAAGATGAATTTTATGCTGACATCTTTTGTGGCATTCATGATCATGAGAAGTTAGTCCACATGTATGGTACTACTCTGATGCATTAGGTGTCTAAAGAGAATTAACTAGTATGGGTTTTTTATAGGTGATAGAGGTCAGGGTTCTTGATGGTGAAGACAAGAGAAATGAAAAATAGTTCTGAAGGTAGTAATTTTACAGTCCAAAGTGTTTGCTACAAGACTAAGATGGCTTACTGAGATAAGAGAAGAAACATTCAATCATCTAACTAATCAAGATGTGAAGGAATCTCCAATTTTAAAAGAATGGTGTGATTGTTCAAATTCAGTGTGACAAGATTATAATTACATTTTCTCCAAAAATAAAATCTATTGGTCTGTGATGAGTCATTTAGACAAGAGGAGCTCATATTATCTTAATCAAACTATATTATTATTGAAAACTTGAAGGATGGAGATAGTAAAAATTGCAGAGGTATGGAGGCATGCTTTCATGCAATCTATGCCATATGATCAAAAGTTACAAATTCACTCAAAGAAAGTTAGATAATACTTAAAGAATGCTTGAGGGAAGGGGAAAAGTGATGAATCCATCCCCACATCAAAGGAATAAGGTAAGTTGCCAAAATTCTGGGTTTTTTAGTTAAGATTGATGGTATATTTCAAGGGGGATTCCTAGGATGATGATTCATGAGGTATGCATGTTTCTTTAGCATGAAAAATTTGGTCATTTCTTCACTAAGAATGTTTTTCAGAGACAAGTAGTCCTAAAAGTCAGTATGTTGGGTTTACAGGCAAAAGGGTGATTTGAGCTTGGATCAGACTAAGAGAGCAATGGACGAATAATATGAAGTAAACATCAGGAATATCAGCTCAGGGGGATCTATATTTATGGCCCATTACATGTCCATAGATATTTATATGTTGTTGATGAAGTCAAAAAGGAGATATTTCAGTCCAAGTGGGAGCTTCATAAGCCAAGTAAGTGGTTTCTTACATTGTTTCCATTATGTCTAGGTGTCTGTTTTTATTTTCCTCGTAATTTAATCATTGTATCCTTTTTCATAGTTGTCAAAGGGTGGGAGAAGAATCAAAAAAATGGAAATGAGTCATTTTGAAGAAGTTAAGTACAATATGTGAATGCATTCCTACAAATCTGAGAAGGTCATCCAAGGAAAGAAATTAGTGTGATTGAATTTGAAAAAGTATGAAAGATGCATAGAGGGCTTGCATAAGTTTGGTTGCAGGATTTTGAGCTAAAAAAGGCAAAGTGTGCAGGGTGTGAAGACATATTGATTTGAAAGACTTCAAAACTATGTTTGATGCAAGATTGGTAAGAAATTTTATTGTGACTCAAGATGTTTTTACAAAGAAGAACGATATATGAAAGTAGAGAAATACTTATTTGGTCTTATTTCAGAAGAATTAAGGGTCACAAAATGAAAAGTTGGGGTTTGTACTGAAAAACCTAACACAATGCTCAGTTTGATGGTTGAAGAAAGAAATGTATAGCTATATGTATAATAGTGTGTACGATCTGAAGGCTTGTTTGAACTTCAAGAACTATACTATTGCTTCAAGATCCCTTGAAGAGTGGTCTAGCCAGTGCAATACCTTAGTGAGATGAGTGTACATCTTGGAGTTGTGTGAGTAGCATGTTGAATCCTTGATTGATTATCTATGTGCTAAGTAGTTATATCATGTAAATGAGTTATGGTTGGCTTGTGTCTCATAGGCATTGATGGTCTCTTGAAGTGAGTATGGTATCTTTTTTCATCAAGAAAATTTTAAAGATGCCCCATGAAAGGATGGTTGATGGTACATTACAGTTGGAAATAATCAAAATTGCAAAGGATGAAAGTGTTACAAGCCTGAAAATTTGTAAATTACAGTCTGATCTTGAAGAAAAAGTGGACCTTCTAAAGATCGTTGTGATTATATGATTTTCACAACAGGGTACAATACAATGAAACTATTTGTTATGATAAGCTACAGGTCTGATTATGACAGGTATTAAGACAAGGGAAGCAAGTTGCGTGTATCTTCATATGTCATCTAGCACTTCATGATCGATCTATTATGAAGCTAAGTTGCTATCAAACCTTAGCAATGAACCCTAGCTAGTAGTGACTATGGAGAACCTGAATAGGTAATGAAGAAGGTCTTCAAAGGATAAAGAAGAGTAAAAATCCATATTTAAGCATGAATGTAGACTCTGTATGAGAAAATGACCTAACCTGCAGGTGCCCTACCTAAAAGTCTCTTGAAGGCTTAAAATGGAAAAACATGAAGGATCAAGTGTAATATGTCTACTCCAATGGAGTTCATAAGTAAATTGACATTGGTCTCATCCTATGTAAAATTTCACTCAAAGAGGCTATGTAAAGAATAAAACCAAGCTACATGACTGTGATAGTCCAACAAGGTAGGGAAAGAGTGTTTTGACATAATTTAAGGTAAGAATGATATGTTTGTATAAGACGTTTGGATGCATCTGATTCAATGCAAATTAGGCATTGCAGGTGCTAGCATGAGGCTTGTCAAAACCTACTATTAAAGTTTGTTTTTGTTCAAAGATATTTCCACTGGTATATAAACTATGAAAAGTTACTTATATGGACAATGATGAAGTATGTGGAGCCATCCTCAAGGCAAGTGAATGTGGTAAAAATCTCAATTTTTGAGGTTTTTTAGATTAGAGCATGGAAACAAAGTGCCCCAGGGGGAGCTATAAGGGGTTGATAATTCATGATGTTTTTGGATTCCTAGAGCATGGAGAAGATTTTTCAAGTTTGCTTATAAATGAAGTATGATGGTAATCCATGGGTAAATTAGAACTTGGAATGTGGTTTTGGTCAGCTGATAGAGGTAAATGTTGTTGATAATGAGCATAGGTATTGAGACAAAGAAGAGCTTGAAGAACATGATTATATACAAAGTACGAAGAAGTATCAACTCAGAGGGGGAGCTTTGTTAAAGGATCATATCAGATCCATAGGATCTTGGAAGGATTGCTGATAATAGGAGTTATGAAAAGACCAATTTCTGTCCCAGGGGGAGCTATCCCTTGAGAAAGTAAGTGATTTTTGTGTCATTGTTGTCATTGATGTGTTATGGCTTTCTATCAGTGTAGTGATTAGTTCATAAGATGCCTTTGCTCATAATTGTCAAAGGGGGAGAAAAGTTTTCATCAGGATGAAACATTGAGTGCAAAGAGGTCATGAGATGGATTGCCATCAATGTTTCTAAAAGTGGTTGTCATCAATGACAAAGGGGGATGAATTTTTTTTAGTATTGACAGACTTTCAAGGTCTTGGACGTGGCATTAATGGTGTAAACCAATTGAGATTGCAAAATAGGTTTCTGGGAAACATGTTTTGGTGAAGAGGAAATTTGTTTTCACTCAGAGCACAAGTATGATTTTTTATTGGTAGTCTAACTAGCAGGTTTGATGATGTTCTATAGGTCCCAAGGTTTCCATAGAGTGATCACATGCCATAGTTGAGGTGTTTATGCAATGGGTGGTCTTGATGCCTAAAGGTGAAGACAAGGTGCTAGAAACATACTGTTTATTAAAGGATATGAGCCTTTTGGCCCGTGTTATGAAAATATTTGATTGGTACGAGTAAAATTTGCAGACCATAGATTGATGTTTTTAAATGTCATATTACACATGTCTTGATGATTTTTAGAGCTTGACTAATCATGGTTTTGGAAATGCGAGTGAATTTTAGCTGATCATAGTGATGGGGTTTTGAGGCATTTTGGTGTAAGCTGAGTGGTATCGGGCATGGACTGACCTATATGGGTCATATGTGATCATGTTCTTATGAATGTATTTGGTAACTGTAATAAATTTAAATTGGTCATGCATAAAGGTTTAGGACCGAGCTATGATTGAGTTGTGAGAATAATAAAAACATATTTAAGTGCTTGTTTAGAGTTCATTTTTGAACTAGTGCTCTTAGAGGGAAAAGTGTGACCCAAGTAGAAGTGTTTTGCAGGAATGAATTGCATGATTTTGAGGATCCAAAAGAGTGTGTTACAAGTTGAGGAAGGATTGAGAGGATCATGTGCACATAATTTTAGAGCTAAGAAAAGTCGAAGAAGATGAAAATAGAGTGAGCTAGAGGAATGAGGGTGTGAAGAAGACTGTGTGGGCTGAAATTGAGATCTTCATCAATTGTGGAAATAAAAATTCAGATATCATCATCATCATGTGGATTATTTAGTGCTTATTTATCTTATGGGGTTGTATCCTCCTTTTGGAGTGGGTTCTTTTCTAAATTAGGATTTGGTGCTCCTTTTAGGGTTGGGGCTCTACTAAACTAAGGGTTAGTGCTCCTTGTGAAGTTGGTGCTTCACTACATCTATTTTGTTTGTGTAATATAAATAGAGTTTCAGTGGATTTTCTTTCCCTTGATGGTTTCCCACTTATATATGGTGTTTATGTTTCTTCTTATTTGTTGCATGATCGTATGAATGCTTAATACACACCTAATATGCTCATGTGGTTATTAATGATAAATGGTTGAATTAAATGATCAATGTATGGATTTTTAAATGAAGTAAAAAAAATTATAGGACTAATTCACCCCCCTCTTAGTCAAATTTTCTTCCAACATAACACATATGAACATCAATTTAAGATTTCACACAGCTCTGCCTATTCTTACCCAACCTCTAGCATTCTAACTTTTGACATTAAGAGACATTAAAACCTTTAGACACAATGTCTCAAAAAAATAGACTCAAACAAGACCTAAACTTAGAACATTGGCCTTCTTACACAGTAAATGGTAAAACATGCACTTTTTCTTGATTGCAGTGCTATAGTTTTGACAACTCTACCCCGACTTCAAACATGTGAAGACATAACTTGCACAATATTTTATGATAAATTCCAGATTGACAAACTTCAGATGACTTCATGGACTTCATGACCCTCTATCACGGTAATTAGTAATAAACCTCTTTATAGAAATTATAAGACACATGATGACAACAACAAATTCTCTTTGCTTCAGACCTATACAAATCTTTTCAACAAAAAAGCATATCCAAGCTTCTCCTATTATTCTTCCTTTACATATCAAGCTTGATGATTACTCCATTATCCTTCACTTCTTCTATAGATGGGATTCTTGTCAAACACACATGAGTTTCATAGATCATTGACATTAGTTAAACCTTCTTAGGCTTATTTTCATGATCAAACTTCTTAACATCCTTAATTGAGATTAATTTTTCTTTGACTTTCCTTGGCATCCACACTTCCTTAACTTTGGAAGATTCACACTTCTTGGCAATCCTCTATGAAGCATTAAAATAAACCTTGTAATATGACCCTTGTGCTAAAAATTATGGAAAATAATTTCATGTATACCTCTTGTTTGATGAGTGTTGTGATATCTTCCATTTCTCCATGGATACACACTACTGAAAAACCTCCTACAATCCATTTCTTTGTGACCAAAATCATTGCAAGCATAACAATATCCACGAAAAATGACATACCTCATAGAATTTTTTTGTCTCACTGAGTTTGAATTCTTGAATTTTACCTTGCTTACACTTGCATAATTCTTTTGATCTTCATTTCAACTAGGAACAACTTCATGATTTGCTAGAACGGGTTTCACATCATCTCCAATGTTTTTTTTTGTTTCTAATGACAACAATACCTATATTATCAACAAAAAAAATTTGAATACTTAAAATATCATATATGGCCATAGTTCTTCTCTCTAAATTCTGATAAGACTTCATATTATTGGATTCATACTCCAATTATTCCTTCAAATACCTCAAATATTATTCATATTATATGAAATCACTCTAGTTTATATCCATTACGGTTTCCATATCCTTCTTGATCTTGAAATATTATTCTACCTTGGTCTTGACATCAACTGACAATCCTTCAACCTGAGATTCCATTTCTTTGATATTTGAATTCAACTTGAGATTCACCAATCATTGATGAACTAATTCAGGTTGTAAAAAAACTTCAACCTCTTCATTTCCAATATCATCATAAGCACTAATACTGCTCTTGAAGGAACATAACTTGGTATTTAATTGGCTAGAATGAGATTATTTTGATCTCAAACTTCTACATGTATCCTCTAACTGAATTATGAGATCCTTGATGATTCCTCCATCCTTTTTGACAGCTGATCTTATCTCTTAACACTCTCTTCTCAACTTCTTAGCCATCTTGTACTTCAAAGTATCACCACAAGCTTATTAAGATTTATTCAAAGGTCTTGATCTAATACCAATTGATGGAAGGAAAGAAACTAAGAGGGGATGAATCAATGTGCATACACATTTTCATTCACTTTAACTATTAACATTGATCAACCATTCAAGTAAGCTTAGTCATTAATATTGATTAATATAAGACAACCATCAAAGTTATAGACCAAAACTAGCTTCACCAAAGCATGGAAAAAACTTAGAAATATTTTGTAAGCCTTGAAAAACCTCCATAAACCATGAAAAAATTCATAACAATCATCTCTCCTCATGAAGCCTCTCAAAAGCATACACAAATAAATACCCCATAACCTAGTACTCAGAAAACAAGTTATAACTTTAATAAATCTAAAAAAAATAAAGCGTAATATATAAATAAAAATATCATGATGATAGGATCTTCACCAACCTCAAATCATGCCACAAAAATTATTGTAGCACCTCTAAAAATGTTGTGCAAAAAAATGTTCCAAACTACTCAAAATTGCCCAAAAACTAGTCCTCAAAAATAGGGAGCACTTGACAACCAAAAGGAATAACCATGATCTAAAACCATCATGTACATGAATAAAAAATATGATACCTTAATAAATGATAAATTAATCATTAGGTCCAATGGAGAAATTTTTCAAAAATTGAAAATATCTAGAAACAATCATTTTTAAGTGGGGCCCACATACAGTCACAACATCTAAATTACATAACGAGAAATATAGAAGAGTCTTATACAACCTATAATCATAACATTTATAAATGAAATAAATTATGGGCCATTAAAACCAATTTGTTCCAAGTAATTATTTATCTAAAGTTTTAAGAGGGTTTAAAACCATTTTACCTTCTTAATGATTGTCTATAAAAACTATGATGATCAAAAGACAATATTCCACTTGGAAAATATTCTTAACTAACCTATTAAAATAACCAAAGATCTTGGGTTCCCATGCAAATCATGAACTCCCCAAAAAACATCAAAAAGTAAAAAATTAACCTTGGTTGGTCACCTTCACAACTCAATTTTAGTAAACATGGCATAACTTACAAAATATTCAACATTAGGATCTAAAATTTAGACCACACCATCACATAAACATGAAAAAAATATAAAATGCTTAATTTTACACAAACATTCCTATATATGTACTCACTCCGTAACATTAGGATGACTGTTCTCAAGGGTTAAGTCTAGGAACAACCCTAAAAAACTCATTCTAACACTTGTACTAGCACTCTAAGACACTTTTGAGTGTCATAACACATCATGATTATTCTCTTCACACACTCACCGTACATATCCATCTGTTGCATGCTTCATTTCATCAAGACTTTCCTTATTTTTCTCTCTAATCCTAAGAAGCAAGCACTTGAAACATGCTTGTTTCACTAAATTTTACCACTTGAACACCTTGAATACCTTCCAAGCCTATAATAAACTTCATCACACTTCATGAAATAATCACAACGATATCCATACCTTTACAATCCACTATCACACTCCAATAAGTCACTATAATACTCAAAATCCCATACAACACCATGCAATCTTAACAAGAAAAGCAACATTGATTCTTCATAAACCTTTCGAAATCAATACAACTTAATGAAAACACTAATAAAACCATACTATGACATCAATTAAAAAACAACGCCAAAATTAGTCTCGAAGCATTGGTGAAAACTCACTAATTTTTCCTTGTAACAAATTATTTCACCAATAGTTTTTGGCGACCACCATGGGGAATATTTTGTTGTTTTTTCAAAACTTATAAAACAATGAAAATCCTAAAAATCATATATCTGAAAAACTAAAAAATAAATTTGAAATTGAAAATCTTGAGAGCCTTAATGTTTACCATGCATTTTTTTCCCTAATGACCATTCCTAGAAGTGATCCAATTTTAAAACTGTTGTTGTAGGCTCACAGCACCCCTGGATGTAGATCAGGCTTCTAGGTTGATCACTCTAGCATCCAGTGTGATTGCACAACATGGAAACCTCTCTCCAAGTGTGGGGACTTGTTAAACTGAGAGAGGAATCTCCAGATTAGAGGCTGGTTCCTCAAACTCCTCTGATTTAGATCTATATTTGCAAAAATACAGAGGTTTGAAACCTAATCCTACTCTAAAATCCAAGGAGACAGAGATAGAAAGTGCAGAAATGAAACTAAACTAACAGGTGATACACCAAAGGAGGAGTGGTGAAACACTTCTTGTTTCTGCAGATAAACATAGATCATAAAAATGCAACATTAGACATCATGAACAAGCTGATAAGATGTAATCAGAGGTCTGAAATGAAACAAGCAACCACAAACAAAGGACTGAAAACTGATCATCAGAGCCTGTATTGTCATTTAAACTGTTAAAATCCTTGTATTACAACATCAAAAGGGCAGAAAACCTGTTACAATTTTAGAAGAGGTTTTATACTTGCAAAAAATCACTTGTTACAGGTGAAAGAAGAAGCCCATGCTATCCAAAGAAATGTTCCCCCCCCTTAGAAATGAACCAAATCTGGCTTTTACATGCATGGGTCGAGCCCAGGGGATAGAAAATGTACAAAACATGGGAGCCCATCCCTCCTTAACTACAGGTGCATTAAAATGGCATGGGGGGAGCTTACAAGCCCACACCCTGTCATTTTGATCGGTTTACAGGAGAATGCGACCCATTCTGCATTAAATCTGGTCATTGAAATGTCACTTCTGGCAATGAACACGCGTTAGAGCTGTTTCTCAATTTTATCTCTCCAGACTACACCCAAAACTCGAGATTAACTCTAGAATCATGTAGATAATTTCACAAGATTTTCATTGATATAAAGAACGTGCCAATCCGAGCTCTGGATCAAAAGATATGGAGATCTGAAGATCTAGGGCACAAAACAGGCAAAAACGGATTTTTTTAAATTTCTTCCCGCGCCCTGCCACCTGGATGACACGTGGCATGCGTTTATTGGTCGCGTGATCCTCTCCTCCTTCGCTTACCCACGGGTTTTTCTTGAATTTTGACCTTTTTGATGATTTTGGGACCTTTTCCACTTTTTTGCGCTTCCACCCCTTTGGACGACACGTGGCATGATCTTGTTGGAGGACAGGGCGCGGGGTCTTACTTCACTTCTACCCCCTTTTTGGTGAACTCGGCCAAATCCTCTTAACTTCTCCCCGAGCTCCACACTTCCCTGCTCCATTGGACACGTGTCCAATTCCTATTGGCTCGGGCTGCCCCTTTAAAACTCACCTTTTGACTTTTGGACTTTTCCCTTGTGACACGTGTCACCTCCTGGTTGGTCCGCGGGTCTGCCGGCTCTTCCACGTCCACCGCGTCCTTTTGTCCCAGATGTCCCACTTTTCCCTTGTGCCGAAGTTTCTTGTTTCGGCTGAACCGGCCGGTTCGCATCCTTTTGTCCCAAATGGTTCCAGTGCTTCACTAGGACAAATTCTTCCGGTTCGCCCGACTCCGGCTGATTCGCGTCTTTACGGCCCAAATGTCCCGAAAGTTAGGTGCAAAAGTTCTCCTTTTCGGCCGATCTGGGTGGTTCATGTACTCTTGGCCTGAATGTCCCAGTGCTTCAATTTTCTGTTCTGGCCGAACCGGCCAGTTCGCATCCTTCGTGTATCTTCGCCCCAAATGTCCCTTTGCTGTTTGGGCCGCCTATAGGCTTTTCGGCCGATCCGCGCCTTGGCGTCCCAAATGTCCCTCTTTTCCTTGGACAAAGACTTGGCCGATTTTCACATTTTTTCCTAGCCTAAGCTTATTTTCTGCAACTTTTCCGCATTTCCTCAGAATTTTCTCTTTTCAACCTGGACAGGAGAGTTAGAAAAATTTCTGAAGGGGACCCTAGAAACATGATTTTTTTCCCTAAGATTAATCAATTTGCATGGGACTTTGAGAATTCTGATGTATGTTACCAATTCAACCCTAGGGGGTGAAATTGGATAACAATTTGGTGACTCAGAGGGGACATCTGCCTGCTAGATGAAAAGACCAGTTGCCCGAAGCAGTCCATTGGGCATGGAGTCATCGAATATTCTATTTAGGATCCTAACTGACTCAGAAAGTGCAAGGAGGAAGATGGAAAGTTACCTGATGAAAGCAAGGACTACAAAACATCTCTATGGACAGCAAACTATGCCAAAGCACTTAGGGAAAACAAAGCTAAACTACAGCAGAACAATGTGCACAAGCACTTGGAGGAAAGAAAATCTAATCTAATATTTACAAAGGTAGTGAACTTCCCTCTAGAAGCAACGCTTGAGATAGATTCCATTGACTGGAATCTGCAGTTCTTCACCATTCGAATGAGGCCAATTGGAAAGCATTGTTGTTCTTGCACTTTGTGACCATGTATGGGCCACTCCAAATGGCATCAAATTTTGAATGCCTTCCCGGTTTTGCTTTTTCCACATCCCATTTCAACACTAGATCTCTAACTTGAAAAGATCTATCTTTGGCCTTCCTATCAAAGGTCTTCTTGATCAAAGCTTGATCCTTTTCCATTACTTGGGATTCTTGATTTTTGATCTCCTACAGCTCCATCAACTCTGCATACCTCACCTCCATGGGCTCAAATTCAAGTAACTCCAGTTGCTTCATGAGTTCCAATGTTGGCAACTCAAGTGACATGGGCAAGATTGCCTCTCTTCCATAGACAAGCCTGAAGGGAGAGTTACCTGTGGATCTTTTGGGAGTGATCCTATCAGCCCATAAGGCTGATTTCAGCTTGGTATGCCAAGACCTCTTATTCTCATCAAGAGTCCTCCTAATGATCCTCAACAAATTCTTGTTTGTAGACTCGGCCTGGCCATTACCCTGAGGGTAATAGTTCGATGAAGTGCTTAGGTAAATATCGTTCTTGACAGCCCACTCAGTCACCCTAGATCCAATGAATGCCAATGCATTATCAGAGATTATTGTAGCAGGTACACCGAATCTGGTTGTTATCCCCCCATAAAAGTCTAAGATGCTAGACTCATTTGCCTCTTTGAGTGCTATTGCTTCTGTCCATTTGGTGAAGTAGTTTGTGGCTGTCAAAATCCATTTGTGCCCTTAGCTTGAATTAGGATTAATGACTCCAATGAAGTCCAAACCCCATCGCATGAATGGCTGGTCAATTGAGACTGGATGCAATGGAAGGGCAGCAAGTCTCTCTTTTCCTGTGAAGAATGCACAATTCTTACACCTCTTGATCCATGCATAGCAATCACTGAAGATTTTAGGCCAATAATAACCAGCCTTCATGATTTTTAGAGCTATCACTCTTGGTGTGAAATGGCCACCAGCTGGTCCACCATGAAACTCTTCCAACACCTTTTGAATCTGACCTGTGCTAATGCATCTCAGCAGCACTCCATTTACATCCCTTTTGAACAAAACTCCATCAACAATGGCATATGGGACAGCCTGCAATCTGAAGTGTCTCCTTTGGGTCTTGTTCATCTCCGGAGGGCATAGGCCTGTGCTTAGGAAGTGCATAATATCTTGGGTCCAGCAAGGAGTGGGGGAAGCATCATCTTCTTCTTGATTGCCACTTGGCTCATGGCTGTCCTGGACTGTCAAAACAGCCTCTTCTTCGTTGCATACTTCCTTTTGTTTCCCCAAAACCAGCTGCTCACACAGTCCTTTCCCTTTTACCAGCTTGGTGATCTTGATATCAATGTCATACTCCATGACACGGGTGATCCAACCTACCCTTTTCTCATTCAAATCCTTGTTGAGGAGGAAGTCCTTAACCCCAGCATGTGAGACAAGCAGTTGAATCTTATTGTTTGAGACCAAATGTCTGAACTTCTTCAAGCTCTTGATGACATCAAGGACATGCTTTTTGATGAAAGAATACTTTATTTCGTAATCTTCCAAGGTTTGGCTGAAGAATGCTATGGGATGTTCTGAACCTTCTCTATTCAGCTGTGTTAAGATAGCTGAGATTGTGTCTGATCCTCCAAACGCATACAACATGAAGTCCTTTGAAAAGTCTGGGTTGATAAGAGTTGGAGCCTGTGATATTGCATGCTTGATGCTTTCAAAACTCTCTTTGCCTTCCGATGTCCATTTGAATGCCAGACTCTTCTTCAACATCATTGTTAGAGGCTTCACAAGAGTGGAAAAATTAGGCACAAATCTGCAGACAAAGTTTATCCTTCCTAAGAAGCTTTGAAGAGATTTCTTGTGGTGTGGCAATGGGAGCGTTCGGATGGCTTCAACCCTTTCAGGATCAATTGTTAGCCCTTCCCTAGAGACAATGTGGCCCAACAATTTGCCCTCGTGTGCCAAGAATATACACTTCTTTGGATTCAATGACACTCCGAACCTTCTACACCTCTGAAACACTTGCCTGAGGTGAAAGAGATGGTCTGCTGCATTCTTTGAGAAGACAGTGATATCATCTAGGTATACCAGCACTATATTGTTGATTAAGCCTTTGAATGCCATATCCATAGCTCGCTGAAATGTTGCTCCGGCATTTGATAGGCCAAATGGCATCTTCTTGTAGGCATATGTGCCCCATTTAGTTGTGAAAGCTGTCTTGAATTGGTCTTCTCCCTTCACCATAATCTGATTATAACCTGAGTAGCCATCAAGTAGTGAAAACCTTTCTGAACCAGCCACCACCTGCAATATTTGCTCCATGGAAGGGAGTGGATAATGATCCTTGAGAGAGGCTCTATTCAAATCTCTGAAGTCGACACACAGCCTGATCTCTCCATTTTTCTTTCTGACTGGGACTAAGTTGGCGACCCAGCTTGAGATGTTTGATGGGGAAGATGATACTGGCCTCAATAAGCTTACCTAACTCTTTTCTCATGAGAGGTTCAATATGGGGATTCACTGGCCTTTGCTTTTGCCTGACAGGCTTGGATTCCAGATCCAGCTCAATAGTATGTTGTGCCAACTCTGGGTTGAAACCTCTCAGATCTTTGTAAGTCCAAGCAAAAACATCTGGGAATTCTTGACAAAGCTGAACAAAATCAGATTTCTCTTGTGAGGTACTTACTTTGCCAATCTGCAATGTCTTGCTTTCTCCCACTAAAATAGGCTCTGAATCTTCTCCCTTTACTTGAATGTTCACTTTCTCCTTCCAGAACTGATCATTCGGTTGAATATTGACTCCAAGGTTATGAGGCCTTTTGGTAATTTGTTAGTTCTCAGCTGTACTACCTGATCACCATATTGCTGCTCCAGCTTGTTTTGATTTCTGGCGGAGAACTCAGCTTCTTCTTGTAGGAAATTAACAATTTGCTGATCATTCTCGAAGACTTGCCAACTCATGCTGTCATCTGGAACAGCTGGTCTCACAACCAATTTGATATGAGGCTGAGATTTCTCACTTTTGATACTCTCTACAACATCAAACGCAGCCCCAATTGCTGCAAGTCTGTCAGCGGCTTCATTCTTTTTTCTTGGGATGGAATTGATGCTAAAAGCTTCAAAATCTTCAATAAGATCCCATACCCAATTTTTGTAGCACTTAAGCAGATCATTTTTGGCAGAATTTTTTCCTTTGACTTGGTTTACGACCAACTCACTATCACCAAATACTTGTAAATTCCTTGATGCCTTTCTTCATTGCCCAGTGCAGTCCATGAATTAAGGCTTCATACTCAGCCATGTTGTTTGAACAGGAAAACTTGAAACGGAAGGCTGAGTAATACCTTATACCTTGCGGTGAAATGAGCATAGCTCCTCCTCCTGCACCTTGTCTACTCCTTGATCCATCAAAGAACAATTGCCATACTTCATTCTTGTCCTTATGATCTGGCTTGGGTGATGCTAGGGGAGAGGTTGATCCTCTTCATGTAAACAATAAACTCCTAGCTCAGATTCTTCTATTTCTTGATAGGGATCAAAAGCATGCACCTTGCTTGCCCATTCATCAAGAGTCAAATCTGGGATGCTTCCAACCTTGGTGTCAGTTTCATCAGTGCTAGGGTGATCTTCTTGATCAAATGCTGAGCAATTGGCATTAATTTGGCTGGTAGTGTAAGGCTCAATGTGAAAGTTCGCAATAGGTTCAGACCTGATTGTGGCCTTGGTTCCATACCTTGTTCTGAATAGCATGTGTGACCAATCAGCAGACAAATACCCTCCAATCTTGGCCGTGAAGTCCCTTGACAAACACAATGCAAAGAGTGGTGGCAGGTCTATGACTGACACATCTTGTAACACTATTACGTTGGGACATGCATGTGCAGTGTGAGGCTCAAACCTCTGATTACTCCAACCGTTGTCACTGCTGTCCCGTCTAATTGCACTACACCCTTGGAGATGACTTCATATTGAAGCCCTAGTTGATCAGCTATTTGCTTGGGCATTACTGAACTACTTGCCCCAGAGTCAATCATGCAATTATGTACCAACTTATCTCCTATGATCAATGAAACATAAAATGGAGGGGGCTTCAACATTTTCCCTTGCTGACCTCCATGATTTCCTTCAGGCTGGGTAGCATTTGTGAGTACCTTTTCTTGCATTTGGACCTGTTGATTTGAAGTTGACCAGTCCTTCATGGCAGCTTGTAGCAAATCTCTTTGGCCTGGGATGGATAGTGATTCCCACATTGATATGTTTACATTTGTCTTCTTCATCTGGTCAATGATGTTGAATGGGGATGAAGCATCCCTCTGCTGTCCCCTAGCTTGCGCATTCATTCCTTGCACGTGGGAAGCAGCAACTGGCATCTGAGTTGGTTTAGGAGCTGGTTTGGGTGCTCCTTGCATGTTTGGAACTGCATTTTGTTTGCCAACACCTTGTGGAGTGACAGAAGGTCGTGAACTACTTGGGGCCAATGGCTGTTCTTCACCCAAATTTCTTCTCTTTGACCTTGTGTTGGCTACAACACTCTGAGAGGGTATTTGATTCATACCACAGAAATCTTCAGCCTGCCAATTGACAAGAGTAGTTTCATTCGGAGATGTCCCTTGCTGAGATGCTTCCTGCTGCTGATCTCCTTCGTGGCTGGACTCTTGCGACCCACTGACGGTTTACACCATCAGGGATTGATTTAATGCACCGTTAAAGCACATTGATTGGTTGTGTGGCTGACTACACGGGAAACACCAATCATATTCTTGGGCCATGTTATTTTGGACTGGCACTAATGCTTTTGAAGCAGATACAACATTGGGGTTATAGGGCTGAAATGGTCTGTTAGCGGGAGGCCTTACTTGGCTTTGATTTTGATTTGCGGCCTGAGTTGGTGACCTATTTTGTTGGTATGGCTGCCTATTGGGCTGAGCTTGGGGTTGACAGGAAGGTCTGGAACCTTGGGCTTGATGTCTCTTGAGAGTATCCAGCTCGTTGCCTAGGTTTTGCAACTGTTTCATGACCTCTTGGAGTTCATTTGAAGCACTAGAGGATGAAGTAGAGGTTTCATTTGAACTTTGATTTCTAGGCGTAGGAACAGGAGCCAAAGTGGGTGCTTGACTAGTGCTTGGATTTTCTAAGTTTGGATACAAGGGCATGGGAGGCCTAGGAGCCAGTTTACCAGCTTGAATAAGACAGTTTTCGGCTCTAATGGCGATGCTATAAGCAGCAGGTAAGGTTGTGCCTCCCATAGATTGAATTAACATAGAAATATCAGAATTCAAAGCTTTAAGGTAATATAGAAAAGCACCTTCTGCTGTTGGCCTGACTGCCACTGGAATTCTATCCCAAGACCTTTGAAATCTAAAGTTGAAGTCAGTCAGCTGCTCATTGGGGGCTCTCTTGATAGTTGTCAACTGCTCCAAAAGAGACAAGTTGTCTCCCTTCTCTCCAAATTGCTCATGAAGTGCAATGCACATCTGATTCCAGTTTGTAATAGAACCAGCCCCAAGGCTCCTAAACCATTGCAATGCTTTACCCTTGAATGAAGATGCCAGTAATTTGACAGCCACTTGCATTTCATCGATTTCATGGATTGCACAAAGGTTAGCAATATCTTTAACATGATCTCCTGGAGTAGTCTAATTTTCTCCAGTGAAGTAGGGAATGTTCTTCAAGGCTGCAATAGGAACTGGATGTTGTGCATTGAGAGCAAGTGGGCTGTTGCCTGTGAAGTTGATGTAGGGGTTGTTCTGAGCCATTCTGATTGGTCTTAAAACCCTTGTATATTGAAATAAAGGCCTGTCAGGTGGAGGAGTTGAGAGAGTTCTGTTTGGTGGAGATGGGGACCTTTGAATCCTTCTTCCTCTTTTCCTTCTTCTCGGAGATAACTGTAGGTATTCAAACAACACATCTTCTTCTCCAACTCTTGACCTTGTGGTGATTCTTCTCATGAGTTTTCAGGCCTGCACTACTCAAACCAGTTGATTCTTCCCCTTGGAGTCACCAGATATGCAAATAATAGCTTTTATAAGCAAGAAAACTGCAGCAGATGCATATCAACTTTGCTACAATAAAAACGAGACCTCTAGGTCCCACCGGGCATGCCAAAACTATTGTTGCAGGCTCACAACACCCCTGGATGCAGATCAGGCTTCTAGGTTGATCACTCTAGCATCCAGTGTGATTACACAACATGGAAACCTCTCTCCAAGTGTGGGGACCTGTTAAACTGAGAGAAGAATCTCCAGATTAGATGTTAGTTCCTCAAACTCCTCTGATTTAGATCTATATTTGCAAAACTACAGAGGTTTGAAACCTAATCCTACTCTAAAATCCAAGGAGACAAAAATAGAAAGTGCAGAAATGAAACTAAACTAACAGGTGATACACCAAAGGAGGAGTGGTGAACACTTCTTATTCTGCAGATAAACACAGATCATAAAAATGTAACATAAGACATCATGCACAAGCTGATAAGATGTAACCAGAGGTTTGAAATGAAACAAGCAACACAAACAAAGGACTGAAAACTGATCACAGAGCCTGTATTGTCATTTACACTGTCAAAATCCTTGTATTAAAACATCAAAAGGGAAGAAAACCTTTTACAATTTTAGAAGAGGTTTGATACTTGCAAAAAATCACTTGTTACAGGTGAAAGAAGAAGCCCTGCTATCCAAAGAAATGTTCCCCCCTTTAGAAATGAGCCACATCTGGCTTTTACATACATGGGTCGAGCCCAGGGGACAGAAAATGTACAAAACATGGGAGCCCATCCCTCCTTGATTGCAGGTGCATTAAAACAGCATGGGGGGACCTTACAAGCCCACACCCTATCATTTTGATCGGTTTACAGGAGAATGCAACCCATTCTACATTAAATCTGGTCGCTGAAATGTCACTTCTGACCATGAACACGCGTCAGAGACATTTCTTGATTTTATCTCTCCAAACTACACCAAAACTTGAGATTAACTCTAGAATCATGTAGAGAATTTCAAAAGCTTTCCGTTGATATAAATAACATGCCAATTCGAGCTCTTGATCAAAAGATATGGAGATCTGAAGATCTAGGGCACAAAACAGGTGAAAACGGATTTTTAAATTTCTTCCCGCGCCCTGCCACCTGGATGACACGTGGCATGCATTGATTGGTCATGTGATCCTCTCTCCTTCGCTTACCCGTGGGTTTTTCTTGAATTTTGACCTTTTTGATGATTTTGGGACCTTTTCCACTTTTTTGCGCTTCCACCCCTTTGGACGACACATGGCATGATCTTGTTGGAGGACAGGGCACGGGGTCTTACTTCACTTCTACCCCCTTTTTGGTGAACTCAGCCGAATCCTCTTAACTTCTCCCTAAGCTCCACACTTCCCTACTCCATTAGACACGTGTCTAATTCCTATTAGCTCGGGCTGCCCCTTTAAAACTCACCTTTTGACTTTTGGACTTTTCCCTGGTGACACGTGTCACCTCCTGGTTGGTCCGCGGGTCTACCGGCTCTTCCGCGTCCACCGCATCCTTTTGTCCCAGATGTCCCACTTTTCCTTGTGCCAAAGTTTCTTATTTCAGTTGAACCGGCTAGTTCACGTCCTTTTGTCCCAAATGTCCCAGTGCTTTGCGGGAAAAATTCTTCCGGTTCGCCCGATCCGGCCGATTCACGTCTTTACGGCCCAAATGTCCCGAAATTTAGGTGCAAAAGTTCTCCTTTTCGGCCGATCTGGGTGGTTCGTGTACTCTCGGCCCGAATGTCCCAGTGCTTCGATTTTCTATTCCGGCCGAATTGGCCGGTTCGCGTCCTTCACGTATCTTCGCCCCAAATGTCTCTTTGCTATTTGGGCCACCTATAGGCTTTTCGGCCGATCCGCACCTTGGCATCCCAAATGTCCCTCTTTTCCTTGGACAAAGACTTAGCCGATTTTCACATTTTTTCCTGGCCTAAGCTTATTTTCTGCAACTTTTCCGCATTTCCTTAGAATTTTCTCTTTTCAACCTGGACAGGAGAGTTAGAAAACTTTCTGAAGGGACCCTAGAAATATGATTTTTTCCCTGGATTAATCAATTTTCCTGGGACTTTGAGAATTCTGATGTATGTTACCAATTCAACCCTGGGGGGTGAAATTGGATAACAACAGCCTAACCTTATTTTCTTCTAAGACACTCAAGAATATATTACAAGATATATAAGAAAATATATTTGGAACAAAAGAGTAAACTTCAATCAATACCATGGTGTTGCAAGAATTATGAATTCATAAAAAAGAACATGCTCAAGATTTACAACATGCTAGACAAGTTCCAAATAAAAGAAGAAGAACATAAAGAAATATTTTTTTATCAACACTCAAATCCTACAATAAAAATAAAAGATTATATAGAAGAGTTAATCGAAATAGTGACATAATTCACCCAAAAATTGAAGAGAAACAACAAGTTGATTTCAAGCTTCCCATATTTCAAATAGTAAGGAAAAACATTCAAGATTAATTTCCTCAATGTGATCCTAAATTACCATTTGAAGATCCCATTGAAGAACCAAATGTAGAACCGGTGAACCTCATTCCTTTGGAAGAAGAAGAAGAAGAAGAATAAGAAGAAGAAGAACCAAATGAATAATAATAGAGATGGGTTAAGCTCGTGCCATGGGGAAAGAGTATATGCTTATTGGCCTTGACTCCTCCACTACATGAATTGCGTAAAGGAGTTAGGAATAACTTATCTAAATTCAAATAGTATAAGAAACAACACTTAAATGATCATATTATTACATTTATCACAACATGTGAGGTGTTAGGAGTTGATTACGAAGATGTTTTAATTCATCTATTTGTGGAATCATTACAAGAATGTATTGTTGATTGGTTCTACTACTTACCATGAAGATCAATCAAAAATTTAGTAGACATGAAATCCAAGTTTAAGCTCAAGTTCAAGCTTGCAAAATAATCTCATACCCTCCTTAAAAAATGGTCTCAACTAAAAAATAACGCCCATGAATCTATGAGGGACATTTTTTCTAAGTTTAACAAGATGCTCCTAAAAATCCCACAGGTTATCAAGGCTAAATAAGATAACTAGTTAATATTATTCACCAATTATTTGTTACAAGAGGTCAGTTTCATGTTGAGTAGGATTCAACTTGCTATTCTAGACGAGGCATAAGATCTTACATTATATGTGGTAGATACATTTTGATGTCTAGAAAATTTAAAATTGTCCAAATAAATAAAAATCTTAAAGCTCAAGTTCTAGAGCTACAAAATTTTTGGTACAAAAACTTGATAATGGTGTACTTTCTATTAAAAATAAAATTTCTCAAAATACCTTAAAAAATACATTGAGAGGAATAACCTATCAAACAAACAAAGGATTTTTTTATGTTCTAAAAACTTTCTCTTGAGGCCCTACTCGTGAACACATCTAGTGGAACATGATCAAATGATGAAAATGAAGAAGAGGAATATTTATAAGCTCAAGAAGAAGAAGTTGAATTGTTTATCAAATAAATTGGATCCAAAAAGGTTGAAGTCTTTGAGTGTTCATCCTCTTCTGAAGATGAGTATGAGGATTCCATAGCTGATATGAGCATTCATTCTTGTGTTGTTTTTACACGATCAAAAAATATTGAAAAAGAGAAATCATACAAGCATGAAGAAAGGGATATATAATATCCTTAACCAATGAATATAATACAAGAAAATATAATAACTAAGAGAGGATCACCACTTCCTCCATATTTGGAATCATCCAGGAAAAATCCTAAAGCCATGCCTCATCACAAGACCTCTTCTAAACAAGGTAAGTGAAGTAATTATACTCCTTTCAAGAATGATGCTTCAAATTTTGAACATCATAAGAGTGATGAAAAATATTCAAATTATCCTAGATCAAATAAAAATAATGTTTCCAATACTTTGGAAAATTCTTCCTCAAAATTTGATATTACTAACAATGTGAAAAGGCCAAAGTTCAGATCTCTGAAGCAAAATACTTGAAAGTTCACCCTGAACATTTTGATAAGCTAGTAAATTTTATCAAAGGTGGAAGTTCCAAATATAGGGTCCCATCCCTTTCCAAAGGCTTAATTTCCACACCCGAGCTAAGATAAAGACAAAATATTCTATCTTATACCCCTTCATCTACCAAAAAATATATCCTTTCTATATTTCCTTGCTAATCAATGGATATTGGCTCCACAATTATATTATTGATTCTAGTACATCTAAAAACTTAATGCCCACTAAGGTTTCTCAATCTCTTGGTTTAAGCATCTCTTTGGAATTCGGTCATTATTACTTAATGGAGATGTTCCTCAGTAGAATATTTTTCCATGAAATGGGAGGTGATATTCAGATGGAACTATATTTAGCCTCAATACCAGTAAAGAATGAAATGAAGAAACTCCTTCCTAAAACCAAGATGAAATACACAGTTGTGTATGGTGACTTTCAGTTAGTTCCTAAAATTTTTAAATAGCAAAAAATCTAAATAAATCAGGGTTTACCAATATATGGGCCACTAAATGCAATTTTAAGATTAGTGAATACAAGAGCAAGGTATAAGATACCTCCTTTAAACAAGCAAGAAGACTTGTATGTGAAAACAACTAGACACAAAAAATATTAGAAAAATATTTAACAAGTTGCTTGGCAAAGACTGATCCCAAATATTTAAAGGGCTTCCTTGAAGAATGTTAACTTGTGTTATACAATAAATTGATATGGTAAATAAGATAGATAAATGACAATGATTTATAACTTGAGAGGGATGGAAATATAATCCTCTTCTTGATATGCATCCGAGGAAAGGGATGTGGTGAGCTTGAAGTCCTTAAAATAGTTTTACTATAAAAGTTACGTGGATTCTCATTCTTCTTATGTGACCTCGAGTTATTCCTAAATGTATTCAATGTCGAGGGTGAGGGTAATGGTGCATAGGCTGATTTCAGAAATTTTACTGATTTAATCAATCAGACAAATTTTGAAAAAATATTTATATAGAAGATCTCTACATCTTGAAAATTCTCCAAGTCCCGAAGATCCAAAAACTCAGACTTCGTAATTCGGGGATTTTCCCTTTTGGAGTTTAATTGTCTTGAATTTGAAATTGTGGTTTTCAAGCTCCAAAGTCTGAAATTTTGGACTTTTGGGCTTTCGAGTTTCAGAACTCTAGGTCACAATTTTTAGCAAATTCCCTTTGGATTTCCGAAGTCTGAAACCCCGAACGTCCAAAATTTTGGACTTTCAGACTTTCAACTTTCAGAACTCTAGGTCACACTTTTTGGAAAAATATTGTTGGAATTTTGAAGTCTGAAAGTTTGAAATGCTGAAATTTCGGACTTTTAGGATTTCAGGTTTTAGAACTCTCCCAATCATTTTTGAGTTAATTACATTTGGACTTCTTAAGTTCAAAAGTCTGAAATTTTGGACTTTTGGGCTTTTGGATTTCAGAACTCTTTCGTGCCATTCCATTATTTTCATCCCATGATCTTTAAAGTTTGAAACCTTGAAATTTGGAAATTTTGGAATTTCAAACTTTCAGGTTTCAAACTTCCAGAGCTCTCTACGCATTTAAATTCTTACCTACTTTCATACAGACTGGAATTTCACCATTAATATCAAGTTTTTTCTATTTAAAATTAAATTTTCACTTGTCATTTTGACCTGACACTTTGATCTGACGATCAAATTTTATTGTATCTTGTACTTTTCGATGTCATTCTCAAGGTATTTTTATTTTGGTCATTTTATTTTTTGTTTAAGATATTTTGTTTTGTTTCCTCCTTGTTATTTTTCTTTTGTTCCTTCTCTGCATACCTTGGGAAATAAAATACTCATTATCTATCATATTTCCATGATTTGAGTTTCTACAGGCATTCAGAGTTTGCAAAGATCCTCTCAAGTTCTCCAATTCTTCCTCTCAACACCTCTTGTTTTTAGAGTTCAAAGATTGACGTTTTTAGAGGAATTTCTTTTCAGAATTCATAGCTTTGGTTGTTCGACACTTCTCATTTTTTGGGAATTGTGCCATTCAAACTTCAAAGTTCTCTTCTTCAAAATTTTGGAAGTCCCTACTTTAGAGTTCTCTTTTTCAAGATTTTGGGCTTCTTGATTTTGGCGGGTTTCACTTCGAGTTTTCGTAGGTCTCCAATTCGGGTTTTCGGAACCCGTCATTTCAGACTTCTCCAATTTGGGTTTTCATAGGTTTCCACTTAAGGTTTTCAGAATTCTCCACTTCAGGTTTCTAATTTTTCAAGTTTTCATACTTCTCTTCTTTAGCATTTTGGAACTCATAATTTGATGTCTACTTCTACATCCAAGGGAAAGGAAAAGATGAAATATTCTTTCCTCCAGGTTTCTACTCACTCTTACTTAACTTCCGACCTAGGGAACCAAGGAGACATTGATCTACGAAAAATTGATTTTCCATACTTCTAAGAAAGGTTGAAGACCCCAAATAAAAAATTCTAGATGCAGGCCATATATGACATTGGGCTTACTCTTGCTATCAGTTTTCCCTTATCCATGCATTTCCTAGAGTTTGTTTTACCTATCACAGCCCACTACAATGAAGAATCTATGACAGTAAAATATGCCGATGGAAAATTTGTGATCCACTTGGACCCATATTTATTTTAAGATTTTATCAAACTCCCTGACATTGAATATTACACAACAATATCACCAGAGTCAGTAGTGGAACATTGGGACAAAAAAGTAGAGTTGTCCACGAGGGTCATGTTGAAAAACTATCTGGCCAAGAGCGTTTCCAAATCTCCAAAGACCGTGTATCGGTCATCCTTCATTCAGGAGGTCAGTGACATGATTGTGCTACTATCTAGAGTATCAGGTCTTCCCTTAGTAAAGGAATTTTAGGAGTGGTTGTTCTTATATATCGCTACCATCAAGAAGAATAAGGAATTTATCAAATGGGGGATCATATCGGTAGCTCCAATTGCTATCATTTGAGTAGAGTGCATTCTTTAAAGAGTTTCTATATGACATCCTTCTTGGTTTATGCAGAAGCTGGTATGGGAGACTTTACCTGGTTGAATACTAAGGATATGCAAAGCACCTCTCAAATCTATGATTTATATCCTCAGCTCACACTAGACGAGGGAAGCAGGCACTTCTGTAGGATCAATGATGCCTTCTTTGGTGTTAATCTCTACCGTTTCGATAAGGATTTTTATAATCAGAGGATTTCTGATGAAGCCTTCAAGAAAGTGTGTGAGTGGGGTGTTATCTACCTTTATTTCCCCACATTTACTTACATTTGGATTCCTTTGTTTGTAGGTGCTCCACACAAGCTTCGAAGATGTCCCACTGACAAATGGGTTCTACTATAATTGGTTCGACAACTGCTAGACTACCATAAGATCCAAAAAAAAATGACACAAAGTGGGAGTTAAATTCCCTATTTCAATTAGCAGACACACTTGCCCTAATATTTACAAGGCTAAGAATGTAGATGAAGAAATGGAAGAGGTAACCTTGTGGACTTTCCATCCACAAACTAATTTTGACTATTGGGGTAAATTCATGGAAACAAATCAGTCCAATTCTCATGTGCCCCAGTTGGAAGACATCTGGATTCATTGTCTAGATGAATACATATCTGATAAAGAGACTATGAAAGGATAACATTGGATGAGTTTTGACAATTTGGAATAGCCGATGTCCCAAAAGACATGCAAGATGATAACGAGGTTTTGGATGTAGTATATAAAAATAATAATATTTCCAATCAACCATTGTCATGGATTGATTGGTATGTGGAAAAATGTTACAACACAAAGGAAAGGGTAGGGGCCATTCTGTAGAGAACTTACAGTTGGTTGGTTACCTTGGGAATCTCACCCAAGGGGTTAGAGCAACCTAAAAATATAGAAGTGACATCAACCATGAGCCAATAAAAACCCACAACGGGGAAAACATCGACCCAAAAGGCCCTTACAGTGAAAAAAAATATTTCATTTGTTATTGAGAGCTCATCTCTCTCCAAGGCTCATGTTCCTAAAGTCATGCCTCCTACAGCATCCATGATAGAAATAGTTGAAGTCAGTGATTCTCTTAGTGACCCAAAAGACCCATAATTTCCTTTTTCTCTTCCATTTTAACTTCCTACATCAATTCCTTCTACTTCCACAATCATTTCTTCTTTCCCATCTCCTTCCATGGCCCAAGTATACTCACCCCTTCCAGTTCTCTCAGCTAGAGAAACTATTGGGTCACCCATTTCTACCTCACTTCCCTTAACACTTCCATTTCCTTCCATCTCATGTCTCCTAACATCATTGTATTAAATCTTATGGAAGTCCTCACATCCACCCCATCCATTACTACAAATACCATTCAAATGCCAAATAATGTTGCTGTTACTCTTTTTGTGACTAATTTTTCAGGTACTAAATCAACTATTCTATCTTCATCAACATAAGCCATTCCAGAGTAGCTATTTCGGAAGACTCCTAAAAAATAATAAGGAACCTCTAGGGGATGTAATAGATCTAAGAATATTGGATTATACACCAAAGATACATGCCAAGAGGCCAAATACTGTTTCTATCTTGACCGTAAATTCATCTAGGGAATGAGTTATAGAGGTTGTCACTCTTGTTGAGGGAAAAACTAAGGAAACAATTACAGCTGCAAATTATCAAATTTCTAGATTTTCACTGTGAAAAGCCACTAACAGAGGAGATAAACAAGATGTACACACTACTCTTGTAAATTTATTGGAAAAATATTATAAGATTAAAGCTTCTATGGATGAGCTTAAGGTCAAGGTTGAGCAGCTCACTGCATTACTATGAAAAGTAACCAAGCCAAATCCGTCTACTGAAGTCTCAACAATTATGGCTATGAAAATTTTGTTTACCATTTAAGAAATTTATCATCATGAGATCGAGAATATGGGCTAGAAAGGGAGATCAGTAGATGGATGGATGGAATGTATACTATAAGAAGCTTATCCTTTAATTAAAGAAGTTGTTGAGATATATAATGATTTACAGGTTGGAAAAACTACTATTTACAAAATGGATAAAGCTTTTTCAGAGGACACTAACAACCTAAATTTGAATTTGGCAACATTGAGTGAAATCAAAGAAGAATACTTAGATCTATTCCTTCAGGAGGATGTAATTGATGATGTTGTAAAGTTGTTCGAGTATCAAAAGGCCATGGAATTCCAAGATTTAAATAAGAAGTTGGATGGTAAATGAGTAGAAATTATGAATTATTTTAATGAAATATTAGAGGAATTTGATATTGTTAACTATACATTATTCAACAAAAACATCGATGCTCTTCCAGAGGAGCAGATCAAGAATAATTTTTCAAAGATTTGGTGAAGCATGATGACAAAGTTACCAAAAATTTCGGCAGTGAATCTATTAACAGTTTGGTTTTATGCAAAAATTTCATAGGAAGGTTGAAGAAAGTTGTGAGTAAACTTAGAAGAGTTCCAACTAAGATCACGAGGGAAATTGAGACAACATATGTAGTGAATCACTACAAATCTAGGCTAGGGGATGAGGAAATTCAAGGAATCATTAAATGCTTCATTGAATATAAACATCGAATGGCTACGTGGGAGGAAACACAATAAAAACATGTAGAAGAAGAGGGCATTGTAGAACTAGGAAAAATTTGAGCGGCCATGAAAGGATAGATCCAAGCTTTGGATCAGTCAAAGTTATAGGGTATACTGAGTCAAACCCTTGCAAAAAATTTACTATTTTCATGGGAGCATGTTCCCTTGAATTAATGACATTTCTATTTTTAGTAAAATGTTAGTTGAAGGACCAAATATAATGGCTTAGCGTAAATAACTTATAAATAGTTACGTGTATAGAGTCGTTGGAGAGATAGATCATTTTTTGGTGAAGTTTCTCTTTAAGCTTGGAAGATTTCTTAAGAGATTTAAAACCTTTTAATTATATTTAGAGTGATATCTTGCCTTAAAGAACCTGCTTTATTGTGCTAAATGGTTGATTGGTATATGATTTTTGAATGTATGATTCCTTAGCATAGATGATTATCTTTTCTTTATTTCAGATTATCTTGGTGCATGTTATGGAAAAGTGATATAACCATATTTTATGTCAGTTGTGGAAAGAGTTTTTTCCTTATGTTATTAAAAGTTATATTATCATTAGCCATAATCAGTGAAATGAATGTTTGAAATGTGCATGTGTTTTATCCTCATGGTTAGTTAATTGTGTAATCAATATAATTTTGTCTCTCTATTCTGTATGATTCAAGTTTTAACAAAGGAATGTATGCGTTTGGTTTGTGGTATTCAGTATCCTTTCTAGGTTGCAATAGGTGAAGGTGATTAACAGTGCAAGCATCCTACTTACATTAAAACTTCATGAGATTAAAATATCCCTTTATTTTTTGCATCACCATCCCTATTATAGTTTCCTTTTTATAAAACTATTTCCTTAAAACCCGTGACAATTTTAGCATAGGACTAGATATCCATTTTATGAAACTAGGAGTAGTACAACACTTAGTCTAGGATAGGATGTCGACCTTCTTCAGAGGTTCACCTCAAGCCCAACCCCATAGCTTGAGAGGTGATCCCCTATGTCCCAATCACACCGAATGAACTACTTATAGTCTGGCCATTCAAGGGGTGTATTGATTTGGCAACAACAACTTTGGCACACCTGATGGGAGAGGGTTGGTACTTCTCTTCTCACTTACACAAGTCAAAGTACTTGGCGACTCTATACCTATGGATTTCACATCTCAGTGCATTAACTTATGCAAATAATTCAAACAAGAGATTCTTCAAAGTAAGGAAGTTATCATCGCATCGAAATTTCCTTATCTCCTCCAAAGAGAAGAAGCAAAGGTTTTTTAACTCCATGAGCTGCAACTTTATCTCATAGGGGTCATTCAAATCCTCTATATGGAATATTTCCTCCACTAAAGAACAATCAACCTCTTGCGGCTATGGCACAAAATAACATTTTTCCCCCATTCAATGCAAGAAGTCCTCTTCTATTGGCTCAATGTGATCCTATACCTGTTGCGGCACTAAAAAGTCTACCATTTTATATAGGGGAAACTCACATCACTCTAGTGGAACACATTCTTGACATAGCCAACATTTGTACCATACATAACATCATAGAGAATAATGTTGTTTTCATACTTTTGGCTAATTTTTTCAAGGGAAAAGCACTTCAATGGGTTCAAGGGTTAAGTTTTGGCATTATAACTACTTGGGATGAGTTAGGAGACAAGCACTATAAACAGTTTGAAGATAAGAGTGATAATTTATCACTTTTAGAACAACTCACTACCATGAAGAGAGCTCCCCACAAATACATGAGTGATTTCATCTTTCAATTCCACAAGACCTAGAATAGGATTCCAACACTCATAAAGCCTTCTTCACATAATGAATTATTGTACTATTTGCGAGCCTTGAATAGTGATGTAGTAGTTATGATCCATTCCATGGGAGGGGATACATTACCCGATGCCTACGATGTGGCCATAAAAGTAGAAAATTCCTTGATTTAGGCTGGAAAGATAGCTCCATGACCACCAATGCCATTATTTCGAGATCTTAAGAACAATCACCCTATCATTTCTCCTATTATATCAGCCTCTAATCAACCAACTCAATCTATCCCTTCCTCTTTAAATGATTTATTTGAAGGTAATTCACTGTTGAAAATTTTTGGAAACAAGCTTGTTGCACTCAAGAGGCAACAATTTCAATATAATCATCCATATCAGCCACAAAACCAGTAGTATTAGGCTAGTGGTCCTCCCTTTAAAGGGAATAATCAACCACAAAATCAAGCTACAAATCAAGTTGTGAATGTAAGACCTTTGAACTTCCAGAACCCTTATGCCCCCAGTTCATCCAAAGCCATAGTACTAATCCAAAATAACCTCATTCAAGATAATAAATGGAGTTATCCTTGTTCTGAACCCCACAGTAAATTTTTTTTTCCCTATGGAGTTCTTGGCCAGGCCCTTATGGCTCAAAGCACATCTTCCCCTTCTGAGCTAATGGATAACACATCTACACAAGAAACAATAGATCAATTACATGTACATGAGGAAACCCCTTTCCTAAATTAGCAAGCAAAATATTTATTTGGGTTGAATAGAGATTCCTCATCAGTGGTGGAAATAACTCATTCTAAGAAGAGAGCAATGAAACCTCAAACTTCCAAAGATGATCAGGCCTCTATTTCATAGCCTCAAGAATGAGTATCATTTGATAAAGGTAGAAGAAAGAAATCACCAGAAGTATCCACATATTAGTCTATAAAGAAAGATGGAACTTCAAGTATCATAGTGCCCAATAGGCATTTCCCAAAAGAAGACTCTAATGCCCTAAAATTTATTAACAAAGATAGGGTAATTCCATCCAGTATTATGAAGCAAATGAATCATACTAATTTGAGTGACACAATGTGGGATGTACTCTCAATTCCTTCTTAGAGGAACGTGCTATAGGAGGCTTTAAACAATTTTGGTACTACAGATAGATCATCAGGTCATGAAGTAGTAATAGTAACCAGCCTGTGTCAACCATAAATGAAAGTGATTTATAAGGCCAAAAAATCACCACCATTCTATATCTCTCTGATAATCGGTGATCATTTGGTGCACAATTATATGATCGATTCTGGAGCCAATAGTTCCATGATGCCCAAGAAAATTACAGATGTGTTGGGAATCCCATATACTCTATTCTCAAAAGGAGTTGTCTAGTTTTACTGTACTGCAGTCCAAACGGTTGGAGTTATCAAAGGAATTCAACTGACTATACATGCATGTCCTATCTTGGCATTCACATAGGACATATCTATTATTGATATCCCTCCCCTCTTAGCCATTTTCTTGTCACGTGATTTCATTGCCAAGATGGGTGGTTATTTTTCATTAGACTGGTCACATGTGATCCTTAGAACTCGGTACAGGATGAAGGTGACTATAAGAGAAGAACCTATTTGTCACAATCATGTGGAGCCTTATACCACTAAATCCATAAATGGGAATTATGCCATTTGTGACTTGGAGGAGGAGGAGGATGTAGATCACGAGCCAACTAATCTTATAGAATAATTTCCTAACATAGTGCTTGATGAGGTAAGTATCAATCATCAATATGATCCCTATGTTGATTTATTAGCAGATGAAGAATCTAGTCTATTGTTTTTGGAAGAGACTGGATTAGGTACATACTACATACATGAAGAAGGTACAATCGTACTGTTGACACTAAAATTTTCCTCCAAAATTTCTATTTCATTAATGTATGTATTAGGAATAGGATGTTGTTAAGTGTAATTAGTAGTAGCGTCCGATAGAAGATAACGGCACCGTCAGTATGGTGCCGCCAATAATGTGGAGTACGGTAATAGTCAAAGTACAATAGGAATGTTGTAAAAAGTAAATATTTGTCGTAAGTGGTCCGGTAATGTTAAAATGTCAAAGTTTGGGTAATTAGAGAAGTAGGGTCTCCATGATTAGGAATTAGAAATATTATATTGGTAATAAGGACAAGGAGTGAGGTCATAAATATTTTGTGTATTTTATTTGTAAAAAGTCTAAAAATGTGGAACCCATGTAAAATGATAAGGTTTATCTTATCTTAACAGATAAGCTTACATGTACAGATAAGAGTTAAGGTATGGAATATGATTCGTCAGAGTGGATTTCTTATCCTATCTTAGAGATAGGATGGATAAGCCTGGAAGTTCTATAAATAGAGAGGCCACCCCCCTCATTTAGCATAGAAAGAAGTAGTGAGAAATATTGTAGGAAGTGTGCGAAGGAAGCCATCAGTTAAAGGTGTGTTGAAGAAGCCATCAAGAGGTGTAATTGTAAAGTTTCTCCCATAGTCTTGTTGAAGTATCTCATGGGTGAGATTGTAACAGTTTCATGTTAATATTATAATTTATTTTGATATTTCAGATTTGTCGGCATTCTGTCTTATCATAGTCAATGGTATTCTTGTGTTCGGTTGTTGTTTTGCTTCCAGATTACATCCACCAAACTAAAGTCTATGCATTAGTAAATAATCATAGCACGAGGAGTTCCCGGTGAAGAATTATCATAGTGCCGGATTGGTGATGACATTTTGGTTCCGTTGCCGGGACCATTCCTCGTTGGTGGATTTTTTGGAGAGATATTCCCACTTAGGCAAAAATTAATTGGAGGGTAACCTTGTTTTTACTGTGCATAGTAGTTACCATGGTAAAGTCATTTTTACCGTGAATAGTAGTTACCATGTTAAAGTCATTTTTGCCATGAATAGTAGTTACCCTGGTAAAGTCCTTTTTGCTGGGAATAGTAATTACCGCAGTAAAGTCACTTTTTACCGTGAATAGTATTTACCGTAGTAATTTCACTTTTTACCGTGAATAGTAATTTACCACAGTAAAGTCAGTTTTTACCGTAGTAAGTCAAGTTTTACCATAGTTTACCGTGGTCATTTCTATTTTACTATAGAAAGGTGTAAAGTCACTTTCTAGTATAGTGATTCCAATTATTTGTGCACATAAGTCTTGTTAATTGTACTTGTGGGTTGGTATTTCACGGTGGTTACTTTTGAAAATGGGAAAGATTCCTGTTTTTTCAGCTCAATCTAATGAAGATGCTTCTTCTTTCATTCAAGAGTTTAAACGATCTTGTATTTGTAATGGCCTCATAAGAAGGGAACAATGGACTGAATTTTTTCCTACCTTTTTTATGGTTCAACACTTAGGTGGTTTGAAACACTAGGTGATAATGTGAAAAATTCATGGGATTTATTAACCAAAAGTTTTCTTGAAGAATTTGGTGAACAACAGAAATATGCAGATCTCATGATCGAGATCACAAAGCTATCCCAAGGAGAGAAGGAGAAGATAAGGGATTATCATGCTCGTGTTCTAGAGCTAAGGAGGAAGCTCGATGCCCAGATCCGGAAGGAAGGACTAGCGGATGGGTTGATGAATGGCGTGGATAATCTCCTCTGTAAGCACTTCATTCTTGGGATGAAGCCAGAGATCAAACAACGAGTGAAGTATGACCGCCCAGCTACCATTGAACAAGCAAAGGAGATTGCAAGAAGGCAAGAAGAAAGCATGGAAGAGGAGCCCAAAGAAATTGTTGCTAAAGTAGAGCCTACACCAGCACCTTTGGTCTTGAATCCACAACCACTCCCGGTGAGCACAAATATTTCTCCTAATACATTTACTGAGTATGAAGATCTGCTCAAAAAGATGGGTCAGTTAACTATTAATCTTCTTCAAGGAAAGGAATTTAGTTCTCAGGGAGGAGATAGAGGTCCAAAGAGAAATATTTCTGAAGTTGTTTGTTATGGTTGTTATAAAAAGGGTCATTATAAGTATAATTGTCCAGATAGAGATTCTACATCTGGTAAGGGAGATAATGATAAAGGAAAAGCACCTGTGAATTCTTTTGATGTAGTAGATAAGAGCAGAAATAATGAAGTAGATGTGTTTGTAACAAAAAGAAAGAAAGAAAAAGATAAATCAAGATGGAAATGATCCTAAGAAGATGAAAGAAGAAACTAGTAAGAAAACATAGGAGAAGAAAGTTGGGTGTGCAGGATTTTTTGATTTCACAGGGGGCAATGACCATACTCCATCTTGGAAGATCTGTCCAAAAGGCCTGCAAATATTACATATGGTTAACTCTTGGCTATGTCTTCTGAGAAAGAGGCGGGAGTTGCGAGGTGGACTCAATGCTCTAAGAAGGAAGGAGGTTGAGGTCCCTGTTTTGGAGGCAGAGGCAGATCCCTATGCTCCATAAGCTGAGGTATTATGTAATGGTATTTCAATTCATGATGTCTTAGTTGATGGAGGTGCTGCAGTTAATTGTAATGACCGAGTCTGTAGTGAATATGTTAGGTTTAAAAATTGATCGCCCTTTAACACTTATGTTAAGGTCATTAAATAAAAGAAAAACTAAACCAGAAGGTGTAGTTTCAAATGCGACAATATCTGTTATGGGTGTTGTATGTGTGGTAGACTTTCAGGTGATGAAAAATGGTACTGTTGCGTACCCAATGCTGCTGGGAAGGACCATGGCTAAGGAGGAGTTCCCGGTGAAGAATTATCATAGTGCCCGGATTGGTGATGACATTTTGGTTCAGATGTCAACACTAAAATTTTCCTCCATAATTTCTATTTCATTAATGTATGTATTAGGAATAGGATGTTGTTAAGTGTACTTAGAGTAGTGTCCGATAGAAGATAACGGCGCCGTCAGTACGGTGCCGCCAATAATGTGGAGTACGGTAATAGTCAAAGTACAATAGGAATGTTGTAAAAAGTAAATATTTGTCGTAAGTGGTCCGGTAATGTTAAAATGTCAAAGTTTGGGTAATTAGAGAAGTAGGGTCTACATGATTAGGAATTAGAAATATTATATTGGTAATAAGGACAAGGAGTGAGGTCATAAATATTTTGTGTATTTTATTTGTAAAAAGTCTAAAAATGTGGAAACCCATGTAAAATGATAAGGTTTATCTTATCTTAACAGATAAGCTTACATGTACAGATAAGAGTTAAGGTATGGAATATGATTCGTCAGAGTGGATTTTCTTATCCTATCTTAGAGATAGGATGGATAAGCCTGGAAGTTCTATAAATAGAGAGGCCACCCCCCTCATTTAGCATAAAAAGAAGTAGTGAGAAATATTGTAGGAAGTGTGCGAAGGAAGCCATCAGTTAAAGGTGTGTTGAAGAAGCCATCAAGAGGTGTTAATTGTAAAGTTTCTCCCCATAGTCTTGTTAAAGTATCTCATGGGGTGAGATTGTAACAGTTTCATGTTAATATTATTAATTTATTTTGATATTTCAGATTTTTTCGTCATTCTGTCTTATCATAGTCAATGGTATTCTTGTGTTCGGTTGTTGTTTTGCTTCCAGATTACATCCACCAAACTAAAAGGCTGTGCATTAGTAAATAAATCATAGCACGAGGAGTTCCCGGTGAAGAATTATCATAGTGCCGGATTGGTGATGACATTTTATGTAATGGTATTTCAATTCATGATGTCTTAGTTGATGGAGGTGCTGCAGTTAATGTAATGACCGAGTCTGTAATGAATATGTTGGGTTTAAAAATTGATCGCCCTTCAACACTTATGTTAAGGTCATTAAATAAAGGAAAAACTAAACCAGAAGGTGTAGTTTCAAATGTGGCAATATCTGTTATGGGTGTTGTATGTGTGGTAGACTTTCAGGTGATGAAAAATGGTACTGTTGCGTACCCAATGCTGCTGGGAAGACCATGGCTAAGGAGAGTTCATGCAAGAAACTACTGGAATGAAGGTTTCATGACACTTGGACGTGGTAGAGAGAGGGTGAAGATAAACGTGATCCCTTGACATCATAAAGTAGAACCTGTGGATTCAAGTGATGAAACTGATGATTGGACATCCTCTGATTACTCTAGTACCAGTGAAGTGGACACTGAAGATGAAGAAAGCGAGGTGGATGTTTCAGTCATGGATATCCTGTCAGTCACACAAACTCATGACCCCATAAAAATTATCTGAAGAAGAAGTCGATGATCGTCTCCAACAAATAAAGATTGGTGATGCTGTGATGGAGAGTGAGAAGGAATCCTACCTCCAGCTCTTTCGAAGGTACATACACCTATTCACTTTTGATTACAAGGAACTCCGTCAAGTAAGTTGGGTAGAACATTGTATTGAGCTGGTAGATGGTGCTAAGCCTATAAAGCAAATGCCATATAGAATGAATCCTAATTTTTCCAAGACTGTAAAAGAAGAAATAGATAAGTTGCTTGATGCAGGATTCATATTTGCTGTGGAGAATTCAGAATGGGTTTCTCCCATTGTGATCTCAATAAAAAAGAATGGGAAGCTACGCATTTGTGTTGATTATAGGAAGCTCAATAAGGCAACAAAGAAGGATCATTACCCTCTTCCATTTTCAGATCAGATCTTGGACGAAGTAGCTGGCCACGAGTGCTATAGTTTTGCTGATGGATATAGCGGCTACAACCAAGTTCGTATAGCAGAGAAAGATCAGCTGAAGACCACGTTCACCACTCCTTGGGGAATGTTTGCTTATAGAGTTATGCCTTTTGGGTTGTGTAATGCTCCAGCAACATTTCAACGTTTGATGAATAGGGTGTTTGAATCCTACATTGGGACCTTCATCAGAGTATTTTTGGATGATTTTTACATCTATGGGAGCAAGTTGGACCACCTGCACCAGATGGAGACAACATTTCAAAGGTTAGATGAAGCACAAGCCTCACTAAACCCTACAAAGTGTGTCTTTGGATGTTCTAAAGGCATTTTGTTAGGGCATGTTGTATCCAGAGATGGTATTGGTACTAATCCTGATAAAGTTTCAAAAATCAAAGATTTACCATTTCCTATGAATAGAAGTAAGTTGAGATCATTTTTAGGCCATGTGGGTTACTATAGAAGGTTCATCAAGAATTTCTCAAAGATTGCACAGCCACTAACCCAGTTCTTGAAGAAGGATGTTGCTTATGAACCAAGAAACAAGGCGCATGAAGCTTTTGGACAACTGAAGGAAGCCCTGGTGTCTTCACCTGTTTTGAAGAATCCAGATTGGAGCAAGCCATTCATTGTGTACACTGATGCCTCAGATGCAGCACTAGGTAGTACTTTGAGCCAAAAGGATGAAAATGGGAATGAACATCCAATTTACTTTGGGAGCAGACAAATGAGCAGTGCTGAGGTAAACTATACTGTAACTGAAAAAGAGGCTCTGGCTATCATTTTTGCTGTAAAGAAGTTTAGAAATTACTTGCTAGGGCAGAAATTTATAGTTGTAACGGATCATCAGGCTCTGAAATATATTGTCAATAAGCCTAACCCATCAGGGAGGATAGCAAGATGGATAATTTTGCTACAAGAATTTGAATTTGATATTATAGATAGGCCAGGAAAGAAGCATGTCAATGCAGATGCACTCTCTCGAGCCTATGATGGTTTAGGATCATCTTGTGATGATGATGATTTTCCCGATGCAGCATTGTTCTCCCTTGACACAATCCCTAGTGAATACATAGATATTTGGAATTATCTGAATGAATTCAAGTTTCCTGATGGTGCCAATGCAAAGACTAAGAGAAAGATTACTCAAGCCAGTCGTCCATATTCTATTCTGCATGGAGCATTATTTCGAATAGGACCTGATGGACAGTACAAGAGGGCAGTTGGACGTGATCAAGGAAAGGAGCTGCTAGAAGAATTCCACAATGGTACATGTGGAGGGCACTTCTCTGGACAACTTACAGCAAGAAGGATCTTGGATGCAGGTTATCACTGGCCCACTCTTTTTAAAGATTGTTATAATTATTGTAAGACATGTGATATTTGTCAAACACATGGTAACCGTAAGACTTCATCAGCTCCATTATGTCCTATTCTTCCCCTTGGTCCCTTTGAAAAATGGGGAATAGACATTGTAGGTCCACTTCCAACTACATCACGTCAAAATAAGTATATTGTAGTTGCCACAGATTATTTAACCAAGTGGGTTGAAGCTAGGCCATTGAAAACAGCTTCCATGGATGAAGTGGCAAGGTTCATATATGAACGCATTGTCACCAGATTTGGTTGTCCATTAGAAATTGTAACAGATCAAGGAAGCCACTTCATTAATGAGGTGGTAGAAGCCCTAGTCAATAAGTTTTCTATCAAGCACAGGAAGGCAACAACATACAAGCCAAGCACAAATGGACAGGTGGAACGAACAAATTTTGTGCTGTGTCAAATTCTAGCAAAAGATGCAGCCTTGCAGGTACATAAATGGGATAAAAGGATTCATGCAGCATTGTGGGCATATAGGGCAACATCAAAGTCAGCAACAGGATACTCCCCATTTCAGTTGGCCTATGGCATTGATCCAGTTCTTCCTATTGAGTTTGATATTCCCACTGTGAGAGTTATGAAAAATGAAAGGATGGATGAAAGTGATTCAGTAAAAGAAAGGTTGGTACATCTTCATTTGCTAGAGGAAATGAGGGAAATAGCAAAGGATACAAGCCATAAGAAGAAAATGAAGCAGAAGGAATACTTTGATCAAAAGATCCGATGGTCTCCATTTCATGTGAATGACTTGGTCCTAGTATATGATTCCAGATACAAAAAAAGAAGACAGAGAAAATTTCTTCCAAAATGGATGGGGCCCTACAAAATAGCAGCTGTGCATGAAAATGGTACGTACCGACTGGAGGAATTGGATGGCACTCCCATTACGAAATGGGTCAACCACGACAAGTTGAAGATTTTCCAAGCACCAGAATAGTCTACTCCGAGGACGGAGTAGAAGCTAGGAAGGGGGAAGATGTCGACACTAAAATTTTCCTCCAAAATTTCTATTTCATTAATGTATGTATTAGGAATAGGATGTTGTTAAGTGTAATTAGTAGTAGCGTCCGATAGAAGATAACGACGCCGTCAGTACGGTGCCGCCAATAATGTGGAGTACGGTAACAGTCAAAGTACAATAGGAATGTTGTAAAAAGTAAATATTTGTCGTAAGTGGTCTGGTAATGTTAAAATGTCAAAGTTTGGGTAATTAGAGAAGTAGGGTCTACATGATTAGGAATTAGAAATATTATATTGGTAATAAGGACAAGGAGTGAGGTCATAAATATTTTGTGTATTTTATTTGTAAAAAGTCTAAAAATGTGGAACCCATGTAAAATGATAAGGTTTATCTTATCTTAACAGATAAGCTTACATGTACAGATAAGAGTTAAGGTATGGAATATGATTCGTTAGAGTGGATTTCTTATCCTATCTTAGAGATAGGATGGATAAGCCTGGAAGTTCTATAAATAGAGAGGCCACCCCCCTCATTTAGCATAGAAAGAAGTAGTGAGAAATATTGTAGGAAGTGTGCGAAGGAAGCCATCAGTTAAAGGTGTGTTGAAGAAGCCATCAAGAGGTGTAATTGTAAAGTTTCTCCCATAGTCTTGTTGAAGTATCTCATGGGTGAGATTGTAACAGTTTCATGTTAATATTATAATTTATTTTGATATTTCAGATTTGTCGTCATTCTGTCTTATCATAGTCAATGGTATTCTTGTGTTCGGTTGTTGTTTTGCTTCCAGATTACATCCACCAAACTAAAGTCTGTGCATTAGTAAATAATCATAGCACGAGGAGTTCCTGGTGAAGAATTATCATAGTGCCGGATTGGTGATGACAGTACCTCAGTTGGTTAAAACATCCAGCAGCTCCGAGGGGCTATGGAAACTATTCTTTGATTGTTCAAGGAGTAAAAATGGATCCGATGTAGGAGCTATGTTGATTTTATCGGAAGGAGATAAATATTTCTCATCCTTTCGGTTCCCAAATATGAGGCCCTCATATAAGGAATTCAACTAGACCAGAAAAAGAAATACAAACTTTGACCATGTTTGGTGATAGTGAATTGGTTATGTATCAAGTAACAACCCACAATGCATCAAAAAAAGATCTATTGAGATCATATAAAATCCAGGTTTAGGAACTGATAGAATATTTTGAAGCTTTTGGAATTCACGTAATTACCAGAAAGCAAAATCAAGATACCAACATACTTTCTACTATCGGATCGCTGTATGATATACCTGTAGATGTTATGAAAGAAGGGTAGCAGATGGTCAAAATGGTGGTCTGTCTGATAGTACCAGATAATGTAAGTAGCTGGCAGGTGTTCAATAGTGACCAACAGATTCTCCTCTTCCTATAGAAAGAAGTATAGTTATCTTGCAAACACCAGGATAAACTTCAAAACTCCGATGGTGATCAAATTATACAAGTGAAAGGAAATATGTTACCAAAAGGCCCGGTTACACTTGATTCCATCTTCAATTCAGATGATTATGCCAAATGACAGTGCACAAATATGGTGTTCAAGGAAGAGTATTTTGAAGAAGTTGAGGTGGCAAGTGATTTTTTTAAAAAAATTGGTAAGGTACGCAATGCTCGAGAGAAAAATATTTCATTAAACTATATCAATAATATCATGATATTTTTCACATGGAGCTATAAAGATCTGTATGGTTTCAATTCTAGCCTAGCTCAACACACCATTGAGTTGGATCCAAATTCTAAGCTAGTTCATCAAAAACAGAGCCCAATTAATCCTAAAATTGAGATGCTAATGAGGAAGGAGCTAACCAAGCTTATTGAGGCCTCCATAAATTTTCCCATCAAACATTCTTCATGGGTACCAAATTTGGTGCTTGTGAGGAAGAAGAATAGAGAGATTCAACTGTATGTGGATTTCAGGGGTTTGAACCGTACTTCATTGAAAGATCACTACCCTCTTCCATAAATGGATAAAATCCTCCAAACAGTGTCAAGGGCTTAAATTTTTTCTTTGCTTGATGGATATTCGGGATACAATCAGATTTTTGTCCAAGAATCTGATCAATTTAAAATGGCTTTCACTACTAAGTGGGGCACATATGCTTACAAAAACATGCCATTTGAGTTATCCAATGTATGGGATACTTTCCAAATATCCATGGACATGGTATTCAAAGGACTAATCAATGATATCATCTTAGTTTACCTTGATGATATAACTGTGTATTCTAATCATGCAGAGGATCATATCACACATCTAAGAAAAAATTTTCAAAGATGTAGAGAATTTGGGGTCTCACTGAATCCTAAGAAGTGCATTTTTGTAGTTCAAGAAGGAAAATTGTTGGGAAATGTTGTTTCAATGGAAGGACTATCCATTGACCCAACTAGTATTCATTCCATGATGTCCTTATCTCTTCCAAGTCACAAGAAAGGTCTCCAGAGTTTCCTGGGAACCATAACTTTCATGTGGAGATTCATTCCTCAATTTACAACATTGGCTAAACCACTCATAGACATGATGAAAAAGAACATTCCATTCTCATGTACGAAAGACAGGAGGGAGAGTTTCAAGGCTATCAAAATGGCCATTTCCCACACTCGCACATTGGTAAACCCTAGGTTTGACAAAGATTTCATTCTCTATGCTTTCGCAGGTTAGGAAAGTATTTCGGGGATTCTCACCTAGAAAAATGACAATATGATGGAGTAACCAATTGCCTTCTTTAGTCAGTCACTTAAAGAATATGAGCTCAAATATTCCTTTGTTAAGAAATAGGTCTTTGTAGTCATTTGAGGTCTAAAGAAGTTTAGGCACATGTTATCCAACAACAAAGTTCACTTGATGGTCTCTCATCTTGGAGTCAAGGATTTTTTGTTGAAAAAATAAATGAAGAAGAAGCATGTAGGGTGGATCACGAAAGTAATGGAGTATGACATACACATTAAAGTCACTAAACTTGTTAGGGGTAAAGGGTTATGTCAACAGTTGGTTGCAGACATGGAAATCAAGGATGTGGAAGATGCTACACTCCTAAACATTGACGAAAGTGATGTTCAAGCTGATTGGTTAACAAAGATGCAAAATTTCGTCCTCTCAGGGGCATATCCTTCAAATATTGATAAAGTACAAAGAAGTACTTTTCACCTTTAGTCCATTCCATACGTCTCGATCAACAATGTTCTTTTCTAGAAATACTTGAATGGTGTTCTTCTGCATTGTATAAAACTAGAGCAAGTAAGCAAAATTCTGGAAGAAATCCAAAAAGGTTTTTCCATAGGGCATTACTCTGTATGAACCACTGTTACTAAGATTATGTAAGCAGGTTATTGTTGGCCAGATTTTTTCAAAGATGCCCATCTCTGGGTGAGGAAATGTAAGGAATGTGCCTTGTTCATAGGTAAACAAAAAATGACATCTCTTCCCCTGCACCCCATTTAGGTAGATCAGCCTTTCTTTTAATGGGGGTTATATTTTATCAGGATGATCAACCCTCCTTCCAGTGACAGATGCAAAAAGAGTTATTACTGTAACAGATTATTTCACTTGATGGACAAAGGCGGTGGCTTTAATGGAAAGTAACAAAAAGGTGGTCCTTGATTTCCTCAAAAATATAATGACAAGGTTTAGAGTTCCGTTTACCGTTATCTTCGATAATGTGATGGCCTTCCTTGGGTTAAATTTGGGTGAGTGGGTGGTTAAGAATGGGGTTTATCTCAACACTTCATCCAACTACTATCCATAGGGAAAGGGATTAGCTGAATCTAGTAAGAAGAATCTCATAAGAATCATCAAATAGACGATGGAAGCTAACAAAAGGACTTGGCATACACATCTTAAGACTTCCTTATGGGTGGATTGAATCACACCTAAAAAGGCCATTGGAAGTTCACCTTTAATGCTAGTATATGGGAGGGAGGAAATGCTTCCACTCTCCTTGGAATTACCTTCTTTGGAGTTGGCTCATCATCTCAAAGTTATGGAAAATGACCCCTTAACGGTGAGGTTTGTTGAACTCGTGGAGTAGGAAGAAGTTCGAGATATGGCTATGAAAACTTTAAGCCAACTTGTTAACTCATGTTATATAATAAATTTTAACTCTTGTTATACAATAAATTGATATGGTAAATAAGATAGATAAATGACAATGATTTATAACTCGAGAGGGATGGAAATATAATCCTCTTCTTGATATGCATCTGAGGAGAGGGATGTGGTGAGCTTGAAGTCCTCAAAATAGTTTTACTATAATTGTTACAAAAATTCTCATTCTTCTTATGTGACCTTGAGTTGTTCCTAAATTTCTTCAATGTCGAGGGTGAAGGTAATGGTGCATAGGTTGATTTCATGAATGTTACCGATTTAATATACCTTGAGAAGCAAACTTTGAAATCAATCAGAAAAATTTTGAAAAAATATTCACATGGAAGATCTTTGCATCTTGAAAATTCTCCAAGTCCCAAAGAGCCAAAATTTTAGACTTCAGACTCTGGGGATTTTCCCTTTTGGAGTTTAATTGGCTTGAATCTGAAATTGTTTTTTCAAGTTCCGAAGTCTGAAACCTTGAAAGTCTAAAATTTAAGACTTTCAGGATTTTTGGTTTTAGAACTCTAGGTCATGATTTTTAGAAAATCCCTTTTGGAGTTCTAAAGTCTGAAACCCTAAAAGTCCAAAATTTCTAACTTTCAGGATTATGGGTTTCAGAACTCTAGGTCACACCTTTTGGAAAATTTCTTTCAGACTTCCAAAGTCTGAAATTCCAAAATTTCAGAATTTTGGGCTTTCAGGTTTTAGAACTCTTCCATGCCATTACATGATTTTCATCCCTTCATCTTCGAAACCCAAAACCCAAAAATTCTAATATTTCACAATTTCGGACTTTCGGGTTTCAAAATTTCGGAGCTCTATGTGCATTTAATTCTTACCTACTTCTATACGAATTGGATTTTTGCCATTAATATCAGGTATTTTCTATTTAAAATCACTTTTTCACCTGAAACTTTTCTCTGAAAATCCAATTTTACTGTATCTTGTACTTTTTGACATCATTATTAAGGTATTTTTATTTTGGTCATTTTATTTTTGGTTTAAGATCTTTCGTTTTGTTTCCTCCTTGTTTGTTTTCATTTGTTCCTCCTCTGCATACCTTGTGAAATGAAAAACTCATTACCTACAATGTTTCCACTATTTGAGTTTCTATGGGCATTTAGAATTTGCAAAGATTCTCTTGAGTTCTCTAATTTTCCCTCTCGGCACCTCTTATTTTTTAGAGTTTGGAGATTGGCGTTTTCAAAGAACTATCTTTTTGGAATTAAGAGCTTTGGTTGTTCGGTGCTTCTCTTTTTCAGGATTTCGGATGTCCCTACTTTGAAGTTATATTTTTCGAGATTTTGGACTTCTTAATTTCAGAGAGTTTCACTTCAGGTTTTCTTAATCGATCATTTCATACTTCTCTAATTTGGGTTTTTGGAGGTTTCCACTTTGGGTTTTCGGACTTCTCCACTTCAGGTTTATAATTTTTTGGGTTTTTGGAGGTTGGATATTTTTGGGTTTTCAGACTTCTCTTTTTCATAATTTTGGAACTTAGAATTTTATATCTACTTCTACATCCAAGGGTAAGGAAAACATGAAATATTCATTCATTGCGGTTGCTCCTCACTCATGCTTATCTTCCGACCTGGGGAACATACAAGACACCGATCTCTAGCAAATTGATTTTCTAGACTTCTGGGAAAGGGTAAAGGCCCCAAATAAAAAATCTTGGATGTAGGCCATATATCATAGTGGGCTTACTAATGCTATCATTTTTCCCTCATCCATGCATTGCCCAGAGTTTGTTCTAGCTGTTACAGCACACTACGATGAAGAATCTATGATAGTTAAAGATGCCAAAGGAAAAATTGTGATCTTCTTGGACCTAGATTTATTTGACGATTTTGTCAAACTCCTTGAAGTTGAAGATTATGCAACAATTTCACCAGAGTCAACAGTGGAACATTGGGACAAAAAAGTGGAGTAATCCACAAGGGTCATGTTGAAAACCTATCTGGCCAAGAGCGTTGCCAAATTTCAACAGACCATGTATCGGTCATACTTCATTCAAGAGGTTAATGACATGATTGTGCTACTAAGTAGAGTCTCAAGTCTTCCCTCCATAAAGGAATTTCATGAGTGGTTGTTCTTATATATCGCTACCATCAAGAAGAATAAGGAATTTATCAAATGGGGGAGCATATCAGTAGATCCATTTTCTATCAGTTGAGTAGAGTGCATTCTTCAAAGAGTTTCTATATGACATCCTTATTTGTTTATGTCATAGCTTCTATGAGATACTTCACTGGGTTAAATACTAAGGATATTCAAAGCACCTCTCCAATCGATGATTTATATCCTCAGCTCACACTAGACGAGGGAAGCAGGCACTTCCACAGGATCAACAATGCCTTCTTTGTTGTTATTCTCTTCCGTTTTGATAAGGAGTTTTATAATCAAAGGATTTATGATGAAGCCTTCAAGGAAGTGCATGAGTGGAGAGCTATCTACCTTTAGTTTCCCACATTTACTTATATTCAAATTCCTTTCTTTATAGGTTCTCCAAGCAAGCTTCCAAGATGTCCCACCGACAAATGGGTTCTACTAGAATTGGGTCGACAACTATTGGACTACCATAAGATCTAGAATAAATGACACAAAGTGGGAGTTCAATTTCCTATTTCATTTGGAAGATACACTAGACAAAATATTTACAAGGCTAATAATGTAGATGTAGAAATGGCAAAGGTAACCTTGTGGACTTTCCATCCATAGACTACTTTTGACTATTGGGGTAAATTCATAAAAATAGGCTGGTCTAGTTCCCATGTTCCCTAGTTAGAAGACATATAGATTGATTGTCGAGATGAATTCATCATACAACAAAGAGACTATGAAAGGCTAACTTGTTGGGGTTAGCACACCGATTGTATAGACAATATATCAAATCTAAGCATATATGAAAATAAAAGTTGATATTCTACTATAATAAATATACAAAACAAGAGACATAAATCAACACCAAATTTAATGTGGTTCACCCAGTGTGGGATACATCCACCAAGAAACAAGCCAATATATTATTCAAAGATTTGAGAAGATATACAATGAAGATTTAAAATCTTCCACACCTCTCAGATGTACAGTGCTTTCTTTCCCTCAAGCTTTTGCTTCATCATTAAGAATTCTCTCTCTCACCAAATTTTAGCAAGTTCTTTCTAATTCTTGTTAATCATATTCTTTCTTACTTATAAACCCTATATTTTATGATTATATAGTCATTTATAGAATTAGGGCACTTAGACATGCAATTACAATCAATAGAAATATTTTAATGGTAAAAATAGATCTAATTCCTGAGAGTTAATTAAAACATCCTTGCACAGGTAACTAACACCAGTTAGCCCTAACGGCTGCCATTTCCTTCCTTGCCTGACCAATGTTAGTCATACCGATGCTAGTCCTAGGTGACTGATGCCAGTTCCCCCTAATCGATGATGATTACTGTATTTTCCATTAAGTTTCCATTGCATGCTAAACTGAAGTAATTGAGCTCCACAACTCAATAATCTCCCACTTGGAGATTAATTACTGCAGCATACCTCTACAACGTCATTCTTGGATTGTTCATTAGCTTTTTTTCTTCCTCTTCAAGTCACAAACTTGAAGACCAACAGAAGTGGAGTGTAGCTCTAACTTCTCCTTTTTTAATGGATTCGTTAGCATATCCGCAAGGTTTTTGCTCATATGAATCTTTTCCAGATTCAATTGTCCATCCTCCAATACGTGCTGTATGAAGTGATACCTCAACTGAATTTGTTTTGTTCTCAAATGAAACACTAATTTCTTTACCAAATTAATTACACTTTGACTATCACTGAACAGTTTACAATCACTTTTCTCCTTTCCCAAATCTTCCCTGAACCTACTCATCCATATCATCTCCTTACTAGCCTCTGTAGCTACATCATAATCTACCTTTGTAGTAGACAAAGGCACAAATTTCTAAAATCTTGAAATCCATCTAACTTTCATACCACCTACTATGAAAATATATCTAGTAGTGCTCCTCCTACCATCCATATCTCTAGCCATATCTGAATCAACATAGCCACATAATGAAATATCCAAACCTCCATAGCATAACTACATGTTAGATGTCCCTTTCAAATACCTGAGTACCCATTAAACTGATTTCCAATGCTGTTTACCTAAATTATCCATATATATATATATATACTCACAATTCCCACTACCTATGCAATGTCTGGTATAGTACAAACCATAACATACATGAGAATTCCAGCTTCTGAAGCATATGGCACTCATGTCATGTATTTGACCTACTCATGTGATGAAGGACACTAATATTTTCTCAATTTGAAGTGTCCAACCATAGGTGTGCTAAGAAGTTTTACATTCTGCATGTTAAACCTTTCTAACACCTTATAGATATAATCCTCCTGAGACAAATACAATTTCTTATTTTTCCTATCTCTATGTATTTGCATGCAAAGTATTCTTTTTGCAGCTCCTAAATCCTTCATAGAAAATGTGTGAGCTAGCTTTCTCTTAAGCTCACCAATTTCCTGCATACTAGATCCTGCAATAAGCATATCAACCATATACAGTAAAAAAATAATATAGCTCCCATTTTCAAGCTTCTTGAAATAAACACAATGGTTAGATTCACATCTCAAGTAACCATGCTCATGTATAGAACTATCATACCTCATGTGCCATAGCCTTGGAGCTTGCTTGAGCCCATATAGGCTCTTTTTCAACCTACACACTAATTTCTCCTTACCCTTGACTTCATACCCAAATGACTATTGCATATAAATCTCTTCATCCAAATCACCATGAAGGAAAGTCATCTTCACATCTAGTTGATCTACAAGAAAATATTTTATTGCAACTAAACTAAAAATAGTACGAATAGAAGTCATCTTAACAACAGGAGAAAAAATTTCACCAAAGTCAATACCTACTTTATTTGCAAATCCCTTTACTACAAGCCTTGCCTTGTACCTTTCTTATCCACCCTCTTCTTCCTTAATCATGTAAACCCACTTCTTCTAAAATGTTCTCTTACTTTCTGGTAACTTAACCAAATCCCAAGTCTGTTTCTCTTCCAAGGAGTCCATCTCCTCATCCATGCAATACTCCCACTGGACGTGAGTCTTATCCTACATTACTTCTTCAAAGCTCTCAGGTTCATCACTATCAGTCAATAATAAATAAAATAGAGAAGGTTTAAATATTTCTGGAAGTTTTCTTACCCTTTGTGACCTTCTCACATGAGTTTGGGCTACCAGAGGCTCAATCTGGACCTCTTGGACATTCCTATTGAAATCTAATAGTGATCAACACCGATCACCTCTAACTAACATTGATTCTGCTAACTGATGTTGGTTTGGATCCTCTATAACTGATACCAGTTTGTCTAACTGGTTCTAGTCAGGGGTCAACCGACACTGGTTATTGTGTAACCCTGTCGGAAATTATTTTAAATATGAGAGTTCATTTTCATTCACAAACTTATCAACAAGTTCATCCTCGGGTACTAAAATTTGATCCCTATACATTCTCTTTTCATTCCATTCAACATCATGACTCCTAATAATTTTAGAATTCTCTAAATCCCAAAAATAGAAACTGAAATCTACATATCCATAACCAATGAAAGTGCATCTCTTGGATTTTCCATCCAAAATTTTCCTATTTTCTTTATCAACATGCACAAAAGCTTCTGAACCAAAAATTTTAAGAAAAGAAAGATCAGCCTCTTTTCCGGTCTAAGATTCCTCTAGTATTCTTCCATCTTGTGAACTTGAAGGCCCACAATTAATCAAATAAACCATTGTATCAACTGCTTCTGCCCAAAACTACAAGTGCAATCCAGAATGTATCCTCATACTTCTAGCACGTTACATGATTGTCCTATTCATTCTTTCTACAACACTCTTTTGGTGTTCTTGGAACTATTTTTTCTCTACGTATTCCAGTCACTAAACAATAATCATTAAAATCCTTACTATAATATTCACCACCATTGTCAGATCTAAGGCACTTTAACTTAGAATTTGATTCATTCTCAACAAGGGCTTTCCATCTTTTAAAAGTTTCAAAAACATCATATTTACATTTAATACAATAAACCCATACCTTTCTTGTAGCATCATCAATGAATGTGACATAATACTGGGATCCTCCATGAGAAGCTACCTGAGATGGTCCCCACACATCTAAGTGTACAAGATCCAATTTTCGCTCCTTTTTAGTTTCCCCAACTTTGAGAAATCTCACTGTATTTTTCTTTCCAAAGATATAATGCTCGTAGAAATTAAGATCTAAATCTTTCAAATCTGATAACTTACCCTTATCCTTTAAGATCTACATTCCTTTTTGACTTATATGACCCAACCGATTATGCCACATGCATGCATTTGAATATGAAGTAGATAATGTAGAAAATTAATTAGTAATACAAGTATATAAATATAGCATTCCTACCTTCTTACCTCTTTCCACAACAAAATCACCCTTGGCGACTTTCCAAGAGTCTCCTGTAAAAGTAACCATGCAACCAGATTCGCCTAGTTTACCTACAAAAATAAGATTCCTCCTGAGGCTTGGCACATGCCTCACATATTTCAAAACCCATGTATTTCCATTGTGAAATTTTAGATGAACTTCCCCTTTACCAGTAATGCTGAAAGGCTCATCATCACCCAAATAAACATTCCCAAAATTTTCCTGGACATAATTTCAGAAATAAACCTTATTAGGGGTTACATGGAAAGAAGCTTCTGAATCTAAAACCCATGATTCAATTCTTCTATCTAATGAAAGAATAAGAGCATATTGCATTACCTCTGATGCAGTAAGATTTGCTTCTTTACCTTTATCTGGTTTTTGGTTCTCTTTATCCTTTGACCAACAATATTTATTTACATCTCCTTTCTCTCCACATTTCCAACAAGTAACTACCTTACTTCTAGATTTAGATCTGCTATTCCTTGAATTTTATTTCCCATTACTCTTACTCTTGGATCTCTCCTTCTTCCTACCCTTAATTTCTACATTCAAAGCATTTCCAGATGGTGATTCCTCTGTACTCTTCCTGTGAATTTCTTCATTCAAGATTATGCTAACCACATCATCAAACTTCAAAATATTATTAGTAGATGTTGTATTACTAACAACCATTACCAAGTTGTCCCAACTATCAGGAAAATAATATAAGAATAAAAGTTATTTTACTTCATCATCAAATGGTATAACAATCGATTTTAACCAATTTACAATAGATCAGAAATCATTCAAATGACTAGATGAAGATTCACCATCATGCATCTTAGAACTAAATAGTTTCTTTATCAAATAAAATTTATTTGAAGAACTAGGTTTTTCATATAAATTAACAAGAAATTTCATCAACTCTATCATAGAATCTACTCTGTAATATTGGAAGCCAAAGATACTGCTAGGCTCAATCTTATAGATTCCAAAGCCTTTCTATCAAGAATATTCCATTCTTCATCAGTCATCTTCGTAGGTCTAGACTTCTCATCCAATGGTAAATACAAATCTCTTTGATATAGATAATCATCAATCTGCATCTTCCATAATTGATAATTTCGGTTGTCCAATTTCTCTACCTTGTATTTATTTTCTTCTTCCATTGTTGTAGCTCCCACTCAATTAGAAAATCCTTTGTGAGTAAATATTTCAACACACAAAACCCTCAAACAAAGCTCTGATACCATTTTTTGGGGTTAGCACACCAGTTGTACAGAAAATATATCAGATCTAAGCATACATGCAAATAAAAGTCGATATTCTACCAGAAGAAATATACAAAACAAGAGACAAAAATTAACACCAGATTTAATGTGGTTACCTAGTGTGGGCTACGTCCACCAAGAAACAAGCTAATCTATTATTCAAAGATTTGATAACATATACAATCTTCCACACCTCTCAGATGTAAATTACTTTCTTTCCCTCAATATTTTTCTTCATCACCAAGAATTATCTCTCTCACAAAATTTTTGCAAGTTCTTTTTAATTATTTTTAATCACATTCTCTCTTACTTCTAAACCCTATCTTTTATGCTTATATAGTCATTTATAGACTTAGGGCACTTAACCATGCAATTGCAATCAATAGAAATACTTTAATGCTAAAAATTGATCTAATTCCTGATATTTAATTAAAACATCCCTGGATAGGTAGCCGACGTCGGTTATCCCTAACCGCTTCTAGTTCCTTCCTTGCCTAACCGATGCTTGTCATACCTAACTGATGTTGGTCCTGGGTGATCGATGCCTGTTCCCCCCTAACCGATGATGGTTACTATATTTTCAAACAAGTTTCCATTACATGCTAAACTGAAGTAATTGAGCTCCTCAACTCAACATAACTTTGGATGAGGATCAACAATTTGGAATAGTCATGTCCCAAAAGACATGTAAGATGATAATGAGGTTTTTTGATTTAGTATATAAAAATCATAATATTACCAATCAACCATTGTCATGGGTTCATTGGTATGTGGAATAATGTTGCAACATAAAGGAGAGGGTGGGGCCCATTCTGTAGAGAACTTACAGTTGGTTGGTTACCTCAGGAATCTCACCTAAGGGGTTAGAGAAACCTACAAATACAGAAGCCCCATCAACCATGAGCAAATCAACACCCACAAAATGGAAAAATTTGACCCAAAAGGCCCATACAGTGCCAAAAAATATTTCATACGTTGTTGGGAGCCCATCTCTCTCCAAGGATCATGTTCCCAAAGTCATGCCTCCTACAACACTCGTGATATAAATAGTTGAAGTCAGTGATTCTCCAAGTGTCCCACAAGACCCATAATTTCCTTTTTCTCTTCCATTTTCACTTCCTACATAAATTCCTTCTACTTCCACAATCATTTCTTCTTTCCCATCTCCTTCCATGGCCCAAGTATTCTCATCCCTTCCAGTTCTCTCAGATGGAGAAACTATTTCGTCACACATTTCTACTTCACTTCCCTTAACACTTCAATTTACTGTTGTCTCATCTCCTAACATCATTATATCAACTCCTATGGTAGTCCTCACATCCACCCCATCCATTATTACCACTACCATTCAAATGCTAACTAATGTTCTAGTACTCTTATTGTGACTAATGTTTTAGGTACTGAATCAACTATTATATCTTCATCAACATCATTCATCCCAGAGTGGATATTTTGGAGACTCCAAAACAAAAGAAGAAGGTTCCTCTAGGGGATGTAATAGATATAAGCATATTGGAGCATACACCAAAGAGACAGGCCAAGAGGCCAAATATTGTTTCTATCCTGATAGTAAATTCATCTGGGAAATGAGTTATAGAGGTTGCCACTCTTGTTGAGCAAAAAACTAAGGAAATAATTACAGCTGAAAATTATTAGATTTCTAGATTTTCATTGGGAAAATACACTCACAAAGGATCCAAACAATATGTACACACTACTCTTGGAAATATGATGAAAAAATATGCTAAGGATAAATATTCTAAGGATAAGATTAAGGAAAAGGTCGAGTAAGTCACTGTATTGCTTCGAAAAGTAACAAATCCAACTCCATCTGCTGAAGTCTCAACTACTATGGCTATGAAAGTTTCATCTACCATTGATTACATTTATTATCATGAGATTGAGAAGATAGGCTAGAAAGGAAGATCAGTAGATGGATGGATGGATGGAACATATACTGCAAGAAGATAACCCTTGAATTAAATAAGTTGAGATATATAATGATTTCAAGGTTGGAAAAACTACTATTTGAAAAATGGATGAAGATTTTTTTAGAGGACAATAACAAGCTAAATTTTAATTTGGAAACATGGAGTGAAATTAGAGAAGAAGATTTAGATCTTCTCCTTTAGGAGGATGTAATCGACGATGCTACAAAGTTGTTCAAGTATCAAAAGACCATGGAATTACGATGTTAGGTGCTACAATATTTAATTAAGAACTTGGATGATAAATGAGTGGACATTACGGATACTTCGAATGACATATCAAAGGAATTTGATATTGTTAACTATAAATTCTTCAACAAAAACATCAATGCTCTTCCAAAGGAGTAGATCAAGAAGAATTTCAAAGATTTGGTGAAGTGTGATGACGAAGTTACAAAAAAATTTGGTAGTGAATCTATTGACATGTTGGTTTTATGCCAAAATTTCATAGGAAGGTGGAAGAAAGATGTGATTAAACTTAGAATAATTCCAGCTAAGATCATGAGGGAAATTGAGACAACATATGTAGTGAATCACTATGCATGTGGGCCAAGGGATGAGGAAATTACATGAATCATTAAACGCTTCATCAAATATAAACACCAAATAGCTGTGTGGGAGGAAAAAAAAACAAAAACCTATAGAAGAAGAAGGCATTGTAGAAACAGGAAAAAGCTGAGAGGCCATGAAAGGATAGATCTATGCTATGGAATAGTCAAAGTTGCAGGGTTAATTGAGTTAAACCCATGCAAAAAAAATTCTATTTTTGATGTGAATCCAGGTGCAAGAGGTTGAAATACCTCCAAAAACACACATAAACACCTTTGCAAATAAAACCAGGAGTTTCACAATAGCTTACTTCTCATTCTGGAATTCACACTAATCTATTACATCATTACCATTCTCCTTTTATTTCAAGACTACTCTAAAACCCTAAAATGCCAAAAACCCTAAAATGCAAAACAACTCGAATTGACCCCAAAATTTGCGTGCCAAATATGAATTCATAAATTAGGGCTCACGCAAAATTTGGACTTATTCTGAAAAGCACAACAAAAGTTATTAAAGTTCTAAGACCTAGAGAAAAGCAGAAAAAACATTCGGAGCCAATTTTAGACCACTAGATGACGGAATCCGAGCCCGAAAACGTGCCAAAATGAGCACAACCTTGCAAGCAAAGTTGTCCCCAGCATAGTACTAATGTATATCTACCACCCTGTAAAATTTCAGGACGATCCAACGGTCGGATCAAAAGTTATGGCCTCTGCAAGTTATGCTCCCGCATCAATTTTCATGGGAGCCTGTTCGTTTGAATTAATGACATTTCTATTTTTAGTAAAATGCTAGTTAAAGGCCCAAATATAATGGCTCAACCTAAATAACTTATAAATAGTTAGGTGTGTGGAGTCATTCGAGAGATAGATCATTTTTTGGTTGAAGTTTCTCTTCAAGCTTGGAAGATTGCTTCAAATATTTATAACTTGTTAATTATATTCAAAGTGATATATTTCCTTGAAGAACCTAATTTATTGGTAAATGGTTCCTTGGTATATGCTTTGTGAATGTATGATTCCTTACTATATATGATTAGCTTGCTTTTATTTCAGATTATCTTGGTTCATGTTATGGAAAAGTGATATAACCATCTTTTATGTCAGTTATGGAAAGAGTGTTTTACTTCTGTTATTAAAAGTTATAGTATCGTTAGCCATAATCAATGAAATGAATGTTTACATGTGCATGGTGTTTTATCCTCATGGTTAGGTTAACTGTGTGATCAATCAAATTTGGTCTCTCTATTATGTATGGTTCAATTTTTGAACAAAGGAACGTATGCTTCTGGTTTGTGGTATTCTGCATCCTTTCTAAGTTGCAATAGGTGAGTGATTAACAGTACAAGAATCCTAATTACATTACACCTTCATGAGATTAAAATATCCATTTATTTGGTGCATCACCATCCCTATTATTTGTTTCCTTTTTTGGCAAAAATCTTTCCCTAAAACTCGTGACAGTGTTAACATAGGACTAGATAGCCATTTTATGAAACTAGGAGTAGCACACAACTTAGTCTAGGAAGAAGAATCCAGCCTTCTCTGGAGGTTCACCTTGAGCCAAGTCCCACAACTTGAGATGTGAGAAAAATTTTCCCAATCACACTGAATGACGTTATTATAGTCTGGTCATTCGGGGGGTGTAGTAATGTTGCAACATAAGAGAGGGGGAGAGGGTGGGGCCCATTCTTTGTAGAGAATTAAGTTGTTGGTTACCTCAGGAATCTCACCTAAGGGGTTAGAGAAACCTACAAAGACAGAAGCCCCCATCAACATGAGCAAATCAAACACCACAAACTGGCAAAAATTTGACCCAAAGGCCCATACAGTTGCCAAAAAATATTTCATACGTTGTTGGGCGCCCATCTCTCTCCAAGGATCATGTCCCAAAAGTATGCTCCTACAAACACTCGTGATATTAATATAGTTGAAGTCAGGCTTTCTCCAAGTGTCCACAAGACAATAATTTCTTTTTCGATTCCATTTTCACTTCTACATAAATTCCTTCTACTTCCACAATCATTTCTTCTGTCCCATCTCCTTCCAGCCCAAGTATCTCACCCTTACCAGTTCTCTCAGCTGGAGAAGAAACTATGTCGTCCCACATTTTACTTCACTTCCCTTAACACTTCAATTTACTGTTGTATCATCGCCTAACATCATTATATTCAACTCCTTGGGAGTCCTCACCGCCACCCCATCCATTATTACCACTTACCATTCAATATGCTAACTACTGTTCTAGTACTCTTATGTGCTAATGTTTTAGGTACTGCATCAAATATTATATCTCATCAACATTCATTCATCCAGATTGGATATTTTGAGACTCCAAAACAAGAAGAAGGTTCCTCTAGGGATGTAATAGAATAGCATATTGGAGCATACACAAAGAGACAGGCAATGAAAGAGGCCCCCCAAATATTGGTCTATCCTGATAGTAAATTCATCTGGAAAGGAAAATGAGTTACAGAGGTTGCCACTCTGTGAGCAAAAAACTAAGAAATAATTACCAGCTGAAAAATTATTAGATTTCTAGATTTTCTTGGGAAAATCACTACAAAGGATCCAAACAATATGTACACACTAACTCTTGGAAATATGATTGAAAAAATATGCTAAGGATAAATATTCTAAGGATGAAGATTAAGGAAAAGGTCGCGTAAGTCACTGTATTGCTTCGAAAAAGTACAAATCCAACTCCATCTGCTGAAGTCGTCATACTTATTGGCTATGAAAGTTTCATCTACCATTGATAACATTTATTCTCATAGATTGAGAAGAAGGCTAGAAGGAGATAAGTAGTTGATGGATGGATGGCACATATACTGCCAAGGAAGATAACCTGAATTGAATTAAATAAGTTGAGATATATAATGATTTCAGGTTGGAAACCTTCTATGAAAAATGGATGAGATTTTTTAGAGGAACAATAACAAGCTAAATTAATTGGAAAACATGGAGTGAAAATTATGGGAAAGAGTGATTTAGATCTTCTCCTGTAGGAGGATTGTAATGACGATGCTACCCCAAAGTTGTTCAAGTATCAAAAGACCATGGAATTACGATGTTAGGTGCAAATATTATAAGAATCTGATGATTAATGAGTGGACATTGGGGACATTACGGATTACTTCGAATTACATATAACCGGAATTTGATATGTTAACTATAACTCTTCAACAAAAAACATCAATGCTCGTCCAAAGGAGAATAGATCAGAAGAATTTCAACTTGGGTGAAGTGTGATGATGCGACAGTTACAAAAAAATTTGGTTCGTGAATCTCTTGACATGTTGGTTTTATGCCAAAAAATTTCATAGGAAGGTGGAAGAAAGATGTGATATAAACTTACGAATAAATTCACAGCTAAGATCATGAGGGAAATTGAGGAACAAACATATTGTAGTGAATCACTATGCATGTGGGCCAGCGGATGAGGAAATTACATGAATCATTAACCGCTTCTCAAATATTAAACACCCAAATAGCTGTGTGGGAGGAAAGAAAAACAAAAAACCTATAGAAGAAGAAGGCATTGTAAAACAGAAAAAGCTGAGAGGCCATGAACGGATAGATCTATGCTATGGAATAGTCAAAGTTGCAGGGTTAATTGAGTTAAACCCATGCAAAAAAAATTCTATTTTTGATGTGAATCCAGGTGGCAAGAGGTTGAAATACCTCCAAAAACACACATAACACCTTTGCAAATAAACCAGGAGTTTCACAATAGCTTACTTCTCATTCTGGAATTCACACTAATCTATTACATTCATTACCATTCTCCTTTTATTTCAAGACTACTCTAAAACCTAAAATGCCCAACAAACCCTAAAATGCAAAACAACTCGAATTGACCCCAAAATTTGCGTTGCCAAATATGAATTCATAAATTAGGGCTCACGCAAAATTGGACTTATTCTGAAAAGCACACAAGTATTATACGTTCTAAGGGACCTAGAGAAAAGCCAGAAAAAAAAGAGAAAACAAAAAAAACATTCGGAGCCAATTTAGACCACTACGATGACGGAATCGAGCCCGAAAAACGTTCCAAAATGAGCACAACTTGCAAGCAAGTTGCCCCAGCATAGTACTAATGTATATCTATCCACCCTGTTTAAAAATTTCAGGACGTCCAAACGGTTCGGATCAAAGTTATGGCCTCTGCAAGTATTGCTCCCGGGACCATCAATTTTCATGGGAGCCTGTTCGTTTGAATTAATGGACTTTTCTATTTTTAGTAAAATGCTAGTTAAAGGCCCAAATATAATGGCTCAACACTAAATAACTTATAACTAGGTAGTGTGTGGAGTACATTCGATGAGATAGATCATTTTTTGGTTGAAGTTTTCTCTTCAAAGCTTGGAAGATTGCTTTCAAAGATGTGGAATAACTTGTTAATGTTATATCAAATGTGATATATCCTTGAAGAACCTAACTTATTGGTAAATGGTTCCTTGGTATATGCTTGTGAATGTATGATTCCTTACTATATATGATTAGCTTGCTTTTATTTCAGATTATCTTGGTTCATGTTATGGAAAAGTGATATAACCATCTTTTATGTCAGTTATGGAAAGAGTGTTTTACTTCTGTTATTAAAAGTTATAGTATCGTTAGCCATAATCAATGAAATGAATGTTTTACATGTGCATGTGTTTTATCCTCATGGTTAGTTAACTGTGTGATCAATCAAATTTGGTCTCTCTATTATGTATGGTTCAATTTTTAACAAAGGAACGTATGCTTCTGGTTTGTGGTATTCTGCATCCTTTCTAAGTTGCAATAGGTGAAGGTGATTAACAGTACAAGAATCCTAATTACATTAACCCTTCATGAGATTAAAATATCCATTTATTTGGTGCATCACCATCCCTATTATTGTTTCCTTTTTGCAAAAATCTTTCCCTAAAACTCGTGACAATGTTAACATAGGACTAGATAGCCATTTTATGAAACTAGGAGTAGCACACAACTTAGTCTAGGAAGAAGAATCCAGCCTTCTCTGGAGGTTCACCTTGAGCCAAGTCCCACAACTTGAGATGTGAGAAAAATTTTCCCAATCACACTGAATGACGTTATTATAGTCTGGTCATTCGGGGGGTGTAGTCATTTGGCGACAAAAATGAACAATGTTGAACTACTCCCACATGAAAGGATGTTGTACAATTGGGAGATAATACATGTTGTTGATGGGGTGTGATGTTGTTTGAATAGTCATATACAAGGATCAAATCATACATGAAAACATATTAGATCAAAAAAATTGATAAGTATTTGATATATGTTAAAAATAACTGAATTGATAGACATGAACGACGATAAGGAATCGATGGTAATCGAGGACATAAGAGATCATTTTGATAAAAGAATTATACAATAGATTATGTTTGATGAAAGATAAAATATGACAATGCTAAGACAAACTAGGGGAACCCTAGAGATAGATAAGAGTCAGAAAAAAATATTATAATGAGTTTGAGAGGCCAATTAAGGGAAAATGGGTTAAGACACCGATCGATGAAGGTAAAAAATCGATGCCAATCACTATTAAAATTGTAGATATTCTAAAAGTTGAAAAAATGATAAGAAGAAGGATTAAAAATAAAGTGGATATTGAGGATGGTGTAGATGACTAATTATAAAATATAAATAATGTAAAATATGACTAAAAAGGATAAATAAAAATTTACTATCCTTGTTGAATGTTTATGAGAGTGACATAGCTCCAAAAGGTTGGCTGAAGACTTAACATTATTTCTCCGAGGGATGGCAATAGAGTGTTGATATTTCATAGCATAATGATGTCGTATGAATATGTAGTAATTTATTCCCAAATAAAATCTCTTAATAATTAAGAAATGTAGGTAGAAGGTGGCTAAATAGAATTAATGCCACCTACAATGATTGTCGGTGATCACAGATCACCTTTAATTTGTCTGGAGATGTTAAAAATCAAGTAATGAAAAGATTGAAAATGGTTAAAAACACTTTCCATCCAAGGATTAATGTTGATTGATGAATGGTTGGAGGTAAAGAATTTTGGTAGGAAGAGGTTAGGGGGTTAGGATGGGTAGGATAAATTAGGCTAGGTTGGTTACATGGTTAGGGGAGGGTAAATAAGATATACGTGGGTAATAAGATCATTGATGGTAAATTATAATGTAATTAGGATAGGAATAATAATGTGAATATTGATGATGTGATTAATGTGTGTGGGGTCACATAAGGGTGAAAAAGTAGTGTCGACATTTTCTACTTTTTGTTGATCTTTTTATAGGCACATGCTATGCGAAAAAAATAGCATGAACATACCCCAATTTTCTGATAGGATATTATTCTCCCTCAAGCCAATGATCAACTATGTTGTTCATTGGATTAAAGAGTGTGAGATTTATTGGTTATGTTTTCTTAAATATGATCAAGGGCTTGACTATATTCTGAAATGACCATGCCAGAGGAGTTTATAAGGATGGTAGTAATCTTGGAAACACTTAGTAGGAGACATTATATGGTCTTGTGAGGGTGATGATAATGTGGAAAATGTGCATACATGTTTTTAGATGAAAAATATGTGGAGAGGTTATAATAGTAGCTCTCTCGCAGGGATGTGTGAAGCTGTGGGACTAAAGGGTCAAAGGAAACATCCAAAATGTATGCAAAACTTGGTATATGGTCAAAAAATGAGTTTCAAAAAATTTTTGGGCATCAAAGAAAAGGCATATAAGCTCTTGATGGTATCATAGCATGTTTAAAAGAGGTCAAAGTGACCAAAATAGATAATAGTTATAAAAAAAAGTTGGGATTGATAATGATTAAGGACTGAAGGCTTTTTAATATGGTATATTGACTGTGATTGAAAATCGTCAGCGATCCTAAAAATGGAAACTATATAATCTAGGCTAGGCATGAAAATTCTTCATTTACGACATGTTGCTTTTTGATTTGAGAGCTCTAGTTTATTTATTCTAAGTGTTTTTAAGAGATGGAGGGGAGGGAAAGTGGTAGGAAAAGGAAGGGGATGATTATATTGGTAAGTACGTTGAATTTTATTTAATTTTTGTTTTTGTTTTAATTTTTGTATTTTTTATTTTATTCAGATATAGGTGGGAACTTCCAATTGTTAGAAATTGTATAATCATTGATGATTTGGTGGATCACGGTCAATCTACATAAAGAAAGCATCTTCAATTAATGAGCATAGGTGATCGGTTTAGTTTTTGATAAAATTTATATGTGATGTGGTTTTTTTGGTTTTGCAGATGATGGATACCATATAGATCTATGAAAGAGTCTTAAAGATTCTAGAGAGGGTCATGGGTGATGCGAAAGATGGTGATTGGGATCATTTTACTACTTTTGGTTTGGAAGGATTCTACCACTACCAAAATATTCCTAGAGATATCAGGTTTATGGTTGCATTGTTGGACTAGTTGGAGCCAAGTACAGGGACATTTTGGTTATGCACTGGTGAGATGACTGTTACTTTGGAGGATGTATACCAAATTTTGAGTCTACCAATCTAGGGTGCGTAGATAGTTCCTATCACTCGAGAGGAGCGTATGGATACCATAAGATGGTTATATGGAGATGATTCACCTAATATTGGATATGCAGTAGGGGGGTTTTTATTAATAAATATTATGATGTAGTTGTTCTGGGGAACCCGTTGATGTCAATGTTCATGTTTTCTATTTCTTGCTATGCACTACTAGACTCATGGAGCAAAAAATTTCCATCCACACTTATGGTTGTCGTAGTTGAGATAATGGATCACCAGACAGTGTATTCCTGGGGGTATGTGTTTATAGCTCAATTATACTATGAGCTATGGATGTTTGTAGCCAGGGAAAATTTTAAGGAACCTTCTTGAAAAAAACACATATAGAAATCATGGCAAATTTTACCAGAACTAAATTTGCTAGTTTGGAAAATTATCTAAAATCAACATTCATGGAATTGACGAAATAGGATATATTTTTTGAAGGAAATGTTTTATGGAGCGAAGAATGAAGGATAAATTTTCATATTATAGACTTAGCCATTATTTACAAGTAGAAGATCACTTTACATTTGAAAGGATGTCAAATATAAAATACCCACTAGTTATAGGGACTTCACCACACATCCAAAATATCACAAAATGCATGAAACGTGTCACCATTCCAAAAACATCCCAACAAAGGATTCTTGTGGAATTGAAGCCCGTTGAATAATCTATAATTAATATAAATTTTAGCTGAGGAGATGGGGCCAGGTCTTCAGTCAGCAATCAATGGAGGACATGCGATGACCAAGGAAGAAGATACATGGTGTAGATCAAGAGCATCAATAGGGACATGTGTTGTCATTTCATTTGTCTTCAAAGTTATTAGGTTCCACTTAGTGATTACTTTATACAATCTAGATCTATGTATATATATATACACATGGAAAATTTAATCAAAAGTAAAAAAAATCCCAAAAATGTTAGCGAATGAGACCAAATGACTAGGAAGGTTCCATATATTTCTTGGTGATATAAAAATATTATAGATGCCTGACCCCTCAATCATACAGTGATTCGATAAAAAATATAGTTCTGTTTGGATATCCCTTGGCTATTTGCATGGGAAAAATTAATGTTTTTGGAAATTTTGGACAAAACATGGGCACTAATATGGTCATAAAACTAGCCAAATTCACAATCCATAATTCCTACTTTTATCTAAATTACAAATTTTAGCCACTAAAATTCTCTATGTTTATGACATGTCAGAGGTTTGGTTTAGATGTGGGATTTTTATTGCATTGTTTGGATTATGAGCACATAGCCATATTGAGGCTACCAGGCCTACCTTGGAGAGTTGAAGACCCATCATAGTATGTGGTGGGTTTTATGAGGTGTGGATATGACTGGATGAATGATGATGGGTTGGAGAGGGATCATACCTAGTATATTAATTATCTACGTGGTTTATGTATGAATGACTAGACTAGAGGCCATATGTGCAATTTCTTGTCTAACGTAGTATGGATATGGAGTTGGTGGGATTAAGACGCATATAGTGGGTTTGACATTAGAGGGTAGAGATTATTTAGGCTATGGAGTTCCATAGAGTGCAGATGCAGTTTGGAATCCCACAGTAAATATTAGGTGAGCCAATTGTATTTCAAGAAAATGAGTCTAAGGGGGATCTTCCATCACCTATAGTAAATGAGGTCGAGTAGGTATAGGAGGAGGGAATTCCATTAGGAAAATATGTTGATGATGCTCGAGTTGTAGAGGGATTCAGTGAGTTATGGATGTAGAGGTAGCATCCAAAAGAGCCAGAGTGGGGTGGAGATAGGGGTGGGGAAGTGGATGAGGAGGGTAACGGTGATAAGGATTTGGTGAGATTATAGGAATATTTTGATGCATTGTAGTTGCAGAGAGATAGATTGATATTGGAGTGGGGAACCTCTCTTCAAGGGAGAGATACCCTACAGTAGGAGTGGGATCAACACTTTTATAGCATGATACATTATAGCAGGACAGGGATAGGTATCGTCAATATCAGGAGGTGTTGTGGATTAAGTATGGAGTGATGGGGAAATATTTATACGCTGTAGGGAATGTAGTTCAAGGAGAAGGTTCGAGTCTAAGTTAGGTGTTAGTACACGTAGGAGTGATAGTAGCAAGTGGAGTAAAAATGGGACCTCCAGGTTTTGTGACTGTGGAATGGTATCATGCATTGAGGGAGTAGATGTGCTACTATGAGTGACTAGTGATAGAGCTCTTAGCTAGTTTACTATGTTATTGTAAGAATAGATCTAGTGAGTGCATATTAGGTTAACAAGATACTCTAGCGAGCATGAGGATTGTTACACAGCCTCAGAGAGATCTGCGACCTAGTGAAGGATTTACGGGAGGATATGGTGGAGATAGGGTATCTGATTTTGAGTTTAGTGCATAGATAGTGAATTTTTGTATATGATTAGGATGTATATGGAGCCATTTTGAGTAATTTTGTATAAAATTTCAATTGTGTGTGTATGTGTGTTGATTTTTGAGTCACGTGTTGTTGATTTATTTCAATGTGATGTCGTATATGATTTGTTTTGTGATTTTGTGATGTGGGATATATTAGATGTATTGATATGATGTTAGATGTGTAGATCTTGATATGATGTTAAATTTTTGATGTGATGTGACTTAAATGTAGTGATCTTGATGTATTTTTTAACATGTATTTTATCACGGTTAAGAATAAATGTCAAATGTTTTATTTGAACTAGATTTGATAAATGTGATGTTATGGTAAATTTTTTACAATGACAGTGCACTTGAGGCCTTGTAAAAAATGTTAACATATTACTAGAAATAGTTAGTCCATATAGGATCATATATATATCTGTGTGTGTGTGTGTGTGTGTGTGTGTGTGTGTGTGTGTGTGTGTGTGTGTGTGTGTGTGTGTGTGTGTGTGTGTGTGTGTGTGTGTGTGTGTGTGTGTGTGTGTGTGTGTGTGTGTGTGTGTGAAAATTAGCTTATACTCCTTATTTAAACATGGGAAGGGTTCATATGTAGTTTTTATGAGTGGTAGGTTCTCCTTTCATGGATTATAGGCTTATGCCTAAACTATATTTTTATTACGCAAACTGATCAATGCGGGAAGTTTTCTAAGGATTTTTTTTATTGTTTTGACTTTGATTATAGGTTCATCGATGTGGGAAGCCTTTTTGTAATGATTATAGGTAGGCATTCTTCAAGGGAGTGGTCTATGATTTTTTAATTTGAGATATTTGTCATTCCCAGGATTAATTTATATTTTGATATAATTTTGATTAAATATCCTTCGAGGGATCAATCTCTATTTTTAGTAATATACATCCATGCAAATACTTATGATTTTTTCTAATATGAGGGTGGTCCTCATAGACAATTTAGGAGGCGAAACAATGTGTGTAAAAGATACACATGTGTGCCCTTAGCATGTTTTAAGTTGGTAGATAAAGGGAAGATGGTAATAATTATTGCGGGGTCTATACTAAGGAGGAACTTTTCCATGTAGAAAATGTGATGAGCAAGAGCTATGGTGCTCATCTTTATGGTCGTAAATATAGGATATTGATGGAAGACCACATAATTCCATATCATTATGATAAGGAATGATAGGATGGTTATGGGATGATATATTTGATGTGACTAATTTCATGAAAGTATATGTGTTAGTAATATAAAGGCCATAAGTAAAAGACATGTACAGGTTCCTTTTTCAGGTTTACCATCAAGGGAGGATAAGTGATAGGTTCCCAACCCACACTTATGAGTGATGACATATGGAACGATCCAGTTAGGGGGAAAATTTCCATGCTTACTCCTCTCTAGATTAGTGACATTTTGATTCTCTTTGAGGAAAAGATCACTAATATTGAAGCCAAGTTATTTGACATGTTTCTTATATACTATCTTGATGCATTATTGATAAGCATGATAATGTTAAAGGGATATCAGGGGGTTTTCATATAATAATTCAATTTCTGTTAAGTGTTTTTGATGATAATCCTCATTAGAGATAAAATCTATGGGACATACAGAGTGATTGACTTTTAAATTCAAGGGGCAGAACCACCTCATATCCGTAGACTAGATAGAAGGGCATAACACCTATAGGAGTACGAGTCCTAGTTTAATAGTCCCATAGAGTAAACACAATTGGGAGATGTAAATTCCTACCTATTTCATCAATGATTTTCCATGAGGATTTTATTGTCTTGTTAGAGTCTATTCCTTGATCATTTTCTTATGGATAATAAGGATATGAGAAGATAATATTTATGTTATAGGTGTCGCAAAGATTGATTTTTTTGGTTTTTGAAAGATTTGGCATTATCTGTGAATTTTTTTTAAGGAATTCCAAAGCGACAGATAATGTGATGGTGGATGAAGTTGACGATCTTATTAGCTTTAGTAGATATGGGGGGAATAGATTGCACCCATTTTGTGAAATATTCAGTAGTAGTAATGATGGAATGATGTCATTATGCCAAATGAGGAATGATGAGACCAATGAGGTCAAGTCCCCTGTAAACACCACTTTTTCACCCCTAGGTGACCCGATGCGGATTAATCATGTTATCATAATCATCAACATCATCACTATCATAAGTAAACTTATATATTACCATTGTAAATCCTCATTTACTTGTGTAAATCCCATTTACCCTACCCTAACCACTCCAAACTGTGATATCCTAATTTAATCTACACATCTAAACCCCTTAACCTTTCACAATCTGAATCCCTAAACCTCACACCATTCACCTAACAACCCAAAACCTTTGATGGAAAGTAGTTTCAATAATTTTCCATCTTTTCCTTTGTTGGTTTGTAACCTTTGCAGACAAATCGATGACAATCCATGATCACCAATGATCATTGCAGTCACCATCAATCTTATTTAACTAACGTCATCCTCCATTTCCCAGCTAGTTAGAATCTAGATTTTGGGAAAAACTACTACACATGCAAACAACATCATTATTTTTAGTATTATCAACACATTACTACCAAATCATTTAAGATTATCTTTAGATCGCATGGCAATCTTTTGGGATCTCTACTGCCTTCACAATAGTTATAAAGGTTAGTATATTATTTCCTATCCACATTAAGATTGTTTTGCTTCCATTATCATTTGTAATTTGTCATCTAATTCATATTTCATATCCTTCTTAATATCTATCTCTCATTATTGATCATTTAGCTCAACTTTACAAAATTTTCAATATCCATAGAGATCATTGTTGATCCCCAATCACCTTCTCCCAAATCACATTCGATCGATCCCTCAACCTCTCATTATTTCATTAAGTTCCTAAAAAATTCCAAATTTCATCTTTGAGAATCCCATACGTTTTTGGACTCTTTATAGTTTACCCCGACACTATTAAATCCTTATTTCATTCATCAGTGTAACCCCCCTAAAATCATGCACACAAACACAACAGTAAAATATACCACAATAATTTTTTGACTTATATTACTGAATACATGACACCTCATGGGAATGATTTTGGTAATCCAACATCACACAAGACATTTATACCAACATAGACCCACACGAACCATAAGATGAGAATTGATTAGTTTCATAAGGGAATAAGACACACATAATAAAGCATATATAAGAGGATTACATAGGGGATAGGTCATCATTGCAACTAACCCTTATCCATCCAATAAGGGATCTTAACTATCCTTTGGTTCCTTTATGGAACACACACCACATAAAATTTGACAGGACGCCTTTTCTCTACAGCATAACACATTCTTATACCTCCACTAAGACTATCCACGAATCCCCTAGTTTCCTACAAAACAACACACACTTCTCGCTTATTCCTTCCTTCACTATCTACACCTTATTCCTCCAATAAAAAATGATGGAACCTCACCCCAAAAAGAAAAATAAAATCACATGATACACATGATGCAAAACATAACTACATTTACCAATGATAAGGAATGAACAATGATCACATTTCTAAAAATTATGAAGCACAACAACAATCAAACCACATTACAAACTTATAGATAGGTTCTTCCCACGAAACAACACTTTCATGATTATTTATTTATTACAAACATGTTTTAATAGTCAATCTTAATGGATTGGAGAGTACTTAATACATGAACATACATTTCTTTGTTATTTTTCTAAATTTTCTTTATATCTTTTAACATTTAACTTAAGGTGTTTTTCATTGAATCTAGATTATATATAGTGTTGTAAGTGCTTATTTGTTAATAGGTTATTTATTTAACCATGGTGATACTACATATTATTCATAGGATTCATTTTTTAAGGCATACTTACTTGTTTTTGTATTGTACCTTCATAACACAATAGGAACAAGTGTAATACCAAAAGAGGAAAAACTTGTAGGTTTTAAATATTATGGGTCATGATTCTTTCATTCATTTATACATTAATAATTGATTTATTCCACATTAATTATTATACAAGATGGGTTCTTTATTGAGGACAAGAATGTTTAATCACATTACGAGGAAGGTCAAGTTTCACTTTCCTTGTAGACAATATCTCATGATTACACTCTTGCAGGCCAAATGCTAATTGCAATTTTATTATAGTTATATTCTAATTATTAGTTTAAGGATTTGAAGGCACGTAACGTGACACCATACTTTCTTTTATTTTTTCTCGATTTAAATTTCTTAGTATTGATTTACATCTAACTTAAAGGGTTTACTTAGTTAGTTTCATATGCCTTTTGTAATTAATTGTGTAACCCATCTGTTAATAGGGACATTTGTATGCTCATTAGACTACTAGTCCTTGTCTTAGGGAATTCATCTCTAAGGACATGATTACATGGTTTCACATCATAAATTCATTACACAATAGGACAAGTCAGAGAACAAGAGGGAATATCCCTTCATTTATAGATTAAGGTTCACATTAAAGTTTAAATGTCATGGATTTTGTTTTTTTCAACAAGATGGTTTAAACATGTTATAATTAATATCTAAATTTTGATTTTCTCCTAGCATAGCATCTCATTGTTACATTTTCACTAACTAATCATAAATTAAAATTTTGTTAAGTTCTACAATTAAATATTAACATCATATTATAGAACTCAAATGATAATTAGGATTGGGTATGGAATTCATTTATAACCCCGATTCCTAAAGATGAATTTCAAAGGTTAGTTAATGATATTTTCCACCTAAAGCCTTTGGTTCTACTCATGTTCACCCTAAGCTATTTTACATTATATTTAAATTTCATTTCCCATGGAGTACTATCTTAAGAGAACAAATTATCCTTCCTACACAAACAACTACCAATCTTAGCAAGAAGCTACATACTCTAGAAAAAGTTTAACCACTACCACCCCTAACTATCAGGTTCATGAAAATGCCACTAAGCATATAGGATATGATGATAATCTCAAACTTAGGCTCTTATTTCCTTAAGCTAGAAGGTGTCATCGAGTATAATGATTTAGGTTCACCCTAAGGTTTTAGTTTTTGACGTTAAGAAGGATCACACAAGAAGGGTAGTCAAGAAAGGGTTTTATAATAGGGTTGATTATTTTATTTATATTTATTTTCTACATTTTACAGGTAAATAACACAACACACCAAATATTTAATTATCAATTTCACATTGAAAATGCACTATAAGATGTGAAATTTAATTTCATTTAACATATATATCTAAATATTACAATACATATTTTTGAATCACAACGACACCCATGGTTGGATGCAAATTTCCCTAAACACCCTTAAACACTAGAAACTCATACATATTATGAAATTCCAATAATAAAACTTTCAATACATCATAAAAAATTTGGTTTATCCTCTATAATTTCATTGTTTTAAATAACATGCAAATTGATATTTTTAGTGACAATTCACTTCCTCCATGTCACGGTACATGTTGTAGACAAAAATCACGCACTTCTGGTAAGTATCTAGTCTCGATCGCATGCTACTATTCATACGGTTCCTAAGTATGAAATGTAATAATCATCCCATGTCTTTTGCCATATTTTGTTGCTTTATGTTCCTACTTTCGGTTTTGCACTTTTATTGGCACAATATTTCTTTTCATACTTTAGTTTTACCTTTTCTAGACTAGAGAGCCTAGCCCAGACACCAATGTTAGGTGCCCTCATCCCCTCTAGGTTCCCTATCCTCTTGACAATTTACTCTCACTTTTTGGATCATTTCTAGACGTTTTAGCATCTTCTCTTTTTGGTAGTCATCTTTTTTGGTTTTAGTTACGAAATTCAAGAGAAGGAATCATATAAATATAAAGTTATGTGATAATAATAAGGGACCAAAAACTAAGCACTAGCTATCACAACCTAAGGTTACATCCATCAAGGATTCTATTGCTTTATTTTCATCCATCTAGCTCCATCACAAGGGATGAAGACTAGTTTATCTACATCACACTTCATAGGAGGGGAGTTTATTATATTCCATGCACAAATTATTTACATTCTACATGTAGCTATTTCTCACTACTCACATAGTAAAACATGCACAAGAGAATCCTAGGGAATGATTCCAAACACAAACAAAACTATATTAGTTATGATATATAGTGTAGTGCTCAGTGATAAATCCATAATTGTGGCAGACGAGGATAGTCTGACCCCTTTGTATGCATGTTTATTTTTTAGGGTTTTGATGATTTGTTTGGGTTTTTGCAGGTGATTATTCATTACAGGTATATGATGAGATCAGAAAAATAGGTGAAAAATACACATGATAAACAACAAATACTTCACATCATTTGGTCACCCTATAAAATTGGCTTCCAGACCTCATGCATAGACTAAGGCACCCAGACTCCAGACTAGGGTACCCCAGGTGCCCCAATCCCATTTCTAGGTATCCCAGTCTAGCCAAATAACTCATATATGCATTTTATAGAGATTTTGTGTGATGTTTTTCCATTCATATTCATCCAATCTCCACTGCAACATAGTCCTGCAAAAAATATGAATCAGCTAAGGATATACCAATGCTCTTTGCATATTACGGTTTTGCATTTTTATGGCTTACTTTCTTGGGTGTATTTCATTTATTTTATTACTCACTTATTTACATAAAAATTACATTATATCAGGTTATTATTATAAATATGAGTTTAAACATTTTTGTGAACCGAAACTCGATCCCCACACTATTAGGGTCCTTATCTTTCTAAGATCTTCTAATCATGAATATTTCCATCGATGCTTATCTGCAGAATCATCCTGATTGTATCAACAAGCTCAAAAATTATTTAGCTACCACTTATATTCCTCCTCAAATATCACCTGAATATGTATACCAAAAGTTTACTTCCACCTTATATCTCAATGAGAACCAAATAAATTTCACCACGGATGAGCTACCTTCTCCAACAATGATTGAACATTATCCCCCTTGTATATTTAGGTTTTTGTTAATAATTTTGTGGTCGAATGTTCCTTAATCTAATATGGATCTATCCTTAAAAATTTTAACATCACTTTTCTTCATCACTTAGGTATTTCAGAAAATTATTTAGCTCCTTCCACAGTCTCTATTTATGGCTTTGACAAAATTCTCAAGCATGTATTAGGCATTATTAGCCTACATGTCACTATTGGTCCATCTACAATAACCATTTTATACCATGTTATTCCTAATAAAATTAATTATAATATTATTCTTTGGTGACCCTAGATCCATGACATGCATATGGTCCAATCTACTCTACATACATGACTTAAATTATGTCATCAGGGAATCATTTCTGATGTCTTGGACGATCCATCCCCTTTTGAGTATTTCCATTCTATTGAACAATCTTGTAAATAATCCTAGTTCTTCTGATGTTATCCAATACTTTTCTAAATATGGGTTAGGGTATGAATATTTGTGCCACTACGGCTTCTCTGATACAAGCTTAGTTCAACAAGAACATAAGGTAACCACACTTTGGGATCTTCTCACACAATCCCATAAATTTTCACTAGGGTATCACCCTCCATATTTACCACTTGCGGAAGCTTATACCTCCTTGCATACTTCCTCACTTCCCCTAGTCCATCCCGAACTCATTATTGATGTTTTATCTATTGCTTGCTATAGTTTATAATTTTTGATACAGATGATTCTCTTCTAGAATACATGGGAATTTATAATCAACTCCCTTAATTTAACCATAATAGGCATTCTCCAATATCTCTCCATGCTACTAATTACTTGGTGAATTTGATGTATCTCATGATAACTGTGACCCTCCTAACACTATTCTTACTTATTTATACATCAGGACCAGTCAACCCTTCTCAATGAGGAGAAAATTCAATATAACTTAGGTTTATTTTAAAATCCATGAATAGTTTTTCTCCTTGCTTCTCTCACTCCTACTGATAAAAATGAAATAAAACATGTCCTTCATGATTTATCTAACATTTTTACATGGTAATATAGTGATATTCCAATTATTGATCCCTCTGTTGCAATGTATAACATTTTCCTTAACCCTGGTGTCAATCATGTCCAATAGAAAATTCAAAAAATGCACCCTAAAGTAGCAGTCCTAGATAAATAAGAGATCTAGAAATTAATCGACGTTGGTTTTATTCATGTCGTTGACTATCTTAAATGGGTATCTAATATTGAACATGTAATAAATCTGTATAGTCAACCATTCTCAATGAGGATAAAATTCAATATAACTTAGGTTTATTTTAAAATCCATGAATAGTTTTTCTCGTTGCTTCTCTTAATCCTACTGATACAAAAGAAATAAAGAATGTCCTTCATGATTTATCTAACATTGTCACATGGGAATATAGTGATATTCACATTATTGATCCCTCTGTTACAATGCATAACATTTTCCTTAACCCTGGTGTCAATCATGTCCAACAGAAAATTCAAAAAATGCACCCTAAAGTAGTAGTCCTAGATAAATAAGAGATCTAGAAATTAATCGACATTGGTTTTATTCACATTGTTGACTATCTTAAATGGGTATCTAATATTGAACATGTAATAAATCTGTATGGTTAGGTTCATTATTTTACTGACTTTAATGATTTAAATAAATCTTGTCCTAAGGATAGTTTTTCCTTAACCCATATCAATGCCATCATTGATTCTACTGTCGGATATGATATTATCTCTTTCATGGAAAAATTTTTGGGCTACAATAAAAGTAAAATCATTCCCACTGATTAAGAGAAGACATATTTCACCACACCATAGAGAATGTTTTTTAATACTATCATGCCCTTTGACCTTAAAAATGTCAAGTCAATTTATCAACAAGAAATGACATGTATATTCCATGATTATATCTATAAGATCATCAGATATTACGTTGATGATATCCTAGCTAAATCTAGAAGTCAGTCTACCTATTCCACAGATCTATAAATGTTATTTTTATATTTACGCAAATATCATGTACGCCTCAATCCAATTTTTTTTGGGGGCCACAAATAGTAAAATCCTCGGATATATCATCTGACAACATGGTATTCAGATTGCTCCTAACAAAATTAAAGCTATTTTTGATATGCTTCAACTTAAAAAATTTCATCAACTACGATCATTACAAGGAAAACTTCAAGCTATTCAGTGATTCATTACACAACTTATTGATAAGACTCAACCATTTACAAAACTCATGAAGAAGGATACTAAATTCATTTGGGATGAGAAATGCCAACAAGAATTTGATGACATAAGATCATACCTATTTCACCTACTTGTCTTAGTCCCTCTACTCATTGATTGACCTTTCTTAGTGTAAATTTCTACTACATTTCATGCCCTATGCACTCTACTCACACAACATGATGATTCTCAACATGAAAGAGAAATATATTATACCAGTTAAATACTACTCTCTTATGAATGCAACTATAGCTATATATAAAATCTATGTCTTGGCCTTATCTGTGTTACGAATAAATTACATCACTATCTTCTCAATACTAAGGTACATATCATCACCAAGGTAGATCCATTACGATACCTCACGTCCTCTACACATCTATCGGGATGTATAGAGCATTGGGTTATTCCTCTTACCAAATTTTATTTAAATTTCATACCACAAAAATCAATTCAATGCCAAATTATCATTGATCAATTAGCTACATCAACCCTCCTTGATGCATCTCCCATTTCTAACTCTTCCTGTAATGATTTCACTACCAATAATATTGATTATGACACATGGACACTATACTTTGATGGGTATCATTATCACTCGGGTGTAGGGTCTAGGATAGTCATAATTCATAATCACCCCATAGGGTGACCCACTCCCCTTTTCATATCAATTACGGTTTTCATGTCCAAATAACATCGCTTAATATGAATCCATCATCCTTGGCCTTCTTACTGCTCAGAAATTACTCATTTGCAACCTATGCATACATGGTGATTCTCAACTTGTCATCAATCAAGTAAATGATACATGTAATACAAATTAGGAACATTGAATCCCATATAACACAATTTTCAAATATCTCTTGGCTACATTTGAATCCTACTCTCTCACTATTGTTCCTTGTAAGGATAATCATCATACAGACACCATGGCTAGTGCGACATCACTAATCCCACAAGATATTACTAATGAGCAGGCCACATTCATCATTACACATTTGCAACATCCTTCCATCTATGCTTTACCCCTTTTATCTTGCACTATCACACGTATTCATGAAAATCCCGAATTTTTTACTCCTATTTAAAATTTATTATATAAATAAACCATTTTGGATACTCTACAACCTCATAAATCTCATTGTTTGTGATGTGAGGCTACTCATTATGTCATTATTGGCACAAAATTATTTAAGTTTTCCCTTGATTGTTGACTATTATGTTGTGGGCTTGTCGATACCTCCACCATTATTTCCAAAATACATGATAGCATGTGTGGTGGTCACTTATACATAAAAGATATGTCTCATAATATTTTACTTTAGGGATATTATTGTCCTAACATGGAACAATACTACCTCAAATATGCTACTTGTTATAAGAGGTGTACAAAGCAAAATAACCTCCATCATACACTTGCATAAGTTTTGCAACCAATTACACCTACTTGGCCATTTTCCCTTTGTGGATTAGACCACGTTGGCATGAAAAAATCTTGAATTAGTAGAAAAACACAAATTAATTATTACATCTACTAAATATTTTACTAAATGCGTCGAATCTGCATCATTACAAAACATAACTAACATTGACATCCATATTTTTTTTCACTACCTATATCATTACATGATTTGGTGTACCCTCTTCTATTATCACTGATAATGGATCATCTTTAAAAAATAAGGATGTTAAAAAGTTTTATGAAAAATTCAAAATCAAACAATCATTCCCTATTGCTTATTACCTACAACACAATGGCAAAGCCGAAGCCACCAATAAAAATATTCACAAAATCCTACAAAATATAGTTGCTTCTCGTGGTAAAGATTGACATAATTAGTTACTTTATGCCCTTTTGGATTATCTTACTAGTGTGTGTATGTTTAAAAATTTAACTCTTTTTTCCTTGGTATACGGTACTAAAGCCATCATCGAACTTGAGCTTGAGATACCCTCATTTTAGGTCTCACTTAAATGCATAGTTAAGGATAATGCATATCATGGAAATCACCTACATAAGTTAGAAATGATAGACCCTCCCCATGTTAAAGCACTCTAACATAGTTGCGCATATCAATCTTGCATAGCGCATGGATATAACCATAAAACCCATCCATGTGCATTTAATATTGGTGACATGGTTCTTAAAGAGAATCAGAAAAATAAAAAATGCTCAATCTCCACGTAAAGGAAAATTTATGCCAAATTAGCTCGGTCTTTACATTATCACTAAAAAAATTAGTGGTGGAGTGTATCATCTTGCCAAAATTTTGGGAAAGGCAATCAAAAACCCACTCAATTTCATGTATCTTACGAAATACTACATGTGTGTATGATAAAGATAATGACATAGAATATATCTATCTATAAAGGTAAGTCTGCAATCACTTACCTTTCTAGTTGTGATTGTAGACTATACAGATCCATTACACACAACATGGATGTTCTGCACAATACGTAATACGAGTCCCACAATGGATCCTGGGGGCATACACTTTCATACAGTAAAGGTGATATTGTTTCATTTTTGTACTTAGCAATTTACTTTATAAAATTATCCATGCTTTGACATACCTTATCTATTTTCTAACATGCTAACAAGTGCTTCATGTGCAGGATTTGTTTTATAGGATTATTTTCCACCATGGGTATTTGTTACTTTGCTTGTACTTGTTTGTCATTGTATTACTTTATATGTGGGATTTTCCCTTTGTCTTGTGTGCACACTTTTCTGTTTGTGGACACTATGACCTTGATTGTCTAGCACCACCATGAGTGGTGTCCCATGTTTGCAACCCATTTTTCATGATCTAAATTGTATTCTTGTGTTGTTTAGCTTACACATAGATTTTATAACTTACATTTTTTCTTATACATGCATGCTTGTTTATAGTAACATTTGTTTCCTAGCCATTTTTTTACGTGTGCCTTGGTTTTTGCTAAGAAAATTCCCTTCCCCTTGTAGGGAAAAAATTTAGTTTTAGTGATTGGTCCTCTTTTGGGCTACATTCTCCTACAACGATGTCACATGCAACCCTAAAGAGGGGGGAATCATTTTGGTGAATCAGTCACCCCATATAGGGTATACACATCATAGTATAGGTACATTTTAGCACATTTCAGGGCTTGAAATTAGGCTTGGATCTTTAGTTACATAATAAGTGGTTTTAACACAGTCTGCAGAGCTCCATACAAAACAACTTTTACATGGTACAATGTTCTTAGCATTCCAAGGAGTAGTTATATGTTAGAGGATAAACATGACCTTCCTCTCTACACTAGTTCGGTTGTGGCATCGAATCGCCCAAAAAACTAGAAAAGTATAGAGATCTCTTCAATTTTGGGAAGTGGTTATAGGTTGGAGGATAAATAAGACTTTCCTCCCTACACTTCTTCGGCTAGTAGTGTGAGATCACCCAAAAAGCTCACACTTCATCGACATGATCATTTCTACACCATTTTTCTCATTCTGGATTAGGTGCACATGTTCATTTTTCATTTTCATACTTTCATTACACACTTTTTACATATTTACATGCATCAATACACAAATTTATATACACATATGTGTATTTGAATACTTGAGTGTCTTCTCTTTTATAGGCCTATCTGTATGGGAAATAAGTATTCAACATCAACAATAACATCACACACATCAATAGTAACTTGTAGGTACATCACATACATCAAAACTTACACACACGCTTCTGCCCTAGGTTCACTCTCATCACCTTTTTACACTTTTACATCTTTAGTCTCCACACTCAATCTTTTTTTATTACTACACACTTTGTCTAATCCCTCGACATGCTTTCTACATCAATCTACATGGATATCAAGTACATATATCTATCTACTTTATGTTACCAAGTGTTTCACTCACCAACATAAAGTGGGAGAAAATGTAGACAAAAAATCATGCACTTTGAGTAATTATCTAGTGTCTATCACATAGTACTATTAATATGGTTCCTATGTATGAAAAGTAATGATAAAACCATGTCTTTAGCCATATTTTGTTGCTAATTTGGGTCTTGCACCTTTACTAGCCTAGTCTATCTTTTCATACTTCATTTTTACCTTTTCTATACTAGAGCACCCAAGCAGGACACTAGCACTAGGTGCCCTCGTCCCCTCTAAGCGCCCCTATCCTCTTTACACTTTACTATCACTTTTTTGGTCCTTTCTAGTCGTTTGAGCATATTATATTTTTGGTCGTCGACATTTTTAGGTTTAATTACAAAATTCAAGTGAAGAAATCATATAAATATAAAGTTATGTGATCATAATAAGGGACCAAGCACTAAGCACTAGCTATCAGCACATAAGATTGCATCCATCAAGGCATCTATTTCTCCATTTCCATCCATCTAGCTCCATCACAAGGGAAAAAAACTGGTTCATCTACATCACACTTTATAGGAGGGGAGTTTATTTTATTCCATGCACACATTATTTACATTCTACATCTAGTTATTGTTTTCTACTCATAAAGTGTGACACGCAAAAGAGAAACCTAAGGCATAATTCCACACATACACATAACTACATTGGGTCTAAGGCATAGTGTAGCACTTAGTGATATGTCCACCATTTTGGCAATTGAGGATAGCCTGAACTCATCATATACATCTTTATTTTTTAGGGCTTTGATGATTTTCTTAGGGTTTTGCAGGTGATTCTTCATTTTAGGTCTACGGTGACATCATCAAACTAGGTGTGATATACACGAGATAAACAATGAAGAATTAACATCATCGGATGAGCTTGTAAAATTGGATTCTAGACCTCCCACATAGGCTAGGGCACCCCAGTCCCTTTTCCATCCAAATCACTCAGATCTACATTTTATGAAGCTTTCTCATTCTTGTTTAGCCAGTATCCTCTACGACACAGTCTTGGGACATATCTGAATCAACTAAGGATCTTCCAACTCTCTTTTCACATTATGGTTTTACATTTTTATTGCTTAGTTTCTTTGGTATATTTCAGTTATTTTATCACTCATTTATTTATTACAAACTTGCATTAGATTAGGATATTATTTTAAATATTATTTTAATCACCTGCAATTACCGCATGGTCAGAAAAATGTTGGCATGTCATCCACATAAATCTAGCATAATTAACGTTATTACTTTTTCATTGACATAATCAAAATAATTCACACAAAACTAGAGAGGGTTAGAGATATATATAATCTTTTCATTGCACTTCATTTCTTAACTATGGGAGAGAGAAAAAGATAGAGAGGGGAAAGGAGAGAGAACATTATTTTTCCAAATGTAAAATTTCACACAACAAGCCACAAAACAAAGTTTCATATAATTATTTATAAGTGTAAATAATATTTCATGATTATTTTATAACTTGATTGGGGTGTTATGGTATTATTTTACATTTTCCTACTAGTTGCAAAAACATCTAATTTATGCTCAAAGGCTAAGAAACCACGTTCAAAAACTATCTTTTGATGGGAAAATGCACAATAGGTAAGTTAATCCATGTCTTATTATATACTAAGAATTCAAATGAACTGGAAAAATTTAGAACTAGTGAACAGTTTGTAAATGGCGATTAGTTTTCTAGGGCCATCGGTTGTAATTGGACTAGCTGCAAAAAGAACCAATTTTAGCTCGAGGGATAAGAAACCACTTCCAAAAAATGACTTTCAATGGATGAACGATCAAAAAAAATTTCCTACACTCTCTCTTATATATCGAGAATTCACTGGAGTCAACTGAACTAAGAACGGAACAAAATATTACAAATGGTTACTGGTTTTCCGGAACCACAAGTCATAATTAGTCTAATTTGACCTAGTTAAACAGTGACCAGAGGCCTATGAAACTACTTTTCCAAACTATCTAGAAATGAGTTTTTCCCCAATCCGAAGGTTACATGAAATTGTCTAGTAAAAATACTAGAGGATTGCAAAAGTTGATAAGTATTTCTTCGCTCTGAGTCCAAATGGCTAGCCAAAACAAAACCCAAATTTTCATTGTTAACAACTTCCTAAAATTGCAAAATAGGGTAACAGGGCTCCTAGAGGGGTGGTAAAAATATCACAAATGGTCAATCGGGTTCGATCTAAAGCTTGATGCAACTCCCCACATAACAAGGAATATAAATGAAACTTGATGTCTCTTATCTGGGGTTCAGAAGGTTGTTTTGCAAGTCTCCAAAATCACAATTTATTTGCCTTTAGAAGGGAATAGTTAATAGGTTTACAAGGGACTCAACTCAACTTGTCAATAAATGGGGAAGTTTTATAGCTAATTGGTTTGGTTATGAAGTTATCAGATTATCTCCGAATGAGGGTTTAATTATATGGTTTACACTAAGGTTTAACTGCATTGTGTAATTTACAAGGTGATGTTTATTTTTTGCAAAACAAGTTGTCTTAAAATAATCAATTGTAAAATGAATAGAGGGTTTATTTATTTATATTTTTTTACAAATGAAGAAAAAAATTACGAAAATTATGGAAGATGAAGGTAACAGAGACAATGCCTTGAAATATTAGCGTCTACAGTGTATGAGGCAATCCAGGAAGGCTCACCCATATTCCACAAGGCTTCATCCCTCTTCTAGGAATTCCAAAAAATGGTGTACGTGCTTTGCATATGCCATGCTTTAAATATGTGACTACCAGGACAACCACATCTACATCTACAAATATTCACCATCCTTATTGCTTGATGGAATTCCATGCCCTATTCTAAAGCTCCCAATTTACACAAGTAGGAATGAGGCTCACAAAGGTTTAAAATTTTATCTACAAATCTGTCAATGACATTTAATTAAATCCCTATGTGGTTTTTTTGACAAACCCATTTGCACATACTCGCAACTGTGACACTATAGGAGATAACATTTGGATGAGGTGTTTCTTAAACCAACCCCTTTCTGAGGCATGTTGTCAAAATTTCCATATTCCCTTTTGTAGGAATTCGTGTTGCCTATATGTCTACCATAGCTCTAATAACTAAAACATGAGACAAAAGAAATCTTCCTGCTCTACCTTGATAGACACTTCCTTTCATTTTGAATCTTTTTATCTAGCACATGCTAGAAAGGAGTGAATAAATTCAACTCCTCTTGGCTACATTTGATGGAGGTTTCTAAATCCTTGCCAACAAATTCCCTTTTGGTTCTTTATACACACCTATATGTTACTCTAAGCTCTTATTGACATTGAATGAGAATGGAAAAATTAGGGGTTTCGCATATGGGAAGAGTGAAAGAGACAAATATTACAGAGATATATGTGGGATGGTTGGAAAGGGAGCTTCTAATGTCTTATTTAATACAAAAAAAAGTTGAAATGAAGATAGGAAAATCAATAATGGTGTTATAACTGTTACAGTGCACGTAGCATAGATCCTTAGAAACAGAGAAGAAAAATCAGTATAGCTAGGTGTTAAACCCAAATATAATACCTCATAATCCTCAATATTTTAATTCTTCTTATATATATTACAAACAAACTAGTGGAAGGAATAGATCCTCCTAAATACTTTTAAGCCATCTCAGATATAGATACAAATCTAGATTAATCAATTTGTATGCAGTAAATAGGGGAGGCATTATGGATACAAAATTATCCTCGTGTGCCATGCTGGTTAAACCGATAATGGTAATTATTTGAGGACGTATTATGTGAGAGTTGCATTTAGCACAAATCATTGAAATATCCTATTTATTTGTTGCAGCTACCGAAGGCTCTAAATTTTCAATGTTAACTTCGGTTTTTGTGTGGTTAACCTCTCTAGGTCTCAAATAAAGTTCTTAAATTATTATGGATGGAAAATGACAGGTCTATAGGTTTTTTAGATACCCATGCCCTGTTCAAACTCCTGTCAAGTGGACTTAGACCTCACCCATTCAATTTCATTAATATCTAACTCCCTATCATAAGTTCTCTAACCAAAACTCTCCACCTCCACTTCAACTACACCTCTAACCATGATCTCAAACAAAAGGATATATACAACCCCATTATTATTTGTATCTAATTTAAAATTTATAATTTCTTTGCTTTTTTTTATTTAATTATTTTATTAATATTAGTATTATTATGAAAATAGGATAAATTTTGATCATGGACCTACTCCTATCATTGAAATAAACTAGAGTTCGCGTTCCCGCAAGAAGAGTTGAAAACACAAAAACTAGAGGGTATTACATCTAGCCTCCTTCAACTATACATTTTATCAATATTATTATTATTAACTATGGTTATTATCTCTCAAATGATTTAATGAGTGATCCAGAATCTAACACCCCATCTTTTTGACATCACTTGAGATACCCAAGACTAGAAGGGCACTACAACTAGTCTTTTTTCAAAGTTAGAATTTTCTCCCTAATCACCGTTGATCCCTAATCTTCATCGATTCTTGTGTTTTTAAATAATTTATAGAAGTGATCATACTTTCAACAATCTATTTTGGATCTAATCAGTTTCCTGCCAAATGAATGTTTTATAGATGACTGTTTGAGGTCCTTCACATCCAATCACTAGCATATACGTTCTCTCGATCATTCAGTAGTCGTTCATGTGGGAATGATTTTCCATCATCCATGAACTTATCTTGTGTTCCATTCCACTCAGACCAAATATATAATATATAAAATACAAGCTAGAAGTCATTCAAGAAGAGTGAGAAGTTGTTGTAAATTTCTAGTATGACTACTTCGAGGATTTCAAACTTACTACCTCTTTAGTTGGGGCCACTTACAATGTTGAACATGATCTTCCCACCCCCTTGAATTCTGATATATGTTTTTCAATTATCTTATCAATTATGAAAATCACTTAATTGTATCCAAAATGTTTACACCCTTAAAATAAGTCCTTCACATTCCTGGGATCGAAAATCTCCAAACAACTTGTTATCATCCTTATCTAATATTTTTTTATCTGGTTGTCTCTATATGCAGGTTATCTCACTTAGAAAAAGGAGGTTCTTTTAAATTTTTTTGTATTCCATCATCCTAACATTACAATTTTCGGTGTAGATATGAGTAAACCCTACATATTTGATTTTTTGGTAATTTTATCATTTATAACACCTAACCGAAAATGACCATAAACATCAAGGCACTCCTAGTGGGACCTTCTTAGTTTCTCTTTATTTTAGGTTTCATATATTTTATTTATGTTATTTTCAGTTTCATCTAAATTTCAACTTCGAACACCTTGTTGTTGTGTAAATTTTTTTTTTAAAAATAAAATAAAAAGGAAAAATGATTACATGTATGTTCTTCTTTTTTTCGTCATTTTCTTTTAGCATCGCACTTTATGTGTCTTGTTTTCGTCAAATTAAAACATTTCCTTTCGATATTAAAATTAATATTCATGCTTCATGTTCACATAGCTTAAGTAGGTATCCAAAATGATTTCACTCATGAAACTCCCTTTGCGCACAACCAGACCACATAAAACTTAATTTTCATCTAAACACTTCTTCCTAAGTGGATCTACTTGGATTTTATCACCAAGAAAATAATCAAACTCAGTGTTTTGGCTAAGTATAAAGAATTAGGTGGGTTGTATATCAGCTAAGAACCCAATACCCTTATCATTGTGGGACCGTGAAGTGAGGGGGTAGGCCCCAATATCACTCCTCATATAGACACCAACATAGATTTGGACCTCATGTACCTTTGGGTATATCAAGGACTCCATCCTTTAACTTATCTAATACCATCCTTAGATGATCTTTTGTTAGTGCCACTTCTGTCATTTCACATTTTCCCACCTTTGTTCAAATTAATCAAGATAAATAAAAATTCTTCTGTGAATTGTATGCAGTTGTTGTAATCAACTTTATTTATTTTTCATTGATTCTTTGCAATCATTTTTACCCATCTACTAACTTCTCACCCCATGCGCATCGGCCTATCACCTAGCGGGCACTAGGCACTCACCCAAGGCATGCATGGGCACCAATCCCCTCCTTTATGTGAGCATTGTGAGAAGATCTTGCCATTGTTAGAGGATTAGTTGTAGATAAGTGAATATTCATGTAAAATCACAACATGGGCTATCATATCCTTATACCCAAGAATTTAATAACAAGAGAAACATTATGGCATTAAATACAAAGAGAAAATCTGTCATAAATATATAAGGAAATGAACACAAGGGTTTGCACCCTTGAACCATATATTCAAAACAGAGCCATATATTTATGTTGATCATAGTCTCAACAACCACATTACATTCAAAAGGTTTGTATCAGACTAAATATATCAAGACAAGGATCTAATCCATATATCAGAGGTCGTAGTTGTGCTTTCTTTATTACAAAAATTTCACAGACCCATCCCTTAGACATGATAACATTCCTACAGTCCTCTAATGAGAACCCAAACTCCTAAGGCCTTGTAATATTTTCTACAAAGATTTTCTTTTCTCAGACTATATGTCTTCCTCAGTGTCTCCTCTTTTCTTCCAAGCATATCTCTTTATAGCACCAAAACCCACCGCCATGCCTTTTTTCAGGAGTAGATCAGATGTAATGTGTCCATGTGGTCCTTTAATGGTGCATGTTTTTTCTACTCCGAGCTCTCCACTTTCTGAAATGATGTCTTCCTAGGAATATTCCATGCGTGGAATATTTTTTCCTTTACCATGAAGTCTTCTAGGATAAGATCTTATCCACTCATCATGCCTAGTCGGGTCATGTTTTTCCTCAAGTACCTCTAGAACTCTAACTATGGCTAAGTCCTTAGACCCTATATATTGCCTTGCGCGCACACCCTGGTTTCTCCTAAACCCTTCTTAAACCTTTTTCTTGCGCACTTCTCCCTACACATCCTTCTTTTTATTTTTCCCTTGCGCTCACACACCCTTTGGTACTTAGCCAATATTTCGAGGCCCAACATCACCCCACACTAAGCTTATTCTCCATCCTTAGAAACATACTGCTCCCTTAAAGAATAACGAATGGTGGAACCTAGAAAAATTGAATGAAGAAATAAAGAATAAAAAGAATAGAAGAAATGAAAGAATCGAAGATCTTGCTACTGCTATAATAGGAGTGGGAACTCCTTCCTTATTATTGCCTCAATATTTTCCCATGCATCCACTTCATCTTGTGATTGTTAAAGTAAGTCACCCACTAGAGCACTTACCTCCTCAAAAATTAGTTCATCGCCCTTAGCATTCATCGTATCTGTAATCCCTTCTAGATGCTTACTAAGGTTGTCCAACGTGTCCATTCTATGATAGATATGGGATACAGTTCCTTAAGCCAATTTTTAATCTATCCTCATAAGGTTTCAATTACCTCCATATTATTTCCAACCTTGGCTAGGATCTTAACGCACTCTAACCCGTTCCCCTTATTCTTCTCTTGGTATTCCTTTAGACCTGCCTCATGTGTAGAAACTAGTATGCTTTATACCTTGTCTCTGTCAGTGTAGTTATCATACATGGAATAAGCCATCCACGTGGAATTCTATATAGTGGAAAAGAGCTTAGTATATCATGTCACTTTCTCCTCAATCTTCTATTTCTCTTCCTCCTTTTGAAACACCAATGCCTCTTCTACTATTTCTAGAGCGAGTGGTCGTCTCTCCATGGTAAGGATTTGGGTTAAGTATTCCAAGCATTGCAAGGTTGACTTGTATTTCTACTCAGGAGGTTCTAGGTATAGAAATTTACAATTCATTGCATATGTGATCATTTTAATGTTCTTGTACACCTTATGCACCTTAACCTTCTACTTTCTTAGTTTTTTCCTTAACTATGTGTTGATCAACTCTTCTTGCTTTAGATCCTTTCTCATATCAATGATTTCCTCCATATTATTCTCTAGTTCTTCCTCGAGGAACCTTACCTTGTCTTTCCTATTGAAGAGTCTCGCATCAACCTCAACTGATACCTTGTTGAGGGAGTTGCAGACTTGGGCATTAGATAACTATTGAGTGTTTATCAGGTGGTTAACTCCCTTGGTTTTTGGTACTCATCAGTGCCCCTTTTTTGACTTCAAACTTGGGCTCATCAATATCAGACTCAAACACCTAAGATAACATCTTCATTGTTCATGGGTACACACCTTCTTTTTTGAATTAATACCATGCAAGGAGTTGTTTTGTAGGCATGGTACTCTGGAAGCGTGTGTAATACCATACTTGGATCATTGATATAACTCATTCCCTACTCCTATGATGCTACCACACTCTTTCCTCTTATGCATGCTACCTTTGGAAAGCTTACCACTAAGCTGGGATCTCCGCCCATGCTTCCATATTATTTTACTATGCTTTCCTCCTCTATCACCTTGAGCACCTCATCAAAATCTCACTCCACTACCTACTCCACCAAATGCTTTATTATTCCCACTACTTCTCTTTCAATGGCCTCTTCTATCTACTCCTTGGTGAGGCTTGGGGTCTTTTGATCCTTTGTATTTACTTCCTCACTCTCCCCTTTTCCTTGAGTGTCTTCCTCTTCTCCATACATTTCTTCATTTCCCTCATCCTCAGAGTTGTGCACATCATACAAAGGATGGTCATGAGCCTCTTCATGCTCATCATCATCTCTCTCACCTTTGTAGGCCTCTAGGCTCTCTTTTACTTCTAAGTCCTCCTTTTCCACTACCTTCTGCTTCTTCCTAACTAGTGATTCTAGTACAGGAGACTCTTCCTTCTTTTCTTCTTTAGGTGACTCCCTCCTTGATGATTCTTCTTGTGCAGGAGGATATTCTTTCTCTAGAACCTCTTCCTCAGGTGATTTTTCCTTTTCCTTAATGGGGTACATCTTCCTCCATGCATATGTGCTCAGCTTCGCGCCTGACTCTTGTGCGCCCACAGATTGTGTTGTTTGCGCACTTGGTGCCTTCTTCTCGACTTCCTCTTATCTTTCCCTCTTCCTTGGCATGGAATTCTTCTTCCCGGTGGGGTATTCTTGGATGGAGCCATCATTCTCCAAGTATGTGCCCTTCTCATATTTGGGTCTGATGCCCAGGTATACCCTCATTGCAGTCATTCCAATAATTGGTAGCGTTAAAGGTTTTATCATGCACACCTCATGGGAGACATAATTCTCCACATAAGCACTTTTATTGGGGTATAATAGTTTCCTTCATAGGTCACGGTGGTCATGGTTCACCTCACTAAGGTTGAACCTTAATCTTTTGGCCTCCTTCAAGCAATTGACCCCTGTTTGGAAATATTACGGGGTGAAAGAGAAAGGTAGTTTACACCATGGGCTCTTAGTCCCATCTATCAATGTGAATTTTCCAATTTAGAAATGTTGGTATATAGCAAACTCATCTTCTCCATGCAATAGCTTCCGTAATTGTTAAGGTATCCTCCATTCATCCCTGAAAATGTCGTGCATCCTCTTGTACCATTTCTCCAGGTGTGCCTTATGGGTGGCTATCATGGTATCATAAGTGTATTTTTAAAATATATTTGTAGGGGAAGGGTCTTCATCTGGATATTTGCATATCAGGAACTCCAATTTCTAAGAAAATGATGGTGAGGAGGACATTACCGAACATGATCTTCTCTCCTTCATGTGTGGCACTGCTGATTTATTCTGCAATGAAGGTGGGCATGTTATAGACAGTTTCTTTTGAAATATTTTGGCACACAATCAACCAAGACTTGTTTATTCGTGTCCACCTCTCTTTCCCATTCAACTTGGATACCAAGTGCATATCCATCCTCATTACTGGGTTGGAGATATCTAAGATATCGAAATAGTGTGAGCCCTTTTTATAATAATAATCTTAGAGTGTCTCCTTAATGGTTTCCTTATCCTCCAAGTCATCATCTAAAGGCTCCCCTTTGTAGACAAGGATGAAAAAGTTCGAGATCAGTTGAGGTATTATGTTCATCCTTCGACCTACAAAGTAGAAGTGGTACTCTTACACACATGGCATCAACCATTAGTACATTCGCTCAGGTTTTCCAAAGTAGGGCAACTCATAAAGTTGCAGCAACCCAACATTCTCCAATTTTGCCTTCACTTCATCATCATATTGTGACATCCCTTCTAGCATCCTTTTGTACATCGGGTGAACCAATTATAATTCCATCTCCTTCTCTATGGTGCTTGTGCAATGGTTGCAATCATTGACTTCCATCTTCCTTATATGGGATACCCATCCCATTCGGAGCAATATGTTGTCTGGGTATTGCATCTCTGCATACCACTCCTTGTTAAAACTAGTGGTTGTAGTTTATTTTCCCTTGCCCTTCTTCAGTGAAACAATTTCCTTCTTTGTTGTCATCTTCTTGTGAGGATACTAAAAACAAACTCTTCCTTATTCCTCTTCCACTCTCTACTCAAATTTTTGGATTTCCTTCACGAAAGACGGCGTACCCTTCTAAAAAATTCCTCCCTATGCCCATGTACTTTATCCACTTTGGTTCATAAATCACAATAGTCATGTACTTATATTTCTCACACTTTTTCCTTCACACAAATATTCTTCATGGATGCCCTATTTTGCAAGAGATCTATTAGGAATTAGAGAAAAAATATGCAAAAACAATTCCTCAAATCATAGCAGTAGGAAACTATATAGCTGAAGTATACATGTAGAAATATAACATAAATAAATAATGCACAAAAGAATACAAGATAAGATTTAACGTGGTTCACCCAATGTGGGCTACATCCACCAAGAACTTGCTCATATTTTATTATCAATAAGAGTAAAACAACTCTCATAGTCTTCTCTTAGTTATGAACTCACAATAGAATTCCAAAGATGTTAAATCACATCTAAACCACAATTGGCACCCAATTTCTTAACCTTGATCACTCTTGATCACCCCTTGATCACTAAGACTCAAGACCTATTAAACACAATATATATCTTCAAGATACCCTAACACCTCTATTTATAGGATTACCATCCTTTAAGAAGTCTAAAAACTAACCCTAGAAGTTTGAAAGTCACGACCTTTCATCTTCACACGGTTGGAAAAGAAAATGTCACGACCTTTCATCTTTCCATAGCCAAAAAAGAAACTGTCATGACCTTTCATCTTCCCAATTTGAACTCCACACTTTAATACTGATTTGAGAAGACCAAAAACAGGCTCCATACCCCAACAATCTCCAACTTGGAGACTGTTCCTACTAAGAAAAGTTCTCAACCCTTCATTATCAACCATGAAGGACAATCAAAGTTAAACACAATTTCAACTTCTCCCTTGTGACCACCTTGGTCATCATATCCACAGGATTCTGACTAGTATGAATATTTTCCAGCTTCAACTTATCTTCTTCCAATGTTTCCTTGATGAAATGATATCTCAGCTAAATGGGCTTCGACTTAGAGTGAAAAACGGAGTTCTTCACTAAATAAATAGTTCTCTTACTATCACTGTGTAGTCTCCTAACTTACTACTTATGACCCAACTCATCAAGAAACTACTGTAGCCAAATCATCTCCTTGCTTGCCTCTGTGGTAGAAACATACTCATCATCTGTGGTTGACAAAGCCATAACCTTTTGTAACTATTAAATCTAACTCACCATTGTATCACCAACCATAAATAAATAACCTGTCATGCTCCTCCTACTGTCTAAATATCCTACCATGTGCTAATCTACATAACCACACAATGTATTGTCTGATACACTGAAACATAATGATGCTCCTATGGTACCTCTCAAATACTGAAGGATCCACTTCACTTCCTACCAGTGCTCTCTACTTGCATCACTCATAAACCTGCTAACTATTCCCACTACATGGGAAATTTTAGGCCTAGTGCATACCATAGTATACATCAAGCTACCAAGCACTGATGAGTATGGTACCCTAGACATCTGGATTTTATCCTCCTCGGTTTTGGGACTCTGATCCTTTAATAATTTAAAGTGACCTGCCAAAGGGGTACTAACCAGTTTAGCATCCTACATACTAAACCTCTACATGACCTTCTTTTTGTACTCTTGTTGAGATAAAACCAACTTCCTCTCTTTCCTATTATGAGTTATTCTCATACCAAGGATTTGTTTTTCTACCCCCAAAACCTTCATAGCAAAGGAGTCACCTAGCTTCTTCTTGAGTACCTTTATTTCCTACATGTTCTTCCCTGCAATAAGCATATCATCCGCATATAGACACAAAATAATATAAATACCATCAAGAAACTTATTGATGTACATGCAATGGTCTAAGTGACACCTGGAGTAACCCTGCTCCTGCATTAAATTTTCAAACTTCTTATACCACTGTTGTGGAGTTTCTTTCAGGTCGTACAAGCTCTTCTTAAATTTCCACACTAACCTCTCCTTCCCTTTAACCTCATAACCCTATAGATTTTACATGTATAATTCCTCCTCCAACTCACCATGAAGGAATGGAGTCTTCACATATAAATTCTCTAAGTGCAGGTCTTCTACTGCTACTAAACCAAGAACAGTTCTAATAGAAGTCATTTTAACAACATGAGAAAAAATTTCATCAAATTATATACCTTTCTTCTGTGTAAATCCCTTGACCACCAACCAAGCCTTGTATCTATTACTTCCTCGATCTTCCTCTTTGATTATATGCACCCACTTGTTCTGCAATGATCTCTTTCCCTCGGGTCATTCCACTACATCCCAAATCTATTTTTCCATAAGAGATCTATGCTCTTCATCCATGGCCTACTCCCACTTCTTCCTAGCATCCACCTGCACTGCTTCCTCAAATAACTTTGGCTCTCTAGTGTCATTGAGAAATAAATAATTCAAAGATGGAGTAAATCATTTAGGTTCCCTTCTTACCCTATAACACCTTCTCACCTCAGGAGTTTGGGGTTCCTAATGAGTAGGTTCCTAAACTGGTTGTGCCACAACATGATGCACCTGAACCAGCCCCTTGGAGACCTTGTTGTCTGTAATATTCTCTAACACTGGGTATTCTTTCTTTGATTCCTTTTTTTGTTCCTAAAACTGATCTTTATACATGAATTTTTCATTAAATACAATATCTCTAGACCAAAATATTTTCTTTTCCTTAAGACTCCAAACATAGAAACTAAAGTCATCTTCACCATATCCAACAAAGGTGCATTTCTTAGACTTAGCCTGTAACTTGGTCCTATCATCTTTATCAATGTGAATAAATACCTGACATCCAAATACTCTAAGAAATTAGTAATTAATTTTCTTTCCATACAAATCCTCCTTAGGTGTACCTCCATCCAAAACCATAAAGGGTACTCTATTAATAAGATAAACATCTATGCTCATCACTTCCACCCAAAACATGAGTGGCATCCCCACATGTAACCTCATACACCTAGCACACTCCATGATTGTCCTGTTCATTCTCTCTAACACTCCATTTTCCTGTGGAGTATTTTGAACCATTCTTTTCCTGCAGATCCCATTTACCGAACAATAATCAAGAAATTCATTACTAAAATACTAACCTCCATTATTCGACCTGAGACATTTCAACTTAGGACCTGTTTCATTCTCAACCAAGGCTTTCCATCTTTTGAAGGTTTCAAACACATCAAATTTATTTCTAATCCAATATAGCCAATCTTCTCTAGTTGCATCATCAATGAAAGTGACATAATAACATGAACCACCAATAGAGTTTACCTTAGCTGGCCCCCATACATCTATATGCACTAAATCCAACTTTCCCTCCCTCCTGGTAGGTCCAAACTTGAGGAATCTCACCCGCTTCTATTTTCCATAAACACAGTCCTCACAAAATTCTAAATCTAACTCCTTTAATCTAGGTGACCTGTCCTTTATAATTTACATTCCCTTTTAACTCATGACCGAGTCTCTAGTGCCACAAAGCTGCATCTCCATCTAAAACAACTAAATTACAATAATCAAAACCACTAGTTAAAAAAAAAAGTACCAGTTTTCTTACCTCTTGCAACCAAAAGAGCTCCCTTGGTAACCTTCTAAGAATCCATTGTAAAACTGACCATACAGCCATCACTTCCTAGATGACCCGCTGATATCAAGTTCCTCCTCAACTTAGGCACATGCATGAAATCCTTAAGTAGCCATGTGTTCCCATTATGCATTTTCACTTGAACACAACCTTTCCCTACTATTTTGCATGGTTCATCATTACCAAGATATACATGTCCGAAATATCCTTGAACTAAATCAGTAAAATAATGTCTATGTGGGGTGGCATGGAAAGAAGCCCCTGAATCTAACACCCAAGACTCAACAATATTATATAAATAAAGAATTAAGGCATCTTGTAAAACATCACCTACTACCACATTTACCTCTTTAGTTTCCTCCTTGTTCTTCTTATCCTGAAGAGCCCAACAATATTTCTTAGTAAGACCAACCTTCCCACAGTGCCAACATTCTAACTTACTCTTAGACTTTGACCTTCCACGATCATTCAAATTCCCACGGTTACCTTTCCCTTTGTTCTTTTGTCTCCCTCTTCTCTCCACCATCAAAGCATTTCTAGAAGTAGAAGAATCTCTGGTGCTCTTCATTCACATTTCCTCGCTTAAGATCACACATATTACATCCTCAAACTTCATATTTGGATTATTAGAGACTGAATTACTTACAACCATAACCAAACTGTCCCAACTATCTGGTAAGGAACAAAAAATCAACAAATCCCTAACCTCATCATCAAAGTCAATTTTTACCAATTTTAATATACTCACAACCGTATTAAATTCATTAAAATGAAAAAAATAAAACCATTCTCATACATCTTCATATTAAATAACTTTTTCCTTAAAAATATTTTATTAGAGGCAGAGGGTTTTTCATATGACTTCCCCAACGCACTCATGAGACCTTCCGTGGTCTTCTCCTGTGATATGTTGAAAGAAACCAAATATGTAAGGCATAACCAAATTTTCCCGAGTGCCTTTCTATCTAGAAACTCCCAATCCTCATCCGACATGGCTATAGGTTTCTTTCCTTTTCCAGCCAAAGGAACATAGAGGTCCTTTTGAAATAAGTAATCCTCCATTTTCATCTTCCACAAACCAAAGTTTTGTCCATTGAGCTTCTCAACCCTTGATCTGCCCTCATCCACCATAGCTCCCACTCAAGCTAAACTTTCCCTATGATTTACCACTTCAAAAAAAAACCAACCAAAGCTTGGATACCAGTTGTTAGGAATTAGAGAACAAAAACATCGAAACAACTCCTCAAATCATAGTAGTATGAAACTATATAGCAGAAGTATACATGGAGAAATATAACAACATAAATAAATAATGCACAAAAGAAGACAAGACAATATTTAACGTCATCCACCCAATGTGGGCTATGTCCACCAAGAACTTACTCAAATTTTATTATCAATAAGATTAAAACAACTCTCATAGTATTCTCTTAGTTATGAACTCACAACAGAATTCCAAAGATGTTAAACCACAATTGACACCCAATTGCTTGACCTTGATCACTCTTGATCACCTCTTGATCACTAAGACTCAAGAACTCTTGAACACACAAGATATCTTCCATATAACATAACACCTATATTTATAGGATTATAATCCTTTAAGAAGTCCAAAAGCTGACCCTAGAAGTTTGAAAGTCATGACCTTTCATCTTCCCACAACTGGAAAAGAAATTGTCATGACCTTTCATCTTTCCATGGCTGGAAAAGAAACGTTCATGACCTTTCATATTCCCAATTTTAACTCCACACTTAAATACTAATTTGAGAAGACAAAAAATAGCCTCCACACCCAAACAAGATCTTCTTTATCACAAATTCAAGGTAATAACAATGATGTTCCCGACCTTCTACTTATAGTTTTTTTCTCATCTCTCGTGTTATATGCTATGCCACCTATCAACATACTTTTTCAACAAAGGAAAATTTTTCCACTAAAGACAACCTTTAGCACTCTTACCCTCATGCCCAATCCTCTGATAAAAATTATTTCAACCTTCTAGCGTGAAAAAATCCTTACTGACTAAAGATTCTCATGCACATGCTTGCAGTACCGAAGGCACTTCTTCTGTCCTTAACCTGAATTTTTTCCTCACCTACCTCATGTTGTTCATGCACTTCTCATCCTTTGTGCATGGTCTTCGTAAAGCTATCCTGACATCAAAATTCCTTATGTCCACCTTTTCTATGTGTTCTCTTCTACAATATGTTCTTTTCATCCTTCAATCTGAGCCATCAAAACATAGCTTCCACTACCAACTTCCATTTTACTTTGCATTAATCCACCCCACAAAACATAGAATCTTGGTCCTTTGTGCATACACAACATTTTGAAAATAATAAGTTGGTAAAAGGCATGCAAAAAACAACCCAAAAATAAAGGAACAAGTAATGAGAAAGGGAAACACAAGGAAAAGAAATGCATAAAAGGAAATACTAGGCTAAATGGAAATACTTCCTTATTTATGAACACAAGGAAGACGTATTTATAGTAGGGATTCAACCTAATCTTATTGAAATATGGCCCTAATGGTATTTATACTTCCATCTAACGCTTGTAACTGTAAAGCACCTGAATGAAGGATGTACGAGATGATATATGGCCCTAACAAATGGAATTTCAATTTCCCAGGATGGTGTAGAAATTTGGAGTCATAAAGCAAGACCATTTGCCTAACCTTCAATTGTTTGTTTTAAATATGATGATCATATCATGCTTTTTTTTCCTTTTCGATATTCTAACTCCATCTAACAAGTGATTTCCTTTCATCCAAATGCATTAACTTCTCCATGCACTCTTGAATTTCTTTTTTATCAGCTAACCCTCTTGTGCACTCAATACATAGCGACAGTAGCACAAATTCAACTGGTAAAATAGCCTACACCAAACACCAACTGAAACAGTGTTTCCTTGTTCAATCTCTTGTAGGTTATCATGTATGCCCATAGAATGAATGAAACCTTATCATCCCAATATTATCTTCCCACATTATAAATTTTTGTCAGCGTGTGACTCAAAATTTTGTTAAATGCGTCAGCAGTTCTATTATCTTATGGGTGATATGGGGTAATCTTATGATGGGCCACCATGAACTATGCCAAAAAATCTTGACTGTTTCATTCAAAAAATGTGTACCCCTATCACTAGTCATGATTAAAGGACATCCATACCTAATGATTATGTTTTCCCATAAGAATATAGTAGTTATCTCCATTGTGTAATCCCTTGTAGGCATTACCTCCACCCACCTTGTTAAGTAATCAATGCAAGTGATGATATAGTGTGAACCAGTCCTTTACGCGGAAGGTGAAATTGGTCCTACAAAATCAAATCCCCATTTTCCAAATGGTTAAGTTTTTTTTATAGGTTTCAAGGGCATCTCATCTCTTTTTCCTGGCTTTCCAAGGCCTTGCCAATGGTCACATGACTTGAAAAATGCAATGCAATCTTGTAGATACTCTCCCACTAAAGCCTTGTGAGTAGAATCTTCTGCATTGTGGCATTCCCTACATAGTTCCCTCCTGTAATCCTACCATGTGCTTCTATCATGATTGCAACATGCTCATGTTCTAACATGCATCAGTGTAGAACCTCATCAAATCCTAACTTGTATAAGTCTCCACTAATTAGCATGTAGGGCATGGAACACATTGCTAACTATTTCCTTTCCAAACTTTTCATTTCATTTGGTGCCACACCATTTCTGAGAAACACAACAATATCTTCTAAGTCAGAGGGAACACGGTGCAACCTAAATATTTGTGTGTCTGACATAACATCTTCAATGCTCTGTGCATCCTCCCATGAGTCAATTCTTCACAAATGGTCATACCTTGAGTTACTCTTTCCTAGTTTCACAAAAATTTTAAACTCAAATTCTTGAAATAATAGGACCCACCGACATATGCACCCTTGCAAAATGGGATTTTTCACCAAATAATTCAATGTCATGTGATCCATTTAAAATGTGAAGGGTGTTGCCAATAGATACTACTTGAACTTATGCAACGCATATATCATCGATAATTTTTCACAATCAGTAGTTGTGTAGTTCGACTCTTCTTGTGTTAACTTCCTACTAGAAAAACACAAGGGGTGGTCAATAATCCCTTCTCCAGTATGTGCTAGAAATTCTCTAATTTCCATCCTGAAGCATCAACATGCACATGGAAAGGTTTATCCCAAGAAGGAAATTGTAATATGGGCACAGTGATGAGCTTATCCTTCAATGTGTCAAATGTCGTCTACTGTGCCTCTCCCCAGTGAAAGTCACTATTTTCTTTTAGTAACTTCTCCAATGACACGAAGTTTTTAGAATGCCCCTTAATAAAATTCTTGTAGTATCCCATATGCCCAAATAATTTGTGCACTGCACTTTGGCTAGTGGGCTCCCCAAATCCCACAATAACCAAAAATTTGGTGGGATCCACTAGCAAGCCTTCCTTACAGATGATGTGTCCCAATAGGGTTCCAAATGGAGTAGTGAAGAGACACTTCTTTATGTTGAAGGATATGCACAACTTCTGACATCTTTCAAACATCAACTGGAATTTATCACTATGGTCTTTTACTACTCCATATATTGTCCAGTCATTAAGGTAGATTTGTAGAAACTTATGGGTAAAATCCTGAAATGCCTGGACCACTATGCATGAAAAACACAGCAGGTGTGTTCTTCATTCCAAAAGGCATGACCGTATAGGAAAAACTTCTCCATTAAGTGGCAAAATTTTTCTTCTCTTGGTGTTCTTTACTAATTATAACTTGATGGTATCCTGAGAATCCATCCATGATGGAATAGATTTTACACCCAACCACTCCTTCCAGGATCTCCTTGGTAAAAGGGGTTGGAAAAGAATCAATTACACATACTGCATTTAAGTCATTGTAGTCAACTAAAATCCTTATCCTTCAATCCTTTATAATACTGATGACCATGGGGCTTACCCATTTTGATTCCTCCACAGCTTCAATGATTCGTGAAGTGATCATCTTGTTTATCTCCTCTTTGAATTTGACGTGGATATTCAGATTCATTTGATAAGGCCTCTTCTAGATCAGGCACGCACCCTCCTTTAACTTGATTTTCATTTCTCCCATGGAGTGGTCAATGCCTTTAAGTTCATGGTACCTACATGGAAATAAATCTTGAAACTCATGCAATAGATCAATGATCTTCGAGACCTCCTTCTCTGACCAATAATCTCTAATAGTGGCCTCCTTAGGTTTCGTTTCCTAACCAATGTTAACCTTCTTTATTTTGAGGAGATTATGGTAGGCGCGTGCTTGCTCATCAGAACTATCAATAAATTTTTGTGTACCTTCAGTATGGTTAGCATCCAAACTCTCCATCTCTTCACCATCTATCACACAGACCATCTTTCATTTCTCTTTCTCCATGCATGTGCACTCAAGTTGTATCTCTTCAAACTCTTACTCATCAAAGCACAGTTCCAAGATAGGTTCTCCCGATAAATCTAATATTATATTTTCTGTCATGGCACCATCTCCCATCGTTAGGAACTTAACAAACCTACAACACCTTATCCACTGATGGATTGGTACTCTAATATTCGAAATCCTGAAGGAGATCAGTCATCAAATCTTGCCAATTTTCTATCCAGTGGTGCATATTTAAGTGAATTTACCATGCGCTCACACATCCTTGTAAGGTGGAATACATCTTATGCACCCATAGAGAAGGTGGAATGGCCTACATGCCTCCCATCCATATTTTCTCACATGCTTGGACATGAAATGAGGTAGGTTCCTATCCATGGTAGTCTTGAATTGCAGCGGGTGCATTGCTTCAGAAGAACCTAACAGAGAACACAATTCTTAGCTCACACCACTCTAGAATGCTATCATGATGTGTCTCCCACCAATGCATTGCGGTCCCAATCAAGTTATAGTTGAGCAACCCTACTCTTTTGATCTCATTTTTTCACTAAGCCTTTGTTTCTCATAAGAAATCATCAGGGTTGGACCCTCTAGAGTAACTCAGAAAATTATTCCCTCCCATGTGCTTGACTAACAACACCTTTGTCACCCTTGTAAAAAATCCTCTTAACTGGCACCCAATTGTCACATGCCACACTAGTTATATCACTCATGGACTGAGCATCTTCAAACTGAATAACTCCCTTTGTAAGGTGAATCACCTCAGGGTCCCTGATAGATCACACATAGATCCCATCAAGAGCTCCTCCAAAGGGCTCAGTATAGGGTGTTGACTTCCCATCAGTTAACAGGATGATGACCTGCTATTCTTTGTTCTCAAAGATTATGTATCCCTTATTGAAACTTAGGTCAAAATTATTCTTATAACACCAGGGGCACCCAAGTAATGCTGGAAAGTTGTCTTACTCAGCTAGCACCAAGACTTTAAAGTATCTAGTGATATTGGCCCCTTAGATACTGATAAAAATGTCCTTTAAGACACCAATGGGCATTTCCTTTGTCTTGTTACCCATAGACAAAAAATTCAAATATGGTTGTAATAGGGGCCTTCCCATTTGATGTTATGCATCTAGAGTGAGAACAATGACCTTTGCACCCTTGTTAATCAAAATATTGCTCAGAATCCACCCATCTACAACAACATTCAAGGTAATCTCCTTGTCATAATCAAGGCTATGCGGATGGAGGTTGGCATGTAGAACCTACCTTTCGTGCCCTTGTCTAGCACGTGGTACCTTTTCCCATAACCACTCTCCTAGTGATGGAATGACATTCTCTTACCTCATCATCTTGCATAACTCTCTAACCTCATCTAGATCTTTCTATGGAGACCCAACATTCCTTATTTTCTCTAACTATCTTGAATGCTCTTTCAAGCACTATATCTCTCCTTGTAGGATTTGAATCACATCCATGGTTTCTTGATACACTTTTTTCTAATGAGTCAAATCTAGATACTTTCCATGCACCACCTCTTCTGTAACAACTAGCAGTATTTTCCTTGGTACTTCCCTGGCATGGGCAGCCTCAACTCACATTGTAACTAGTATTGGTTCTCATTCTGACTCACGTGTCACTCGTGGCATCCATTGTGAATTGGCCTTCCTCATACTTACCATCCCGACGCCTTTTTCCTTTCATATTTGATAGATCATATGTCTAAACAGCTCTGAGAACTCCTCATACTTATGATTCTTCCCACACTAAGAACATTGTAGTAGATCACGACATTCACACTTATAGTATTATGTGGATCCACAGTTGTAACACGTCCCATGTGGGAACTCACTTCTTCCTCCTCCACAGTTACCATGACCACTAAATCCTCCTCATAAAATTCTTCCACATGCCCCTCCATCTTCTCTCCCTTCAAAGTGATGACCATAGTCCTTTTAATTGTTCACAAGGTTAGTTTGGCACACACCAATATCAATGACATCATATATTTGGTCAATCAATCTATAATCCTTGGTGTCGTGAGTAGTAGAGGTACAACTATTTTAATAACAAGACACATTTTTATGGATCATGCACTGCAGTAATAGGCACCTACTTGCATTATGATCTTTTTGGCACATTTAACAGTTCACTGTCATGGCATGTACCAATCTCTAAGGTAAAATTTCCTTTATATGCCCTTCTACCTCACAATCCATGCACCATAGACCATTACGAGTCTCATGCACCGAGTTCACATATAGCTTTTCTAGTTACTTCTCCATTGTAGTAATTTGAGCCTCAAGGAAGGGGATAACATCGATATCCATGCTTCCGATAGCCTCAGCACCCAGGACATCCTCCAAGGCCTCACACGGGTCTATGAAAGTCTTGTGTGAAGTCGCTCTCCTAAATGGTGTTATTGATCCCCCAACACACCACTAAACATACTGAGAGGGATGAATATCATAGGATTGATCTGATAAGATATTTTAAAAATGTGCATCATATTCCCGCATACTCTCTTCCATTCCTTGTTAGATCTCCTTCAGCATGATGATACTCTTTTATTCAAACTCAGGGATATCAAATTCAGCCAAGAAAGCATTTCGCAATGCAGTGTAATCTACCACTGTCTGATGGGGGTCATAATTCTGGTACCAACTATGTGCACACCCTTGTAACATCATTACAAACACTTGTGTACATGTTACATAGCACCCTCAATAACTTTGTAGTCTAGTAGATGCGAAGACATTTCAAAATACACTTGCTGAGGTAGTTGAGTCCCTTTTTCACCTAACCTAGAACCTTGATTCCCTTTGGTGTTTCATCAATCACCAGATCCACTAGATCCACCAGGTTTCATTCCTCCTAATCCACCAAGTCTTCTAGATCCTCCAGGTCCACCAGCTCTTCTAGCTCTTAAACCACTAGATCTACCTCTTATATCCGGTAATGGTCCTGAAGTGGTCACGCCTAGCGTTCCCAACATTCCACTAAACTACACACTAACAGTTTGTGATATTGCACCACTACCAGATGTGTGTCCCACCCCACCCCAAGATGTGATGCCAAAGCTTTGTGTACACACACTTTTTCCAAACGTTGTTCTAGACAATATTCCTCCAAACATAGGAAATGATTGTGCATACATAGATGTATGAAATGAAAAGGTATATCTTCTAGGTGCATATTGGTCACTCCCACCAATACCAACTATGTTAGTAATACTTATCTCTTGATTTGGAAGACTAAGCACTAGAGGTTGGTCCTAGGTGGATTCAAATGCACATTAATGGATGTCCTTTCTCATAGCGGCGAACTCTCATTAGAAGATGAAGGGATATATCTTCTATGCTTTCTCAGATGGTGTAGCACAGACTTCTCAGGCTCTTTTTCCTACACGTGAACCTCAATTCCTTTCCATAACATCAACCTCCATAAATCCATCACTCCCACAACCTCATGTTGTCTAGCCAACTCCCTATCATGTGCCTTTCTATACTTGATTAATCTCTCCTCTCTCTCTTTTTCAGCCGCAATAACTGCCATCTTCCTCCACCCTAGCTTCCTTTCCTAGCACTTAGAAGAAGCTTATCCATCTAGAGGAAATTATTCCAAACTCAAGGTAATGATTAGGATCTTCATAGCTAAAGGGATGGTGTGTAGAAACAATCCTCTAGGATCACTTAAGAACTCAAACTCAACAACCTCAGGACAGGAATATGTAGAAATAGTGTATCCCAGGGTATAACTAGTTAGCACTCTTCTTCACCAATGATCAACATCACACGTCCATGTCATATTAGCATCATGTAGCCTCTAATATTCCTCTTGGGTCAAAATATGAAATCTATAGTACCAGCTTGATCTAGATGCATATGTAGAAAGACATTCATACAACTCTACTGGAAATTAAAAAATAAGGTCTCATACAACTAATGATCCATGTGTTCTTATATGCATCTGCATGCATCAAACTCAGGTCCAATACTAAATCTCTGAAAATACTCATCCTTCGTGCTCTTAAACCATGTTTCGACACTGTCCAAGGTCAAGCACTTTGTCATCATGCATCATTCTCATAAAAACTTCAAAAATAGTTCTGGACAATGGAACCAAGATGCAGTCATTTTTACCCATCTACTAACTTCTAACCCCATGTGCACTGACCTATCACCCAGCAGGCACTGGGAACTCACCCGAGGCACACATGGGCATTGAGCCCCTCCTTTATTTGAGCACTTTTAGAAAATATTACCATTGTTAAAGGATTAGTTATAGAGAAGTGGATATTCATGTAAAATCACAACATGGGCTATCATATCCTTATACCCAAGAATTTAATAACAAGAAAAACATCATGGCATGAAATACAAAGAAAATATCCATCATAAAATATGAGGAAATGAACACTAGGTTTTTTACCCCTGAACCAGATATTCAGAAAAGAGCCATATATTTATATTGATCATATTCTTAGAAACCACATTACATTTAAAAGGGTTGTTTCAAATGAAATATATCAATACAGGTATCTTACCCATATATCATACGTCCTAGCTATGCTTTCTTTATTATAAAAATTTCACAGATGCATCCCTTAGACACAATAACATTCCTACACTCCTCTAAATAGAATCCCAACTCTTAGGGCCTCCTAATAGTTTTTGTAGAGCTTTTCTTTCCTCATACTATATGTCTTCCATCTATGTCTTCCTTGTTATATCCTCTTTTCTTCCAAGCATCTCTCTTTATAGCACCAACACCCATTGCCATTCCTTTTCTCAAGAGTAGATTAGATGCCAAGTGTCTATGTGGTCCTTTAATGGTGAATGTTTATTCTTCTCTAAGCTCTCCACTTTGTGTAATGATGTATTTATAAGAATATTCCATGTGTGGAATATTCTTTCCTTGACCACCAAGTCTTCCAAGATGGCATCTTATCCACTCATCATGCCTAGCCAGGTCACATTTTTCCTCAAGTGCCTCTGAAACTCAAAATATGTCTAAGTCCTTAGACCATGTGTATTACCTTGTGTGCACGCCGTGGTTTCTCCTAAACCCTTATCTTGCATGCTTCTCTCTACATGACCTTCTTCTTATTGGTCCGACATGCTCACGCACCCTTTGGTACTTAGCCAATATTTCAAAGACCAAAATTCTTTGTTTAGTTCATGGTTCTTAGTAGACAAGAATCCCCTCTACAAAACATTTACGATATGACCAATCATCTCCAAAAATCCGTAGATAATATCCAATCTCTCCTTTAAGATATTAGGAATTATGGACTAAATTTGATCACCTTCCATGACCAATCAATAGCCTTTACATTCTTCAAGTATCCAATCAGTCATGTTAGAAATCCTAGATCCATCTAGCCCTTACTTTTTCAATAACGATGATCCACTCTTCATAGAGATTCAGGATTTTAAACGAGTGGCCCTTAATACCTATCTAGCTTCTCAAGGTATATTCCTCTAAGAACCAGCACCTAAATAGTGACCTCTTATCACAATAGTCACCTTTGACACATATTGGCTTATCAACCATAATCAAAAGCTGCTCATTTAAAAACTTCATTGTTACTCCACTATAGTTCATTAGGAATGTCAGTGTGAGCTTCATCAGTCCCAGTTATGAGTTTCAACCTTAATGTTCTTTCTTCACAAGATAGAACTAATAAACAACCATCCTTGTCATTAGATTCTTCACCAATCTCATTATCTTCACCATGCAACACTACACATCCCCTTCCATATCTAGTCCCATAGCATGTAGTGTTTCCAAAACACCCCTTGTGGACTCGGTATCCATTCCTTTTATTTTATCTTAGCCCATCTATTCACAACAACCCACATCATCCATCCAAATTTTATTCATGTACATCCTCATGTCTATACCTCTCATTAAAACTAGCTCCATAGCTAGCAATCACCCTTCCGCACAAAGGTATAGATTTCCCCTATCTCACAAATCCATTCTCACTATATAATGCAACCATCTTAACCACTTATCAACACTTCCATCCCTTCTTATTATATACCTCATCCATCTCAACCCCTTATCCACATGTCCATTCATATCCCCTATCATTATATTTAACCATCAAAACCTTTAGTTTTGCATCATATCTATAATATCCCCACAAGCATTCCTATTCAGCATAATGTCTAACTTCCCTACTACCTATACCATCAACTGACCTAAATGTCCATAGTCAATATAACTCATCATCGTTCAATCCCCAAAAACCAACATAAATTGATCTTTTAGAATCATTAATGAATAGGATGTCAAGTCTTGAAGCTACTACCATGGGTCCTCAAAGCACCATGTCCTATGAACATATTTGTAATGATCCTATTTATATATCAATGACTTTCAAGGCCTATATTCCACATTAAGAACTCCCAAATTTTATTAAACTATATAGTAAGGAGGACCCTCAACAAAATATCCAAGATTTCCACCACACATGTTATCTTATCACACATGATCAAGACCTTTTGCTGAGGATATTTCTTGTGTCCTTAACATGGCCTATATTGGATTTGTATAATGTTTTACCATAGTTTCTCTCTTCTCCTTCGTATAACTCACACAAATATTCTTAGAAGACTTTTCCGTTCACATCATTCATAAATATTCCATCACATAACTTTACGCTATCAAATAATTCAAAGACAAATCATTTATAGATATCTTCTTCAACAGGTGGGGTACCATTAATAAATTATCTTTATCACTCCCAAAAACCAAACTAATCAAGTTATTTTCTCGATCATATGCCAAACATATATCGTCAACTCTTCAGATAAAATATTTTCAAACATTTTCTGAATCCTTTACCATGGTCCACAAGCTATAACTCCATGCCCTCAAAGATAGTAAATTCAAAATTCGATCAAAGAAACCAAATCATGAGTCCTCATTCAACCCTTCTTTTGATAATGATAATTCCAAGGGTTCAACAAATGTGGTCATCGTAAAAGTTGCATATAAAGGTCGTTTGGATTACATTTCTCCCCAACACAACTATACACCATCAGATAATCCTATAGCATAGTCTACGATAAACTCCTAGCCGCACGTATGATCACACTACCACATAACTATCCCATCAACACACCCATTTCAAAACCCTCATGGTATTGATAAAATGAATATTTTAAATTCCATTGAGTTTGGGGTGATGACATTGAAACATTTTTCAGTTAGAAGCGTTCTCCAAGATATTATCGACTAAGGTGACCTACAACTTGACAATCTAAATGTGCCTCTGAATAAGAACTTGGATGTCTTTAAACAACCCTTTCCAGATCATGCCCCATCCACAAGTTAACCCCAATCAAATGTCATCAACTCTCATCACACTATAAACACTATTAAAGACCTCCCACAGACACCTCCATCACTAAGTGTTTATATTTTGAAAGAACTAATCAAAACATATCAATCACTTAGTCTTGTCACTAATAAGGCTACAAACCCTTATAAAACTACCACATGTGCTTCAAAACCATCCATTACCTCTTTTAAATTCTTATTGTATACACCTATAGTTTGATCAAGTAAATATTATTACTAACACTGCACTAACTATTCTACTCCCTACAAATTGATGATACTTCATCAATTAGGCTCTTTTCCCCTTCAATTCCTCTTAGATTGACTATTATACGTTAATTAAACTGATTTTCTCATAGTTAAATAATAAATATTCTTATTAGCTAACTCCCACTTCCAATACTTCCAAAATCTATCAAAAACCCCTTCAGATGCTCCGAGAAAGCTACTCAAGCCTACTTGGGACCCCTAATTAATCCCACAAGATTAATTAGCTTCTAAACCTAGTCAAATCTTGCTTTCACTTGCCAAAAGTGCTTTATGGACTTACCTTTTGTTCCACATGCATCCAAAACATCTCTTTCTTGAAATCAGAAAACAATAAATAGACCCCTCCTCCTCCTTATTTCTAAGGACACTTCTCCTCCTCTAATATAAACTATAGGAAAATAGGATTAGATAATTTATTCATTATTATTGGGATATTATCTTTCATTGCATATTTGAACTTAATCTTGAGTAAATGAGGGGAACCATATGGTCTTGTAGCCATTAATGGTGAGCCTTCACTCTCAAACCCTTGAGCATTAAAAAATCAAATTTGATTTCTAGGATCTTCATAGGTTCATGTTTTGTAGCATTCAAAGAGTAGAGAGTAACATATACATGTTTATTTTGATGTTATTTAATAGTTATAATACGTAAATAAGAGTAGCTCTTGTTTATCTCTTATCTTTAATTGTTTGTAGTTAAGTTGGTAAAGCTTTGGGGTTTCTTTAGTGTTCTAAACTCATTTCTATAGCTTCCCTAACCTACACATGTTCACATTTATAAAATAAACCCGTAATGGAAATCATAAAAATTTATTTTGATGATCATGTCACCTGACATCATAGGTAGAACCTAAAATAATTTATTGTATAACCCATAAACCATCTATACAATAAAACACAAAATCTATCACAAAATCATAAAAAATCTCACCACACATGAAAAAACCCTTTCCTTCCATCTTAGGGACTCATCCCTTGTTGAAATTCACAGTCACTATCACAAAGTCCAAGGTCGTTCCCCAACAAGAACCTAAACTTTTGACAAAAAAAAATGAATTCATCATCCCTAACTCCTAAAATATCAAATGAAATACAAATCCCCTCAACCTCATATTTGACAGGGTACTATGCTATAACCCTTGAAAATATAATCCAACTACCTATCGTAACATTACCTCCTCTTAATCCATTTAGCTCCTGATGATGGAAACCCTCTTGGTATAACTTTGGGGCATTTTGTAAGTATCACCATAATTTAGGACATTTCACTGAGGACTTTAAATCCCTCTACACTATTAATCAAAGCCATGCTATAAAGTTTTATCTCCCCATAGATCTATAACATCTGAATCAAATCAAGAAAACTCATCTAACCCCTAAACCCATAGTATCTAAACCATTTTCCAATACTCCATATTTTTCCAGTAAGAGTGATGCCTCTTCTAGTAGCACAATACTCCATAAAATTGATGTTGTGTGTATAACTACTAGATCCTGTGTGTAAGACCCTAACACTTCGGATCAAAATAGGCCCAACATTTCTATCCCACTTGAACCCAAATCACCTAATTCTCCACCTTGTTCTAAGGAAAATATATCCATCCTTGCTGCTCCACACACCCAATCCACCACATTAGTGAAAATACGATCATCAAACAACTCCAACAAGTTCCCACAAAGATGTCCTAAGATATTTTCCAAACTTTACCACAACATTGACACATGATGATTGAATCCCTTTAATCCATATCAGTACCATCATATGATCCTCAATCATTCAAAAATATATTCAACACCCTCAAAATATTCTTCATTATTTATTTCGATGATTCCAAAATCCCATCCTTACAATCCAAAAATCATGATCTCCCACTCTCTGTAATTTTCTGAATCAATGATACTCTCGTCAAGAGAGTCATGATTTCAAACAGAACTAGTATCAATATTATATCATTTCACAATTTCAATAAGCTTCAGCTACCTAATACTATTGGCACTCAGTCACTTGCTATACTGTGTGATTTTAATGATACCATTTACACTAATTTAAGCACGGTTATCCTACGTATCAAAGTCAATTTTAAGTTCCTTCACAAACTCTTTTATCTTGTAGAAGGAGTGTTTCTATTGGAGATGATAATGTCAAGTGGGATATCATTTGATAGACCACTACTCATGACCCATTATTAAACGTTTATTTAATTAAACTTATTCAGTCTTCACAAATTTAAGAAGAGTGAAACGATATGATGATCCCTCACAAGATTGACACCTATGGGACTGATCGAGTGATTTAATCATAATATATTCTCAATATATTTTGTATATGTGAGCTAGTATACTGTGAGACATAGGTCTTTTATTATTATCTATGAGACTGAGGAGTGAAGTGGAAGTGTTGGGTGAAAGTCTGATAAATTATTAATATAAGACATTGATTTATCAATGGGGTTTTTTTCCTTTGAGTTTCCCCACTTAAATTTGGTGTTCTATGTATCATTTTACTTTCTTGTTATTTTCTTTAGCTCATATTATCTAATCTCTGTAATTTTCTATCTTTAATAAGCTAAATTGATGTTTAAATTAACTACACATTATAATATATAATCTTTGGGAGTGTGATTATTGATCTATAATTTGTTAATTATATTTTCCCTTCATTTCCCTAACATGGTATCAAATATGGTATTTATGCATGTGTAGGATCGATGTGAAAGATTTTAATTTGAAGAGGTGAAGAAGCTTTAAATTTATGTGCGCATCTGCATTCATCTTTGAGCTAATCAAGTTTAAAATTCTGATTCTCACCCAAATAGTTTGAAAATATTTGTTAAATGGTTGCTTAGATATTATTTGATAAATTATGTGCTTAGCTCTATGCTTCTACATCTTTCTTTAGTATGTTATGGTTTAAGTACGCCATTTTTGAGCTTGTTTTTAAGTTTTTACGTCATTTATGGCTATTAGGGTTGTGTTTGAATCTGGATCTGAAATACCTCTTTAGATCCAGTTAGTATGAATTGTTTGAATCAGCCTTGATTTTATATATATTTTGTTTTTTGGCTAAATATAATTTTTCGAAGCCCAATCTAATCATTGAATGCCAAGTGGTTTCACATTGTCATTCTTTTATTAGAACTTTTCATTTTTGTGAAGTTTGATCCAATCATTATGCTCCAAGTAGCTTAGTTGTAGATATGTTAGTTTTTGCAATGTCTAATCCAATCTTTAAGTGCCAAGTAGGTTTGTTTTATTAGTTATTATGGAATTCTTTCATTTTTTGCAAGGTTCTATTGACCACAAAATCCAAGCCAATAATTTTTCTCCAAATTTCACATTATTAGTATTTTGTTAGATTTTTTTGAAAGGAATGATAACCAGATCGTGCCAAGCCAAGAACATAGATGCTAATCAAACATCACGATCAATAAGATGAAATTAATTCTCCAGAATAACTTTACATAAACCTTTGCAAAAAAATGAGCAGCAAAAAAATGAGCAGCAATATCATATATAATTATGGAACTCAATGCAATATAATGATAATGGGCCTTTCTTAAATAGGAAAGGAATAACTATCTAAGAACCAGTCAAGGCCGTAGATCAAGCCATAAATCAAGGAAATAACTAGTCATCAAAGAACTAGTCAAGACCATAGATTTAGGAGAGAACTAGACATCAAGGATCTAGTCAATACCATAGATCAAGGAAAGAACTACACCTAACAACTATATAATATCTCATAATATCTAAATAATATAAAAGAAATATCTACACACATAAGTGGGTGAGGATAAATATAATAAAGGTAAATAAAGTACCTAGGTGAACATGAGCTAAGGTAAATACCTACTCTAACATATTTTTCCTTTGTCAAATCTAAGCCAATATGATTACTCCAAATAGGTCCGTATTTTATGTGGTTTGGTTTCTTCTAAAATATGTGAAGGTTGAGCTAATAGAATTTAATTAAAATAGATAACATGTGCCCATCTTGGTATTAAATTTTAAAGAGGGGCATGTTCCCCTCTTGCTTTTAAATTTTCAAGAAAGACAACAAGTGCCCCTCTTGGTATTGTGTATTTGTGCCACGTGTCACCTTCTACTTTTCCTGTATTTTTTTTAGTAGTTAAGTAGCTCAGTTAGCTCGCTTATGAGATCACCCATGGTGAGTTGCAAAATAACTCATCGAGCAATTTTTTTTCTTTTCTATTTTTAGTTAATTAATCTATTTTAACTATTTTTATTTTAATAAAGACTATATCTCAACTCGATATAAGCTCGGTTAACTCATTTTTAAACTTGATCAGAGCGAGTTATTGTTAATTCATCATGATTTGTTTGTGTGCATCTATATCTTGTTTATTAGCCTATGTGTGACTCTCTTGTAAAGAATTGATTCATTTTTAGTTGCATTTCTTTCCAGTTTCATCTAAGTATTAAGAATGTCTATTTTTTCTAGTTTTTCAATAGACAAGTCTCATTTCTTAAATGTAATGAATTATAACATTTGGAGAGTTTGTTTGAAAGCCCATTTTATGGCTAAGAAGCTATGGTATTTGGTGATTGGTGTTGAAAAATTACCCATTGGTAGATAAGAAACACATAACAATGTTAGCTCCTTCTCTCAGAGATAATAGTAAGCTCTTTCCATCCTTTTTATGAAGCATGAAATATGATTTTTTTATGTATATAGGTCATATGGACGCACCTGCTGATGCTTGGAAGAAATTAGAGACAATACATGGAGGCAGTCATTTGCTAAAAATAATTAAGCTATTTTTAGAGTTGTTTACAACTCCCATGAAGGGGGATGAGAAAATAGTCAATTATTTAGCTAAAATTAAGAACATTAAAGCTCAATTATATGGTTGTAACTCTGAATTGTTTCAAGATAAGATTCTATACTTCAATTTTCAGATATACATTCATAAAAGTTTAGAAATTATATCTATATTCTTAATTCAAAATATCAAAATGAGAATGATCTTCCTGATTTAGACACTCTGTCTTATCTATTAATTTAAGAAGAGCATGTAATGGAGAATTTGTATTCAAAAGATATTTCTTCTCAAGCATTTTTCTCTCAAAATCATAATTCTACTCATAATAGGAATAATAACAATCCTAATTAGAATTCTAATAACATATCAACATTCAAATCAAATCCTAAGATTAATTCTTCTAAGAACAAACATAATTTTAAAGTAAAATTTAATGGAACCTATAACAAGTGTGGAAAATTTGGGCATACAAATTTTGATTATAGAGGACAAACTAAAAAATTAGTTACGAATTCTAAGAACAAATATTTTAACAATCAGAAGAAAGATTACAATTAGAAGAAAAATCATGCAAGTGTTGGTGATAAATCTATTTCCATGTATACCACCATTTTAATTTCAAATTACAATGAGTGGATTCTTGATAGTGGTGCCTCTAGGAACATGACTTTCACTCATGGTATCCTCTCATACATAGTTAAATGTGAGGAAAATATCTATCTAGGAGACAATTCCATCATTAGATATGAAGTTTCTAGGAATGTTAAGTTATCAAATGGTGTAATTAGAAATGTCTTGTATATTCCTCAATTAAAAAAGAATATCTTGACTTTATCTCAGCTAAATACAAAATATTGTAAAGTTATTTTTCTACAAAATAAGTGGTATGTTAAAGATAAGTTTAGTAATATTATTACTTCAGGTATTCCAAAAATGGATTTTTATATATTTGATGGATTTGTGTTTGATTCTTGCTTTTCTTCCTCTTATAGGAATGATATTCAACTTTAGCATGAAATAATCGGTCATGTAAATTTCAAAATTTTGTATGAAATTTCTATACTAAATCTTGTTATTGTTCTTCTAAAGATGAAATCAAATCATGATACATGTGAAAGTTACTTGCATGGTAAGTAACATGCTGAACCATTTCAAAAACATCAAGATTATAATGCTTCTCAGTTATTATATCTTATTCATAGTGATGTGAGAGGTCCACTTGAAGTTCCTTCTCGTAATGGATCCATGTATGTTGTATGCTTTATTGATGATTTTTATAAAATGATTTGGTATTACTTTATTAAGAAAAAAAATGATGTCTTGTCTAAGTTTCAGAATTTTAAATATTTAGTTGAAAATGCTTCTAATCAAAAAATTAAGAAAATTAGGATTGATAATGGAGGTGAGTATGCTAGAAAAACGTTTGATGACTTCTGTGTGTCATGTGGGATTCAAAGACATTGGAATACTCCCTATTCACCACAAAAAAATGACATTGTAGAAAGAAAGAATAAAATTGCCTTAGAAATGGGTAGGACTATGATTCATGCTTCTAATGTGCCTAAGTTTCTATGGGTTGAATTTATAAATACTATTGTCTATATCCTTATACGATTTCCTACTAAATATCTTTATCAAGATACTCCTTATAAAGTATGAACAAATCAAAAACAAGATATTTATCACTTAAGAATATTTGGTAGTCCTGGTTCTATCTTCATTCCAAAAGACAAAAGGAAGAAGCTTAATTCATCCTCCTTTTCCTTTATTTTTGTTGGCCATGGTTATAGGACTAAAGGATTTAGAGTCTATGATCCTTTCAAACATAACATTGTTGAAAAAAGAGATGTTCAAGTCTTAGAAAATACTATGAACCCTACTTTTCTTCTCTTGAGATAGAGCTTGAGAATCCTCCTCCTAACACTATGGAAATAGAAGTTCAAGATGCTAATTATCATGATCTAGATAAGACAGATATTGAGGGGGGTCCATCTCAAAATGTCTTGCATCACAAGGTTCCTAAATGGGCTCAAAGTATTGTTGAAAAATCTAAGCGTTCTTATCTTAGAAAGGTAACTCGTACTCAACATACTTATCATCCCTTGATAATACTTTATGAGGTAGAACCATAATACTTTTAAGAAGCATGTCAATATGATAGATGGATTCAAGCAATTATATATGAATACAATGATTTAATCAAGAATAATACTTGGAAACTTGTCCCTCCTTCTAAAAGAAACATTGTAGGATATAGGTGGTTGTATAAGTTCAAATATAACTGTGTTGGAGAAATTCACTAGTTGAAAGCAAGGATGGTAGCTTTTGGTTTCACTCAAAAACCTATTCTTGATTATGTTGATACTTTTTCTTCTGTAGAGAGAATTAGAACTGTTAGAATTCCTCTTGTTTTAGCTTCCCAATATGGTTGGGAAATTCACCAAATGGATGTTAAAAATGCTTTTCACAGTTGTGACTTAAAAGAAGAAATATAGATGAGATGGCCTAAAGGTTTTGAAGAACCTGATAAGGAACTTTATGTTTGTAAGCTCAAAAAGTCTGTGTATGTTCTTAATCAAGCTCTCAAATCTTGGTATGCTAAAATTACAGTTTCTTTCAGGATCTTTGTTTTTCTAACTGTTGTTCTGATAATGATCTATTTGTTAAGTTTGAAAACAATCATATTATCATTATTGTTATTTATGTTAATGATCTTTTGATTACTAGTAGTGATAAAAAATTAATTTTTAGAATTAAATAAAGGTTAAAACAACGGTTTGAAATAAATGATTTAGGTTTGTTAAATCATTTTATTGACATGGCTATATTTAAAGATAATAAATATATTATTGCATCTCAATCTCACTATGTTGTGAATTTTATTAGAATATTTAACATGATTGATTGTAAGCCTATTTCTAGTTCTATTGAAGTTGGTGTTAAGATAGATCTTAAACCATCTTTTACTAAATTTGATCCTACTTTATATAGACAACTAGTTGGTAGTCTAATTTATTTGACTATTTCTAGACCTGATATTTCTTATGTAGTAGGAGTTCTTAAAATATTTATACAAGATCCTTATGAGGATCATTGGAAAATGGAAAAATTAATTTTGAAATATATTAAAGGAAAAGTTAATTATGGTTTTTTTATTCTTCTTCTAATAATACAAAACTATTTGGCTATTGTTGATCATGTTGATGATGTTGCAAATAGAAAGTATTGTTGGACCCTGAAAACTGACTAAGTCCTAAAAAGAAGAAGCATGTGTGCACAAGAAAAGTGAATAAAAAGGAACTAAAGCAAAGGTGTGTGTGAGGAGAGGCTTACACGTGGAAGCAAGAAGAGGTTTGGGGACTTAGCCACATTTTTAAGGTAGTATCACATGGAAAAAATGTGAATGCCTGAGTAGATGTGATGATTGGATAAGGTGCTAGCATAGAGCCTTGGAGGTCAAGAAAAGAATATCCATTTAGGGAATATTCGCAAGAGGATCATTGCAGTTAGTGGATGTATTTGCAAACTAGCATAAGCTCTTGATCAATCATGGAGGACCACACTTCAACTTGGCATGTGATCTGCTAATGGGAAAAGCTATGGCGCTAAATCTAGATTCTATTTAAGGGAATGTTTGGGCCTAAAATAGAAGAGAAGAAGAGAGGAAATGAAGTGTTGTATGAGTTCTATTACTTAGCATAGATGCATGTGCTCAGGAATGAACAAGGTTTGTATGGGAAAACACAACTAGGATATATGTTCAAGAGTAGTTTTGTGGGGCTGGGATGTTATTTCATGGTGTATATGATCTCAGATGATCTCTTTTGATGTAGTATGGCTACTGTAAATGGACTTAATCAATATATGGAGATTTGTTTTGTATATTTGTGTCTGTAGACTAAAACCTAGTGTATTTCATGTTATTCATGGTTTAGATATTTTTCCATTATGTTGATGTGATGTTATGTTTATCTAATGGAGCATTTATGCTTAGAACTAGATTTACTACCTATATATTAGATTAAATGCATGTATTCTTATTATACAAATATTTCCTCCACTAATGGAAAAAAATTATCACAAATCTCACATAATAGAGGGGATCAGAACCCTACGCACCTCGGTTGAGAACCCAATGCATACTTGGTGACATGGCGATGCGCTTTGGGTAACAATAAGGTGTATGAAATGAGACTAAATTATTGTTCCATTGCAGGCACCTCTTTTGAAGCTATTATGAGAATGATGTGTAATGATGGAGTGTCTGACCTTAGAAAATGTTAAGACCTAGGTTAAAATCATAGAGGATGATTTTTCTTAGATATTCAACATTGGACATGATTTTGATGCATGTAAATGGGTAGAAGAGCACCTGTATGAATTTTTTGTTGTTATTTCCCTGTAGAGTTGTATGAATAGATATCGGAATATGCATCAAGGTAAATTTGGTATTATATACCTCATGTATGGAACCAAGATGAGTATAAGAGGTTGCATGAAGCCGATCTAACCTAGACATGTTTTATTGGTCACTAGTGGAGTAGAGTGCTGACTAGTTATATCTTAGAATACGTTATTTCTACGCATTAATTCCTAGAGGTTGTTGAGTTTGAGTTCTTGAGGGATCCTATAGGATCATTCTTATGTGTTATTCAATTTGTTATTAAGATCCTAGTTATTACTTTGAGTTTGGAAGCCTTCCTCGTGGCTAGCTAAACTCCTGCTAGGTGTGGAGCATGGAAGCTAGCATGGTAGAAGATGATGGACCTTACGGGTGAAATAGAAATAGAGGAACAATGACTCAAGTAAAATGAATCTCAGGAGAGGGAGTTGGTGATAAAATGTGAGGTTGCTTGATTGATGGATTTATGGAGCATACATTGCGAGAAGTATTTAAGGTTTACACGGAGGGTGTGAAATCTAGGCAATTTGTGCTACCCCATCTTGGAAAATGTGGGAGAGATCCCCCCTCCTCTTTTGGTGAGAGATAGTCTCTTAGAGAAAGGCGAGAAATAGGCTCACGTCTAAGCCCACTTGGTGACTAAACCCTAGCACTTAGTTTTCCAGATCTGGAGATAAGTATTGTTAACCTGGTTGGTCTTGGTATTGGTGGTCAGGTGACACCTAGGAGATATAATTTTTCATTTGGTACATTTATGGCCACACAGTCATTTCCTATGTTTAGAGGGATCCTATCTGGTACAAAATTTGGGAAATGTGGGGGTACTCAAGGCTTAAGCACTACATTTGGGAGTAGGTTGACTTCATAGACTATCAAAAAAAAATTTAGCGTGGCGGTGGGTTCATGGGGAGAAACTATGTTAGGCCCCTTACCTATGATAGGAAAAGGATCTAGTGCATCCAAAGGAGTTGACACTAGTGAATCAAGTGTTGCTAGAGGTGCTGGAAATATTAGAGGAGGCTAAGGGTTTGGATCTAGTCGGTAAGGGTCTCAAGAACCTCAACAGGTAGTTTTGGATATGTCTTTTCATTTACCTAATTAAAAGGATGTGGAATACATTGTAGAGAATGTGCACATATGCGAATTACTATCGAGCATGAAGGGTATCACTAATCCAGAGTAGAAGGTGAGTCATTTTGAAACCACTTTGTAAGGGTGCGCCCATAGCTAGTACATGAAGTATGATCCACACTAGATAGTGGTGTATTACATAATGCCATGTGATGTGTTTTTAAAGGAGTTACAAATTCCTGAGTTTGAACAAAAGAGCATCAGAACTTTGAAGGAGATTCAGTAAGGAATGGAAAAGAGTGTGTGGGAGTATGATGCATGTTTCAAGACTCTCATATCAAAGTTATCTTATGACATTCATCCTTCACATAATGCTCAATGGTTCTTCAGAGTGTTGATCACACCATTGAGGAGGGTTCTTTCCCATAAGACCTTCACAAATCCTCATGAGGCCTTGGTGGATACCTTGCATGCTGAGGTAGTGGGAAACATTGATAATGGAGTTAGTCCATTTCTTGTAGCCTAGATTTCTACCATGACAAAGTAGCTGGAAAAAATATCTGTAAACTCGTCTCATTAGACTCATGGTGGGCTATGGTGCATGGACTGTGAAGTAGAGGGAAATAAAAAGGAAAGTTTCCTATGGAATTTTGTGGATGGCATGTCAGTAGATTGTGAGATTTTCCATAGATATCATGATGCAAGTAGATGCCTATTATTGCGGCACACAATCCGTAAGAATGTGTATTGATTTTGTAATATATGTACCTCTACTACTCATGACACTAAGGATTACAGAATAATAGACCAAATCCATAATATCATTAATCTTAGTGTGCTCTAGACTAGAATTAGGAGTAGTTATAATGCCGAGGATCATCAGTATGAAGGGCATGTGGATGGAGGATGTTGAGGAAGAGGTTTTTGTAGAGGAGTCGGAGGCCATGGAAATCACGGAGGAGGTTGAAGTGAATTTCCTCATGGAAATTATTATGATTATGGATCGACTGAACACTACAAGTGTGAGTTTATAGACTTATTGCAATGGTCATGGTGTAGAGAGAAGCAAAATTATGAAGAGTTCCTAGAGTTGTATGACCACATGAGCAAGAACTAGAAATAGTAAAAAGGAGTGGGGATGGTGATTGTAAAGAGGACTGACCCACAGTGGATGCTGAGGGTATTTCTTAACTCTGAGTTATAGTATATTTTTGTCACTACACGCATTAAGACTGAACATGCCCAAGAGGAACAAAAGAAGAGGCCCATTATCACAAGAGAATAAGTGTTACATGGGAAATATCCTGATCCTACCCACCAGAAGGAGGTGTACCAAGAAACCATAGACATAATTAGGAGCTTGTAAGGAGAAATCCAGTTTCTGAAGGAGAATTCACACCAATTGGATTAGGTTAGAGAAGTTTGTTAGATGTTGAAGGAGGAGAACATTATTCCTCTATCAAGAGAATGGCTAAGGGAGAAGGTACCGCATGTTGAAGGAGGGCATGAGAGATAAGTATTACATGTTAACCTACCCCCTCATAACATTGAATATGATAAGGAAATGACACTGAATGTAGTTGTTGATGGGTTTCTCCTAAGTAATATATTGATTAACACAAACATAGAAGTCAATGTCCTTACTCTAGATGTATGGAATCAAATGGGGTGGCGCCCATTGCATCCATCTTCAAATGTGTTGTACATGGCTAACAGGAAAAAAGCCATGCCTCTAGGGGTGTTAAAAGGTGCATCCATTACTATTCAAGGGAAAAATTTTGTTGGGGACTTTGAGGTTCTAAATCTCACTGAGGCTAATAGTTTCCCAACATTACTTGGGAACCCTTGGTGTTATGCAAACAATGTTGATTTGCATTTCAATAATAGCTACATCAGTTTTAAGAACAAGTAAGAGCACTTGATAATTCCACTAACTGATGGACACTATGCACCATATGTGGAACCATTGGGTGAAGAAGACTTAAACAAGATATATGTGCGCACCATCATATAATTAGATTTTATTCAGCCATCAAAGGAAGGGGTCACTCTATGGGATGATGCACATTCCATAAGTGATACAAGTAATGTTTGTTGTGATAACTAGGTGCATAGGACTTATGAGTTGGTTAGAAGGCATCTGAAGGATATAGAAACTTGAGTTGTCAAAATGCACTCAATTAGGCACTTGGGAGGAAGGTAGTTGCTATAGTACACTAGGGAATCCAACCCTAATGTATTTCTGTGTGAAATGGAGACCCAGTAAAAGTGTTAACTGGAGAGAAGTAATATGCTTACCTATACTTTTCATGGGAGAAAAGCACGTTAGTGTGTGACACATCAAGATAATCTTCTACAGTGGTGTGAAGTGAGAATCACATGCTCTATTAGGTTTATCTGAAGAAATGTACCATCTCAAATTTTTTATTATTATGGGAAGGGATCCACCTCATGTCATGTTCAGGAGTGTGAGAAGACTTCGATGAGAGGTGCGAAATCTTTACCCCCTTCCCTATGGGTGCATAAGTTTTATTCCACCTTACAAGGTTGCACATGCACATGGTATATGCATTCAGAGTTGTAGTGACAGACATGGAAATGGTAGGAGTTAATGGAGGACCTTGTTCAAACATTTGAATATTAGAGTGTTAAACCATCGTTGAATTACACACCGCAAGTAGTCAAGCACCTTACCTTGGGAGAAATTGCCATGTTAGAGGACAAGATTCTAGAGTTGTTAGGTGAACCAGAGTCAAGGGCGTGCTTCATTGAGGAAAAATCAAAGGAGGTAAATCTTGAGCACACCCTTTTGGAGAAGAAGAAAGGAATTTTTTGCTATTTGATAGGTGATGAAGAGGTGAAGAACTTGGATGTTAGCCATACAAAAGGTATGAGTGAAGTGTTGGATAGCATTGATGAGGAAGCACACATTTACCACAAGCCATTGAAGACAAAGAAGGTTAACATTTGTACGAAGGTGAAACCCAAGGAAGGTACTATTGAGGATTACTTGTCTGAAAGGGAGGTTTCAAAGATTATTGATATGTTACATGAATTCTAGGATTTATTCCCATGCGGGTACCACAAACTCAAGGGAGTTCACCACTCTTTATGAGAAATGAGAATCAAGTTAAATGATGGTGCACACCCAATTCGGAAGAGACCTTATCAGATGAATCCAAATCTACATGTTAAGGTCAAAGAGGAGATTGAAAATATTATCATATTAGCTATCATTGAGGTTGTTGAGGAATCAAGGTGGAAAATTATGATGGTCATCAACACTAAGAAGGATGGGATGATAAGGATTTGCATTGAATACATGGATTTAAATGTGGCATATGTCATTGATCCTTTCTCAACCCCATTAAATGAGGAGATTCTGGAAGGAGTAGCTGGGTGTGAGATATATTCATTTATAAATGGATACTCAAGGTATCATCAGGTTAGAATTGCAAAGGAGGACAAAGAAATACAACTTTCACCACTAAATTGGGAATTTTTTCCTATATGGTCATGCCTTTTTGACTCAAGATCGCACCTATTGTGTTTTCGTGCATTGTGGTCCAGGAATTTCAGGACTCCATCCACAAATTTCTTCAAGTCTACTTATATTATTGGAAAATTTACAGACTAGTAAAGGACCATTGTGACAATCTAAGGTTGATGTTTGAGAGATGTCGATAGTTGAGTATATCTCTCAACATTAAAAAATGTGTTTTCTCCACTCCATTTAGTACCATGTTGGGACATATCATATGTAAAAAAGGCTTGCTTGTGGATCCTACCAAAGTTATCATTATCATGGGATTGGAGGAGCCTACTAGCCAGAGTGCGGTGCGTGGATTCCTTGGACATACAGGGTATTACAGGAAGTTCATTAATGGATATGTAAATATTTCCACACCTTTGGAGGATTTTCTAAAACACAAGAATAAGTTCTATTGGGGAGAGGCGCAACAGACAACCTTAAACACACTGAAGAATAGACTCATTACTACACCCATATTATGCTTTTCCTTTGGGGATAAAATTTTTCACATGCATGTTGATCCATGTGGGATGGAGGTTTGAGCAGTATTAGCACAACCTAGAGTGGGAATTTTTGACCATCCCTTGTGATTTGGTAGTAGGAAGCTAACCCTAGCATAAAAAATTATACTACCACAGAGCGCAATCCATTGTCAATGATCTACATGATTCACAAATTTAGGTAGTATTTTCTAGCAACATTTTAATCTTTTATACAGACCACATGGCATTAAATTACTTAGTGAACATGCCCATCTTACAAGAGCACATATGTAGGTGGGTCCTATTATTTCAGGAATTTGAGTTTATGGTTGTTGTAAAATTAGGTAAGAGTAATTTGGGGCCTAACCACTTATCAAGGATTGACTCATAACAGGAAGTAAAAATTATTGAGAATACAATGTCATATACACAACTATTTAGACTACAGCGCGTTCCATATAATTTGGAAGATATCGTTGTGGTATTAAGAATGGGTGTGGTGCTTGAAGGGATGAAGGCATTAGAAAGGAAGCAGATAGCCATACACATCATGCCCTATATGTTAATTGGTAGACTTATATATGCTTGGTCATGATGAAGTTTTGTGTTGGTACGTGCTAGAGAATGAGCATGCTACAATCATGGAAGAGGCTCATGGTTGAATTGGAGGAGGACACTATGCAGGGAATGTAACCATGCGTAAGATTACTTTTTATTGTATTTGGTGGGAAATAATTTATAAGGACTATATCGAGTATTGCAAGTCTCTAATCACTTCCAGTGCCTTAGTAAACTAGGGAAGAGAGAAGATATTCCATTAAGGCCTATCGCCAGTGCATATCCATTCGAGAAATGGGTAATTGAATTTTTAGGCCCTATTTCCCCATCCAAGTGAAGGATGGGTTCACACTATATCATTACATGCACAGAATATCCTACATGGTAGGAAGAAGTGGCACCTACGAAGGATTGTATGGCGGTGAAATCAACTAGATTATTATGGGAAAAAATAATCAATAGGAATAGATGCCCATTGAGTTTAATGAGTGATAGGGGTACTCATTTTTTAAATGAGATGGTTAGAATCTTGTTGGATAAGTTTATGATAGCCCATCACAAGACCACCTCTTATTACTGACAAGCTATTGGGACAATGAAAGCTTTTAACAAAATTTTGAGTCACACGTTGACCAATATTTGTGATGTTGGATGAAAGGACTGTGATGACAAATTTTCTGCCATGTTATGGTCATATTAAACTAATTATAAGAGATTGAACATTACCACACATTTTCAATCAGTTTTTGACATAGAGGTTGTCTTACCTCTTGAATTCATGTTACCATCACTATGTATCGCACACACAGGAGTTTTATTTGATGAACAAATTCTTGAGGAAAGAATTGAAAATTTAATGTAATTAGATGAGCAACGTTCCATAGCACGATGGAGTCAAAAAATGGAAAAATCTAGGAAGAAGGCATGACATGATAGAGACATCAATAATAATAAGTTTGAGTTTGGGAATATGGTCTTGCTATATGACTCTAAGTTTATGTGCCACCTAGAAAAGCTCAAGGTACATTGGTTGGGCCCATACACTCTCACTTGCATACTTTGTTCAATTGATTTCCAGTTACAAGCACTAGAATGGACAAGGTTTCCCAATTTATTTAATGGGATTAGGTTAAAGCCCTACTGTAAATAAGTCTTCTTGGTGTTTGTAAATAAGGAAATATTGCCAGCTAGCTTAGGATTTCCCTTAATGCAATTTCCTTTCTTCATGTTTCCCCATTCTTCGCTTTCCTTTGTATTTTGTTTGGTTTGTGGTGGGCATGTTTGTGCACCAGTATCCTGTTACTTTTTGAAAGGGTCTTTATGTGAAGAGAACCACACATATTTTTAGTGTGGGCTTGAGTGAAGAAGATAAGTTCTGAAAAAGATGTGGTAAGTGCTAAGATTAATGTTAGATGGTGGCCCGGGTTGTGAATTCTAAGGTGCGTAGGATGAAGGAAGGTGCATAACATAAGTGTTCATGATAGAAAAATGGTGTCAAAAGGATTAGAGGAAACCATGTACAATGATATAAGCGTAGAGAAACATGAGGTAGGTGAAGGGAAGAACTTGGTAAAGGATGCAAAGGATGAAATATTTCGACACGGGGATGTACATAAGTGAGTCTATTGTTAAAGAAGTCATGTGTGCCAGAATGTTGGAGGAGTTCCCAGAAGGGTTAAGTGCAGATTAAAAGTGCTAGATGAACATGCATGAGTTAGAGGTAGGAAAATAGGACTTTATTTCATTCGTACGTTGGTAGGTGGCACAAAGTTCAATGTGGAGAAAAGTGGGAAGCTATAAATAGAAGTTCAACGAGATATTGTTTTTCACCTTGCATTTTGATATCAAATAATTTATTACAATCTAAGGTGATTCTTGTGAAGAATTTGTGAAAAGTAGTGTGTGAAGTTAAAGAGATCAACAAATTTTTAAACCAGTGTGGAAGTAGAGTACACAAATGTAAGTGAAGGAGGTTATTTTTTGGGATCTCGCAGGTGACTACACTACCTTGTGGAAAATAAATTCTCTAAGTTAGGGTTTATAAGCTAGGGAAAGGGTTTTCAAGGAGTTTTCATAGAAGTATAGCCGCTGATTTGAGAATTGAGTGAACTTGATGCAAGGGAAGAACTACAAAGGAATGAGGAGGAGAAAAATGACACAAAGGAAGGGAGTGAACACTTCACTGAAAAAGAGAAATGGAATGGATAAAGGAAAATCAGCCATTTTGAATAGTTTTAATGAAGAATGGTATGCAGAGATGCAGTACCCAGATGGTGTGTTGTTAGGAAAGGAGTGGGTGTCTCATATATGAAAGATGGCTGTGAGAAATTATAATCATCGATAAAGCACCACGGAAAAGGAGATGACTTTAGAGTAGGTCCTCCCTATAGAAAAGAGGACTTCAGATGGGAAGCCCATATATAATGATGAAGTAAAGATTAAGTTGGAAAATGTTAGGCTCCTACAAATCTATGAGTTTCCCTATTTTGGAAAACCCGATCGAATATACCAATGGTTAATGTCATGTGCATGAGGATCATTTTTTATTTCGCATGATGAAGAATGCGCACAACTCCTCAACTTTTTTTAAATTACAATGGCATTATCCACAAAGGAGAGCTGCTAGATGATGACTTATGTGACAAGGAGGCCATCAAGAGAACAATTGAATCATATTATTACAAAAAGGGTTCACCTTACTTTGATATCTGTGTAATAACCAAACCTATCATGAGGATGGCCATGCACCTGGTTACAAAACTGAATGGGTAGGAGAGATGGATGAAGATAAACAAGGGTTGGTTGAATGTTTTCTGTAAGATCTCAGAGGGAACCATCTAAAATCTTTCATCTTTTATTATAGAGGACATCATAGATGCTATGCACAATGGGGAAAATATTATGTTTGGTAATGTCCTTCTCACCATTATATTTTCATAAATTAGATTTCCTGATGGGCCGAATAAGTTTGTTTAGGAATACTCAGATGAGAAACCCTCCCCCGTGAAGATATTTGAAGTGTATACCTATGACACCATGAAGGACACTCATAAGGCATACTTGGAAAAATGGTATAAACGGATACGTGACTCATTCGGGATAGAATGGATGATACCGAAGAAGTTTTTTGCACTGGTGGATGGAGAAGTTGAGTTTTCTGTATATTAGCACTTATGTACTAGTGGGTTTACTTAGAAAAATGACACCAAGAGCCCTTGGTGTAAGTTTCCCTTTTCCTTCATAGCACAATATTTTCAAGGCATGGTCAACTGGTTTAAGGAGGTGAAGAAACATATATTTAATATTAGTCTTGTAGATTAGGATCACTGTGATATGCGTTGGACATTGGTGTATCCTAAGAAGTGTATATATGTATAAAAGTACATGTCTCATGATGTGCACATGATAAAACTAGTGACATTGCCTATTGTGGGTAAGACAGAAGAAAGTGTATATGTGTGACTAAGGCCCAATTTTGAGAAGGGTACTTACATTGAGGATGGTGTATCAATCCCAGAGGATCCCTTTGGGAGAAAAAAGATTGTTTTGAAGAAAAGAGAACAAGAGGAGACTCTAGCAACAAAGGTGCCAAGTTAGCATACTGTACAGACTATAGAGGCATAGGAGTTAGGTGTGGGCACAAGCACTTATATCCACCAAAAGAAGTACCCCGTGTAGGAGAAGGAGAAGTCAACTGAGAGAGAGGAGTCACCCAAAAAGAATTTTTACCCAATGTTAGATGGATCTTTAGTTAAAAAGAAATAGAAGGTGACTGAGATCTCAGATTCTAAGGAGATAAAGAGCATGAAGGGTGATATTCCTCCTATGTATGATATACACGAGTCTGGTGAAGGAGGGGATGAAGAGAGGAATGAGTATGAAGAGGGAACACATAAAAATTGAGGAAGTGAGGAAGTAGACAGGCATTCTTAGAAGATCCCAACCCCAACTAGAGAACAAATATATGATACTGTAGAAAAAGAGGTGTTGGGTATTATATGATAGTTGGTGGAGCATGAGGTGGAGCATAGTGTGGACGAGGCACTTAAGGAAACATAGGAGAGCACAAGTATAGGGAAGGAGTATGGAAACATAGGTGGAGACCCCAAATTAGTGATGATCTTCCCAAAATCAACACGTATAGGTGGAAAAAGCATAGTAATAGCATAGGAACATGCCATGAATTACGATAATGATGCAAATAAGGTATTTCATACACACTTCAAAAGAACAATGCCCACAAGACAAATCCTTGCTTGGTATTATTTTTATGAAGAGGGTGTGTACCCATGCAAAAGGAAAATGCTATCTTGGAATTTTGAGTCTAACGTTGATGAGCCCAAGTTCAAGGTAAATAGTTATGCATTGATGAAGGTGCCAAATACCAAGGGAATAAACCTTCTTGTAAATTCCCAGCAAATTTCAGATGAGAAATTTTTCTATGTGCTCAAAAATGTGTTAGTGGAGGTGGAAGAAAGAATTTTTGGCAAAAATGATAGAATAAGGGTTTTAGAGGAGGATATTGAGAAAAACAATGAGGAGATCATTGAGATGGACAAGGAGATAAAACAAAAGGAATTGACTAGTGTGCAGTTTAGGCATGAGCTGAGGGATGAAAAGGTGAAGGTGTGAAAAGTCTACAAAAAGATATATTTTATTTCAAATGCCATAATCTTAAAGAACCTAGACCTGGCCCCCTGAGAATAAATACAAGTCGACCATGCACTTCTTGGAAGACTTAACGTGCATACTTTCCATGGAGAGACAACCACTTGCATTGGATTCAACAGAAGAGTTTACGACACACCAAAAGGGAGAAGAGAAGTTGAATATTGGGGAGAGAATAACTTGATACTATGAGGTCCTTACCTCAGTGAAGACCACAGTGCAGATGGCTGAAGTTATGTATGATAACTGTGGCAAAAGAGATAGAGTAGAAAGCATATTGGTTGCTACCCATGAGGCAGATATGAAGGTGTTTCAAGAGAAAAACAAGGGAAATAGGGAGGAGTGAGATAAAATATTGGTAGAGATCAAGAAGAAGTTAGAGGTCATTGAAACCTTGAGGGTTTCAATGACCTCTAACTTCTTCCATAAGGATCTATACCCCTAAGTCACTTGTAGGATGGATGTGCTGGGTGACCTTAGTAAGAAGATGGAAAATATCATAGAGACGCTGAAGGCTAAGATAGATGATCTAAGTATTGACGAGGTTAGCACACTGGTGGGTGATTTATTTCAAAATTTTCAGGGTGAGGTAGATGATTGGGATAAAATTGAAGCATTTGTGAAGAAATACTTCCCAATCCTCATGCAACAGTAACTGGACCCTTCTATTCTTCCATTCTTTATTTAATGGTAGATTATTTCATTCCTCCTATTATTTATTATTTGGCGAGAAAAAATAGTTTTACCAGGTTGGATAACATGGGTAGTGTGGGGTGACATTGGACCCTAAAAACTAACTAAGTCCCATAAAGAAGAATGCACGTGTGCACAAATAAAGTTAATAGAAAATTTCTCAAGGAAAGGCGCACAAGAGAAGAGGCTTGCGCATAGAAGCAAGAAGAGAATTGGGGACTTAGCCACATTTTGATGGTGGTGTTGCATGGAAAACACATAAAATCTTGAGTAGGCATGATGATCAGATAAGTTTCCAACATTAATCATTAAATTTTAAGAAAATAATATTCCACGTAGGGAATATTCCTAGGAGGATCATTAAAGTTAGTGGAAGCCTTTGCAAGCTGACATAAGCTCTTGATCGATCATGGATGACAACACTTCCACTTGGCATGCAATCTTCTCATGGAAAAGCTATGATAATGAATCTAGATTCTATTTAATGGCATGCTTGGGCCCAAAATAGAAGAGAAGAAGAAAGGCAATGAAGTGTTGTAAGAATCCTATTACTAAGCATAGATACATGTGCTTAGGTATGAAAAAAGGTTGTATGGGAAAGCATAGTTAGGTTGTTCAAGAGTAGTTTTGTAGGGTTGGTATGTTATTTCATTATGTATATGGTCTGAGGTGGCTCCTTTTGATGTAATATGGCTACTTTAAATGGACTTAATCAATATATGGAGATTTGTTTTGTATATTTGTGTCTGTGGACTAAACCCTAGTGTATTTTCATGTTATTCATGGTTCGGATCTATTTCCATTATATTATTGTGATGTTATGCTTATCTCATGGAGCATTTATGCTTAGAACTATATCTACTACCTCTATATTAGATTAAATGAATGTATTCTTGTTCTGCAAACCTTTCCTCCATTAATGGAGGAAAATTCTCATAAAGATCACATAAAGGAGGGGCTAGGTGCCCTGCGCACCTCGGGTGAGCACCCAGTGCATACTGGGTGATAGGCTGGCATGCTTGGGGTATAAATAATGTGTATTAAAGGAGACTACATGTATACTTTTGGATAAGTTTTCAAGTTGGGTGCAGGTGTCATCACTTAGAGTAGAAAGAAGCAACCAATAATGGTTATCTCTTCTACTAAGTAAGAGTATAAAAGTGTTATGGAAGTTACAAAGGAAGCTATGTGGCTGAAAAAATTGTTGGAAAAACTACACATGGGCGTCAAAGGGAGCACTAATCTTCTATGTGATCGCCAAAATTACATTTCTCTTACAAAAAATCTATTTCAACATCAAAGGACTAAGAATATTGAAGTTTATATGTAATTTATTTAAGAGAAAGTCTTGAATGGTGATATAGATCTCAATTTTTGTTGTACTGAAGATCAAGTTATATATCTTCATGAAGCCATTGTGTGATGTGAATTTTTGCAAGTTTTGTGCCTTTTTGGGCCTATCAGATTTGTCATTGAGGGGTAGTGTGTATGACAATGCCACCTCTTAACGGTTATTTTAAAAGTCCAATACTTCCTCCATCTTGTATTAAATAAATGTGTCACACTATGTGAAGTTACTTGTAAATTTTTAGTCAAGCTTTATTTATGGGTATGCATTAGTTTATTAAAATATACATAATCTGATATAAGTCTTCATATGTAAAGAACTTGTCTTATGATTTCTGTATGGGAATATTTTTATGATTTCCCTTATTTGCATGCTAGATAGAGTCATTGTTACTGATTCTTGGATGTGTAAATCCTTTTGTAGAAAAAGGTAAATTTGGCATGTCCATTTTTTTTCTTCCCACTTAACATTAAGGGAGAGTGTTGGGGTTGATAATGTCAAGTGGGATATCATTTGATAGACCGCTACTCATGAACCATTAATAAACATTTATTTAATTAAACTTAGTTGGTCTTCACAAATTTTAAAAGAGTGAAATGGTATGACTATTCACCCATCCTAATATATATAGGATGATCCCTCACTGGATTGGCACATACAAGATTGATCGAGCTATTTAATCATAATGCATGATATGCAAGCTAGTATATTGTGAGACATTGGTCTACTATTGTTATCTATGAGACTAAGGAATGAAGTTGAAGTGCTTGGTGAAATTATGATAAATTCTTAATATAAGATAGTGCTTTATCAGTGGGGTTCTTTTCCTTCGGGTTTTCCCACTTAAATTTGGTGTTCTCTGTCTCATTTTACATTCCTGTTATTTAATTTAGCATATATTATCTAATCTCTTTAATTCACTATCTTTAATAAGATAAATTGATTTTTAAATTAACTTCACATTATAATCTATAATCTTTGAGACTGTAATTGTGGATCTATAATTTTTCAATTATATTTTCCCTTCATTTCCTTGACAGTTTCAATACAATATATTGTTAGGATGGCCTTAGATACACATTATATTTTGTATCCCATCTGCCTTACTTCGTTGTATAAAATACAAACATGAAGGAAAAAAAAATATTGTTCTTACTAATCCAAACCCTTTCAAAGAATTTCATATGAATTACCAGCCAAATAAAGTTATCATACCTAAGACAAATTTGGGGTCCTCTGATGAGGCTTCTACTAGTTCTTCCATATCTACATCTAAGTTACCAGATGACACTTTCTTTGAGGATGTCATGCATCATAATTTGCTGGGGGAGTATCCCCTCTTATCCCTTAACTCATTCCTTACACCGAAAAACATGTAGAAGGCCTAATAAACAATCGATGTATGAACCAAACATTGGATATATCATTTCCTTTGGCCCTCCTCATCTAGAAACTAACCTCGTCTATGGAGGGATAGATCATCCCTCCCCACATCATGAAAATCAACACCATGCTAAACCATTTGTATCTTAATTATAATTTATATAGTACAAATCCTTTTCATAAATATATATGCATTATTGTACTTGGAAAGGTTTCGAGTTAGGATGATATCATTAGGGAATACATGACTTTGTAGTCAACTAGTCCTGAAACCTCATGAGAAGTAAGGAATAGGTTTCGAGAAACCTTCTTCAGAAACCTCCACAATCACCGCATTCGGACCTATAATAGATCCAAATTCACCCTCTTCACCTCCATTAGACCACTATATAAACATTATTACCTTAATGTTAGGTTGTGGAGCCTGTTTTCATGTGGGAAAGTGTTGAAGACTGTACACTAAGAGTACTGTACACTTTTCATGTGAACTAAGAGTACTGTAAATTTTTTTAGGCGTAAATTTCTTTTTGGCCTCGAAAAATACACCTGACATATCGGGAAACGTGCTCTTCTCATATGGGTGAGTTTTTTGACCCATAGGTTTATGGGAAGGGATTTGCCCATGGTTTTGATACCCAAGGTTTTGTAAAACTACTTAAGCAGTTGTCTATTTATATGGTCTTATGCATATGATAGATGTACAAGTAAATGTATTGCAAATGTGTTTTGAATTTGGCTATGAATTCTATAGAGTTTTTTGAGCATAGCTCCAAATGGATCTGGGTATTGTATTGAGAGAGTGGTGGCTTGTAATAAAATCTAAGAAACCGATACTTTGTGGACGTAGCCCAAATTGGGTGAACCACATTAAATACTGTCTCTTTGTGTTGTGTTATTTTATTCTGTAATTTTATTTGAGATCTATAATAATTTCTGCATATTAGTTTTCTACTATTGTGATTCTGTAAGGGATTATTCCACATATTTTATCTCTTATTTCCTAACACTTAAGACCACTCACTAATCGAACTAATGATGGAATTAAGACCATTCTTCTTGTCTTACCAGAAATTTTAGAGGAATACTCACCTACTATTGATATCCTTCAATTTCACAATGACCAATCCATATTATCCTATATGGGGGAAGAGGATCATTAATTTCAAAATACTCTACCATTAGATACATCTACACTTCTAAACGAATCTATTATTGACATCAACAAAGGGACTCCACAAGATCCACACATAGTTAAAGTTGGCCAGTGTTTATATTTGGAAGAGTTACAGAAATTTACCACTTTCCTCTCAAAACACATTCAATACTTCACGTTGGCATATAGTGACATGTCAAGTATTGACCCTAACATCATATTAAACAACATCTTCACAATCCTTAACACTAATCCCTTCAAAAAAATACTATGTAGGATGCACCCTCGCCTATCCCTCCTTATCAAAGTATAGTTATAAGGTCTTCTTTGGCCAACTTCATACTATACATTGACTATCCACAATGGGTTTCTAATATCATACCCATAACCAAATCCTATGGTACATTGTGTATTCAACTAGAATTTTGAGATCTTAATCTCACTATCCAAAAGATGAATTCTCACTTCCTAACATCAATCCTCTTGTTAAACTCACTACTGGCCATGAAATGTTGTCTCTTATGAATGGCTTCTCTTGGTTCAATAAAATCATCATCACAAAATACACCCAACAAAAAACATCATTCATTACTCCTTAGGGGACTTTATTCTATTGAGGTATGCCTTTCAGAATTAAAAATGTAGGAACCGCTTATTAGCATGCTTTGACATATATCTTCGATGATATCATTCATAAAACTGTGGAAGACTATGTAATGCAATTACTTGTATAAATCTAATTATTAGCAAAAATAGAACACAAAAGGACACAATATTACAAATAAATGATCTCAATATGCAAGTAGAATAGCTTAGCCACTTTGAGGGGGAAACCTCCAAACCATACAATAGGAATAAAATGCTCAATATGATCCCCAAATACTACCTATTAACCACTATTTATATTATTCATATGCTATGGCCATCCCCAAGGTCAACCCACCAGTGATAATATAGCCTCTATGAAAGAGATACATAATGAAAAGAAGTTATGATAGCCACAAGTCAGCTATATACATCAAATGTAAGATATATGATTAAGGGTGTAACATGCCCTTACCCTTCAAAGCATAATTGTCCCTAATGTTGAGAAGCTTTGGGTTCTGCTGTAGGAATGTCATATCCTCCCATGTTTCATCTTCATTTTCCATATTCTTCCACTTGATCAGGTACTCCATAATAACATGTGTCCTTAATATTTTATTGTGTGTTCAAAGGATGCATTAAGGTTCCAAGATGACTCTCCCCTCCTCATCGAGCTTAGGTAACACTATTTGGGCTGATACCCTTTATCCAATTAATTTCTTCAGGAAAGAAACATGAAAGACTGGATGTATTCTAGTTCTCTGTCGAAGCTCTAATTTATATGCTACAGTACCAATCTTCTGCAATACTTGATAGGGGCCATAATACTTAGGTTAAAGTTTGTTATCCTTTTATTTTTGTCTCAAATATATTCTCTTATATGGTTGTAAATATACAAAAACCCAATCACCGAATTTAAAATTCCTTTCCATGTGATGTTTATCATCTTGCTACTTAATGTGGTTTTGTGCCATGGCCATGTTCTCCTTGAGACTAGAGAAGACCTCTTATTGATATTGAATGTGTTATTCAAATTCTCTAACCCTTGGTTGTCCTCTTAATTATGATGTGATGGATGGTGGATGGTACCCATAGAGTTCCAAAAAGGGAGAAATTTTGGATGAAGTATGGAAGGACATGTTATACCACAATTCTGCAAGTGGCAGCCATTGGACCCATCTCGTTTGTTTATCTAAGGTGACGTAATAAAGATATCCCTTCAAAAACTTATTTACATATTTTGTTTTCCCATCAGACTAGGGATAATAAGAAGAGATAAGAGCTAACTAAGTACTGAAACATGAGAATAAATCAGTCCAAAAATTACAAGTAAATATAGGGTTTGAGTCACTTAATATAATCTTTGGTGTCCCATGTAGCTTCTGTACTGTGTCCATGAAGGCTGTTGCTACTATACTTGCTGCAAATGGGTGTAAAAAGGCACAAAAATGAGCATATTTGGTGATTCTATCCACCATAACCATGATGAAAATTTTCTTTCAGATTTAGGAAATCCTGTGATAAAGTCCATGGAAATATATTCCCACCGCTGGCTAAGAATAGATAAAAGTTGTAGAAGACCTTGGGACTAAACTGTTTCACACTTATTTTGTTGTCAAACCATGTATTATGCCACAATTTTTTTGACATCCCCTTTAAGCCCTTCCCACAAGAAATCTTGTTTGATTTGAAGATAAGTCTTCAATAATCTAGAGTGCCCCCTTACTAGAGAAGTGTGAAGCACTGATAGAACCCGAGTTTTAAGGGTGGAGTTATTACATAGGTATAATCTATCTTTATACCATAAAGCATCCTCTTTCCATACAATGTTTTTAGACATGCTTGGATCATTATAGATATTATGAATGATTTTTTTTTACTTTTTTCATTTCTCCATTCGCATCTTTCCTCCTCTACCCAATCATCTTGTAAGATGGATATGGCGTATAACAATGTTGTAGCTACTTAATATTTCTTAGATAGGGCATCCATGACTACATTATCCTTCCATTTATTTTAGGTAATCTCAAAATCATATCCCAACATATTTGAGACCCATTTTTGTTGTTCTTTAGATGATAAACACTGCTCCAAGAAGTATTTCAAACTGTAATGATTTGTCTTCAATTTGAAGTGTCTTCTTATGAGATATGGTCTCCATGGATTTATTGCATCAAGTATGGATAACATTTTGTTCTCATAAGTTGGATTTGAAAAATTATTACCTTTCAATTGATTACTCAAAAAGGAAATATGCCATTCTTCTTACATGAGAACTGCCCCCATACTAGAGCCAGATGCATCACATTCAACAATGAATATTTTGGAAAAATATGGAGTAGCCAAGATTGGAGTGGTGCACATGGCCTCTTTTCACTACTCAAATGATTTGGTAGCATCCTCATTCCAATGGAATGATTCCTTATTTAATAAAGCTATGAGAGGTGTTTTTATACTTCCACAATGCCTTAAGAATCTACGATAATAACGTGTAACCCCTAAAAATCCTTGGTGATTCTTTAGAGTGTTTTGAACCTTCCATTTCATCATAACCTAGATATTATTAGGATCCACTTTAACAAGATCATGGGAGAAAATATGACCCAAATATTGAATATCCTTGACTCCAAAAGGAAACTTAGAGGGATTTGCATAAAACTGATGTTTCTCAAGAGTTTCCTAAACCTTATTTACATGATGTAAGTATTCCTCACATATTTTGTTATAAATTAATATATCATCAAAGAAAACTAAAAAAAACTTCCATAGGAATGGCTTAAAAATAGAACTCATCAAAATTTGAAATGTAGAAGGTGCATTTGTGATTCCAAAAGTTATTACCACAAATTCATAATGGCCTCCATGTGTCTGAAAGGTGGTTCTATGAACATCCTCCTCCTTGATTCTCATTTGGTGGTAACCTAAATGAAGATAAAGCTATTTAAAGTAAACATCACCATGAAACTCATCACAAAAATCATCAATTATAGGAATAGGAAACTTATCTTTGACTGTTTACTTATTAAGTTCCCTATAATCAGGACACATGTGCCACATGTCACATTTCTTACATACCATCATTACTGGAGAAGAATAAGCACTCTGACTGTGATGGATAAGTCCTGCCTCCAACATATCTTGTACAATATTCTCAGTCTCACTCTTTTGCACATATGGGTACCTATAAGGTCTAATGTTGGGTGGTTAGCTCCTTCGTACTAACTGAATAACGTGATCATGATATCTCTTTGCAGGTAAACCCTTTGACATATTATCAAACACAAAAAAGTGTGCATCCAACACTACTTGCATATCTGATGGTATAATGTCCTTAGACTGATGCACCTCTAATGAAAATAGTTTTTCCAAAAATCCTTCTACTCCCTTTTTTAGCATTTTATGCATCTGATGAGAGCTCATTAGTTGAGGAGACTTTTCTCTTAAGCCTCATTGCTCAAAAATAATTCCTTCAGACTAAAAGCACTCAAACAATTCTTGGAAGTTCATCTCAAGGGTTCCCAAGGTGGTAATCCATTGAAATCCTAACACAATGTCTTCTCCTCCCATATAAATGGCATACATGGGGCTATTTAGTATGTAATCTCCCATGGAAATCTTGATTTTAGGTCATTTTGTAGAACAATTTAAAGTACCTCCATCAACAAACATTACTTCACATTCAAGAGCTTGATGAATAAAATACTTGAGGTGCACTGCTAACTTATGATTGATGAAGTTGTGAGTACTTCTTGAGTAAATCAACACCATGTCTCTCTTTTTTTAAGAACCCAACCACCTTGTGGGTTTGGGGGGTGTTAATGCTTGAAATTTCATGGTATGATATTGTTGGTTAGGGATCTCCTGATTCCTCCTATGGCTCGACCATGACCTCTTACTCTTCATATTCATCCTTTTGTTCATCTTCACTAGGCCCATTAATGTACAACAACATCTTTTCAACACATTTATGTCCTAGTCCATATTTACTATCACACTTAGAATATAATGCTTTTACTCCCTTTTCTTCAATTTTTTGAGGTGTGAATTTGATTGAACAAGGGAGTGCTGGAGGCAAAGTGTTGCGATCTCTGATATTAGTGAAATTTTGTCTCCTGCTTGAAACTAATTTTTCCTCTGCCCTTCATGTCATAATCATAGAATCAAAAAACTTATGAGGATTAAATATACACACCTCATGCTCAATGTGATCCTTAAGACCCCTAAGAAATAGGCCATTTGATTCTCTTTAGTAATATTTTCTGCCAACAAAGAAATGTTTTGGAATTGATGAATGTAATCCTTAACATATCCTATCTATCTCAACTTTTCTAATTAACTGAATTAATTATTTGAAACACTAGAACTATAGTGTAATTCCAAATCTTCAGCGAATATTGTTCATGTAACATTGAGACCACTCTTATGCCTTTGAGAACATAACTGATGATATGAGACAAATTGGTCAGGTTCGAGATATAAAGATGTCGTGGTCATCTTTTATTATGAGGGAATCTAATGTAGATCAAAGAAATTATCCATCTGGTTAATCCAACTAAGGGGATCCTTTCCATCAAACTTACGCATCTCCACTTTTGGTAACATGTTACGGGTGTGTAGAGTGTTTTAATTTGGATTGGGCATGCTCAAAGATCTACCCTAACTCATGTGTCTATTAATTTGACTTGAAAATCCACCTTGGTTGATAGAATTATGATTACCCATGATATGCATACTGAATTTATGTATTAAATCCTCCAATATTTTTCCAATCCTTTCCACATCATCTTTATTTGACACCCTAGACTCAATGTCATGCAATTTAAACTCAAGTTGGCTTACCTTAAGATCTGTTGAAGTAAACCCTAACCCTGAGGAATCTTTAGCTACCTCTTATGAATCTAACTCCTCAAATATTATCTCATATTTTTCTTGAGTTTTACCTAGAGTGATGGGATTATTTTTGCCTCTTATGGAAGGCCAAGCCATGATACCCAAAATTAAGGATCAAGGTTAAATTTTAGCACTTGGAATTTCAGTAATATTTCAGCCAAATATAAACAAACTTAAACAACAAACTCTAACAAATGTTTTATTCTCTTTCTGAAAATGTAAAGAACTTGGAAAAATTCCTCAATTTGCAACCCAGGGAGAAATTTTATGAAAACCCCTAAATTTGCAATAACGTTTGCAAAATGAATCAAAAAAGTCTGAAATTTTTAGGGAACCCTAATTGCAATGGTTTGCAAATCTATTAAGAAAAAATCCAACAAATTTGATTTGGTTCGTAAGATATAGTGGAAACAAAAAAATAGGCTTTTTTCCCTAATTTTGGCCAAGATGGCAGCTCTTATACCACTTATAATACAATTAATTATATAAATCTGATTATTATCAGCAATAGAACACAAAAGTACACAATATTTCAGATAAATGATCTCAATATGCAAGTATAGTAGCTTAGCCACTTCAAGGGGGCAACCTCCAAACCATGTAATAGGTTTCATATGCTCAATATGATCCCCAACTACTACCTATTAAACCCTATTTATACTATTCCTATGATATGGCTATCCCCAAGGCCAACCCACCAATGATAATATAACCTCTATAAATGAGATACATAATGATAAGAAGTTATGATAGCCACAAGATGGTTATATACATCAAATGTAAGATATATTATTAAGGGCATAATTGACTATGTTGATGATCTCTTAGGTAAGTCTAAAAATTTAAGAGACCGTATCACTTTCCTTGATATCATCTTTTAATGTAGGAAATGAAAATAGATTCATACAAATATACCAATAATCAAGAAATTATAGCAATTTTCACCTTTACTTAGTTTTTCCTTTGAGGACCATTTCTAGTCTAAGAAGGGCTTAATCAAATCTTTCTGATCACTTTTTCTCATAAAAGATTTAATTTTCAACATAACTTATTACATACTCTGCCCCTAATGTCACTTCAACTCTCCAATAACCCACTCTTTATTATTTAGGCCAAAACTGCTCTTTCTTGCTTCTTGTCCAGACTCTAGTTCAAATTATGAAAATTTTCTTCCTAAGTTTCAAGATCATTCACCCACTTATCTTAAGTATTACACCAATTTCAAGGTCATTCTACTCACAAGTTTTCAATCAAAATATGTTCACCATTCCCTTGGTTACTCAACTTGGTCCTTTTACACTTTCACTAGATCCTTAGAGAATCTTCAACAAGTATCTTATGGTGTTAGGTCTTACTGATTATTCTTAGGGTTTATTCCCTTATTCTTCATCCATAACAAGGTTAGATTCACCACTGAGATGCATTCTAAGCAATTGAAATCTCACCTTATCCTCTTTACCAATACTCTTCTCAAGGATCCTTAAGATAGATGGGTTTTTATAGACATGGATAGGAGACACCACAAAGGCCCAAGAGACTCTTCCAAATTCCTCAATGTCCTTTAAACAATATTAAGTTGTACACAAAAATTTAAGACCCAACTCTTCCTTCTTCTCTCTATACCCTACTTCTCCTTCACTAGCTTTCTAAACCCTCAATTAGGTGAAAGAGGATTGTCATGTACATAAGATTTTTTATGGATCTTCAATATGAAAATAATAGCAATTTAGGTACCCATTGAATATTTTTAGATGTGTATAAAATTTTAAGGTCTAATTAGTATTCTATCTTGTATTTCCTTTATTAAAGGATTCTTCTAATTGCCTTTCTCACTGTAAGTCCTAGTTTTGAAGCCTACTATTAGAAAGATATATGAAAATATCTAGTGGAATTCACTAATTATTCTTCAAAAACTTGATACAGCTCCTCATTATTGGTACCGAATTTTCAAAATGAAGAACTTGTTTTGATTCTTCTGCAACTGTTCCTTAGTGTAGTTTCTTCAATAAACACTTCCAAGACACCCAAGAGTTTAGTTTGGGTAACAACTATCACTAAAAATTGAATTGAATCTTAAAATTTGAACTACGACCTCATGAGAACCCAAACTTCATATTGATTTTACCAATATTGCATGAAGAACAAGGGATTAATCTCTCCCTTTCCTTTTTATATTGTCATATCTTATAGAATTCATAGTTACTCTGGAAAGGTAATCTTATATCCTCGAACCTAGGTTATACACTCTTATTTCTAAGAGGTAGCTTCTTACCACACTTCACCCAATAATTTCTATCTCCCTTGCTCCTTGAATATAGTGAAAAGATGGTCTTATTTATCAAATGTAAACATAGAATTAACTCAGTGTTTATTATAAATTTACTATGCAAGAAGGTCAAAAAGGTATACTTTCAACTATGACTGTGAACTCAAAGTTACTTTCAAGTTTTACATTTTATAGGGAAAGAAAATTTTAAAATTTTTTAATGTCCTAAATTTCAACTAGCACACCTGACTGACACTTAATGACCTCAGAGATCTAGGACCATACATAATAGACCAAAATTTGATACCTTCATGGCCTATACATGTACATGAAGTGATGCTCTTGCATCATCATTTCTCATCTTATTCAATATTTCCTCTGCCTTAACAATGTTAAGTGTGTATTCAATGTCCTTACAAGAAATATCCTAGGGTTTATCATTTCTATCAATGGCATCAAACTGGACCGTGTCAAGATAAAATCCATCAACTAGATGCCTTCTCCTTCAAACCTCAAACTACTTCATAACCTTTAAGGTAGAATTCAATAAGTTCAAAACCTTATCTCCCAACATTCTGATCATTTTTAACCTTTCCACCATCTCTTTTTCAATGATTTCCACTTTAAATTAGGTCAAAAATGTCAACATTCCTTTGAGTACCTAACACAATATCTTCTATCACCACCCGTGTTCACACCTCCATGTGAGGGGGATCCATTTTTCTTATACATTTCCACTACTAACCATTCCTCAGGGGCTAATGGTAGAGAGAAGTTTGTCTACTACATAAGTTGCACACTTAATGACTAAGAAATGTGTTACACCAAGGCCAAAAATTTGTGTTGTGCCTTGTAGTTTGCAACTTCCAAACTTTTCCACTATCTCTTAAATCATAAAAATTACGTTGTCACTAGTTTCACCTTACCTTACCTTGTCATTTTTACCTTACCTTGCGAAGATATTGTGTATGATTTTGTGTGACCTAGGGAAAACTTGAGTGATTCAGTAAGAAATAGAGTGCCAAGTTGGAGAATCTATAACCAGAGTATGAAAGAAAACATGACCAAGTGAAGAGTGAGTTCCATTGGAGGGAATCTTGTAGGTTAAGATGACATGGTGTGGATTTGGAAGAAATCACAACTATAATACTTAGGTTTGAATAATTAGGTAACACAATACATTTTGAACTAGGAATTTTAGCATTGTTGCATAGAAGGTATACGGAAAAAGGTTTAGATTGTGTAAGGTGAGGCACATAGTAAGAGTTTGAGTTTACGTAACAGAAATGGCACTGAGAAAAACAACAAGAAGAATGGTATGTAGAAATTTAGTAACCCGATGGAGTGATGATGGGGAAGGAGTGGGTATCACATGTGAGGAACATGATTGTAAGTGGATATAATCACCAAAAGGATGTGATGACACATGACAGAACTTGTTTGACCAAAAGAGGAGAGAAACATAGATGATAATCATGTGTATGATGACAAAGTGAAGAGGTTATTAGAGAAGGTAGATATACTGCAGTTGTATGAGCTCCTATTCTTTGGGAATCCTAAGAGATTGTATCAATGGATGATGTCACACGTCAACTAGGATTTTTTATATTTCAGAGGTAGAAGGATGCACATTACCATGTAATTGATTGTAAAATATACATGTCTGATTGATACAGGGGTTGCATTTGATAAGGACCTAGAAAATCAAGCCGAGGTGAATAATACTCTAGTAGAGGTTTAATACAAAAAGGAATGGTGCATGATGAATATCACTAAACTTGATGATTCAGTCATGAGGATGGTCACACACTTAATCATGAATTTGAATGGAAAAGAGAGGTGAAACCAATTGAATAAACGTTGGATGCACGTATGAATGAATATATCATAGCGGATAATATATAACATTTCCTCTTTTATAACAAAAGAAATCAATGAAATTACAATCAATTGAGATAATATTATTTTTGGAAATGTTTTATTGGTGATATTTTTCTTGAAGATTGGTATTCCTGATGGTCTGAATGATAAAATATGGGAGTATCTTAAGGAATACCCATCTCCTCCAAAGTGGTTTGCAAAGTATACATGTGAGTCGATCACACCAGCGTAAGGGGAACAAGAGGACATATGGTACAAGTGGATGTGCGATGTGTTTGGTGGTGAATGGCTTATTCCAAGTGAGATTCCAGGATTAGTGGATGGGGTTTCTAAGTTTGCGGTATATCAATAATTTTTTATTGGGAGGTTCACCATGAACGATGGTACCAAGAATCAATGGTACAAACTTCCATTTTTTTTATATCCCAGTACTTTCAGGTTGTTGTAAACAAGTTCAAAGAAGCATTGCAGTTAATAATTGATGTATAAAAAGAAAACACATAGCACCATGAAATGCTTAAGACACTTGTCTACACCAAAAATGTTGCTTATGAGGAGAAATATGTATTAGAAAACATTCATATATATAAACTTAATACACTTCCAATAGCTTTGGTACCCACAGCAAATATATATATATATATATATATATAAGGCCACATGTTATAGATGGATTTTTTGTGGAAGATGATGTAAGAATCCTCGAATAACTATATACATGAAAGAATGTTGAACAAATGAAATGAGTGCATCAAGATACTTTCACTATAAGTAGAAGTGAAGGAGGAAGTAACTATAAGACTTCCCTTTCTTGTGCGCCAGTAGGGTAGACATCAGCACATAGGGAGGTGAATCCAAGTACATATATGAGAAGGAAACCTTCTAGAGGAAGTTATCTAGTAAAGAAGAAAAAAAGGGTAGTACCTAGCTCGGATGTTAAGGAGATGGAGATCCAGAAGGAAGAAGGGTTTGAAATATAGGAAGAACTGGTAGAGAAATTGATCCCACATATGTACACTATTGATGAATCAGATGTAGAGGACCAGAGTGTACAGTTTGAGAACACCCATGTTATAGATGTGGATAAAGAAGAAAATTGAGGTACATGTCACTCAGACCATAGAAGAGATATTGGAACTGACTACATAACATGCAGCTGGACGCACCCCTGACCTTGAACTAGAGTGCAAAATAGAAAAACAAGTTGTGGAGTTCATATAACATATAGTGGAGAATTAGGTGGTGGGTGGTGAGGAGGAAAAAAGTGAAGGAAAATAAAAGGTCCTGGGAAAAGAATTGAATCTTGCAGTAAGTTTCCTTAAGGTTTTTCGAGGAAAGAATAGGATGCCAAGGTACACTCCAAAGGGACCTACAATGTAATACATTGAAGACCCTGATAGAGTTTTTTGTGCCAAGTATCAGAGCACGATACCTTCAGATCAATTTTTTTCTGGTGAAATTTTAGTAAGGAGGAGTCACTACCATGAAAAACAAGATGTTATCTAGGGAACTTGAGTCAGATATCGATGAGCTAGATTTTAAGGTAAGTGCTCATTCCTTGATAGATACCCGGGATAGATCCTCTCCAGGAGAATCCTATTCGATAGTATATTCTCAGAAGTTGTAAGATGAAAAAGCATGTAACACTCTAAATAAGATATTGGTGGAGGTGGGTGCCATGATTTTTGATAAGAACAAAAAAATAATATTTATGCAGAGAGAGACGAATGATAAAAATAAATAAATACGAGAAAGAGACAATGATATTAAGGAGAAAGAGAAAATAATTGTACTTGTCCACTAAACACACTATCAGCTAAAATCCTCTATGAATTACAAGGTATTAATCTTCTATCTACTTTGTACTATCGATTATCTACTCAACATCATAAATTGAGGGAAAATGTAAACACAAAATCTATACACTGTGGTAAATTTATAGGTCCTAAAGCATACTAATCTATACATGATTCCTAAGCAAGAAAACTAGTGGTTGAAAAATCCTTTTGGAATTTTGGTGGCTTTATCTCTTACAGATTATTGTTTATGAGGTTGACTAATAATCCTTTTGGCTTTGCACATCTTAAAGTTTTACCAACACTTGATTGATTTACCTTTTAATGGCCTTGGACAGTAGCACCTAGTTAGCACATAAATTCCCAGGCGCTCCTATCCCTCTCTTTCTTCTTCTTACTATTTTGCATCCTTTTAACTTATTTTTCTCCTTTTAACACTTTGGGTTGGCCTTTAATTTGTCAATTACAAAATTCAAACAAGGGAGTCATATATATAGTATATATATATCATATATATATATATATAGATATATATATATATATATAGTATATTATATATATATATATATATATATATATATTCTTAGTTACTTCTTCCAAATAAGAGTCCTAAGGACTATAAGCATTATCTATAACCACCTAAGCTTGTACAAAGGCATAAGATCACTAAAAATCATTCCTCTGGCACATTTATATAAGGGAAAAGGAATGCATTGGTCTTTATACATTCATAGGAGGGGAGTTTATTTTATTCCATCATGCACATTTTACATACTCAGGACAATCTAGATCTAGCCTGTTATCATCGTTTAACTTGTACAAGGGAAACCTAGGGAAAATCACATGGATACAAAAAATCATACGGTGAAATACATGGTGAGATGTAGTGCTATGGATGGTTCAAAATTCACTCTTCTGGTGACCACTAGGGTTAGTCTAACTCTACATTTTACATCTTTTTTATTAGATTTTATGTGGTTCACGGGCACGTGTAGATAGTCATTTGTTTTATAGGTTACAGGTGTGATTGGAACCCTGAAAAACAAAATTGGAGTGAAAAAGACTGAGTAATAGTGAAGACCTTCTTACCTAGAAAAGGCCAAGTTTTAACCATTTTAGTAGACATAGGTGGCTGGAACAAGCATTAGCAATTGGGTTGCTCCAATCCTCTTGTGGGTGCTTCTGTCCTATATATTCCTGGGTTTCTGGACCATCAAAGATCTATTTAGATGTTATTTCTAGCCTGTTTCAACAGATACACAATCTTGATCATTCTTAAGTTACACATAATCAGCTAAGTCATCATTCCTTTCTCATTTTATTAGGGCTTTACATTATTGAATTCTTATTTCTTGCACATTACTATATTTTATCATCTGAATATCATTTTTTACACTTAGTTACTCTAAAATAGGAATTTATTTAAATTAGATTAAATAAGTGGATAAATGGAAATTTGACAATAAGTTTCAAGTTTAAACTTGTCATTTTGGAGGCTATCCATTATCCTAGTTCACCAACTATGTTCCTATTGTTACGAAGTGTGGTCTATGGAAAGATTTGCACTCACAATAACCTTTTCATTTTTTAGCAAGAGACAATTTTAAATGTTTTCACACTACTAAACATTTAAAAATCTAATTTAAGAAATATGTTTACCTTATTTAATTTTTCAAAACCACGAAGGAGGGAAAATAAGGTAAGAAAATCATACCTGATTAACTGAATGACAAGTGACCAAGGATTAATATTTTGGTTTGCACCAATCCAAGAAATTCATCAAACAGTTCTCAAGCCTTCATTTCATTCCAAATTTTTACATTTAACCCAAATATTGTTTTCAAACATTGGGAAACTCATCATTTTTATATTTATTTTCCAATTAACTAAGCGAGTCACAAACCGAGATGATAATGAGTGAGTTAGGGATTGAGCTCATTTTTGTGCTAATATGGGTGGATCCAAATCACCAAACAAACCATGTCATTAAGCCAACCGATGAAACCAAAATGACAATTAAATCTTCCCCTCATACTCCACACCCCATGGTGGACAACCACAACAAATTTAAGAGAAGATGGTATGAAGAACACTATACTACCTCTTTTTACTATATTCCAAGGTAATTAGCCAACACTTCCACATAACCACCATAGGTATAACTGGAATCTTAATGATAAATTGTAGGTCATCATCAAGTTATCCAACATGGAAAGAAGGTTGACCATGCACACATAATGATCAATTATCCCTTGCATTTTCTTGAAATTTTCCAAATCCTTTTAACATATCCATTATGTATGTTGTCTGCAATCATTACATTCCATACAACCATTTTTCCTTTAGGCATTTTGACAAATAGTTCACCTTTTCTTTTTCTAGGCATCTACATTTGAGCATATTCTAGAATAGCCAACATGAGCCTATTATATGCTCCCAAAAATACCAAAAAGATGCAACCGTGTAAAAATCACATGTTTAATTGGCATGAATATGATAAAATTTAGAGTTTTCTCAAGAAATATGCACAAACCAAGGGTTTCATCCCAAAAAGTAGTCCCCCATAAGTAACTATGCACTCAGAAAAAATTGTGGCTACAACATCTAACAAAATATCCTTCCAATGTGCTAAATAGAAGTGCATTACCATTTTCAAAGCTCCAATTTTTGTACTAATGCAAAGGATGCTAAGAATGGTTATGGAATTTGTGTTACTTATGTGGTAAAATACCAAAAAAATTCTGGAATATCACCTTTAATCATGTAACTACAACATTAGACAAAGATCCTCTCTCCATCATACTTTGATGGATGACCAAAACCTTGTTCAAGACTCCTATTCTGCCAAGGATGAATTCTCTTCCCTAATTCCACATTCCTCTCTTGGGAACATGAGTTACATACTAGAAATATCCTAGAGGCTAGATTTTCACTTGCCAAAAGTGTTTGAAAGTTTCTAAGTCCCCTGATACAACTATTGAAGTTTTCAAGCACCTACGTGAACGTGCACATTATCACTCTGCAACCAACTTTATCTCTAATATAATTCTCTACCCTAGACCTAAATTTTCAAAGGAGAAGGGGATATGCTCACAATTAAGATCCATACACTCAGCACATTTTCCAAATAGCCATTATTTCAGAACTACAATCACCTTTATCAAAAGATTCCTTGTCCATTCAACATGCTTAAGCAGGAAACAAATCCCTAAGGAAATTTTTTCCAAATCTACCCTTTATTTGGGGCTTTAAAATTATTATAACTATATATATTTTATATATATATATATATATATATATATATATATAACTTATCATACACGTATATATACATATATCCACACACAAACACATCAATTTTATCATTATTCTTGTGTTTTTACATGTAAAGTTCATTATTATTATTATTTTAATATTACTTTCTAGTTTCTTACCATATTTCCAAAAATGAGCTCTAATTCAAAACACCTAGTTATGTGTTAAATTATCAGTTGAGTTCATGTTATCTCAAATTTTGCCCCAAAAAAATTGATAAAACATGACCCTGGGTAGAAATAAATTCAGGAAACGGTCACATCACACGAGCCCATGCTTTAAATCTAAAAATTACATTATAGGAAGGTTCTACAGTGGAGTAGTAGGGTTGGGGAAGAAAAAACTGTCAAAGAAAACCAGAGGCTCAAAGTAGAGAAACAAAGAAAAACTTAAAGTCTTCGAGCTCTACAAATGATTAAGATCGAGCCCTAAAATTGGATAACTATAGAAGAATCAACGGAAGCCTCCACGTGCCTCATTGGTGCATCTCCAAAGATTAAACTCAAAAAGTACACTCAAATGAGTGTAGAGCTTCCATGTGTCCCAGGCCCCAAAAGGGATATATTCAGTCATTGAAAATTCCAAATGAGCAAAAAGAACCATGTGTAAGCTTGACACAATTTCAAGATGGAAGCCCAAGGTGGAGGATCAAACTTGCACCACCCCTCCATGTGGCTAGGGGTCAATAGAGGTAAAATTCAAAACGGGCCCACATCAATTACATATAAGAGTGCATGCGAAAGGTTACAAATTCAAAGGCGCGGTCTAAAGAAAAGACTCAAATGAGTGCAAGTCTTCCACGTTTCAGCCTGACACATCTTTAAAGATAAAACTAAATACAGGTCCTTAGACAAGCACCAAGTCTCCACATGTCCCTGGTTAGATGTATGGCCCCGCCAAGCAAAAAGACTTATTAAAAAACATAAAAGAAAAAAGAAAATCCACGGAAGGTGCCATGTTTCATCCCGACCCAGCTTCAAAAGAAAAATCCAAAAGCTATCCTCAAGTGTGTGTCATCCCTCCACGTGGCCATTTTCCAAGTCAAAGTGGGAAGGCAGGTCTTCGGGAGTAATTTTTACTTTTGGTTCCATTTCTAAGAGATATAAAGTAGAAAAATGAGTTGTGCCTCCGTCAATGCCCAAGGACCCATGTGTCAGGCCTATATTGCAAATGATCTAGTGGGCCTTGGAGTGATTTCTTACCCAAATGGAAAATTTGAACCGATGGATCTGAAGATGATTTTTTGACAAAAAGGTATCATGGGGCTGCAGGGAAAATTTTACATTGTGGTATTTTTGTGTAAGGGGGAACAAAGTGAATTCGGGCCCGCAGACCCGTTCTGCTAACTAGTTTCCACCATTTTTTATATGGGCCTGATTCAAATATTCAAACGGACATATCTTCTAATTCAGTGCCCAAAATCAAACAAATTTGGAACCATTAGAGATATCTCAACCTTGTTTACACCATGGAAATGTGAAACTTTAATTTCGATAAGGCTAGGTGGAGAAAAAATGGAAAAATGTCTTCGTGCCATTAATACAGGATCCAATTGCTCCAACAACCAGATCGGATTTGATCTGATCCACTGTTATTCCTCCTTAAATGTGTCGAACAAGTAATTGAGGTAGATTTGATAGATTTGGGGTGGATTTGTAGAGGTATTGATGGCTGGTAGATGAACTTCAAATTAGTTTTCCTACCTCTCTCTCCTTCTCTCTGTGTTGAATCTATAAAAGAAGGGTGGGGCTCATTGTACAGGGTTGGATGGTTTTGTTTTGCACCCTCCCTTTTCCCTTGCCTGCAAGAGAATTTTTGGAGCCTTTCGAACCTCCCATTTGGGTTATAATGCAAAGTTTTTGGCCTCTTGGATACTATGTTGTTGATGATTCTCGACCATCTCATGTGTTTATTATTTCCTTCTGATCTATCATTGAAATTTATCTATCTATGCATGGTGTTTGCATTGTGTTTCTATGGTCTGTGTTAGGTTACAAAATGATTGTTTAACATCCTTTCGTGCATCACCTCATTATCTTAGGTTTATTTTTTGTATCTTCTCAACCCTATCTCCTGGGTAAGATAGAGTATGTTTAGAGTAGATACTCTATAATTTATTTATGTGCACATGAACAGAGGAATAGGAACCGACCTTAATCCATAGAGCTCTCTCAACTCACAAGGTACCTCACTTTCAGAGATGCTCCATGTTGTGTAATCACACTAAGAATCTCAAATCATCTAGTTGCAGGTGTCTCAAGGGTGTTGTGATTATGTACTAATAGTTTTGACACACCTGATGGGACCAAGAAGTCTTCATTTTTATTGCAACAAGGTTGATGTGCACTTGTTACAATTTTTCAGCTTTTAAGAAGCTTTGATTTTACACATCTGGTGACTCCACAAGATCATATTCCACTAGTCTCAATAGTCCAAGCTTGTCAATTTCATGATAAGAATACAAACAAGGTCAAGAACCAGAGAAGAGGGACTATTTATCTATCTACACTTGTCCCCAAATAGAGGAAGAAGGGGAAGAAGATCTCAAAGGTACCCATCCCCACCAAATAGAACTTTGTCAACACCTCCTCCTAGTAGGCCATTCATTCAATCAACAAGGGTTCTTAGGCCAATCATAATGGAACAACCACCAAACCCCTATGTCAACTTCACTAGCAACATCTCACTTGCTCTAAATTCACAAACTCTAGTTCCAGTAGCAGCATTAAAGAGTATCCCATACTTCACTCAAGAGAACCAAACTTCTCCTAGTGACCACATTTAAGACATTGCAAATGTCTATGTAATTTATGAGATCACTGATATGGATATTGCAGTCAAGTTGTTAGCCTCTTCGCTCAAGGGTAAAGCTTCACAATGGTTTAGGAGTCTAACAACAGTCTCCATTCAAACTTGGGACCATCTGTGAAGAGCTCTTCACAATCAATTTGGAGAAAAGGGAGACAATCTATCCCTGTTGGAACATTTGAAAATGATCAAGAGGGCTCCTAATGAGAAGTTGACAAATTTCAACCTCATATTTCAAAGGACATGGGACAAAATTCCATTGGCCATAAGGCCCACAGATGAAGGTGCTTTCTTACAATTTCTTAGAGTTGTAAATTCATATATTACTTTAATGATTCAATCAATGGGAGACACAACCTTACCTGTAGCCTATAACATTTCCATAAGAGCTGAAAATTATCTAATTTAGGCTATAAAACTTTCTTCTAGGCCACTTATGCCTCTATACCTAGAACTAGGAGATCCAAGCACTAGTCAAACACCCACATTAGCTCTTATACCTACTCCTAGGAATCAGAGTTCAGATGAATCCTCCACCTCATCTTCTAGCACTTTAAAAGAGATTCAAGAGGTTATAAAATAGATGTAAACAATAGGGAATGATCTAGTGACAATCAAAAGACATCAAGATTAGAGTTTTAGGCCATATCAACATCAAACTCAATATCAGACTAGACCCCCATATCAACAAAATAGGCCACTAGCTCAGGCTGCCAATCATAATCAAAAGCAAGGACAACCTCAAGCTACTAGGCCTTTCCGATCATATGATCCAAACACATCCTCAACATCAAGGGCTTTGGTTCTAGCACAAAACAACATGGCCCAATAATATGATTGGTGTTTCCCATGCAATCAGCCCCATAACCAATCAATGTGTTTTAATGGTGCATTAAATCAGGACTTGATGGTAAAGACCATTGGTGTATCACAAGATTCTAGCCAAGAGGAAAATCAGTAGCAAGGAGTTCAATAAGAGGCATCTCTAAGTGAAACTATGTTTGTCAATTGGCAAGCTGAAGATTTATGTGGTATGAATCAAACCCCTTCTCAAAGTGTAACTACCAATACACGGTCTAAGAAAAGGAATATTGGAGAGGGAAAATCACCAAACTCAAGTAATCCTCAACCCTTCATTACTCCACAAGGTATTGACACTTAAAATGTAGATCTAAATATGTAGAGTTAGTAAAAGCCACCTTCTAAACCCACTTAGGCACCGGTTGTATCGACCCATGTGCAAGGTATGAAATACTACTTAGCTTTCTATTTCCAATTTTCCTATTCAAACAACATAGCAAAGTATGAGGATTTGGTCCATGGACTTCATTGGGAAAGAAAAGGGGTATAAGAAACATGCAAGTGTTTGGCGACAATGAAATAGTTGCTTATCAGGTCCGAGGACAAAATTCTTCCAAGAATAAATTGTTGAAGAGATAAAAGAACTGGGTATGGGACCTCATTCAGGATTTTGAAGAATTCAACATCAATTCCATCCCAAGGAAGAAGAATGAAGTAGCAGACAGATTGGCAGCAATTGGGGCAGCCTTTGACATTGTGGAGAGTATCAAGAGTGACAAATATCAGCCCCATATCAAAGTGGTTGTAAGACTATCTATCGCTGATAATAACACAAGTTCGAAAGTCTTCGAAAATGATCAATAAATTGTCAACTTTCTATAAGAAGAAGCTGAGTTTTCCTCTAGGAACCAATGCAAACTGAAACAGTAGTATGGCGATCAAGTGGTGCAACTAAGGACAAACAAACTACCAAAGGGTCTTGTCACTTTGGAATAAATCTTCAACCCAAATGACCAATTCCGAAAGGAGAAGGAGAATATTTAGGTAAAGGGTGAAGATTCAGAGAACATTTTCATAGAAAAAGTCAGACTATTATAGATTGGCAACGTAAGCACTCAAAAAGAAAAATCTGAGTTTATTCAACTTTTTCAAGAATTCCTAGATGTCTTTTCCATGGATTTACAAATATTTAAGATGTTTCAACCCAAAGCTGGCACAACACACTATCGAGATAGATACAGGATATAATCCTTTCAGATAGAAGCAAAGGCCAATAAACCCTCACGTTGATCCTCTCATGAGAAAATATTTGAATAAGCTTATTGAGGCCATTATCATCTTTCCTATCAAAAACTCAAGTTGGGTTTTAAACCCGGTTCTTGTGAGGAAAAGAAATGGGGAAATCAGACTGTGTGTGGACTTTCATGATCTAAACAGGGCATCACTCAAGGATCACTATCCACTTCCATCAATGGAACAGATCTTACAGGTTATAGCTAGCTCTAAGAGGTTCTCATTGTTAGATGGATACTCAGGTTATAATAAGATAATGGTGAAAGAAGAATATCAATTCAAGACAACCTTCACCACTAAATGGGGAACATACACTTATAATATGATGCCATTTGGAATGTCAAATGTCGAAGCAACATTTCAGTGAGCCATGGACATGGCATTCAAAGGCTTAATCAACAATATGGTTCTGGTGTATCTAGATGATATCACCATCTTCTCAAAGGATGTCGTAGATCATCTCTTCTACCTTAGGCAAGTATTCCAAACGTGTAGAAGGTTAAGAGTGTCACTAAACCCAGAGAAGTGTGTGTTCTTGGCTAAGAAGGGGAAGTTGCTAGGCCACGTTTTCTCAAGAGAAGGGTTGAAAATTGATCTGAAAGGGTTGAAGCCATTCAGACACTTCCATTTCCACAACACAAAAAGTATCTCCAAAGCTTCTTGGGGAGGATAAACTTTGTTTGCAAGTTTTTACTTGATTTTTCCACTCTTGTGAAGCCTTTAACAATGATGTTCAAGAAGAGTCTTGCATTTAAATGGACAGAAGAGGGAAAAAAGAGTTTTTAGGTTATCAAGCTCACAATATCATAGGCTCCAACTCTTATTAACCCAGACTTCTCAAAGGACTTCATGTTGTATGCTTTTGGAGGGTCAAACATCATCTCAGCCATCTTGGTCTAGTCCAAAAAGGAAGGTTCAAAACAACCCATATCCTTCTTCAGTCAGAGCTTGGAGGACTATAAGGTAAAATACACTTTCATCGAAAAACATTTCCTTACTATTATTAGGAGCTTGAAGAATTTTAGACACTTGGTCTCAAACAATAAGATTCAACTGTTAGTGTCCCATGCCGGTGTCAAATATTTTCTCCTAAACAAATACTTGAATGAGAAGAGAGAAAGTTAGATCACTCAAGTAATGGAATATGATATTGAGATCAAAGTGACCAAACTGGTTCGTGGCAAGGATTTGTGTGAACATCTCACCTCCAAGAAATATTCTGAGTATGTGAATGAAAAAGAGGCTATCCTATTATTGCAAAATGATCAAGAGAAACCAGCTAATGATGCACTTATTCCATGTTGGACTCAAGCCTTAGTGCATTATCTCCAAACAGGTTTGTGCCCTCCAGAATGGAAAAAAACCAAAGAGGAGATACTTTAGGCTACAAGCCATCCCATATGCGCTTGTTGGTGGTGTCTTTTTGAAGAAGGATATCAATACTGTTCTATTGAGAGGCATTAGGATATGCCAAATTGAGAGAGTGTTGCATGAGTTCCATGATGGAGAAGTAGGAGGTCACTTTGCTCCTTGAGCAACATCTCTCAAGATCATGAAAGCTGGTTATTATTGGCCTATAGTGTTCAGGGACTACTACTCATGGATCAAGAAGTGTAAGAAGTGTGCATTCTTCACAAGAAAGGAGAAGTTAGCAACCCTGCCCCTTCACCCAATTTCAGTGGATCAGCCATTCATGCAATGGGGACTAAATTTTATTCGGTTGATTAACCCAAATTCAAGCTAGGGCCACATGTGGATACTTATAACAATAGATTATTTCACCAAGTGGACTGAAGAAGTGGCACTTAAGGAAGAAAATCAATCCAATATCTTGGATTTATATGAAGGAATAACCATCAGGTTTGGAGTCCCTGCCACTATTATACCAGATAATGCATTGGCATTCCTTGGTACCAAGATCACTGAAATGGGATGTCAAAAATGGTGTATACCTCAGCACTTTATCAAACTATTACCCTCAAGGTAATGGCCAATAAGAGTGCAAAAACAAGAACCTATTAAGGATTATTAGAAGGAATCTTGATGAAAATTAGAGTACCTAGCTTACAAAGCTCCAATCAGCTCTATGTGATGATAGGGTCACATCCAAGAGGTCTACAGGTAACTCCCCATATATGCTTGTATATGGGAAAGAGGTAGTATTGTGCATCTAATTTTATTTTACCGCTTTAGAGCTCATGAAATAGTTGTAGCTAGCCGAGTTTGAACCTATGGAAATCAGGTATGTATAGATAATGGAAGTAGGAGAAGTAAGAGAGCATGCATTGAATAGCATGGAAAAGGACCAAACACTAATCAAGAGGGGTTTTGATACGAAAGAAAGAGCAAGGACCTTTCACGAAGGAGACTTAGTTCTAAATTGGGATGCAGATCGAGCAAATCCAAGAAAGCATTGCAAGTTTGATTCCATTTGGAGTGGCCCCTACATGATCACAGGGTGCAGAAGAAGCAATGCCTTTAAGCTAGCTAAATTAGATGGTGAAGAATTGTAGATCCCAGTTAACGGGATCTATCTCAAACATTTCTACTAAAAGGGAAGGATTCACCCTTGTAAATATTAGCATAGAATTTTAATTTCCCTAAGTGTGTATGCACATTATTTTATTGTAGCATAGGTTTTTTTCCCTAAGTGTTGTGGCACATTTTGTTTTGTTTCTCTAGGTTATGTCATTATACAGTTCAACATGCCTCTAGGTGGGTGCACCAGGCCCTTCAGCATTTGCAATAGGGAGACTCATAGTTACTATGACAGTTGCTCATTTTCTAATAGAAAAAACATAGAGAAACTAAAATCGGCCCCAAAAGGTCCATTTTGAGAGGAACAAGATCAACATCAGGTCACAAATCATGACTATGTGCCCAATGGATATAAAAAGGAAACTGATCTCTTCATCTAGCAGGAAGATGCCCCTGCAAGTTGCCAAATTGTTATCTCAATTTTTCCCCCAACAAAATTAATCAAACATAAACCTGTGCAGGAAGAAATTCAAGAAATGGTCCCATCACACGAGCCCGCACTTCAAATCTAATAAATAAGTTACAGGAAGGCTCTACAATGGAGTAGTAGGGTCGGGGAATCAAATAATGTCAAAGAAAACTAGAGGCTCAAAGGAGAGAAACATAGAAGGATTCTAAGTTTTCGGGCTCTACAAAGGATTCAGAGTGAGCCCCAAAATAGGCTAAGTATGGAAGAATCAGTAGAAGCCTCCATGTGCCTCATCAGCGCATCTCCAAAGATTAAACTCAAAAATTAGACTCAAATGAGCATAGAGCTTCCACGTGTCCTAGGCCTAAAAAGGGACAGAGTCGGCCATTGAAAATTCTAAATGAGCGGAAAGAACCGTGTGTTAGCTCGGTGTAATTTCAAGATGGGATCCCAAGGTAGAGGCTCAAACATGTGTCAACCCTTCCCATGGACAGGGGTCAACGGAGGTAAAATTCAAAATGGGCCCAAATCGGTTAAGTATAAGAATGCAGGTGGAAGGTGCCACATGTCTTAACGGTATACATTCAAAGGCGCAGCCCAAAGTGGAGACTCAAATGAGCGCAAGGCTTCCACTTTTCATCCCGGCACATCTTCAAAGATAAAACTGAAAGTGGGTTCTTAAACAAGCGTCAAGCCTCCACATGTCCCATGTCAGATCTATGGCCCCGCCAAGAAAAAGTACTTAATAAAAATATTAAGGAACAAAGAAAATCCATGAAAGGTGCCATGTGTTATCCCGACACAACTTCAAAATAAAAATCAAAAAGTAGTCCCCAAGAATGCGCCAGCCCTCCACGTGGCCATTCTCCAAGCCAAAGTGGGAAGGCGAATCTCTGGGAGTAAATTTTACTTTTGGCTCTATTTCCAAGAGACATAAAGTATAAAAATGACCTGTGCCTCTGCCGATGCCAAAGAAGCCACGTGTCAGGCCTAAATTGCATGCGAGTCGGTGGGTCATGGAGTGATTTCTTTCCCAAATGAAAAATGTGTACCGACGAACCCGAAGATGATTTTTGACAGAAAGGTATTACAGGGCTATGAGGAAAATTTTACTTTTTTGTATTTTTGTGCAAGGGGGCAAAAAGTGAATTTCAAGCCCATGGACCCGTTTTGCTAACTGGTTTTTGCCATTTTTTGTACGGTCCCAATTCAAATATTCAAATGGACATATCTTCAAATCCAGTGCCCAAAATCGAACAAATTTTGCAACATTAGAGAGATCTCAACCTCGTCTACACCATGAAAATCTGATACTTTAATTTTGACAAGGTTAGGTGGAGAAAAAATGGAAAAACATCTTCATGTCATTAATGCAGGATCCAATTGCTCCAACAACTAGATTGGATTTGATCTAATCTTTCATTCTTCCTCTATCAATGTGTCAAAAAAGTAATTAAAGCAGATTTGATAGATTCTGGGTGGATTTGCATAGGCATTGATGGCCTATAGTTGAGTTTCAAATTAGTTTTCCCACCTCTCTCTCCTTCTCTCTATGTTGAATCTATAAAAGAAGGGGTGGGGCTCATTGCAAAGGGTTGGATAGTTTTTTTTTGTACCCTCCCTTTTTCATTTCCTGCAAGAGAATTTGTGGAGCCTTTCAAACCTCCCATTTGGGTTGTAATATTAAGTTTTCTGCCTCTTGGCCACTGTAATGTATTGTATCAAATTTGTAGCAATAATATATGTTGTGGATAATTATTGACCCTCTCATGTGTTTATTGTTGGCATCTAATCTCTCATTGCAATTTAGCTATCTATGCATGGTATTTGCATTATGTTTCTATGGTCTTTATTAGATTCAAAAATGATTGTTTGACATTCCTTTGGTGCATAACCTCGTTATCTTAGGTTTATTTTTTATATCTTATCAACCTTGTCTCCTGGGTAAGATAGAGTAGGTTTAGAGTAGATCCTCTATTATTTATTTGTGTGCACCTGAATAGAGGAATAGGAACCGGCCTTAATCCAGAGAGCTCTCTCAACTTCCAAGGTCCCACACTTTTAGACATGCTCCATGTTGTGCAATCACATTGAGAATCTCAACTCATCTATTTTTAGGTGTCTCAGGGGTGCTATGATTCTGCACTAACAGTTCATAACAACATGTCACCAATAAGATTAAGTTCCCATCCAAAATGTAGGTATACAACACATATACAAAATATCCATAATAAGATTCATATTTACCATGATTTTGTAATGAAAAGTCACCAAGAAGTATGTGAATTACAAAAAATGGGTGAGTCAAACACCTTACCAAAACACAAGTGCCAACCAAGTTGGCCAACATCTAACCCATCAATCATGGATCCACGTAGGGCACTATAAATGGTAACATTCAAAATGGTTATATCTATTGTTTCTTCGTTTATTTTGCATATGTTAAAAATGTATGTGAAATTTTTTTTTCTCAATGAGGACTTAGAGGAAGAGGTGTACATTGTACAACTATTATCCAATTTTCCCCCATGGAAAAATAGGATATAACTTATAAAATATGGAGTTGGGAATTTTCATGGGACCTTGGTGAAGAATCTAAAAAATCATGTATTTTTAAAGTTTGGATCACTTGTATGTAATATGGGAACTTCTCTCCTTTTTCCTCAAATCTTCAACTTCATAAAAATCCAAAGGACTTAGAAAATGTTGAGAAATTTGAAAAAACTTGGGTTTTCTAGTATATTGAGGACTAGCGGTGGTTTTCGGGAACTAAGGCTACATATGGAACTCATTCCCCACGCAAGCTTACAAGCCACAACATAAAGGATTTTAGGTTAAATCAAAATGTACTGCAGGTTCTGGGTGAATTTTTGGTACCAAGGCGCTAAGCAGAACTAGTTCTTTTGGGTCACTTATTCCCCACATCCCTTAAAAAGTCACAAAGTGAAGGATTTTGGGAATCGGGTTTAGCTCAATACGAAGGAACTTAGTGTGGGTGGAATGAGTTCCCTGAGAACAAAGGCTTCCCATAGGAGTGTTTGATCCTAAAAGAGAAGTAGGCTCAATGTAGTACAGAGTTACAAGCATGGGATGGAATGGTGGAACTAGTTCCATCGAGGAACTAATTCCCCGAAGTATCTTGGGAGCCACACTACACAAGGAGGTAAAGTAGAGTGCAAATAATTAGAGTTGTGGGAGAAAAAGGATTTTTGGGAACACGTTCTCTATGGAATTTTGTTCCCCACAATGGGAAAAAATCCAAAGGAAAAAGGGGAGCTAGGTAGAAAGCAAAGGATGCAGAGAGACTGGGAATTGTGGGATGTCATGACCTAAATGTAATATCTCCCTAATTTGGCTAGTTCCATGCACATCAATTACACCTGTAACCAAAAGGAGGAAAAGTAAAAATTCATTTAATTACATATTGTAGAAGTGAATAGGGTACCTGTGTTCCTCCCCAACCCCTTAGATCTACATGGCCATATCTTCTTTCAAGAAAATCCAAATTTTATAAACTTTATATCAGTGAAATCATCTCTCCATGATCTACACCCTAGAAACATTAAATATCAAGTTAGGTGAGAGTATGTGGGAGGAAAAGGGACAATAAGATCTAGCATTAATAATCACAGTTCCAGGTAGCTGAGAAATCAGATTTTATGAGATATGGTGCCTTGGCTTCTCCAGCAATAAAATCATAATTGGGAAATGGATTTGTGAGGGGTGCCCATACTATTTTTCAGACATTTAATATAGTTTTTTGTTGGGTGAAGGAAATTTTTTTATTTCCCTTTGTTTCCCCTCCTCTCTCTTTCCCATTATCTAGAAATTGTAAAAGCATGTTCATTTATAATGTTATAAAATCTTAGGTTGGACCCTCTTATAATGTTGTTACGACTTTCTATAAGTGTGGACTTTAAGTTTCAGGCTTCAGATTTGGACATATTGCATGGTGATCCTTTATTTTCTCCTTCAATGTAATGGATTTTACATATTTGAAGTAATAAAATTACATGTTTTGTGGATTTTTTATTCCTTAGCTATGTTCTATTTCATTTTATTTCCTTTCATTGCATTTGCATGTATATTGTGCATCTTATGTTCCTTGCAAGGTTTAGATCTATTGTGCTCCATGGAATAGTGATTAAATGATGTTCTGGAATGTGACACTCATGTCTTCCCTATCCATCCTCATTTTTCTTCCTTTTCTACTCATATGAGAGTGTATCACACTCTCTTCTTAGTGTTATCACCTCTCTTTAGATTATAATTTCTATTTTATGCATCTCCTTCTCACCCTGGTCCTTTGGAATGATAAAGTAGAGTTAGATACTTGTATTTCAATTCCTAATAGTAAATTATCATTAGGAATAGGTATAGGAACCAAACTTCTCTGGATTCTATCTCTCAGTTCAAGACCCACAACTTGGAGACAGTCTCGTGTTGCCTCAAAATCCTTGGTTGTCCATGACTCATGTTAGGGTGCAATTTTGAGATCCAATAGTTTCGACACACCCATTGGAATAGGTTTGAAGTACTTTATAACTTCATACCAATAGGATTGATGTGTTCTTGATGGTATTCATTCTTTGGAGGCATTTTCAACACATGTGGTGACTCCACTTATTCAAGTAATCCCATTTCTTAGTTATAAAACTTTCCCTTTCCTTGCATTTATTTCCATTCATTATTTCCCTTCCATTATTTCATTTTCCTTTCATTCAAGTAGTTGTACAATCATGACTTAATTCCCTCATTGGAGCTGTCATTTCTAAGAGAAATATAATCACCCTCCACCTCTGTATTATCATAATCCTCCACAAATACGTTTTATGAGCCCTATCATGAAGAATATGTATATGAATCAAACCTGACTGATCAATATGGTTATCCCATTGACCATGATGTTTTTCAACAACAAGGTTATGCAGGTGATGGTGTAAATATCATAGATGAGGCTTATTTTCAGATATATCTTCAAAGAATGGAAGAAAGCATGGTGCAAACCAGAACTAAATGTTTAAATAAGGAAATTAAAGTTGGTTTTAAGAATCCCTATCTATAGACTGGACCTATGCCAAATTGGTTCATCACTCAACAAAAGTTATCTTTCATGGATAATTTGGTCCCTCAAATATAAATGTGTTGTTCACAATTAGAGGCTCATCAATCTAGTATTAGGAAAACCTATCAATGGGGAAATCCTATACTACCATCTCACAACGCTTCCTTTTACTCTCCCTAACCTGAACCATATCATCCCAATTTTCATGTTCCTAGCTTTCTGAATCCCCCCATTCATAATTATTCTTCTCCATCTTATTTCCTTCCATATCAACTTCATTTTTCTACCATCATCCCTCCCAAACCTTGATTTACTTCACAAGAAAATATTTTAGCTCCTCCATCATTTTAACCTTTGAAAATTTAACCTAGGGCTAAATCTTTCCCCTACTTTACAAAATCAAATTTGCATATGCCTTAAATTCATGAAAAATGAGTTGAAGATCATAAACTAATGGAGGTCAAAAAACATACTAGGGGCCCAATTTATTTGTTTCCTGAGGATAAATTCCTCACTAAACAAGATCTTGAAGACTTCATGACAACAGGGGTTAAGCTTCCTTCTTCGGGACAACATGATGTACATGCATGCCTAAAGGAAAAAAATGAGAAGGAACCAAATAGCGCAGATCAAATGTAGAACTTCAAATATTGGAGCCATGGGTTTAGAGCCAAAGAGGCTCATCACTAAGAACCTAGCAGTTAGCCTTCTCCAATTGCATCAAAATCAGCTAAGGTGAGTCCTACTCTTAAAAATCATGAAATAATTATTGAGAAGTGAACTGAATCTAAGAGCATAATGGATGAAGAAGTGGTCCATCCAATTGAGGAAAATACTCCTATTTTAACTAAAAATTATGAACTCAAGGACATTGAATCTAAAGGGTTGAAATCAAAGGAATATAATCCTCTAAGTAAGAAAGATGTTAATTTGAATGTAGTGACCAACATTGTCTTGGATGTTTAGAAATTTTTGCACTTTTGGAAGGTAGCAGTTATTCAAAAGGAATATCTTCATATGCTACAACCACTCACAAGGATCTTTATGCCAAAGAAGAGGAAAAATAAAATTCAGAGGCCTTAGATGAATAAGAGATCATATGAAGCTTCTTACTTTCTGTTAATACTTAAATTGCGTATATTTCTTCCCCTTCACCCTTGTAAGAATATGATTTTGTGAATAAATTTGGTCTCTCAAAAATTATGTTTGAGGATGAGGAGATCCAAGGTGAATCAATCACAAAATCATAAATCATCATGAAGGAGTCATAGTTGTTTGTGAAAGTAGAACAAAGTTCAAATCAAGTTGCCAACATCCACCACCTTCAAGAAAGTCTACAAGATGATCACATTTTTGGGTAAATTCAAACTAACATTCCATACCCAATTAGCATTAGGCTACTCTAGAACTAAAAATATATTTTTCACCAGTCATGCTCGTTTAAGATCATGAGGATGAACTACAACATGTCAAAGGTAAAATTTAATACCTCTCAAATGTAGCTATAAAGCAACTAAAATAGGTATTTGTTTTATTTCCAACTACTAATTTTAAGAAAAGAGTGAAAAACTAGTTTCACAAAAATTTCCACTCTCTTTAATGACCATGTTCAAGGCCAAATCAGTTACATGGTCTCAATATTTTAGGAGAGGCATTTACTTCTCCTTGCTTGTTGCAAGATTTTTTTGAGCCTCCTTTTCCTCTAGTTAGAGTAGGTTAGGATAGGTTTTTTTTTAGAAAAATAAGTTATTATTCACACTTTGCATGTTCCCACTTGGAATGTGTATGATTTTTCATTTTTTACATAGTTTTTGAGATGTTTTGTTGTTGTTGCACAATCCAGTTTAAGATGCAGTGTTTAAGGTGGAAGTAAAGTGTTTGGGGAAGCTCCAAAGTGCATACGCTCCATCTCTAAATCACCATACATTATAAACTCTATCATTTACAAGGAAAATAGGGTGAATTTTCATATTAAAAAATCAACTCTCATAAAATTTAATTCAGAACAATCTTATAATGATAATGGTCAATTCAAGCAATGAAAGATCAACTTCAACTCTAGGAAGTGCTTCAAGTGGTTTCAAGGGTGTGTTCTTCAAGTTTCAGACTAGTTTTCATGATTTTAGGATGACTCCATGCCCAATGGATGTTTCAACACCACTAATATTTTCAATCTAGAAGGTAGATTACCGGGTGAGTCACCAAACTGTTATCTAATTTCCCCCATAGAAAAATTGGCTAACTTACAAAAGTTGGAGTTGGGAATTTTCATTGGACCTTGGTGAAGAATATGAAAAATCAATTATTTATCATGTTTGGAGAACTTGCATGTACTATGGAAACTTCTCTAATTTTTTCCCAACTCCTCAACTTCATAAAAATCCAAAGGACTTAGAAATTTTTGATAAATTTGAAAAAAATAGGTTTTTCTAGTGTATTGCAGACTGGAAGTGATTATCAGGCACTAAGGCTACGGATGAAACTAGTTCTCGACCTAATTTTCTAATATACAATGCATTTAGGTTTGTTCACAATGTATTACAGTTTTGGGGCAAGTTTAGGGTATGAAGGAACTTGGCGGGATGAGTTTTTTCAAGTCAATTATTCCCCACATCCCCAAAAAATCCACAAAATGAAGGATTTCTGGAGTCAAATTTTAGTTCAATGCAAAGGAACTGCCTATGGGTGGAATGAGTTCCCCATGAATCAAAGTTCCTTATGGGATTGTTTTATTTGACAAGTGAAGAGGGATCAATGTAGTGTGGAGTTATGGTTATTGGATGAAACTAGTTCCCCAAAGTGTCTTGGGAGCCGTAATACATAGGGGGGTGGAGTGGAGTGTGGAGAATTGGAGCCATGGGAGAAAAGGGATAAAAGGGAACATGTTTCCGTGGAATTCTATTCCTCCCACTGGAAACAAATCCGAAGGACAAAGGTGAACCACATATAAAGCAAAGGATGTAGAGAGACCAAGGATTATGGGAAATCACAACCAAGGTTGAATAATTCCCTCATTTAACTAGTTCCCTGTAGACCAATTATACCCGTAACCCAAAGAAGGAAAAGGAAAAAATCATTTAATAGTAGTGAATAGGGAACCTGTGTTCCTCCCTAAGCCCTTGGATTCTCATGGCCATATCTTCCTCTGAGAAAATATAAATTTGATAAACTTTATATCACTAGAAATATATTTCCATGATCTACACCATGGAAACATAAGATCTCAAGTTAGGTGAGAGTAGGTGGGAGAAAATGGGGAAATAAAATCCATCATTAATAATCACAGTTCCATATAGTTGAGAAATCAACTTGATGAGATATGGTGCCTTGGCTTCTCCATCAAGAAAGTGATCATGGGGAAATGGATTTGTGAGGTCGCCCATACTGTTTTTCAGACAATTAATTCAATTTGTTTGTAGGTGAAGGAAAAAAATTTATTTCCCTTTGTTTTCCCTCTTCTCTCTATTTCCTATTCTCTATAAAATGTAAAAGGATGTTCATTTGTAATGTTAGAGACTCTAGGGTTCGATCCTCTTGTAATGGTGTTATAGCTTTCTACAAGTGTGGACTTTGAGTTACAGGCCTAAGATTCAGATATCTTTGATGGTGATCCTTTCCTTTCTCCTTTGATGTAATGGATTGTGCATATGTGAATCAATAAAATTACGTTCTTTGTGGATTTCTTCTACCCTAGTTGTGTTCTATTGCATTTTCTTTCCTTTCATTGCATCTTCAGGTATATTGTGTGGCTTATGTTCTTCTTAAAGGGTTTAGATCTATAGTCCTCCATGGAAATAGTTCCTTGAATGATGTTTTGGAAAATGGAACTCATTTCTACCCTCTCTCATTCTCATTTTTCTTCCTTTTGCACTCATGTGAGAGTGACTCACCCCCTCTTCTTGGTTACATCTCCTATCTTTAGATTAGAATTTAAGTTTAATGAATCTCATTCTCACCCTGGTCCATTAGAATGATAGAGTAGAGTTAGATAGTTGCATTTCAATTCCTAGAAGGATTTTTAACATTAGGAATAGGTAGAGGAACCATCATTCTCTGGATGTTGTCTCATAGTGCAATTCCCACAACATGAAGACAATACCATGTTTCCTCAAAATCTTGGCTTATCTATGACTCAGGGCAGGGTGCAATTTTGAGCTCTAATAACAACCACGGGGATTTAAAATTCCTAAGAAATAACATCTACTTTGCAGGTTAGTAAAGTCATGGTATTGACTTAAGTAGGATCCTTGAGCTTGATATTTAAAAATTGATAAATATCTTATAAATTCTTCTAGTTTTAGAATATCTGATGAAAAATCTACTCGATTGTTAAATTGTTTGGTGATGACATAGTGGTTCTAGTTGTTTATGTTGACGACCTTACCATCAACGGAAGCAATAATTATTTGATTAAATAGGTGACATCTAACATTATTTATGTGTTTTAAATGAAAAATCTAGGATTGCTTCAATATTGTCTAGGTTTAGAGTTTTGACAATGTTACAATTCTAGTTATACAATTGTTTTATCCCAAAAAATAATGCTAAATCTTTGTTAGAAAATTTAGAATGTTTTATTTTTACCCAAAAAACTACACCTATAGATGTTGGGACAAAGCTCTCAACTGACACTGATTCACCACTGGTAAATTAAACCATGTATCAACAATTATTATATAGTTTATTTTATCTTACTACTACTAGATTATATTTTTATTTGACAGTAAGATATCTTTCTCACTTTATGGCTAAACCACATGAAAAAAAATTGCATGTTGCAAAAAAAGTTCATAGATATGTCAAAGGAACTCTTGACTTTGGCATTCTATTTAAACAAACTGATGATTTTGTGCTTACAAGGTATACTGTTTTATACTGGGTGGGATCAATTGATTCTATAAATTCTACAACATGTTATGTTTTCACTCTTGATTTAAGAGTATTATCAGGGAAAAATAAACTTCAGTGTATAGTTGTGTTGTCTTATACTGAACAAAAGAAGAAACAAATTGATAGTGTCGGTACATAGTTGATGTGGATTTATTCAATATTTGAGGACCTTCAACTTGATTCATTAGCACCCAAACCTATATTTTATGACAACCAAAGTGTATTAAATTTGGTGAAGAATCCATCTTTCATGCATATACTAAACACATTGAGGTTCATCAGCACTACATTTGATAGTTGGTTTAAAATGATTATATGTTTCTATAATATTTTCCTACCTCTGAGAAACCAACTCTTATAATGACCAAACCTCTCAATAAATATAAATTTATAAAATCCAAGATAAGCTCGAAATTATTTCTAGTTTAATCATTAAAGGAGGGTATTACAATAATTAATGTAGTATATGATTAATTAAGCTTATGTTAAGAGCATGTGAACAAGGTGATGGATAGGTTTAGGATGCAGGATACAAAACCAATAAGTACACCATTGGCAGGGCACTTCAAGTTAAGTAAAGAACAGTGTCCTAAAATACATGAAGAGATTGAATATATGTCTAGAGTTCCATATGCTTCAGCAGTTGGAATTTTGATGTATGTTATGGTATGCAAAAGACCATATATTTCCCATGTAGTGGGAGGTGTCAGCAGATACATGAGTAATCCAAGAAAGGAGCACTAGAATGTAGTCTAGTGGATTCTCTGATACATGAGAGGGACCAATAGCAGATAATTGTGTTATAGAGGGTTAGAGGTTTCCTTATAGGGATATGTTGACGTAGACATGGTTGGAGATTTGGATGGTAGGAGGAGCACCACAAGATATGTATTCACTCTTGGTAGCACGAAATTTAGTTGGATTTATAAACTAAAAAAGATTGTTGCCTTATCTACTACAAAGGCAAAGTATATTGCTACTACAGAAGCAAGCAAGGAGATGATATGGATGCAGTGGTTAATGGAAGAGTTGGGAGAGAAGCAGGAGGATTATAGGTTATTTAGTGATAGCCCTATTACAATTCATCTTGCCAAGAACTTAGCATTCCATTCAAGAAACAAACATATACAACTCAGGTATCACTTTATTATATCAGTGTTGGAGGATGGACATTTGAAGTTGGAGAAGATCCATACAAGTCAGAATCCTGCTAATAATTTTACAAAGGAGTTGAATAAAGAGAATATGGAAGGTTTTTTGGCTTCAGTAGGTCTTCAATATTGATATTAAAGAAGAGAAATAAGTTAGAGAAGAGTCTGAAGATTAGATGTAATAGTGGGTTACAACAGTCAGTCTCCAAGTGGGAGATTTTTGAAGATGTGGAGCCTAACTACAAGTTCAAGTGGCAATTTGCTTTTTCCTTTATTATGGGAGGAATGCATGGCCATGGATAAAAATAAAAATGTCTTTTTTTTTTTAATTAAGGGAAAATAGTTTTGAAGGGACTATACCTTGTATACAAAAGGGCTCAAGAGCCAAATAGTAAAGATGAGAGAAGCAGCCCAGAGAAGGGAAAAAAAGCCAACCAAGGAAGGCTCAATAGCCAAATATTACAATATAGGAGAAAAAAGGATCTAAATGTACAAAGATCCAGAGAAAAGAAGGCAAGATCAAAAAGGAACCAAAAGAGAAACAGAATAAGGAGCCTCACCACAAAACAGCTCCAGAACCACCCTATGACAGCCACATCGCAGCCAAAAAATAGCATCACAGCAGCCCTTTACCTGATGGCTCTGTCAATTTTGGTCTTGATAGCCTACAGTGACATGAAGAAGGCAATGGCAGTGGCCTGAGAGGGGTCTTGTAAATCAGCTTGGGAAATTGCACTATCCCTTTTCTCTTTAGGACCCCATATGTCCTCATTGATCCCACTTAAACTGCAAACACTATGGACATGTTGCTCAATGAAATTGTAAATGCTTTTGAGGGCAGACAATATGTAGTCATTTCAGCTTTTAGCATTCCCCAATCTACCATCTAGGGACTGTAGTTTCTTGAAGACTTCACCAATAACCCCCTCTTCCTCCTCACTTTGAAGGATCCTTTTACCCTTAGCTTTTTCCATGTTTTTTATAGCCCCTTTGAGCTCTTGAAACTCCTTTTCTAATCTATCCACCCTATCTAGGAATTCCTCCTCTTTGGGCTCCTCCACTGACCTGCTGATATGCGGGAGGTTTTCAGCTAGTTCTAAGTCCTTGTGGCACCTTAGGACTCGTTAGAAAGTAGGGATTTTGGCTTTGAGGTTCTTGCTTTTCTTGCTGGAGGTCGCATCTTCATTCTTTCTTTTTAGCAGGGGGAGTGGGAGCAGTGTGGGCAAGTGTAGGTATGGAGGAGGGAGGTGGGATAGGATTCATAGGAGGGCAGCTGGAGAAATGGCGGTGAATCAAGAGGATAAGGCCCTGGTGCAAAGGGACAACCCTAGATTGGCTTTGAACTTCCCTTATAGATTTCTCTAGAGAATTAATCAGATAATGAGGAAAGCTGATAATGTTATTTCTACGAAAATGATTCAGAAAAATCAGATGTTTTTGAGGTATAGTCACATATCTTCCTTCAAGGGTAATATACCTTACCACCATTTTGGCTAGTTCAGCAAACGGTTCAGGGATCGACTCCACCTTGAGGCCAGCAGTCACGAACTCAAGATTCTCTCCCTCTTCAAAAAATTTCTTGGTTTCAACCTCCATGTCTACCTTCTTATTGAAATTTTTTTTGCCTTCCAGGCTGAGGCCCGTGATCTAAGCTATGAGTTCTTCTATGATTTCCATTTTCATGTTACTATATTTGACTATTCTTTTCTTCCAACCCCGGGTGAATTTGATCGAGATGTCTTGGTCAAAGCCTTGGATCCTTTCAATGAAATTAGACAAGCCCCCGATTTGCAGGTATTCCCAAAGCTTCGTGTTCTCTTTCCACTCAGGATTGTGGGTCGGTTCGGTTTTGCATGGCGGCCCCCCCCATGTTTCCTCTGCACCTTTTCCTGTTCTCAACGGTAAAATAGCTATCAATGTGCGGAATAGGATGAACTTTGAACTTGGAATTTGAATCTTTCCTTCCCGTGAAAGCCGATTTAATTATTATGCTACACTTGTTATTATTGCCTCACGCCTCGGCTTTCCTCCTATACCAAGAAATGATGACAGACCAGCCCGCACAGATCGCAACAATCATCCAAATCTTTTTTGATGTCATCCACATGTACTTGGGGATCCACACATTAGCGTTTAAAAAATAGCCGTTAGTTATGATTTTCACTGCCATGAAGATCAATGATTATGGCTTTATTGACATGAGTGGGTAGAACTTCCCCTCCAATCCAAGTTTGAAAGGGATTATTAACACCGAAGTTAGCCAAATTTTCAACTACCCTATTTCCTTCCCGGTAGGTGTGGGTGATTTGGACATTTACAAAGCTTTTACATATATCAATAGCTTCTTCTATATACTCCCTAATAGACCAGCTGGGGTGTTGCTTTTTATTTAGAAGATTGATAATATTTAGAGAATCACCTTCAATTATGATATTTGGAATATTACAATCTCTGGAAATTCTAATGCCCCAAAGAGCTGCCATGGCTTCAGAATAATGATTAGTTTGTCTTCCCATTCTCCCAGAAAAAGCAGCAACATAATAGCCTCTTTGATCCCTGATAATTCCTCCTCCTCCAGAGTCACCTGGATTTCCCTTAGAGGCCCCATCAAAATTTAACTTGTGCCAATCAGTGGGGGGTTTAATCCATCGGACTGTGTTTCTATCAATACCACTGTTATTTCTATTGACAGTGGTAATATTCCATTTAGTCAGAATGCATTCTTCATTCTTTGGGTAGAGTCTATTTTTAGGGGGTTTAAATCTAGCAATATTATCTTGCACAACAATGATAATTTCCTTATATATTTTGTTACAAGCCTATCTATTGTTTCTGAAAATATTATCATTACGAGCCTTCTAGATTCTCCACATAGTATGGGGAAGAACAAGTTGCCATAGCCTTTTCACCATGCAATGTTTGAATGGAGAGCTCCATTGCTCCCAAGCCTGAGGGCAGGTAAGGGGAAAAATCCATCTCAGATTAAATTTTACAAAAACAAGCTACCAAATTTTGGAAGCAATCTCACAATGGAGGAATAAATGCTTTATATCTTCAGCCTCTTGCTGGTACATGCAACATCTATTCGGCATGATGAATCCCTTCTTGATGAGGTTGTCATTAGTTAGGATCTTACCATTAATAATTAGCCATCAAAAGAAGTTCACTCTAGGGGTTAGCTCCGGCATCCACAATTTGTGCCACTTAATTTCGCTTGCCATGGATGTAAAGAAAGAATTATATTCAGCTTTAACAGTGTAATCCCTAGCAAAAGAATCTTTCCAGATGAGCTCATCCTTAAGATTTTGATTACTTATATGGATTAGGGAAAGTTGATTCTGGAGAGATGTAATATCAGCCTGAATATTAACATTCTCCACTTTTAGCTGTTTCCATTTTCTTTTGATTCCATTCCTCTCAATGTACCCCTGGATTTTGTGTCCATACTTTGCAATTAAGTTGTCTTTAATATGATCATAATCAGAAAACCAGTTAGAATCCATCCACTTATCAGTCCAGAAGTTTATGTTTTGCCCATCTCCAAGCTTCCAGCTGCACCCCTGAGAAAGAATGTGTTTGCTATGAAGAAGGTTGTTCCAGAAAAATAGAACCACTCGGAAGGGACTGATCATAAATGAAGGAAATCTTTCTTTGATTTGAAAGATATTTGATCTTAATCAGCTCTGTCCAAGGCTTGTGTTGTTTTATAAGCCTCCATCCTAATTTTGCAGTAAGGGCAGTACTCATATGTTTGATATCTTTGATGTCTAACCCCCCTAGTCTCTTAGGTTAACAAACCTGTTCCCAAGCCACAAGATGATATCTGAATCTGTCCTTAGTACCGTGCCACAAAAATTCTATTTAATATATGGGAGTTGTTATTCTTATGTTTATATTAATTATATGTATGTCTTATTTTAAGCATGCTATATTCAGGTTTCTTGTGGTTCAGGAAAACTTTTACAAAGAGGTGCACAAGTTATATATATGTGCATGGATTTACTCTTTGTAATATGAAAAAAAAAAGAATTGTATTGTATTCCTCAAGACTAAATAAAGGAGAATTCTCAGGTTATTTTGGTGGATGTACCCCACATTGGGTGAACCACATTAAATTTTGGGTTTATTTTAAGATTGCGTGCTTCTTTTATTTCTGTTAATTTAATTTTGTTTTATTGTTCATCTATGTTTTGATCCTAATAGATCCCTCTGGTATTTTATACTTTATACTCAACCCATTATTTTCAGATGTTCCCATTTTTTTCCTAGTGTTAGATTTGAAATTGCAGTAGAATATTAATTGTGGTTATTGTACTATTACATCTCAGTGATTCCATGTGGGAAAGATAGGAAATAAAAGGACTATTTTGGTGATGTGCAAAAGTGGAATGGTAATTTTAAAACTTTTTAAGTAAATAATGTAGTGTGGGAAAAATGAATGATAATTATGGTGTGATAAATGAGATAGGTGAATACAACACAAAAAACATAGTTTCTTGTAAGTTTTTTCATGTGAGGGAAGTGCTTCACTATGGAAGATCGGTGAGTGAAAAACCTGATAAACTCAACATAGGTGATGTTTCTATTCCTTCCCGATTTGTGCATACCAACATCTTCCTCTAGGATATATAACTCATTCTTGGCTTAATTCCTTCATAATATTGTATTTATTTGGTTAACATTCACAAGTTTCTCTGTATAATGATAATTGGAATAAGAAATGTGGAGGCAAAGATTCAATTTTCCAACACAACATTTCCAACCTCACATTTTCTGATTACAATATCAGAGAAAAATAAGTTACAAATAAACTTAATATTGTGTATCTCCAATCGTAAATGATTTACTCTTTTGGAAAGCCCTACGTCAGAAAAGAAAAAAATTGGATTGATGTTGATGATCATCTATATACCATTGCACAGAAGATTGATGAATTTTTCTATATTACTACTATTGCACCATTACATAGTGGATGTGATTAAACTGTTAATAATGTCTTTTAATGTGTTTAGCATAATTTATTACCTTGAAATACATAATGTGGAGTTAGATAATTTTTTGGGGAGGTCATTTAGATTATTTAACATCAACCAAAATTTAAGAGAGTTGAATGAGGAAGTTGCGCCAACATGTACATGAATAACGAGGTTGTTCGAAATATGCATGTACAACATATAATTCCTCCCATATATTTTTAGGAAAGATAAGTTTAGCTTTAGTTTAGCATGTAGTCTAGCTTTAGTTGCATTCCCTATTTTAGGAAATAGACTTAAATTAAATTTAAAAAAAAGAAATATGCTTTATTTCATTCACAACATGCGTTGATTTAATGTAGTAGTTAAATTTAGAGTTCTCTGTTTTTTAGAGTTGTATATGGTTATTTAATTAGCAGTAATTGTTATTTTTTTACAAGAAAGTGTGTTGCACACAAGGCTTGAATGTAATGAGATGAAGCTCTGAGTATGAAGATATTACTAATGGAGAATGTACAACAGTGTTGGATTGAGTATTAATATGTTATTTGCATGTTATTTTATTTTTCTGTTTATATTCTTTATGTTGTTCATTGTATAAGACTACAGAGATATTATAGAAATTGGTATCAGAGAAGGTTATTCCAGTAGCTTATTAAATTCTAGCAAGCTATGGCTTCTACATCTGGTAGGAAGACACCGTAGTTTTGTGTAAATAATTACAAGTACTAGTCTTTGACCATGAAGGAATTGTTCAGATCTTAGGATGTATCAGAGATTGTTGAGGATGAGTACATAGAGCCCACAGATGCAGTAACATATACTACACTTTCACAGGAAGAGAAAGATACTTTGAAGGAGTTACGAAAGAAAGATGACAAATATACTTTCTAGATTCATCAGGAAATTCATGAAAGCATTCTCACCAGAGTGGCAATAACCATTCAAGAAAATACAACATGGGACGCACTACAAGTTGTATATCAAATTAAGGAGAAAGTAAAAATTTCCAAGCTACAGTTACTTCATAGAGATTTTGAGAATTTGTAAATGAAAGATTCAGATTCTATAGAATTGTTATTTTCTTATGTAGTTGGCTTATTCAATCAAATCAAATCCCATGGTGAAACTCTTGTAGACACAAGGATTATTGAGAATTTTCTTAGGATTTTGCCTACGAAATTTGATCCTTTAATTATTGTTATTGAAGAAACTAATGATATAAGGCATTTTTCTATTGATGATTTGCATGCACCACTAATAAATCATGAACAAAGGATGAATAGATCACATGTAAGTGTAGATCAAGCTTTTGCATCTCAGAAAATAGGTATTTGTGGAAACATAAGAGGTAATTTCAGCCCAAGAGGCATAGGAAGAATTCCATGTAGAGGACGTGGCATCGGTTCATCAAACTCAGGTGGAAGAGGACATAATCAAGAACAGAGTTATGGTCATAGACAAGATAAGTCTCATGTTCAGTTCCATTATTACAAGAAGTATGGGAACTATGATTATGATTGTAAGAAAAAGCAATATGATCAGGACAGGTAAAATAAAAAGTAGGTTGGAAGTTCTATTTATAAACCTATGTTTATTGCATGCACAAGGATTGTTGAAGCAATATCTTCTTTATCCCCTATTCAATGTAATTTGTCAAAAGAGATTAGATATGATGTATGGATTTTGGATTCAGGTTACTATAATCACATGATAGGTAATCTAGATTTGTTTTCTACTTTGGATTATTCTATTAAGATTTATGTAACTCTTATAAATAACAATATTGTTTCTGTAAAAGTAAAAGGAACTATTAGTATTCTAACAAGATGGGGGGAGAAAAAAAGGATGCATCATGTTTATTATATTACAGATTTGAAACATAGCCTTATACATATTGTAAAACTGGTATAGAAAGGATATTGAGTCTATATGGAAGAAAATGAGTGTGTGATTGTGGATAAAACTCCTAGCCCTCAGTTGATTGCAAACATGAAGATGGGAAGAAATAGAATGTTTCCATTAATTTTAAAACAAGGAAATAAGAAGAAATCAGATATGTTTGCAGTAAAAATAACATCTCAATTCGCAGCCAATTCCTATGCTAAATCAAATCATCCTTTTACCGATTCTTACTCTCAAGCAGATGATTCATGCGCTAAGGTAACATAGTCCTGCGTTGAGGTAACAAATTCCTACACAAATGCAAATCAGGTCTATGCTACATCAAGCAAGTCCTGTGTTGGTTCATGCGCTAATACAGTTAAGTCCTGCAATGAAGGAAGACAATCAACTTTTTGTTCAATCATGAAAGATGAATCATGGATTTAACATGTAAGGTATGGACATTTGAATTTTGGAGTTTGAATTTACTTCATAGAAAGAATATGGTTAAAGGTTTACCATTGATTAAAAAAACAAAAAGAGTATGTGAAGGTTGTATTTTGGGGAAGCAACACAAAGATTCTTTCCCAGTTGGTAAAACAACAAGATCAAGTACACCACTTGAAATTGTGCACTCAGATTTATGTGGATCCATGTAAAAAAATTATATTAGAGGATGTTCATATTCTATGACATTCACTAATGGCTAGACAAGGAAGACATGGGTATATTTTCTAAGACATAAATAAGATGCCTTTGATACATTTCAACAGTTTAAGGCATTAATGGAGAAGCAAAGTGGATACTACATCAAATTTCTAAGGATAGACAAAGGAGGTGAGTATGTTTCTAATGAATTTATGAATTTTTGCAAATATCATGGTATACACAAGCATTTTACTACCAGGTATACACCACAGTGGAATGGTGTGGCAGAGAGAAATAATAGAACCATCATGGATATGGGGAGAAGCATGTTGAATTCAAAGCACCTTCCAAATGACTATTGGGTAGAAGTAGTAGCAACTTCTATTTACATTTTAAACAGGCGTCCAACAAATCTTGTTGGGAACATGGTTCCTCAACAAGCATGGAGTAACAGGAAACACAGTGTTTCACATTTCAGAGTTTTTGGTTCTGTAGCATATGCACATGTACCTAATGAGCTAAGGAAAAAGTTGCACAACAAAGGAGAAAAGTGTATCTTTTTTGGGTCTTCAAAGAATAAAAAATCATACAAGTTGTACAATCCAGTCACTAAATAAGGTTGTGATCAACATGGATGTTCATTTTATTGAGAATGAAGCATGGGATGGAAACATAGAGAAAACAATGAGTATAGCTTCAGCTATTCAGCATGATGATATGGCAGATGAAACTTTAGAGCAGCAAGGTACTATCTATAAATCTTAGACATTCACCACAAGTCGTATCACAAGCTACACCTCTATCTCTAGTTTATAGGTCTCCAAGATTTGAGCCATTTTTAAGCTATGCAATAAACACCACAGAGAGCACCAGAAGCAACTCCATCACCAAAAAGTATTCTTGCATCAAATAGTCCTACGTAGTGGAAAACAAGGAGTCTTACTGAGATTTATAATATTGATACAACTAACTCATTTTATGTTTTACATTGTTTTCTAAAGCTGCAGATCAAGTATATTTTGAAGAGGCTATAAAAAATAAAGTTTTGTAAAAATCCATTGGTTATGAGATTGATGTTATAGAGAAGAATCAGACATGGGGGCTGGTGGATCATCCAAAAGTAAATTTCATGATAGGAGTCAAGTGGGTATACAAGAAAAAATATTATACTGATGGAAAAATACAGACACATAAACCAAGGATGGTAGCAAGAGGTTTTATGCAGTAATATGGAGTTGACTACAATGAAACATTTTCACCAGTAGCATGTTTGGACACAGTAAGAATGGTTTTACCAATTGCATCTCAAAACAAATGGCCTATTTACCATATGGATGTAAAATCACCATTCTTGAATGGATTCCTTGAAGAGGAAGTTTATGTGAATCAGCCAAAAGGTTATGAGATTGAGGTTCATGAAGGAAAGGGATACAGGATGAAGAAAGCTCTCTATGGTCTCGAGCAAGCACCTAGAGCTTGGTACATCATAATATATTCTTTTTTTATTGAGAATGGTTTTAGTAGGAGTAGTAGTGAGCCTACCTTATACACCAAGATAAATGAGCAAGGTAAGATTATAATTATTTGTTTATATGTAGATGTTTTTATCATTACTAGAAATATATCTACAGATTCATTCAAATCAACCATGAAGAAGGAATTTTAGATGACAGATCTTGGTCTTATCCATTACTTTTTGGGCATTGAATTTCAACAATCATAAGGTGAAGTTTTTATCTCAAAAGAAAAGTATGCAAATGATGTTTTTAAAAGGTTTAACATGTTGAATTGTAAGCCAGTGCCAACACTAGTTGTAGTAGGTTTGAGGTTGATAAAACATGATAATGGATCATTTGTGGATTCAACATTATTCAAAAAGTTGGTTGGAAGTCTTGTGTGTTTGATAGCCACAAGGCCTAACATTATGTATGTCGTGAGCCTCATTTCGAGGTTCATGGAATCTCTAAAATATTCACATTAGCAAGATGGAAAAATGATTTTGAGTTATGTGTGTGGAGCAAATAATCATGTAATTCTATATTCAAGATTAGATGAGTTCAAACTCATTGGTTATATAGATAGTGACAGTTCCGGAAGTATAGATGACAGGAAAAACACACTTGGCTATACTTTTGACATTGGAATAGGAGTGGTTTCATGGGAATCAAAGAAGAAACCCATTGTCATGTTATCTTCAACAAAAACAGAGTATGTAGTAGCAACATGTCAAGTTGTTTGGATGAGAAGAGTGTTGACATATTTATAGTAGAAACAAGAGGATGCTACACAGTTTTTTTGTGACCAAAACTCAACCACAGCGTTGTCCAAAAATCATGTTTTTTAGGAGAAATCATATTGATGTGAGGTATCATTTAATCATGGAGTTGGTAAACAAAAAATAAATTTGTCTTGAATTTTGTAGATCCAAAGATCAGTTTGCAGACATTTTTACAAAGGCTTTGGCAAAGGAATTTTTTGAATATTTGAGAGATTGTTTGGGAGTTTGTGATCTTGCACATGGGAGATCTGGAAATAAAAGCATAGCTCTAGAATAGTGAAATCTATAGGTCATAATTAAAGGGGAGTGTTGGAAATATGCATGTGCAACATATAATTCCTTTCGTAGCTTTCTAGGAAAGCTAAGTTTAGCTTTAGTTTAGCATTCAGTCCAACTTTAGCTGGATTCCTATTTTTAGGAAATAGAATTAAATTAAATAAAACAAAAATAAATCTTCTTTATTTCATACACAACATGTGCTGATTTAAAGCAACAGTTAAATTTAGAGTGCTCTTTTTTTAGATCTTTAGGTGGTTATTTAATTAGCAGCAATTGTTTTTGTTTTTCAAGAAAGTGTGTTACACACATAACTTGAATGTAATGAGCTAAATATATGAGTATGAAGATTTTATTAATGGAGAATGCACAACAGTGTTGGATTGAGTATTAATCTGTTATTTACATGCTATTTTATTATTCTGTTTATTTTGTCTACATTGTTCGCTTTCTAAGACCGCAAAGATTTTCTACATAGGCCTACAAGGATTTCTTGCGTACCCACCTAGACATCACCTCCATTGAAACCATCACTACCTACTATCATTTATTTTAATCTAAAAAATGTATTGTGGAGTTATTTTGATTCTCCTGATTGAATGAATGACTAAATTTGTAGGTGTTCTAGAGTTACAAGATTTCATTCTTGGCACTAAGATCATATGCAAGAAATGATAAAAATGTCATATTGATTTTATGGTTCATGCATGCCTACTAAATAGTACGAAGGCTATTCTCCCCAAAAAATGCACCACCACACATAAATATACCCATAAAATGTACCATAGAGACATGCATGGCTGAGACCCACGCGTTAATAGTCAAATCACTCATTTAATTTTTTGAACATATCTAATTGAAATCAAATGGTTGCATGCGGTACATGCTATGTGGGTTGGTAATAACGCGAAGGTTGCGGGTTAAAATTACCTTAGACATTGCATTTATTATTACACAATGTTGAAAAACACACTATTGAAAGACAAAGTGTTTTTGAACAAAAAAATCTCAAAAAAAAACAAAGTGTTGAACCACCTATCATGTGGCAATGGACGGACATGATGGTTGCATGGTATGTTTTATAGGTATTATAATGTATGGTGGTACATTTTGTGGGGAGAATAACCTCCACCTGAGTGAGAATAGGCCATTGCTAACACTAAGATCGATAACTAACAATGCTGGAAGATCATACACAGGAAATGATAAAAACATCATACTGATTTTATGGCAAAAGATGCTTGTTCAAAAATAGGGGAATTTTTACAGATTTCCCTCACTATTATTAAAATCCAAAATCCAATCCATTACAGACACTAGAATGTTGTTAAGTTATGTGAAGATGTCACAAGTTTGAGTGCGGATCGATATTCTAACATGTGGTGAATTATGTAACTACATTACTATCTTAAATAAGAGTGAGACATTATGTGTTATAAAGACGGCTTGCAAAAAATACATATTATTATTTTTCATGTTAGAATAAAATTTTAAATGAAATTATATTTTTTTAATTTTTTACGTTGAATCCATTTTCCCAATTAGAAATATCGTAGGTCTCTAACTATCAGTACATTCATGCGTCGATCTAGGCCATCCACTTCACATTCCATATCAACGACTTAAAAATAATTTTAGTTGTCCATGATTAGTAGGCTACACGGTGAGTTGTTTGTGTACGCAAGCAGCATTGAGTAATCTTGGACTTACGAGAGCATGTGATGATTAAATGGAGGGCAGGTCCCTATTCCAAAATTATGGCCACTCCCACATAGGCCGCAACCCCATTTCTTATTCGCCAAAGGCATTTACTTTGAAGTAGGCTTTGCTAGAAAGTGTCAAATTCCAGCAACATTTTTCAGCCTAACCTTTCTGGCTACCCACTTTGCTCTTTCCGGCTACCCACTTTGCTAAATTTAAATAAACATACATAAAAGGATAGTAAGATGACATACGTATATACCCATAAAATAATTGAATATTGTCTTCTAAACTAGATAGGTAGGTAGCCATCGCATAACTTTTTTGCTTTCATGCTAAATTTCCATGAATGAATACATACAATTTTAAGATCCTGAAAAAAAACAAGCGCATGGACATCTTTGTCAACTTCCATAAAAAGAAAAGAATAAATGGGAGGCAAAGAAGATTGTTTCCTCTTATCCAATGAAATTGCAATATTCGAGAGTGTCATCGTAACTGACCATCACCTGCCTAACCGACCATGTCCATACCTCAGCTTCAGATTCATTCATAATAATACTTTTTAACTTATACATCTTGGTGGCTATGTTCAAGGTCGGTGGACTCTACCTAGGTACCGCTGAGCATAAATACACAGTCACATCTGTCCACCGCTTCGTAATAACTCCAGTTGGAATCTGCACACTATGTATGCATCAGGCAAATAAAATCTTGTAAATGAAATATATGTGTAATTTTGTAACAATGCAAAGCTGATGTAAGAAACAGTGTGCTGGTGCGATATTTAGAGGAGTAATTGTTATCCAAAATTCACCCCCCAGGGTAAATTTGATAACATGCATCAGGATGTCCAAATTCCAAGAAAAAAGACTGATTCAGAGCAAAATCAGGTTTCTAGGGTCCCTTCAGGATCTTTCTAAACTCCCCAGGCCGAAGAAGGAACGAGCAAGCTTTGAGAAAGTGCGAAAAGTTGCAGAAAGGAAAACAGGATTGATCCAGGAAAAAGTGAAAAAATTGGCTAAGTCCTTCTAGAGGGAGCAGTAGGGACGTTTGGGACAGAAGGGCCCAAACCGGCCGGTTCGTGCGAAATCAGCACAAGGAGCCCAAAAGTAATTGGGACAAGCGGGCCAGAAATACCCGAACCGGCCGAACCGGCCGAAAAGAGACAAGTCAGCCCAAAAGTAATTGGGACAAGCGGGCCAGAAATACCTGAACCGGCCGAACCGGCCGAAAAGAGACAAGTCAGCCCAAAAACAATTGGGACAAGCGGGCCAGAAATGCCCGAACCGGCCGAAATTGTCCCAAAAGGTCCAAAATAAAAATAGGACGTCCGGGACAAAAAGACCTGAAATACGCGAAGAAGCCGAAGGAGCCGAAAGCCAATCAAAAGGTGCCACGTGTCTTTGGCCAAATGAGGGACAAGGAAGCCCATTTCGGGAGAATCGAAGGTTTTTGTCCCAAGCAACACTGGGACATCCAGGACGAATGGACGCGAAGTACGCGGAAGACCCGGCAGGCCCGAGAACCATTGAGAAATTGCCACGTGTCATCAAGGAAAAGCCGAAGGGTCAAAGGGAAAGATTTGAAGCGCTGGCCCGAGCCAATAGAAATTGGACACGTGTCCAATGGAGCATAGAAGTGCGGAGCTCGGGGAGGAGTTGGAAGGTTTGGCCAAGTCTAAGCCAAAAGGGGTAAAAGTGAAAGAAGACCCGGCAGGTTCGTGAACCAACCAATGCATGCCACGTATCCCTAGTGGCGGGGCATGGGAAAAAATGTGGAAAATATTCCAAGGGCACCAAAAGTCAAAATTCAAGAGACAGCCCGCCGAAAAGAAGAGGAGAGAGAATTATTCAGCGAATCAGAGCGCGCCATGTGTCATCCAAGTGGCAAAGCGCGGGAAGAAATTCAAAAATCCATTTTCTCCTGTTCCGTGTCCTAAATCTTCAGATTGACATATCTTTCGATCCAGAGCTCAGATTTACACGTTTTTGATATCAATGGAAAGCTGTTGAAATTCTCTACACGTTTCCAGGGTCAATCTTGCATTTTGGTGTAGTCTGGGGGGAGAAAATTGAGAAATTCCTCTGGCACGAAATAACAAGAAGAGGTAATACTTCAACAACCACTTTAATGTAGCAGACAGTTCACCGCTTCTGTTAGGAAAACCGCCGCTTTGCTAGAACCCACCGCTTCTGCCATGATGGATGAATAAAATGCAACCTAGAGGTGGTTGGGGCAGATTTCGAATTCCTCTCTTTTTTCTCTCCCATTCTTCCTATAAATTGTAAGGAGGGGTTTCTTTCTGAGTTGGGACATTTTTCTGCTTTGCACCCTCCCTTCTCTCCTGTTCATAAGAAGATTTGTGGAGTTTTCAAACCTCCCATATAGACTGTAACATCGTTTTTGCCTTCTGGCTATTGCAATGTATTGAATCGATCCTTGATCAATATATATGTGTCTGTGGTTGCTTCTAAACCCTCTTACATATTTATTACTGTCATTCTTGATCTTTCATTGCATTTTTGCTATCTGTGCATGGTGTTGTGTTATATCTACATGGTCTGTGTTTAATGAGGCAAAGAATATGTTCTTCATTCCTCGGTGCATCACCTCTATTAGCTTAGATTTATTTTATGCATCTTCTTACCTTGTCTCCTTGACAGATTAGATTAGATTCTGAGAAAACCCTCTGCATATTTCGTGTGCACCTGAACAGAGGAATAGGAACCAGCCTTTCTCTGGAGATTCCTTTCTCACTCTTCAAGTACCACACTTGGAGAAAGGATTCAATGTTATGCTATCACACTGGATATTAATATGATCAACCTAGAAAAGTGATCAATATCCAGGGGTGCTATGATTTTGCACTAACAGTTTTGGCACGCCTGGTGGGACCGAGAGGTCTCATTTTTGCAGCAAGGTTGATATGCATCTGCTGCAATTTTCTTGCTTAAGAAGAGCTATTATTTGCATATCTGGCGACTCCAAAGGGAAGAATCAACTATGTTTCAGTAGTCAGACCTAAAAGCATATGAGAAGAATCACAAGGTCAAGAGCTGTAGAAGAGGAAGTGCCGTTTGAATACCTGCAACTATCTCCAAGAAGAAGGCAAAGAGGAAGAAGGATTCAAAGGTCTCCATCTCCACCAAACAGAACTCTCTCTACTCCTCCACCTGACAAGACTTTCTTTCAATATACAAGGGTTTTAAGACCACTCAGAATGGCGTAACCAGTAAACCCCTATGTCAACTTCACAGGCAGCAGCCCACTTGCTCTCAATGCACAAAATCCAATCCCAGTTGCAGCATTGAAGAACATTCCATATTTTACTGGAGAAAACCATACCACTCCTGGTGATCATGTCAAGGACATTGCTAACATTTGTGCAATCCATGAGATTAATGAGATGCAAGTAGCTGTCAAATTGCTGGCGTCTTCATTCAAGGAAAAAGCATTGCAATGGTTTAGGAGCCTTGAAGCTGCTTCTATCACGAATTGGAATCAGCTGTGTATTGCACTTCATAATCAATTTGGAGAGAAGGGAGACAACTTGTCTCTTTTGGAACAGCTGACAACCATCAAGAGAGCTTCCAATGAGCAACTAACTGACTTCAACTTCAGATTTCAAAGATCTTGGGATAGAATTCCAGTAGCAGTCAGACCAACAGCAGAAGGTGCTTTTCTATACTACCTTAAAGCTTTAAATTCTGATATTTCTATGTTGATTCAATCCATGGGAGGCACAACTATCCCTGCTGCTTATAGTATTGCCATTAGAGCTGAGAATTGTCTGATTCAAGCTGGCAAGCTAGCTCCTAGGCCTCCAATGCCATTATATCCAAGTTTAGAGAGCCCAAGTACTAGTCAGGCACCTGTCTTAGCTCCTTCTCCCACTCCTAGAAATCAGAGTTCAAATGAAGCTTCCACTTCATCTCCAAGTGCCCCAAATGAGCTTCAAGAAGTCATGAAGCAACTGCAAAATTTAGGTAATGAGCTGGTCACACTCAAGAGACAGCAAACTCAAGGTTTTAGACCTTCGTAGCAGCCTCAAGCTCAACCTAATAGGAAGCCATATCAGCCTCAAAGGCCACCTAATCCAGCTGCAAATATGAATCAAACAAGGCCTCCTGTCAATAGACCATTCCAGCCCTATAATCCAAATGCCATATCTACCTCTAAGGCATTAGTACCAGCACAAAACAATATTGCCCAGGAGTATGAATGGTGTTTTCCATGTAATGAACCCCATAATCAATCCATGTGCTATAATGGTGCTTTAACCCAAGCTTTAATGGTAACAAGTGCTGGTGTGGAGGGTGAAAGTAGTCAAGAAAACAACCAACAACAAGAAACATTCCAACAGCAACCTGCCCCAAATGACACCACATTGGTAAATTGGCAGGCAGAGGATTTTTGTGGTATGAATCAGGCAGTCTCTCAAGGAGTTGCAGCCAACACAAGGTCAAAAAGGAGAAATTTGGGTGAGGAACAACTGTTAGCCCCAGCCAATCCACAACCTTCAACAGCTCCACAAATGATTGGCAAGCAAAACCCAGTTTCAAATGCACGAGGGCAGCCAAGAACAGCCCCTTGGCCAAATCAAATGCCAGCTATTGCTGCCCATATTCAAGGAGCAAATGTGCAAATCAAGGGACAGCAGAGAGATCCTTCATCACCATTCAGTATCATTGATCAGATGAAGAAAACAAACGTCAATATATCTATGTGGGAATCCCTATCCATCCCAGGCCAAAGAGATCTGCTGCAAGCTGCTATGAAGGACTGGCCAATTTTGAATCAGCAGGTTCAGAGGCAAGACAAAGTGCTTACAAATGCTGCCCAGCCTGAAGGAAATCATGGAGCACAATAAGGTAAAATGCTGAAGCCCCCTCCATTTTATGTTTCATTGATCATAGGAGACAAGTTGGTACATAATTGCATGATTGACTCTGGGGCAAGTAGTTCAGTAATGCCTAAACAGATAGCTGATCAGCTAGGGCTCCAGTATGAAATAACAACTAAGGGAGTAGTGCAATTAGATGGGACAGCAATAGCAACGGTTGGAGTGATTAGAAATTTAAGTCTTACCTTGCATGCATGTCCAAATGTTGTTGTCTTACAAGACGTCTCAGTCATAGACCTTCCACCACTCTTTTCCCTATGCTTGTCAAGGGACTTTACTGCCAAGATTGGGGGATATTTGTCCGCTGATTGGTCACACATGCTGTTCAGAACGAGGTATGGAACTAAAGCTACAATTAGGTCAGAACCTATTGCAGATTTCCACATTGAGCCCTATACTCCAAGTCATATTAATACCAATTGCTCAGCATTTGATCAAGAGGATCACCTTGGCACTGATGAAACTGACACCAAGGTTGGGAGTATCCCAGATTTGACTCTTGATGAATGGGCAAATAAGGTACATGCTTTTGATCCTTATCAAGAGGTAGAAGAATCTGAACTAGGAGTCTATTGTATACATGAAGAAAGTCAACCTATTCCTAGCATCACCAAGCCAAACCACAAGTATGACAATGAGGTGTGGCAACTGTTTTTTGATGGATCAAGGAGTAGACAAGGCGCAGGAGGTGGAGCCATGCTTGTTTCACCTCAAGGAGTAAGGTATTATTCAGCTTTTAGATTTCAATTTGCATGCTCCAATAACACTGCTGAATATGAAGCCTTGGTGCAAGGGATGCATTGGGCAATAAAGAGAAAAATAAAGAACTTGCAAGTTTTTGGGGACAGTGAGCTGATTGTAAATCAGGTCAAGGGACAGCATGCCGCCAAAAATGATCTACTCAGGTGCTACAAGAACAGGGTGTGGGACCTCATGGAAAATTTTGAGGGCTTTGGAATCAAAGCCATCCCTAGGAAAGAGAATCAAGCTGCTGATAGGCTTGCAACAGTAGGGGCAGCCTTTGACATCGTAGAAAACATTCAACAAGACAAGGTACAGCCAAACATCCATGTGATTATGAGGCGTTCAGTGCTGGATAACGATGTCAGTTGGCAGGTATTTGAGAATGATCAACAAATCATCTGCTTCTTGCAGGAAGAAGCTGAGTTCTCAGCTAAGAATCAAGAGAAGTTGGAACAGCAATATGGTGACCAGGTGATACAGCTGAGAACTGACAAGCTGCCCAAGGGACTTGTCACCTTGGAGTCCATTTTTAACCCCAATGATCAGTTTAGAAAAGAGAAAGAAAATATTCAGGTCAAGAGGGAAGATTCGGTATCCATCTTGGTAAAAGAGAACAAGCCATTGCAAATTGGAAAAATGAAAACTGAGCAAGAGAGATATGAGTTCATACAGCTTTGTCAAGAATTCCCTGACGTGTTTGCTTGGAGCTATGAAGACTTGAAGGGCTTCAATCCCAACTTAGCTCAGCATACCATCGAGTTGGATCCAAATACTAAGCCTGTCAGGCAGAAATAGAGACCAGTCAATCAACACATGGAGCCTCTCATGAGAAAGGAGTTGGACAAGCTAATTGAGTCAGCAATTATATTCCCTATCAAGCACTCAAGCTGGGTTGTGAACTTGGTTCCGGTCAGAAAGAAAAGTGGAGAGATCAGGCTATGTGTTGACTTCCGAGACCTCAATAGGGCATCTCTCAAGGACCATTATCCACTCCCTTCCATGGAGCAAATATTGCAGGTCGTAGCTGGGTCAGAAAGGTTTTCGCTACTTGATGGTTACTCAGGCTTCAATCAAATTATGGTGAAGGAGGAAGACCAGTTCAAGACAGCCTTCACAACCAAATGGGGCACGTATGCTTACAAGAAGATGCCATTTGGACTGTCAAATGCCAGAGCAACATTCCAGCGAGCTATGGATATGGCATTCAAAGGCTTGATCAACAAGACAGTACTGATATACTTAGCTGACATTACTGTCTTCTCAAAAAATGCTGCAGACCATCTCTTTCACCTCAGGAAAGTGTTTCAGAGATGTAGAAAGTTTGGAGTGTCTTTAAATCCTAAGAAGTGCATCTTTCTTGCACATGAAGGGAAACTCCTTGGCCACATTGTCTCCAAGGAAGGATTAGCAATTGATCCAGAGAGGGTTGAAGCCATAAGGGCTCTACCATTGCCAAGTCACAAGAAAGCTCTTCAGAGTTTCCTGGGAAGGATAAACTTTGTTTGAAGGTTTGTCCCAAACTTTGCAGCCCTTGTCAAGCCCATCACCAAAATGTTAAGGAAAAGCATGGCTTTCAAATGGACGGCAGAAGGCAAGGAGAGCTTTGAAGCAATCAAAGAAGCCATCTCCCAGGCACCCACTCTCATCAACCCGGACTTTTCCAAGGATTTCATCCTCTATGCATTTGGGGGTGATGACACTATTTCTGCCATTTTGGTGCAACAGAATAAAGATAATGATGAGCAGCCGATTGCCTTCTTCAGCCAAAGCCTAAATGACTGCGAATTGAGGTACTCTTTTATTGAAAAACATGTGCTTGCAGTAATTAGGAGCTTGAAGAAATTCAAGAATTTGGTCTCAAACAACAAGGTCCAGTTGCTGGTCTCACATGCTGGGGTTAAGGACTTCCTCCTCAACAAGGATTTGAATGAGAAAAGGGCAGGATGGATCACCCGTGTCATGGAGTATGACATTGAGATCAAAATCACCAAGCTGGTAAGAGGCAAAGGTTCGTGCGAGCAACTCGCTTCCAAACGACCAGACAGCCCAGAAGATGAAGAGGACGTTGTCCTGCTATTACAAGATGATAAAAAACAGGAAAATGATGATGTGTCCACTCCCTGTTGGACTCAGAATATTATACATTTCCTACAGACGGGTATGTGCCCTCTAGAAATGAGCAAAGCAAAAAGAAGACACTTCAGGTTGCAGGCAATTCCATATACCATCATTGATGGAGTTTTGTTCAAAAAGGACCTGAATGGAGTGCTGCTGAGATGCATTAACACAGGTCAGATCCAGAGGGTATTAAAAGAGTTTCATGATGGACCAGCCGGTGGCCATTTTGCACCAAGAGTGACAGCTCTGAAAATCATGAAGGCTGGTTATTATTGGCCTAAAATATTTAGTGATTGCTATGCATGGATCAAGAGGTGTAAGAATTGTGCATTTTTCACAGGAAAAGAGAAACTTGTAGCCCTCCCATTACATCCAATCTCAGTTGACCAGCCATTCATGCAATGGGGTCTGGACTTCATTGGATTCATCAATCCCAATTCGAGCCAAGGGCACAAATGGATTTTGACAGCCACAGACTACTTCACCAGATGGACAGAAGCAGTAGCAGTCAAAGAGGCGAATGAGTCTAGCATCTTGGACTTTTACGAGGGAATAACTACCAGATTTGGTGTACCTACTACAATAGTCTCTGATAATGCATTGGCATTTATTGGATCTAAAGTTACTGAGTGGGCTGTCAAGAACGGAATCTACCTGAGCACTTCATCAAACTATTACCCTCAAGGTAATGGCCAGGCCGAGTCTACAAACAAAAACTTGCTGAGGATCATTAGGAGGACTCTTGATGAGAATCAGAAGGCTTGGCATACCAAACTGAAATCAGCCTTATGGGCAGATAGGATAACTCCCAAAAGATCCACAGGTAACTCTCCATTTAGGCTTGTCTACGGAAGAGAAGCAGTCTTGCCCATGTCACTTGAGTTGCCAATGTTGGAACTCATGAAACAGCTGGAGTTGCTAGAGTTTGGGCCCATGGAGGTGAGATATGTAGAATTGATGGAGCTACAAGAAATCAGAGATCAGGCATTCCAAGCAATGGAAAAGGATCAGGCTTTGATCAAGAAGACCTTTGATAAGAAGGCCAAAGATAGATCTTTTCAGATAGGAGATCTAGTATTGAAATGGGATGTGGACAGAGCAAAACCAGGAAGGCATTCAAAATTTGATGCCATTTGGAGTGGCCCATACATGGTCACAAAGTGCAAGAACAACAATGCTTTCCAATTGGCCTCATTAGATGGTGAAGAACTGCAGATTCTAGTAAATGGAATTTATCTCAAGCGTTGCTTCTAGAGGGAGGTTCACTACATCTGTAAATACTAGTTTAGATTTTCTTTCCTCCAAGTGCTTGTGCACATTTTTTTGCTGTAGATTAGTTTTGTTTTCCCTAAGTGCTTTGGCACAGGTTTTGCTGCTCTCAGGTTGTTTTCTATAGTTCAGAGTGTTGTTGGAGGGGAAGTTGCAATTTTAGGCTTGTTTCAGGTTAATGTTGAACTCCATGCCCAATGGATGGCTTCAGGCAACTGGCCTTTTCATCTAGCAGGCAGATGATCCCGCTGAGTCGCCAAATTGTTATCCAAAATTCACCCCCAGGGTAAATTTGATAACATGCATCAGGATGTCCAAATTCCAAGAAAAATGACTGATTCAGAGCAAAATCAGGTTTCTAGGGTCCCTTCAGGATCTTTCTAAACTCTCCAGGCCGAAGAAGGAAGGAGCAAGCTTTGAGAAAGTGCGAAAAGTTGCAGAAAGGCAAATAGGATTGATCCAGGAAAAAGTGAAAAAATTGGCTAAGTCCTTCTAGAGGGAGCAGTAGGGACGTTTGGGACAGAAGGGCCCAAACCGGCCGGTTCATGTGAAATCAGCACAAGGAGCCCAAAAGCAATTGGGACAAGCGGGCCAAAAATACCCGAACCGGCCGAAAAGAGACAAGTCAGCCCAAAAGTAATTGGGACAAGCGGGCCAGAAATACCCGAACCGGCCGAACCGGCCGAAAAGAGACAAGTCAGCCCAAAAGCAATTGGGACAAGCGGGCCAGAAATGCCCGAACCGGCCGAACCGGCCAAAATTGTCCCAAAAGGTCCAAAATCAAAATAGGACGTCCGGGACAAAAAGACCCGAAATATGCGAAGAAGCCGAAGGAGCCGAAAGCCAATCAAAAGGTGCCACGTGTCTTTGGCCAAATGAGGGACAAGGAAGCCCATTTCGGGCGGATCGGAGGTTTTTGTCCCAAGCAGCACTGGGACATCCGGGACAAATGGACGCGAAGTACGCGGAAGACCCGGCAGGCCCGAGAACCATTGAGAAATTGCCACGTGTCATCAAGGAAAAGCCGAAGGGTCAAAGGGCAAGATTTGAAGCGCTGGCCCGAGCTAATAGAAATTGGACACGTGTCCAATGGAGCATAGAAGTGTGGAGCTCGGGGAGGAGTTGGAAGGTTTGGCCAAATCTAAGCCAAAAGGGGTAAAAGTGAAGGAAGACCCGGCAGGTTCGTGAACCAACCAATGCATGCCACGTATCCCTAGTGGCGGGGCATGGGAAAAAATGTGGAAAATATTCCAAGGGCACCAAAAGTCAAAATTCAAGAGACAGCCCACCGAAAAGCAGAGGAGAGATAATTATTCAGCGAATCAGAGTGCGCCATGTGTCATCCAAGTGGCAGAGCGCGGGAAGAAATTCAAAAATCCGTTTTCGCCTGTTCCGTGTCCTAAATCTTCAGATTGACATATCTTTCGATCCAGAGCTCAGATTTACACGTTCTTGATATCAATGGAAAGCTGTTGAAATTCTCTACACATTTCCAGGGTCAATCTTGCATTTTGGTGTAGTCTTGAGGAAGAAAATTGAGAAACACCTCTGGCATGAAATAACAAGCAGAGGTAATACTTCAACAACCACTTTAATGCAGCAGACAGTTCGCCGCTTCTGTTAGGCAAACCGCCGCTTTTCCAGAACCCGCCTCTTCTGCCATGATGGACAAATTAAATGCAACCTAGAGGTGGTTGGGGTAGATTTCGAATTCCTCTCTTTTTTCTCTCCCATTCTTCCTATAAATTGTAAGGAGGGGTTTCTTTCTGAGTTGGGACATTTTTCTGCTTTGCACCCTCCCTTCTCTCCTATTCATAAGAAGATTTGTGGAGTTTTCAAACCTCCCATATAGACTGTAACACCGTTTTTGCCTTCTGGCTATTGCAATGTATTGAATCGATCCTTGAGCAATATATATGTGTCTGTGGTTGCTTCTAAACCCTCTTACATATTTATTACTATCATTCTTGATCTTTCATTGCATTTTTGCTATCTGTGCATGGTGTTGTGTTATATCTACATGGTTTGTGTTTAATGAGGCAAAGCATATGTTCTTCATTCCTCGGTGCATCACCTCTATTAGCTTAGATTTATTTTATGCGTCTTCTTACCTTGTCTCCTTGGCAGATTAGATTAGATTCTGAGAAAACCCTCTGCATATTTCGTGTGCACCTGAACAGAGGAATAGGAACCATCCTTTCTCTGGAGATTCCTTTCTCACTCTTCAAGTCCCACACTTGGAGAAAGGATTCAATGTTATGCTATCACACTGGATATTAATATGATCAACCTACAAAACTGATCAATATCCAGGGGTGCTATGATTTTGCACTAACAGTAATTACATTTCTTATAGAAATCAGTCATTGTTATCTACCTATTGTCCTCCTCTTACAGGCTACTTAAATTATCTCTCTCTATAAATACACCCCTACATTTTTAAATTTACATCCTGCACCATCTCCACTTGATTTTTTTTGCCAGCGCTTGCAACACCCTCTCACCTCATATACGCCACAGTTCAGAGATATAACAGGTTTGCAAAGTATTGTTTTATTGCTATGCCATTGTTGCTATGCCAACTTCTTCCAGATCAGTTTTTAGCAGAATTTCTTTCCTTCTCTGTAATTCTTTCATTTATTCACTGTAATAATTCTGCAGGGAGATATAAATAATGCAAATTATTGTTTTGTTGCGATGAACGTATTTTATTGGTTTTATATGTAGTTGACATTAAGAAGTGGAACAAACCAATCTAGAATGGTCTGTACCTTTCCGTGTGACTCCGTGCAAGGGAAGTTTCTGTACTATCATCCTTGGTCGTGAATATGTTGGCTATCATATGAGAATTAAAAGGATTTTATTGTTGGTGTGATACGCCTAGACAAAAAATTGTCACAATCTGATCCATGCCTAAATTGTGTGAATGATTACCCATCGCTCCTATTAGTTATTGCATCTAATCTGAGTGGCTTTGATTCAGTTTTGTTTGCCCTCACCAATTCTCTCCTTTTAATTCTCGGACATGGTTATTACATCAACTCCTTCCATGGACAAGAAGATAAAGATTCAGATATGACGTATGCTCAGACAAGGATATGTTTCACAAAATGCGCAGTATGCTCAGCCATGCTTTCATTATTGGTCACATCTTTTAAGTCAAAACAGTCTTGTGAGTTAGAATTATTTGTAAAAACTAGGTACATACATTTTGGTATATTGTCTTAGTATTTGTAGTTATAGTGGGTCCAGGGTGTAGTTTTCTTGAAGTTATTGTTATTTTTTTTCATCACCCCAATCACAACTTACAACATAAAATGTTATGCGGCTAGGAGACTATAGAATGCGCAGTTGAAATATCATCATCCTGCTTATACATTCGATGGCAATCTCGTTCGAAATCTTATCATCAACTATAAACCATTATGATTTAGGATCAATCTCATCGAGTTCAGTTTATATGTACTCTGTAATTTTTGCATGAGTAGGTGGTACTAACAGCTACTGCTGTGTTTTTCTACTACTTATCTTATTTCATTGCTTATGACTTTGTTCTTCTGTTCTCTATTTTCCAGAACTGTTGTCTTCTCCTTTGGAAAATGCTCTATTCTTCTCAAATTCTTCTGCTGCTGCTTCAGCTTTGTGCTATTTTGTAAATTGCACAACATGAAAATATTGAAGCCAAAGTACTTAACTGACTTTTTGCTTCAATGTCTTTTAAACAATACCCAAAATCAAATGAAACTACATAGGATAAATTGAGATCTCTTTAATCTTCTCCATATCTTTGCGACAAGTGCACTGGGCACTGATGCAGGGAAACAAGCATTAAATAAGATAAATTCTTTCTCGGGGAATGTATTAACTAAAATACCAATCCACGGGTTAGGTTTCAACTGATCATTGATAATATTTATGTAAGCTCTGCTAAAAACTACAATGACCATGTATGACATTTCCATAGTTGCATACAGAGAATTATGGATGAAATATATGATATATGATTTATGGATGTAGTTGCAATTTGAGTTTCAGCGAGCCAATGTTTTTTGCAATGTTTAGAATTCTTCAGCACTTCTATACCTGAAAGGAATGTACAGATCATTTTTCCTTTTGGAAAGTTGTTTTAACTACATCTCCATCTCAATTGCATGACATTCACTAAATATCATGGTTCTGTCTTTTTCCTAACCATAATCCGTGACATATATATGTATATATATTTTTGTACTTGTCAGTAGAAGCTAAATTTATACTAAACAAAGTTGGTTGCTTTTTCCAGGTATTATGGCCACTCCAAGTGGAAGCCCATCCATTATCACAATATCTGATGATACCTCTAGTGCCATTTTCGGGAGCCCTCCTATTGAACTAGTAGCTTCAAATGGGACCCCTCAGTCATATGCAACCCAAGCAGCCACCAACAAAAGCTCAATACAAAGTGTCCAACCACCACTTGTGACTTCTGTCCATTCTTTGGCTACTTTTGTTACAGCTACATGCTCAACCGTTTCTGGTAGGATATTAGAGTCCCTCATCCCATCAGCAATGATTCTCGATAGTGATTTAACCACTGTCTTAGACATGATGCACAAGGTAGATGCAACGTACCTTACGCTTGACGCATTGTACACTTTCCTTCGTTCGCTCAGCTATGACCGATACTACTCTGGCAGTGAGGAACACTCCATTAGAGCTGCATTCAAAGCTTATCTTGCGTCCCTTTAATTTAAGTCCCTACCTCACCCCTACTACGACTTTGCATTACTCATACATATGCCCACCTCTTTCATCCTACCCCACATAACCTCTTTTTGAAGGTCTAACTTGATAAACCTATACTTGCATAAATATGGTGTACATGTTCCATTTTGAAACCGTCGTCAGAAGTTTTGTATAATTCCAATCACGATATATACAATATAGTTGCTAAACATATGTTTCGTACTTTACTTTGAATGAGCATAGAAACTGTTGTGTTATATAAACATCTTCCCCACTGTACATATCTTTACGTGCTTATTCTCTAAAAAAACACTTTACGTGGGCCATAACTTGGTTTCCCCACTTTATGGTTTAGCACATGCTCCCTCGTACTTTACATTACCCTATTTGCTAATTCATTTCCATTTTATTTTATTGTTTAGGAACCACCAGCATCACAAACTCCATTGCCCCCAACATTGTTCCTCCCCAACTGGCCGTACACATGCCAACATCCCACACAGATACTTTGGCACCGGCTACTCATAAAGGCCATCTTGTACACTTCATGCAACTCACACCAATTACATCGTTAAATCCTTACCAAAGCATTTGGACTATTGAAGGCAGGGTCATCAAAAAAGGTAACCTAAACAACTATAGCACGGAAAAACGCACAGGGTAGGTTTTCAGCTTCGACATTATCGACAAAAGCAATTCAAATATAGTGGTGACTTCTTTCGACCTAGATGCAACTTCTTACTACAACCAAATACAACTAGATAAAACATACACAATCAAAGGAGGCACCTTGCGGACTGTAAAAAAAGATTACAATAACTCCACAACTCCTTGGGACATCATCCTAGACTTGGACTCCTCTGTAAAGATTAGTACAAACCAGTTTCTAAACATACCACAATATCTTTTCCACTTCAAAACAATAGCAGAAATCAACTCCTCCCCCACCAAATCCACCATTGACCTACTAGCTATTGCACTATCCAGTACCGCCCCCTCCACTATCAAGAAAAGTGATAGTACTTTCAACCACAAACGCATAGTTGTACTAAGTGATAACTCGGCACTATGTATTGAGGCAACGTTATGGGGTGCTTTTAGTGATAATGAGGGCAAACTTCTAAGTGAATTATGTGCTACACAGACATCAATCTTACCAGTTCTTGCAATTAAGAGAGCAAAAACTACAACTTTTACAAGAACAACATTAGCCACGGGCCCTAATACACAAATCTTCATAGATCCTAATATAACTGAAGCTCATGCACTGTGTGCATGGTTTACTTCGCTCACCTCTACAACTGCATACCCTTCAGTGAGTATTGGAAAAATTGAGAAAACCAATATCGCAGGCATGAAATCCTCCTCGCAGCTAGGTAAACCACTCACCTTCTCCACCACAGCAACAATTATACATATTAATATGTCCTCCTTTAGCTATCCAGCATGCACATCAATTGTTAACAACCAACAATGCAAGAAAAAACTTGATCTAACTGCAAAATCCTCTTGGTATTGCCAAAAATGCAAGCACGACATCTCTCATTACAACTACAAATATGCATTACACTTCATCATTAAGGATGGCACATCAACAACATGGGTAACTGTTTTTGATGAGGTTCCTACATTAATCATGGGTATATCAACACAAGAGCTACAACTTCTTGCACCAACACCTGACAAGTTTTGGCATGTTGTTAAGCCAATTCTATTCCACTGCTACATGTTCACAATATCAGTGAAGCTAGAGGTCTATAGGTCAAAAGAGAAAGCCCAGTGCACTGTTGTCACTGCAGTTAAGGACATGACTTCTAGCATGTAGGAATCCCCACTAGATGCATTCCTCGCATCCCCTTAATTATGTATTGATGAAAAATATCCTGCACTACCTCAGAAAACATATTATACTGTACCCACACAATGTTAGCAACTTACCAATACATACTTACCATACCACCTACTCCACATCTAGGTTTTTGCATTCATAATTTATATAACCTTTAATATTAATGCATGTTGTGCTCAAGTTTTCCTATATTTATATACCACTCTATGATCTTAATATGTCTTTATAATACACATATTCGGGTGCAATCAAAGTCACTTTATACTAGCAATGTAAACACTGTTAACATACATTGTTACACTTCACTCCAATAAAAAAAAAGAACTTTTCTTTTTTGCATGCATTAACTATGTTCTATACCTAATTACTATTACCTTTTTAACTCATTTTTGGTAGGCCTAACCCGGACTGAGAAAAATGCAAAGGCTTGGTTGAGGTATGCAGCCAACAAAAACAACCTCAATGAGCATCGTCGCCATATAGCTTGCATGAAACAACAAAAGCTAAACACACAGGCGCCAATCTATATAGCCAACCATGTCAACCTACTCGAAGATCATACACCGAATACGCATTCACTCTAAGATACGCAACGCTAATTCCGCCAAAGATTAGATCACCTCCCACCTCTAAACACATGTTCATGTTGTAATGAATTATATGTTGGACTACGTACAAGGGTTTACAAAGGTTCCCATACTTGTCACAGATGCATTTTTGAAAAGGATGATTGCCGCTTCTCAAGTTGGAATAACATGGACCCAAGCCCGCAACCTAAGGTGTTATCTTCACTTACACAAGTTGAGGAAATGTTAATAGCAAGGGTCAACCCAATACTGCAAGTGACTCACGTTGTAGGTGGCCAATACAAATATAGGGGCCACACCATATGCTTCCCCCAAGATGTTTCGTCCATAACTAAACACTTGCCTCGGCGCATTGAAGACTTGGACATCTTAATCATCTAAAGAATCGAAGCAACAAATAAAGCTTATGACTGCTTTGTAAGTAGATCTCGTGTTTTGGCTACATTGCAACTCAAAATAGCTCATGACCCTTACTACAAGGATGTTGTCCTAGACCAACCTGTATTGCATTCCCTACCACCTCACAATACTGATATATCTACTTCCCTACCACACTTCAATTCAACTATCACAGACAATGGTGAAGCAAAATCAGAAGTAGAGCTTCCCCTAAGTTCCCCACCAAATACCCACGAGCGGCAGCCATCATATTTTGTGTCCTCCCTCCCTCCAGCCACTTCAGAAGTTGACCAAATAACAAATTTCATCGAAGGCAGAAAACAAACTCCACTACAGTCAATAGAGTGGCCACACATTGGTTCATCCATGGTCAGTAAATACGACACTGAGGGTTTGTTATCTATGGATTTTCCAACATTGTTCCCTACAGGGGTTGCATTGTTCCACCAAGCATGCATCAAGAGGGTTCACATGCATGAATACACACTACACCTTCTATGTTACCATGATAATAGATTTGGAAGCCATCCGCACTTTCGTTACTTCATTCTCAACATTATGTTGCGCCACAGAATCCAATCAACATCTGTTGTTTTCACAAAAAAAATATAGGCAACAACTTACCTACCACGGTTTCGATGTTACACCAACAATTTACACACTACCCAGATGCCCACATTGCAGAGCAACTAATGTGCTTTGGGTCCAATTTGTGAGGAACTAAATCATTTTCGTGTAAGCGCAGACATGAACTCATAGACATGATAACCCAACTAGAAAGCCCTACACTTTTCTTCACTTTAAGTGCAGTAGATACTAAATGACTAGATTTACACAAAGCAATGCCAAGAACACCGACGCCACCCTCGACAACTAGCCAGTAGTGGAGAAATGTGAACTTGAACATGCACCCCCATATTGTCTCTGCATACATGGAAAAAAGATTTACAATATTTTGCGAGGAGGTGCTTAAAAAAATGCATTACATTGACTACTGGTACAGGTGAGCTCACTACCACTTAGATTTTAATACAATACCCCACCTACCCTATTTACCAAGCTGGATCCTCTTTGTGCAAAATACAAGTACGAATGGCAACACCAAGGCTTGACTCATATCCATGGAGTTATATGGCTTCCAAATGCACCAAACATGGAGGTCCTAAACTGGGACAACCCCCGTGAACTTGATGCAGCGAAGACTTACTTCGACCAATTAGTAACTGCTTGGAATCCAAGGGGCCCTGAGAGTGGAAAACCTAGGATACATCATTCACATGAAGATGACCGGTGCTTGTTAGACACATACGGGATACTTACAGACAACCCAATAGCTGACTATGAGAACTTGCTGAACCACATGCAACGCCACTCAAAATGTAGTGAGGCAACCTGCTTGCAGAAAAAAATGGGACACTTCAATGTAGATATAAAGCCCCTTGGCCACTCCAAGAGTATTCGAGCTTGGGCTTAGATGAAACCCGTAAAAAAAGTATACCCCTGCATGTAATGATGCACGGGTCAACATACACAACTCAGACATGCTAGCACTATGGTGAGCCAATGTTGACTGCTAGCCCATTATGTCACGACATGTAGTCCTACAATACATTGCAAAATATGCAGCCAAGGCAGAGAAGAAATCAGAAAGCTACCATCACATGTTGACAAGGATATCTAATGAAGTTAGCGTTGATCACCATGCAAAGACGGCCTACAGTAAATTCCTCTCTGAAACTATTATCAACCGGGACATTGGTGCACAAGAAACATGCCACATGTTACAAAAACTCCCCCTTTCCAGTTGTAGCTGAACATTTATTACCCTATCCGTCGGTAAGCAGGTATTCAAACATGTCCTCCCAGACCTAGGAAATACATTCCAATTCCCTTCATTCATAGATGCATACATAAAATGCCCTACACAATTAGAGAACACCTCCCTCTTTGAAGCTGCTCGTTCCTGGTCCTACAACAACAAAAGGAAAGTTACTCAATGGATACAAAGAATAACCCCTACTGTCGTCCACGTATTCCCCCGATACAGTGATGTCCCCACCCCAGATGTGATACACTATGAGGATTTCTGCTGGACAGAGCTTCTACTTTATAAACCCTTTTGACATATCCAAACAGACATTGGCATATCTTCATTTGAAATAACTAACCAATGGGAAAAATTGAAAAACTCTTACGTCCCTTTACATGTTAATAGAGCCACTAATCTAGAAGAAACTGCAACTAGGACAAGTAGTGACGACAATGACTCACAAGGATCTAATCCACTACATGCATAACTATTTGAATGGGAGCATATATCACGCATGCACCTAACACTCAATACAACAATTGATGATGTAGACATGATAGGCCTCTGTGACTTTGACATTAACCATGATTGCAAGGTTCATTCAATCCCTGCTACCTTACAAGTAAGTGCACCTAAATTCATAGACATTTCCTGCACTAAAAATTCACCACCAGTTGTTACTCCACCTACCCATTTAGACGCTCTACAGCTATCATCAAAACAACACCTTACATACTCAATTGTTCTTTCCCATGCAACTGAACAAGGGGAACACCCACCATTAAAGATGATCATTCAGGGAACTTCTGGTACAGGAAAATCATACCTCATACAATGCATAAGAAATGGGCTTGAAAATATGGCTGGCAAATTAAAATCTTCCCTCCTTGTACTAGCCCCAACAGGTATTGTTGCATTCAATATAAAATCATCTACTATACATTCTTCCCTCCGAATACCCATATCCGACATGAAACCTCTTGAAGGCTAAGCCCTAGAAATCTTCCAAGAGTGTATGAGTGCCATACATTACATACTCATAGATGAAATGAGCTTTATAGGTCCTACAATGTTACACAACATCAACAAAAGACTTCATGAGGCATTCCCCCAACATAGTAACCACGCGTTCAGTAACTACTCAATGATTTTGGTGGGAGACTTAAGCCAGCTCCCTCTAGTCAACGATGTACCATTATATGTAGGTAAAAAAGTAGGAAGCTCCCTTTGGCATGCTTTTGATACCATGATCACCTTGGACACAAACTTTAGGCAACAAGGATTAAACTTGACACAACTTGAATTCAGAGAAATGTTGACCAACATCAGAAATGTAGAAGCAACAGTTAAGGATTGGTCTCTTCTCATGTCATGTACAAAGTCATGCATGTCTACCTCAGAGCAATCCATGTTCATGACTGAGAAGCACCTATTTGCGACAAAGGACCTAGAAAACAAGCACAATAAACAAATGCTAAAATCCTTGCACGTACCAATTGTAATGAGCATCGCAGAACAAAGCAAACATAACTCTGACTCAGACATCAATGACACTCAACTAGACCCAGTAGTTTTCCTATGCACAGGACAAGAGGTCATGTTGACATCTAACTTGTGGGTTAGCTCAGGATTGGTTAATGGTGCACTCGGGCAAGTGACAGATGTCGTGTATAACCCAGAAACACAACCACCAGACTTGCCATCCTTTGTTGTTGTCAACTTTAAACACTACCAAGGGCCCCCATGGGACATACTCAACCCAACTCACTTGCCCCTACTTCCTATCACATGTGGAAATCGTCGCCAAATCCCACTAAAAATGTCTTGGGGCCTTACCATCCACAAATCACAAGGCCTAACTCTTGACAAGGCCACAGTAGACATCGGAAATGTTGACCATCAAGGACTAACATTCACAACAATGTCAAGAGGTCGTGCCATCACAATCTACAAATCCTACCAACTTTTACGTTTGAATGCTACGCAAGAATGAGATATATAAAGAACGTAAAATCATGCAAGGAGGAGGAGAAAAGACTTTGCAACACAGAATTGGCACACGGCGTACAAGGCATGGAAATACTCCTTCCCCCGTCATGCGCACAAAACAGTACCATGATCTAGGATCCATTGGTAAACTCTGACATTAAATAAGTTAAGAGTTGTACATATATATACGCAAACCCCACTTGTAATGCAACACAAACACAATTTACCTTCACTTTGTATCCAGACTATATTACATACACAAATCTCATTCCCTCTCTGGCATAACTTGCAACTCATTTGCAATTGCTAGTATACAAACATGCATATTCTAACATTCACCAAAATTTGACACACGAGAAACAATATCTAAATTCTCAGCCAATGAATTTTCTTTTTGAAGTCTTCTAATTTATTAAAGAAGCACTTTTCACATACCAATATATATAGTTTTTATTAATAATAATGTTTGAATTTTTTTATTATTTATTTATTCATATATATATATATATATATATATATATATGTAATATAAAATAAATTATATTTTTATATATTTATTTTATAATTATATTTTAAATATTTTTTTCGATAATATGGTTTATATGTTTTTAATAGAAATCCTTGTTGACATGAAACAAATAAATAACAATCTCGATTGACAAATACAATCTTCCTTTCATTAGTATATACACTTGTTCAAGGGCATCACTTATTGATCTGTGTGTTTGCATAATTACATGAGCTTATAATTGGAAAAGAAGGCTCCAAATTGCTACAAGACACAAGCACTCAAGTTGGGTTTCGAACCCTTAACATGTTCAAATTTTTTTATTTTTTATTTTATCCTCTTCATCAGATTGAAATGCTTAAATGGAGTGCAAATAGTAGATATTATTTAGGTAGGGAACATTTGATCCATGGAATGGGTGTGGGACATATAGGTATTTATTTTAAATATTTTGATTTCTAACATTCCATTCATATATGTGTCTTATTTATCGAAATAATAAATTTCCAATTGAAAAACTTGATGCCATAAGATAAAAATATCAAATCTTGATATGAAGATAAATTCTACACATCAGTTGCATTGACGTGACTTGTGCCAACAAACTCAAAACTATGAAGTGGAGTGCGGATAATAGATATTATTTCCATTAAAATAATAAGATCTTTTTAATACGTACATGGCATGCAAGTATGCAATATCCATCATTTAATTTCCAACTTTCCATTCATACTTGCGCCTTGACTACGAAATTAAATGTCGTTTAGTTGACGAACTTGAAGATGAAAAAAAATATGAGAGAAAATAACTTCTTTCAAATGACCATCAATTAGGTAGACTCAATTATCAATGATCATTCATTTATGTCCTTCTTCCCTACAATTACTAGGGATTAAAACTAAAATGGGGACCTACAAATTTCTACATGAAACAAGCAGCATGGTTGGGTCTTGTACCTTTGACCTTTTGAATTTTTGTCTTTTTTGGGTCCCTTAAAGCACCAATCACACTCATGTGAATAATGAAAGCAAGATTGAGACAATAAAGTGGAGCATGAATAACAAATACTATTTGGATAAAAACAATCTAATGTTAGGATACAATATTATTATTATCCTAATTAATTGTGCATTATATTAATTAAATAATCTTGTTATTTAACCATATTATTTGTTTTATTCAAAAATGGATGTTGTTATATTGTTTTAACAATATAATTGTTTGACTGTATTTTTGTTCTTCCCAGATGTATAATGGAAGCTATTGTAATTTTGGTTGTATCTGTGTAACCTTTCTTTTGTATGCACATGACTGTATAATACCTATAAGTATTACAGTCCAGCTATTGTAAATTGATTGATTTTGATTAATATAATTTTCAGGCTTTTGTCCCTATTTACATTTGGTACCAGAGCGAATTAAAGCTCCTGACAAGGTTGCAGAAGGTTACAGAGGAAGAAGAATTCATGGAGAATAAATCTACTTCGTCGGAGACCTAGTGCTGCCTCCAGCAGCTTCCCACATCTCCCTACAATCCCATAACCTCCTGTGTCAATTCCAGGTAAACGTAAAGTAAATTTTTTTTACCTTAATGCCCTCTACACCAGAGAAATTTGTTATCTTGGAAGCTGTTCATTTTCATAATATTTTTTTAAAAATGTATATATATCTTGCTACATTTGGTAGCTCTGTAGACTTTTTTTTGTATTGAGTGATTTGGAGATTATCATGGTCCAAGCTAAGGTGTTTTGGCTACAATTTGGACCTTGCCGTATATACAAGCCCACGCAGTGACCTGCACACACCAAGCATACACAACAAAAAACAAGTAAATGGTGGCAAAATTTAAAAAAAAAAGTTGTTTTACTTGTGTTCAACATGGACCAAGTCACCTGCACATCGTTTGAAGACCAGCCTGAGCTGCTCCCACTAGTTTCTTTGCATCAAATAGATCTCGAACCATCCTCCAAATGTAGTCACAAAAAATTAAACGTGGATTACACAATCTCCAACACAAAACTTGCACCTGTAAAAGAAAAAAAACCTAAACATGGTAAACAAGGGGATCTCCATCCTCCAGCCGAGTCAGATCTCCACAGTGGTGAGTTGGGAGCTCCATCACCACATCCTTCATAAGGACAAAGCGGCAAAAACTCCAAGTTGACCTTAAAACTCTAAGCTGAACTACACCAACAACAACAAAGAAAGTAGTAACTAAGGAAAGTAGGTGCAAACAATTTTTAAAAAAGCACCTGCAAACAAAAAATAGCGGCGGCAACATCCAAAAAGAAGGAGATATAAATAAAAACAAGGAAAGAAAACAAAGGTGCTTGAAGATCCATTTTTTCACGCCAAACAAAAACCCTAAATTCACCTTCCACACATGTAGCCACGTGGAGCTTCATTCAGATCGCTTCTTTCAAAAGGTTAGTTAGTTTTACATTTGTTTAAATACAAATTCGTTCATTCTATATAACAAGTGCACAAGCGGCCAAGGTGGATATACCGAATGACTTAGAAGTGGGAGGTGTGAGGTTTGAATCCCACCCCCAACTTACTTCTTTGAATTTGGCAGAAAATTTGGAAGAACCACTAAATTTAGCGGGAAATTCAAATTTAGTTATAACTAATGAAATTTAGCAGGGAAATCCCTAATTTAGGGTTAATTTATTTTTCTCCCATTCAGTTTGTTTTTTCATTCCGAGTAACTTTTTCCAAAGGGGGGATAGCTAAAAATTGCATTTTCAAATGGTTTTTTACAATTCTTTGCATTTTGGGTAGTATTGGGCTTCGAAGGCCACCATGGGTCGCAAAACAAATTTTTTTTCCCTTCCATTCAATTTCTTTCCAAATTTTTGAATGTAATTTCTTTTTGAAATATATTGTACTAATTTTTAGGTTGCCATAAGTCAAATGCAAACTTTGTAACTGATTAGAAACTGGTAGAATTGTACTAAAAAACAACAAAAAAATGGTTCTGTAATACTCACGAGATCCTAGATCTCATTCACATCATTTGGTATATACGGTTCCTCTGGGAAGTGCTTACAGGTAAAGCCGTCACAACTACTACTACACTTAACACCTAATATAGCTGTAATAATGCCATTTTGGAATCATCCTTATAAATCGATGGGGAGTAATAAGGTCACAGTACATACACTATGAGCCATCCCATCCATCTGTGAATGATTTCAGGACATAAATCCAGACTGAGAAATTATCCGAGTATATAGTGAAGTTATGTGCATCTATGAGGATATTTCTTTGAGCCCGTGTCAATAATTGCATAGACCCCTTTCAGTACTATCTTAGTACCATGTATTGAATTCTTTCACGTACGTTAACACCTCTTTCACGTACCATCAAGTATATAGGAAGGGAGAGCTTCTTCCATGTACCACCAGGTATATCGGAAGGGTGTGTATATAGAAAGGTTCGGTATATTGGACTGATGGTATATAGATTGAGAGACCTTATACCTAGAGTGATAAGAGCCAAACCCTGTCAGTGATCTCTACAAAATGGGCACCAATGCCCCCAAATTTAATCTTCTAGATTCACAATTACTTAGAGGAAATAACTATGTTGTATAGAAGACAAAAATTAAGATACAACTTGAGTTTGAAGAGATCTATCCTGATGTGAATGGTACTCTGACCAAATCAACTACTGATACAACACAACAACGGTAGTTTGATAAAGCAGATTAGAAGGCCAAACTCATCATCTTTTTTGGAGTGTTCGATGATGTGTAACCCCACATTCGAGATGCCAAAACAACCAAAGAAGCATGGGATAAGTTGAGCACATTATACAAGGCCAAGAAAAAGAATGTTATACTAAATTTGTAGAACCAGTAACACACATTAAAGTTCAAGCAGAATGAAAAATAGAAGCTTTCCTAAGAAGAGTTGCAGAATTAAGGGCTTCAATTCTAGCCTTGGGTGAACTAGTCACAAATGATGCTCTCGTTACCATTGTTCTAAGAGCACTCCCCTCTTCTTACCACATTTTTGTCACAACACTAAACGTGTCAAATACGGCAGTTAGTTTTGACAAGCTGGTAAACCTACTATAACAAGAGGAAGTAATGCACAATAAGGATGATGAACAGGAGCAGGAACTATCTTCACATAAAAAATGGAAATGAAAAGGTAAAGGGAAACCTAATTCCTATCAAAAATCCCAAAATCAAAATTAGTATCAAGGGGATCGACAACAGAAGAAGAAATTTCCAATCTACAAAAGAAGACATAACCTACAAAAATTTTGGTATAATACTTACAAGAAAGATTCATCAAACACCTTTGGACCTCCACAAGAATCTCACAAGGGACATTCTAACTAAAATCAAGGGTAGAAAATGGGAAATAGAAAAAAAACCCCATCAGCAAGGTAATATTGCTGAGCAAGAAGAACAGTCAGACAATGAAGACTACTTGTTCACTGCTCGATCTAGTGAACCATCCATGTCATCTAGTGATGTTTGGTATGTTGATTCGGGAGGCACTCGACACATGACCATCCACAGAGACTGGTTTATTTCCATGAGGAACATGCCATTTAAAAATCATGTTTTGTTGGGAGATTATTCTTCATATACATTTTAGGAGATTGGGAACATTTCTCTACCCCTTGGTTCACACAAATGTAGACTATCAGATGTCCTATATGTCCCTAGGTTGACTAAGAATATTCTTTCAGTTAGTCAACTCCTAGACCACAACCTAAAAATTGACTTTGATAGTCAATCCGGCAAGAAAACGTGTTTGATTCGAGACAAATCAAGAGGCTAAAAAATAATTACAAAAGCCTCCAATGTGGGATGTATGTTCCAACTTGATTTTGTTCACAGAGATGATCAAGCACTTATGGCTAAGAAATCCACCCTAGCATAGTTATGGCATTAGATATTTGGTCATGTAAGTTTTAAATATCTTGAAACACTTCACCGATGCAATATGGTACATGGGCTACCATCTCTTCAGAAGGATACAGATAAGTGTCCTCACTACCTAACAAGAAAACAACATAGAGCTTCGTTTAAGAGGAGTACATTTCGAGCTCATGGTAAACTTGACCTAGTTTGTATGGATATTTGTGGTCCGATGCAACCAAGTCATTATGGGTTCCAGTACTTCATGCTTTGTGTTGATGACTATTCAAGAAAAATGTGGATTTTCTGTCTTCACAAGAAAAGTGAAGTGTTTGAAACCCTCAAAAAGTTCAAAATAGCAATTGAGAATGAAATTGGTCGTCACATCAGAACTCTCCACTCAGATTGAGGGGGGAAATCACCAGTGATGAGTTCATTGACTACCTACAAACTCACGAGATTCGTCGATAAATGCCTCCTCCACACACACCGCAGTAAAATGGTGTTGTTGAGAGAAGAAATCATACTATCATGGAAACAGTGTGATGCATGATCGATGATTCTACATTTGCAAATACATTCTAGGTAGAAGCATCAAAGACAATAGTGTATTTTTTTAACAGAGCACCCATTGTTGCTCTTGATGGAGCAACACCACAAGAAGCATGGTCAAAATGGAAACCATCTATTGCACACCTTAGAGTATTTGGGTGCAAATCAAGCATGCACATACCCAAACAGAACATAAAGTAATTGGACATGAAGTCACAAAAACTTGTCTTTATTGGGTACAGTGAAGAGAATCTTGGGTATAGATTGATGGATCCTAAGACTAGAAAATTCTACACCAGCAGAGATGTTGAGTTTTTTGAGAAGAGGGAAGCAAATAATCCTCCTCTAGACTCACAAGAAGTAGATTTTTCACCAGTTGTAAAAATTGAAGTTAATGTTCCCTCTAAAGATGAAAGTGATGATGGGGATGATGGTGTTGATCAGATAGAACCAAGACCCACGGGAATAGTTTAGTGTATGCCTAAATGGTGTACAAGTACATTACGAGATACAAGAATGGATGCTCCATCAGATACATCCACCCCTAGACCACATTCTCGTAGTAAAGAAAGAGAAGAAGTTAACTTTTCCTTGATGAGCAGAGTTATTGAATCAGATGAGCCCTCAATAGTCCAGAAATCCCTACAGTAAAAGCTTGGAAATATGCAATGGATTTTGAATATCAATCAGTGATGAAGAATAACACTTGGCAACTTGTCGATCTTCCACCAAGGAAGAAACCCATTGGATGCAGATGGACATTTAAAACAAATTACAAAGTAGATAGGACGGTGGACAAGTATAAAGTGAGACTTGTAGCAAAGGGGTATGCACAAAAAGAAGGTATTGACTATGAGGAGACATTTTCTCCCACAGCTAAGATCAAAATGATCAGGACGATCTTTTCTCTAGATGCTCAGTTTGGATGGAAAGTCAACTAGATGGATGTAAAAAGTGCCTTCTTAAATGGATTTTTACAATAAGAAGTCTATATGACTCAACCTGAGGGATATGTTGTACCTGGTTAAGAAGGAAAGGTATCCAAAATCAAGAAATCTCTGTACGGCCTAAAATAGTCACCCCGGGCATGGTACATCAAGATTGATGAGAATCTTGTACAACATGGATTTGTTAGAAATCCATACGATCCCAATATTTACCTCAAAAATCAAGGGGGGAGATTATGATTTTTGTGTCTATGTCGACAATCTAGTTATCACTGGTAGTTCAGTGAGGATGATCGATGCAACAAAGAAAGATCTTAATTGATCGTTTGACATGACCGATCTCGGGCTGATGCACTATTGTCTTAGATTGGAAGTATGGCAGAAAGAGAATCATATTTTTGTTTCTCAGATGAAATATACCAAGACTACGCTCGAGAAATTCAAGATGATGGATTACACACTAATTACTACACCCATGGAGAATAAATTTCATTTATCTCATTCAGATCCATCTCCTGAGGTAAGTGCCACTCTCTATCGGAAATTGATCGGGAGTCTCATTTACCTGACCTACACTAGACTAGATATCAAATTTGTATTGAGCTATTTATCCAGGTTCATGCAGGAACCCAAAGTTTGTCATTGGAAAGAATCAAGGTGCATTTTGAGATATCTCAAAGGATCAATGGATCTTGGTCTAGAATACAAGAAGAATGAAAACTTCTTCTTGACTAGATATTCAGATTCAGATCATGCAGGTAACATTGATGATAGAAAATCCACTTCTGGATTTGTATTCTTTATGGGATCTGGACCAATATCATGGGGAAGTAAGAAACAACACTTTGTTTCTCACTCTTCCACAGAAGTCGAGTATCGTTGCAGGAGAAGTTGTTTGTGAAGTGATTTGGCTATGTCACATACTGGAAGGACTTGGAATACCACAAGACAAACCAACCACCATGTATGTTGACAATGAAGGTGTTCTCAAACTTGTTTGCAATCCAGTTTTTCATGAGAGAACAAAGCACATTGAGGTACAGGTTCATTTCATACGTGAACATGTGTTGAAGCACAACATCCCACTTTAATTTTTTCCAATAGCTGAACAACAAGCGGATATCTTCACGAAGTCACTTGCATGTGACAAGTTCAAGTTGTTCAAGGAGTTCCTCTCCTCATCCCTTGAGGAAATGCAAAATTAAGGGGGGGAATGTTAGGATAAAATATTATTATTATCCTAATTAATTGCACATTATATAATTTATTATTTAATTAATTTTATTAATCAAATAATGTTGTTATTTAACCATATTATTTGTTTTATGTCAGTTGTTACATGGTTGTTATATGTTTTTAACAATATAATTGTTTGATTGTATTTTTGTGATTCTCGGATGTATTATTGAAGCTAATGTAACTTTGGTTGTACCTATGCAACCTTTCTTTTATCTGCACATGACTATACAATACCTATAAGTATTGTAATCTAGCTATTGTAAATTGGTTGACTCTGATTAATATAATTTTCAGGCTTCCATCCCTGTTTACATCTAATATTTGGAGTAGGTGTGGGACATGTGGGTATTTAGTTCCAAATATTCTATTTTTAAAATTGCATTCATGTCATTTTCTTATCCAACAAATTTAACACCTCCCATTTGAAAACCTTAACGCAGAAAAACAAAATATATATTGCTTTTGCTGGTATGTCCACTTGCTTGAGGGCCTCAGTTATTGATGGTTATTTACATAATTACTGAATCTTACAACTGGTAAAGGAGGCTAAAAATTTATACAAGACACAAGCACTCTAGTTGGGTTCTAAATCCTCAACCTTTTCAAGTTTTCCAATTTTTTATTTTGTCCTCTTTGTGAGATTGAAATTCTTAAATGGAGCACAAACAGTAGATATTATTTTCATAGGAACAATTTGATCCATGGAATGGGTGTGGACATGTAGGTATTTAATTCCTACCTTTTTATTTCAAACATTCCATTCATGTTTGTGTCGTATTTATCCTCTTTGTGAGATTTAAATGCTTAAATGGAGCACAAATAGAAAATATTATTTAGGTTGGAACAATTTGATCCATAGAAATTGTTGTGGGACATGTAGATATATAATTCAAATCTTTTAATTTCAAGCATTCCATTCATGTATGTGTCTTATTTATTGAAATAAAAAAAATTCAATTATAAACCTTGATGCCATGAAATAAAAAATAAAAAATCTTGATATGAAGATAAGTTCTACACATCGGTTGCACTCATGTGTCTAGTGTAAATAAGATCAAAACTATGAAGTGGAGTGCTTATAATAAATACTCTTTCCGCTAGAAGACTGCGAGCTAGGGAACATTTTAGTGGAAACTATTCATTAATTCATGAATATTCTGGATTTTAAATTTTAAAATTGGCGAATTTTTAGGGTAGGAATTAGGACCAGGTCGCCAAAATTTTCTAGGTACAAGTTAATTTTAGGGGTCAGTTCACCAAGAAGTTTCCACCAATAGTCAAATTTTTTCATTCAAATCACCTTTAGCGCAAAGTTAAAATTTCCCAAATTTACCTCATATATATATACTATTTAAGTATTTCAATTATTTATTTTGTACGTAAATTCCAATTATCAAATATACCTCACAATTCCTTTCTTCTTTAAAGATCTAGATCATCATTTACTGTATATTCCTTTCTTATTTAAGGTAGTCGTTATTGTTATCATTTTATATTTCATGATATTGCTATGAACCTCAATGTCATCGTCTGGTAGCATGTAAAGTTTTACCGACCAGAAACATTGTGCATGCCACCATCCGATAGCTTAGTGTATGCTATCGGAAGGTAGCATATAAAATGGTACATAATGGTAGCATCCATAATTCTACTAACCCAAAAGCATTGTGTATGCTAATCATCTATTTTAACTTCCATTTACAATTTTGTAAATATTTTGTGGATTAAAAAATAACATATTTGAAAATTACACTTGGATATGGATAAGTGCACCAAGTTTGGGGGCCAAAAGGGGGTCTAAATTGGACGCATTTTTATGAAAAATAAAAAAATTCATCTTGTACGAATTTTTTGAAATAGTTACACTCAAAATTGGAAGATGTTGTAGAAATATGAATCGTAGAATTTTGAGTCTAGTTTCTAAGATACTAAATTTTATTGAAATTGGATAAGTATTAAGTGGGTGAAAGTGAACTAAAATACCAATATATGCTCATGGATTTTTGTTTAAAGCTTGACATATATAGAGTGACTTTTCGTGCCCCCCACCATTTTTTAAACACCATTTAGTATTTTGAAAACCTTTGGTAGAAATGATTAAGCTAGTCAAATCTATTTTTTGTTAGAATTTTTAAAGATATTTTTAGTGAATCTTTTTTTTATTTATTCAATTTTTCGTTAGTAGGAAAAATTTTATGTGCGTTATAAAAAATAACGGAACTTGACCGTTGCCCCCCCCCCCCAAACTACCCCAAAAATTATATGGAAAATTAGACATTTTTTTTGAATATAGTATAGGAATTATGCCTGAGTTTGGCTAGTAAATATTTTTTTTCCAATTTCGATCACCCAAATAAAAGATACACCATGAAAGATAGACATATTTAAACTTCAAAAAATAGCTATAAAAAGTGCATTTTCAGAAAATAAATAATATGGAAACCTTATATTAGTCATAACCACAAATTTGGAAAATTAGCCATGGGCCCTAGAAAGAAGAGACTTTGCTCTACGTATTGGTATAATTTTTTTAAAATGGATCAATTGTTTTATTTTGATTTATCATAGAGGAAGTGTCATTTTTACATTTTCTTGATACTAAACCATCCTTGTTTGTATGTGTTTGGTTCAGGTCCATGCCTTAGGCTTTGGGATCCAAACTTGATCCCAAGCCTTGAGGCATGGCTTGGAAAAAGAGAAAACAAAAAAAACATACGCGTTATAATGCGTACACGTTTCTTGGAAATTGTATCAATATTTTGTATATTACTTATGTCTTGCTTCGTTTTTTAACTTAGCATAAGTGGTGACATGTATTTATGATCACCTCATGTGTCAAACTATTAGGGTGACTCGGTACACCTTATGGAAGTAGTCTCACAGCTCCATTGGGTAATTGGTTTACCAGACAACTTTGCGTGATTGTAGTCTCATATTGTCAGTACATAGGTACTTATCTAGCTTTCAGACGATTCAACCTTGATCCATTGATTCTTTATCATTCATTATTATTTGACAATCGATTACTTTAGCTTTTTGTTTTGAACTTGCCGTGATTATTCGTAAACTGGTTATCCATCTTATAAACCCTCATTTCTAGGAACCATGATCCTTTAGGTCTTTGATCTTCTAAACCATTTGTCTTAAACCTTAATGGTCATGACCCCTGAACCATAATCCTTTCATATTCATCCCTTACACAAACATTTCCTATCACCGCAACATCTTGACCCATTAGAAATCGAACATTGGAAATCTGAACTATTGTATGCCTTAAATGTTAAACCCTAAAAATTTTGATCAATCCTTCGACACTTTATCGTAAACCCTAAAGCTTGATGGTCCTAAAGCTTGATCCCTAAACTCTAAACCGTAAACACGAAACCATAAAAACTAAACCATAAACCCTAAACCCTAAGCCCTAAACCTTAAACCTTAAACCATAAACTGTAAAACGTAAATTGTAAAAAATAAACCTTAAACCCTAAAACCTAAATTGTAAACCTGATAAACCTTAAACCCTAAACCCTAAATTATAAACCCATTGAAACCTAAACCCTTAACCCTCAACCTGAGCTCTAAAGCCTTATCCCTAAACCATAAACCCAAAACACTAAGCCCTAAGCAATAAACCCTAAACCATTATCTCTAATCCCTAAAACCTAAACTCTAAACTCTAAACCATAAACCATAAACCCTAAACAATAAACCATAAAACCTAAAGATCCTAAACCGTTAACCCTAGACATTTAGTTCTTAACCATAAATCCTAAATCCTTGAACCCTTAACCCTAAACCTTAAACTGTAATCCATATGCCCTAACCCCTAAATCTAGAGCCCTGATCTCTAACCCCTAAACCTTAAACCCATAACTAACCCATAAACCTTAAACCCATAACTAACGCATAAACTTTAAACCCGTAACTCCAAACCATGAACTCTGAGTCTTAAACCCTAAACCATGCACCCTAACCCCTAAACCCTAAACCACAAGCCCTGAGCCCTAAACCATAAACCCTAAACCTTAATCCCTAAACCATGTGTCCTAAACCCTAAACGTTAAAGCCTAAATACTATAATTTAAACCCTATAGAGTAAACCCTAAACCATAAAGCATAAAGCATAAACCTTAAACCTTCTAAACTCCAAACCCTAAGCCCTTAGTCATAAACCATAAAACCTAAACACTGAGCCCTAAACCCTAAATCCTAAACGATAAACCCTAAACCCTAAGCCCTAAAGCCTAATCCCTAAACCATAATAAACCCTCAACCCTAAACTCTAAACCGTAATCTCTAAACCATAAACCCTATACAATAATCCCTAACCCCTAAACCTTCAGCCCTAATACCTAAACCCTAAACCCTAAACCCTAAAACACTAAATCGCTAGAACCTTCTAAACTCCAAACCTCTAAGCCTCGTATATTTCTAGTAGGTCTCATGAGTGAGTTGATTTTTTGAATACCCTAAGCCCTGCACCATAAACCCTAAACCCTAAGCCGATAAACCCTAAACCTTAAACCCTGTATCCCTAACTACCTCAAACAATGAAAGGTGGGTATTTCCATGAACCCTCAAACTTTAAACCCTTAAATCGAAATTCCTAAAATTTTCATAAAACTATTTAAAACCATAAACCCTATGAACTCGATGAGCCCTTTTCAGCCTTGAATACTCTCTGTCAACACTAATACATTGAATCCCTAAGACCCAAAACCCATTACATTGAGCCTAAACCATAAGTTCGCCTACAACCTAAGCATTTCCAAAACCTTTAAAACTCTCAGTACCATGAAATCCATTAAATTCTGATGACCCTAAACCCTTGAATGTTCTGCCTACGAACCCTAGATGAACCCTTTAAACCATGAATACTATTTGTCAATACCCTATGGGAATGGGTAAAACCTGAGCTCATTACAGTGTTTGAAACCATAAACCCTAAATCCTAAAACATAAACCTAAAACCTTCTAAACTCCAAACCCTAAGCCCTTAGTCTTAAACCATAAACCCTAAACCCTGAGCCCTAAACCCTGAACCCTTAGCCATAAACCCTAAACCCTAAACTCTAAACCTTTAAACACTAAACCATAAAAACTAAACCATAAACCCTAAACCCTAAAACCTCAAACATGAGCTCTTAGTCTTAAACCATAAACCCTAAACCCTAAACCCTAAAACATAAAACCGCTAAACATTCTAAACTCATAAACCCTAAGCCCTTAGTCTTAAACCATAAACCCTAAACCCTGAGCCCTAAACACTATACCCTAAACCATTAGCGATAAACCATAAACCCTAAACCCTAAACCCTAAACCGTAAACACGAAACCATAAACACTAAACCATAAACCCTAAACCCTAAGCCCTAAACCCTAAACCTTAAACCATAAACTGTAAACTCATAAATTGTAAAAAATAAACCTTAAACCCTAAAACCTAAATTGTAAACCTAATAAACCTTAAACCCTAAACCCTCAACATTGATCCTTAAACCCATTGAAACCTAAACCCTTGATCCCTCAACCCTGAGCTCTAAACCCTTATCCCTCAAACCATACACCCTAAACACATGAACCCTAAACCATAAACCCTAAACCATGAACCCTAAGCCTTGAGCCCTAAACCCTATACCCTAAAATTTTAACTATGAGCCTTAAAAACTAAACCTTAAACCCTAAAATCTAAACCTTAAGTCCTAAACCCTGAGCCCTAAGCCCTAAACCCTAAATCATAAACCCTAACCTAAAGGAAATTCCTAATAATATCATTCAATGTGTTTCAGTGTGTAGGGAACAGTGTCTAAGGTGAGTGATCGACTCATTAAGTTTTGATGAGAGACTACTTCCTATAAAGGCCTAAAAAGGTAGTTTTGGTCATTCTCTAGTTAATTGAACACCCTTAAGAACAATATAAAATGAGCTAGTCATGTTATCAAGATATCAAGGACCATTATTTGTTAAGTATTAAGACATCGTTTGTCTCCATAAGAGACATATGAGAAAAAACATGTATGAGAATCATGAATTTGATTCCATGAAAGGATGCTTTGAGAGCTAGGAAAGGTGAGGGAAAGATATTTATATGGAGCACCACGTTTCTAAGAATGAGTAATCATCTAAGTTCAATTGATGAAATTCACTTGGTACTATTCATAAAAACTCATTTAACACCTAGTAGTGTAATCACACCTTAAGAAGGAGGCACATTACAATCACCTCATTTTGGCCATAGGATAGGAATCCCATTCAGGGAACAATCCTCTATCTACAAAGTGAGGATATCTTTTTAGTAAGAAATAGACAAGCATCATAGAGTTGATTCATGGTCACTAAAGTGAATTATGGACCAAATTTAAAAATTGGTACCAGTACAAATAGTGGTAGGGCCAAAATCCATTTTAGAAGGTAAAAAACCTTTAAAATGACTATATGCTTTCCCAAAACAAAGACTGACTACAATATATATGCCCTGAAAGTTTTAGGTCCTTTGCTGAAATCCTGAAAATGAGTAAGTACTAACCAGATTAGATTTTGAAAAAATATCTTCTAGATTATAACTGTTGGTGCTACGGGACCACTTCCATTAGGTGTAGAGTGACTCTAATTTCTTATATTTACTAAAATAAATTTAAATTATAAGAAATAATTATAAGACACCCAAAAACACATACAGGCCCATAGAACTTAAAACGCGTACACATTTTGAATTCCCTCAAGCATGTACGCATTTTGTCTTCTCTAAAACATGTATGTGTTTTTCCTTCTTTAAAATGTGTATGCGTTATAGGTTCGGTAATTACCAAGCCAAAAAAATTAAAATGCGTACGTGTTTCATTTGTTTTCAGGTTTCTTCCCACTTTTTGGCCCCCCAACTTTGTGCACTTACTCATATGTATAATGAATTATTTGAATAATGAACACAAGGTAAATCAAATCAAAATAAAACATAGCATATTAAATTATTTCAACCAACCAAAAAATGAGGACTCAACTTGCATCTAATAGAAACAACAACATCCGTATTGGTAAGTTGTAAATGATTATCATTAACTTTTTCTTTAGTTTTTTGTCAGTTTAGTTTAAATTTTTCAATATCTTTGTAACAATCAAACATTTTCATGTTTGAATACAGAAATCCGTACAGTTAATTTTATTAAGTATGAAACACTGAACCAAAACATAGACCCTAAAGAAACAATTAACATTTTAGTAGATGAAGATATAATTGATGATGACATGTAAGAGCTAGAAGACAATCCTCACTACCGAATGCCTCTAGTAGATGAATGTTCTAATTAAAAGATTCAATAAGAGGGTGATATTGACATTGCTCTTCAGAAAAATAAATCTACAAGAAGGAAGGAAACTACCTGGATAATTATAAGGTCTTTTCAGGTAAAATGGGAAAGAAAATACCCATTAATTGAACCTGTAGATTCATAAAATGGTAATCATACTCAAAAATAATGTAGTTATACAATTTGTAGTTGGAAATCAGGAAAAGAACATAAAATGAAACTTAAATTCAACATAACTGAGTAACATTGTGGTAATGTATATATTATAGTCAAGGAAAATGATGGAAAAATAATAAATACTCATAGATGGAAAACTATGAAAGAGTGCACACATGTGAGTTATACAGAGGAGCATGACAATAATGAAACATTGTTGAAAACTTGAGGAGAAAGTATGAAAAATTAATGCAAAATTTAGAAAAGCTATAAATCAAAATCTAAAGGTAAAAACTACACATTTTTCAATCTTATTATTTATTCTTAAAATGAGTATGCATATGTCATATTTTTTAGAATTTAATAAAAATTTTAAGTTCAATGGGTTTCCTAACCTTCCACAATCACATTGGTCGGAGAGAACTGCTTAGGAAATGGAAAGATGTCTTGTAATGATTGAAAAAGAGGATTTGAAAGAGAAGGTCAAGAAAGCAGGTTTCATCTCTCTTTCTATTTATGAGGTTATGGTAGTAGACAACACTTCTTGGTTTTATATGCATGTTTATACTTTCCACAACCACACAAGGATGCCTTGTCTGCTAGTTGTACACAAAATGTAGGAAAATTGCAATGCTGAAAATATTTTCAAATTGGTTATATGTAATTTGAAGGATATAACAGGTATGGATGACTACTCAATAGCTACAAATCTTATATGTGTTGGTGTTGCTGGTGCTTTAGTAATGTAGGGTCATAGAATTGATCTACGTGTCTTCCTACAAACATCAATTGTGCATTATATGATTCGCATTAATCGCATGGCTCACAGGAGTAATTTTGCATATAAGATAGTAAGCACATTAAAAAATGTTGAAAATTTTGAATATCTTATCCATGAATTATATGCCTATATGTCATGAAGTCTAAACATATTTCTAGAGTTTCATAAGTTCGTAATTGGTGTGAAGAGATGGTAAAAAAACTTCATAAAGATGTTGATAAAAGATGGATTTCCATGTATGAGTTTTCTCGCAAATTTTTTTATGAATATCCATCGTTATTTGGTTTCATGTTTAAGAATCATATGCATGTTGAAAAAGGAAAAAGATCTTCTTTACTACTTAACAAAATTAAAAACATTGTTTACAATTTTTGGGATTCTACCCATGTTGAATGAAATCAATTCCTTAACAAAGCATGAACAAGAAAGATCTATCTATATAGTCAATTTCATTATATTGATAAAACATGTGTGTCAATCATTATATTTTTTAGACAACTATGATGAATCCTTTTAAGGAATTGTATTCAGTAGTTGAAAAACTATGAAAAAATTAAAGGAACCTAACAATTTTTTTAGATTCAATATATGTGGTCATATTTGTATCATTGTAAACATGAATGAGATTCAAATGCACACTTTCTAAAAACAAGTGGATATTATTGGATCAAACATTGAATAAATACCTATAACACGTAATTTATATGAATCTCTTACATCTCAAACAAGAATCAAATTTCAAAAAAATTCACAATGTTCATCTAGTGAGATTATATATCACTTTAAAAGGGATGAGATTCTTGAGGGCATGGGAGTGGTCAATCCTATATTTTGGAATTCTGCAGCAAGTAACAAAGCTTTAAGTGACACATATAAAAGACACAATGAGAAGAATTTTGGAAAATCCATTGAATGTGATGGAATTAAAATTAAGGTTGTTCTTTAAAAGGAATTACTTTCAATTCAACGAATTCATTTCACCATCACAAGGGTTGAATAATTTGACTTACTAAGTGAACCAACAGATAATGGAGCAATTACACATATATGGAAACAGTTGTATCCTAGTAGCATCCTTCATGAAATTATTAGTGAATATTTTTAGAGTGAAACTCTCAAGATTTCAATAAATCCATTTTCATTATTCAACAAAGAAAACCTGTCAAGAATGCATTATAAAAAGCATTGAAAATATTTATAATAATTTTTACTTGAAAAACACATGTTTGTATTTTGAAATCCCATACTTTCTCAAGGTTTTTGTGACATTCTACTTTCAATAAAAAAAATATGTAATTTATCGTAAAAAACTAGCAGGTGAACATGTTTATTATAAATTATTTTAGACCTTTCTAAAATTAAAAATATCAAATAATACTACTAATATTGAAAAATAAAATTATTTATATATATAACATTTGCATGTGACTTTATTTGTGATTCTCCAAATAGATTACATCATGGAATTTATTGAATATATCTTTACCTTATATTTCAGTGTTCTTTCTTTAATTTTATTGACTACAAATTTGAAATACAAATGTTCAAAAATAGCTTCTCCCATCGCTTCAACTAGTAAATTTTTTCCAACATCTCCCTCTCCCCCTTCCCCCCTGATGTCACATAGACAAACAATTCTATATCGTAACTCTAAAATTAGAAGTTTACAATACTAAATAATGAAGATTTCTACGTAGAAAACTATGTTCATTGAGGAATTGTGAAACTTAAATTGATACCTCATTCCTAGTGAACCATAATATAAAATAGAAATAACAATTCAAATAAAAAATATTTTTCATGTTGTAAAGAATGTAAATTGTTCTCCAATTTGATACATGCACCTGTATCTATTGTGAAAAATTAATTGTATGTGATCTTGTTGTTTCTCCACAAATGTCTTCATAGAAAGTTTTATGGAGAAATAAGGCTTTGTTTCCATAATCAATAATGTATGATGCAATACTATTCTACTTGTGCATATGAAAGAGGATATTAACCACATTAACTGATTTTGAGCTCTTTATACATACTAACTGCATTAATATAGTAGAAGAATACAACACCATATGTTGAATTGAAGTCATCCAAATAACCTCCCCAACAAGAATCACTAAAAAGTATATGAAAGTTCATTGTCTTATTAGTAATCATAGTATTGACATTCCATGATTTTTGGACTGTACGATTTCTTTTTGCACCTAAAAATCCTCATAGAAGTAGATTCTATATGAATTATAAATGTGTTTAAAAATATATAAATCTGAAACAAAAGAACCTAGAAAAGAAATAATTGTTTAATAACACCTGACTGATAAAAATCCTTCATAGATTCCAACAATACTTCTATATAGGTTCTTCCCACTCTAGACTTTCTTGCAACACCATCAGACTATAACATGATAGAAATCCATGACTTCAGATGGGTGGGGACTTCGAAAATATCTACTAGATCCATTCCATGATCCTTAATTATGCTTCTGCACAGGTCCTTGTCCATACATTGTTTGAAAAATGAAAAGCTTGCAATCTTCAAATCAACTGTTGCATTGAAATCCCATCCATAGCAATTTATTGAATGAGACATCAAGCATTATTACCCTCATTTTTCAAAATTTATTAATACTTGGAGTACATTTTTGAATTTAATTCTTCATAATAGTAATAAGTTTTCCCAAATATGTAAACCATCTTCAAAATTCCCTAAGATTTACAATAAGGGCTATCATTACCATCTTCCTTTGTACTAAGGAGAAGGCCCTTGTCTCTTGACCGCTTATCTTGGAAGCAATGTGTTTCTATATTTAATACTCATCAACTTCTGGAATCACCATTCTCTTGGTGAACAGCTTTAGCCCATGCATAATCATTTTCAACAAGAAAATCAGAACCATAGTATTTTTTCCTTGTACTAAAAAATCATGTGACTTTTGCACCTAAATTTCACCTTTTGAAATGTACCCATCCACAACTATATGTCTTTGAGACCCATGTGATTTTTAAATCGAGAACTTATTTATTTTATCATAACTTTAGCCTTAAAATCCCAAAATATTGATTGTTCAATATCCTTGGGTAAAACATCATTAACATTATCTTGAAAACTGTCACCTAAAAGATTATTAAGTGTGAAAGTAGTTTTTTTATCATTAGTTAATGTGCAATTGTTTCTTTCAGATAGGTACCATCATTTATGCACTTATCTCCTCTTATGGGACCAATGTTACCTTGACCCATGAATCACAATGTTGGGTCATTTCAAGTTTTTATAAGCTCTGAAACCCAGTATCATTCCTGTAAGATGGATTCCTCATCTTATTCAATTTCTTTTATTATAGCTAAACTTCATTTGTACTATTAATATTTCCCAATGAACAATATGGAAACTCAAAATCATCCTATGATTTTTCTTAAGGGTATCATCTCACTTCATGCTTTTTCATCATTTGTTACATATTTTGACTTCCACTGTAGCATGGTTATTCTCCTGAAATATTTGTACTGGAGGTGGTATCTTCTTCTTCATTCTATCAGAACTTGGATTTATGATGTTGGAAATACAAAGAGGCAATCTGAAACTATGGAATTGTAAATAACATGAAAAAACTAAAATGAGTAACATGTTCTTGATTGACATAATAATAAATCATAACATCATATCATTTATAATTAACAAGATATTTATGCTTAATTAGTTGATGGATTTTTTTTATCATTAGGTTCAGATGGGGGTTGTAATAAACAATTTACATCTGGTTGACCCAGAAAAGTAGTCTGTTAATACTAGGATTATGAAGTACTGGTATGTTGTAGCTATTTTCATTATACTCAACAAAAATGTAGGACTCAGTTTTTAGATATAATGAGCTTTTCTTGAATCTAATCAATTAAAGGAAAATTATGCTAAACACCTAAAAAATTAAAATTATTAACATTAGGATTCTATTCTACCATGTTTCATATGGATTCGTCTTGTACCAAGTGCACTATTTCGGGATCCTATGATTTAGATCAAATGTCATACTATATTAGTAGTTGGGCTACCATCAGCCCAAAAATATAGTTCATGTGCTACTAAATCTTTTTATGCAACATTTTCATTTCAATTTAAACTACTTTTTTTGTTATTCATTTAATTTATATCAAAATGTTTGTGTATAAGAAGTTGTGATTTGTATTTTGATGTTACTAAAATCACAATAATTCATAAACAATTATTGAATAACATTCACCTCGATTGCCAACCTTAAGAAATGTATTAGGTAGAGTAAATTCTATAAAACCTTGATCGTGTTTAAATAGTATCAAACTAATCCATATTTTTTCTTTACATGAGTGGTAACCTACACTCGGTGTGTTGATCATCCGAAATGAGTCAACTGAATTCCATGGAAACATGATGGGAGCTGACCCATTTAATAGTTTTGTTTCAATAGGAATAAAATACAGGCGCTACAGCTGATACCAATTGGAGTAGATAATGATCCCTCCATGCATTTACTTTAAGTATTTTTTTAATCTTGAATATATTACTTTTGAAAATCCTTCAGGAAAATCTCCTTGATTCTCTTTAAAAAAGCAAATTATAAGAAAAAAAATCTGTTCTTTGTGACCTTTTTTATCTTTATAATTGTTAACAATTCAACTTTCCATGTCCTTAGATGTCTTTAAATTTTGGTTTTAGGAGTGGTAAACCAATGTAAATTATACATATATTCTTTCTAGAAACCGTAGATGTAAATTTCAATGAGCTAATAGTGTAATGCCTGTAAAAACGACGTTCTAAGAACACACTTCAACCTAACACTCAACCCAAAAATTGTGACTTTTTTTTTGTTACAAGATAAAGGTAAGAGGATAGAATAGGTTATAAGGATGTTAATCCCATAGGATACAACAACTAACTAACACCACTAAACTCCACTTTTTGATTAAAGAACCGGGTTTAGATAAAATGTTAACTTAATATCAAATTTATCTCTAAGGTCCATTAATCAATTATTCATTAGGAAGGTGCCAAAGATTAATTTAAATAGTTAAATGTTTTCTTCTCTTTAGTTAATGTTCAATCCTAATAAGGTTAACCTTATGTTAATTTGTTTAAATTTATTATCCTATTAGTTAGAGTCCTTTCCATTGAATTCCTAAGGCTTGCTAAGAACTAATAAAGGTTTAACACTCTAAGGCAATTAAATGGCCCCACTCCCCAATTACACATACCCTTAAGGATTTAAATCTAAACATTTTAAAATACATTTCTTACCAAACAAAAGTAGGGTGAATCCTCCACCCTTAGATCAAATAAATCTTGGCCACTAGATCCTAGGGTTCCAAACTAGCCCTAAATTTCCTTATGAATTTCTATTAAAACATTTCTTTCATTTTATTCTCCTCATTTGGTCTATTTCTTTTGTTAAAAATTGCAGGTTGGAGAGGAGAAGCCATGGGAGCAAAAGAGGAAGAATTATGGTTGATTCTACAAGGAGATCTAGTTTAGATTAGTTTAGATTGTAGTTTTCAATGTTGTTGTTATTACTTCCATTCAAGGATTGGGAGGGGTTTCCTTTACCAATATTGATTTTATTTCAAGCCATTTGTATTTGGGTTTTCAAATTTTGGGGAAAACCCTACCCCCATTGTTATAAATGAAAGAATTTTTTTCAACTCCACCATTTGTATGTTTTATTAGCTCAAATCCATGGGATTACTCATTGTTTACTTGCCGGTGAATATTATTTAAATTTTACAACTTAAAATTTAGCATAAACCAGTTAAAGTTTTAGCATAGGTGTGGATCCGAGAATTTTTGTCGTAAGTGACAGAACCACCGCCCAGAGTAGGCTGACGGTCCTAGTACTTCCGCCATACATGGGTGTCAAACCATGAACCGCCGCCCTACTGAGTGGTATTTTTGAGACCACCTTACCCTTTGTTGAGTGGTGGTTATGGGGACCGCCTGCTTTCAACAAGGCGGTGGTCCTGTTTCTTAGAAACAGAACCTAAAATCCATGAGATTTTCAAAAAACTAAAAGTTATTAAAAAGTGCTAAAATGCATTCTGAACTTGAGTTTTATGCACCTAAAGTTTCCAGTTTTGGGATTTAATTCTATTTGATCATTTCTAGTTAAAAATTACTCATTTAGAACATTTGAATTCCAATAGTAACAATAATAATTACAAGATCTGTTCCATTTTGTTCAACTAATTTTCTTTGAATTCCAAGAATAAACTTAAAGGATTTATATCTACTTCCACTTTGTTATTTTTCTAATACAAAATGCAACAACTCCCTATTTCAAATTTTTTCTCTCTTTCATTTTCACTACAACTCAAATATCCAAAATAACTACAACACTTTTCTTTTACATTCAAGTTTAATAGCATGCATTTTAACATCTTACAACTTTTATATTTCCTTATTTCTCATTTACAATAAAACAACTTCACAATGAAAGTAAACTTTATTTTCCATTGAGTATAACCCGTTTATTTTAACAACAACAAAACTTCTCTTACACACAAGCTAACCACACTTCAAACAAAGGTACTTAGTTTTATTTTCTATTTCACACATACTAATATTACAACATAATATTTCTTCTTGTGTTTCTTTCAGTCATAGCAATACAACTTCATAACAATAAATATTCGAATGAAATTTTCCTTCACAAACTCAATATAATGTCCTCCATTTAAAGTGGGAAATCATACAAGAACATAAGCTAATAATAGAATACATTATTACAAGTTTCTCCACTCTAAGTGGGAATAACACAAAGGAAGTTTCACAAGGTCTCCAACAAAACTCCAAGCTTCACAACTCCAACAAGATAGCTCCTCCAAGATTTGTTTGATTCACAACAAAATGGGAGGGAGAGGAAACGCTCTCCACCCAACCAAGATATCCAATGAAGAGGAGAAGTCATCCTCTCCATTGGCCCCCGAGCCCCAACCACATTACAATGGGAGATGATTCCAACACATGGCAACAACAAGCTTCCACAACACAAATAAATATTTCACATCCAATTCAACCACATTCAAATCAACTACAACACAAGAAAGAAGAACAACAAAACAACAAATAACAAGGCTTAAAGTGAAAGCCAAAGGAGCAAGACCTATGGGGAGGCCACTTATGCCTCCCAATGGGAATGGGTGCCCACCTTAAAGCCTCTAATGCATATCTCAAATCCCCTACATACTGTTATGCCTCCCTCAAGTACCCCTTATACCTCCCACATACTCTTATGCCTCCCTCAATCTCTTATGCCTCCCTCATAAAAGAAACAAGAAAGAAATGCAAGTATTCCTTGTACAAGGTGGGGCACCCAACCCAAACTCCCTCCAAACAAAAAGGTCAACTCTTATGCCTCCCTACATGAGAACTCCATATAGTCTCCTCTTACTCCAAACTTAGGCAATCTACCCACACCCAACAAGCATTCCAAAGAAAAGAATACTCAACACAAGCACATAAACACAAAATAAAGCATAACATAAGCAAGGTAAAGCTCCTACCTTTCCATAGTAGAGATTTTTCCAAGAGTAAGTCTCCAAGATCCTTCAAAACCAAGCAAGCATCCACAAGCTCCACACAATCCACAAGCACTCTCAACAATTCTCTAACTCTCCAAAAATTCAAGAGCACAAAATAATGAAGTAACCCCCAAACAAGCAAAAGAACATCAATAAATAGAAAAGGGAGAGAGGAGGATGAGGTGGCTTCATGTAGGATGCCACATCACTCATCATCAAATCCACCTAAGAATTCAAACCTCAACCCCAATTCACCATAAATTGGTGGGTGAGAGGAATTACAAGTTACTGACAGACACAATTACTAATCCCACACCCCCAAAGGATAAAATTAATTACTTGAAGGAAAGTGCAATAAACATTTCACCTTTTTATCTTCCCAAAACACCTAATGGGATCTAATTTTGACCCCCCAACCCATAGGTAGGGTGGGTGTGGCAGTTTGAGAGGTGTGGGACAAATTTTAACTTGTCCCACACAGCCTTCAAAATTGGCCCTTAAGGCCAGATTCGAGTTTCCCACGGAGGGTAGAGTGTACAACACTCAAGATCTCAAGCATTCAACACACAACACAAAATCCAAGAGCAAATCAAGTCTAATAAATTATACTTCTTTTGGTCACATCTTTAATTAGTTTTAGGACAAGATTTTTTTAACTTTAATAAGACACTTAGACCCACTAAGATAAAGGGGGAAAACATACATCAAAATATAAATAATTAAAACCAGTAAATTATATCACTCAAAAGAAACACATACTAACATTAAAAAAAGAAACTAAAACAAAAGACAACACATGACCCCTTGGTCAAAATTTTCCCCCTAACCAAATAATTCTAACACACACACAATTACATGTTGCCATGGTGACCCTTGTCGAATTCATCTAGAATTCCAATTTGGTTGGTCTCCAATCCCCCCGATGTTTGTTGTGAATAAATTTACCTGTAAAACACAAAAATACCTCCTTCAGCCTCATGTGGATGCATTAAAACATCCATGCCAAAATATGCAATATAAATATGAAATCATCTATATACAAATCAAATATCTTCTAGGAAAATTATGATATTATCTACAAATTTCTAGTAACATTTCTATCCAACGTTTCATCCATATCAAAATGATCACAACATTAATTCAATTATCAAAGCCTACTCATGGTGACGAAAGTATATCACATGTCAGAATTATATATATAAATAACCATGCTCATAGCAATGTATCAACATCAGCATAAAATGTCTCTAACAATCCACATGCATCATATATGAATCAAAATCAACAACATTCCAATATCTCTAACATCTAGTATCATAATAAATCAAAAAGCTACAACAATGTCCATAAGTGTAGTCAAAAGTATCCAAATCAAAGAAAAAAGGTGTCGAAGGGAAGTAGGCACTGCAGATAGTAAAATGTTCATTCGGATTAGTGTTTTCCAAATCAGCTCTTATCCTAGAGGATAAGAAACTACACCAATCAAATTTCTTCCCACTTAGGGTGCAAACAATATAATCCAATGACCACTAAGGAATATATGTATATCAAACTTTTAATATAACTTTGGATGGGAAGAATTACACCATGACCTGTAGAAATGGGTAGCTTAAATCCTTGAGTTTAATTCCCCTTTATGAAGGGTTTTGGGAAGATGTAAATGCAAGGAGACACAAATTTTATGAATATTCAATTAAAAAAACTATGAAAATCTTTAAAATTTACAACACACAATCAAAATCAAAATGATGTAAATAGAAATAAATTTAGTCTCACTACTAGCTGAAATTGCATCAATAGGAAATTCATAATGAGACTCCAAACACTTGCAATATTCATTGGATAAAATAGCCTTCATCATGACACAATCCAAAATTTTATGTGGTAGTCATGTCAAACACTCAATGTTCTCAGGTGACATTCCAAATGATTGTGTGTGAGATGGGAGTTAAATATGAAACATAAAAGTGGAAGTGTCATAGGTGGATAGAAGGTTGTTAAGGGTTTTTGTATCTATATGAAATAGGGGCATATACACTAGCCCTATGAAACTAGCCTCTTCAATGCATTGGGAATAATTTTTGGGATCTTATAGGAATGCGTACAGTTATGGAAAGACAAGGATCTTGAATGCCAACTTTCACATATTAGTTGTTGACGTAACTAGGCTCTTGGGCTGTGTGGAAATGGAATTCCTTTTTGGCATTTTTGAATAATTATAATAATCTTTCTTACCTATTCATAGATGTCCTTTCTTCCTATTTGGATTTTGCAAATGACATTTTTTTTTGTCAAGGATTTTTTCTCCTTTGATGAGGCTATTTTCTTGTTTACTTTCTGGATCTTTTTTCTCATTTGTGTAAAAGTCAAAATTACTAGACTTTCCATCTATATAAAGGAATATGTTTACTTTACTACCGATCAATTGCATATAAAATGCCACTGGTCAGCAACATTTTCCATGTTGTCATCTGGAAATATTAGGTAGCAGGGAATGATATTGGCTGATATCATGTGTAATGCTTCCGACCTGTAGCATGGTTGATGCTACTGACCAGTAGCATGGTCAATGCGACTGAACGATAGTATGGTCAATGCTACCGGTCAGTAGCATTACCAATGCTACCGGTTGACAACATGGAGAATGATACCTATCGATAGCATTGAAAATGCTCCCATTCAATAGTATGCATGTCGCTACCAGTTGATATCTTGTAGAAATATGTTGTTGCTGCCACAACAACCTTTCCCAAAATGAAGTAAAAAAATATCCTTCCGCACGATACAAATTTTCTTGTGATTTGTGATATATGTGAAAGTGGTTTTTCTAAAATTTTCTACATACTTTCTAAGGTGTTTTAGGGATGCTTAAAATTTTCCCTGATCCAAGATTTTGAATAGGTATAAGTCATAAAAGTATGCAATCTACATCATTTAATTTCAAACATTTCATTCATATCTTTTCCTTAGCTACCAAATTAAATGTTTTTCAATTGACGACCTTGAAGATGGAAAAAAAAACTAACTGGCAAATTAATTTATCTCTTACAACATCTTTTGGGAAAGCTTGATTACCGATGGTCATTCATTCATCTTCATCTTCCCTACAATTACTTAATCTTAAAACTAAAAAATGAGGACTACAAAGTTCTACATAAAGAAAGTGGTGTTGTTAGGTCTCATACTTTTGACCTTTTCAAATTTCCTCTTTTTTGGTCCCTTTAAGCACCAATCACACTTGAATGTGAATAATGCAAGAAATATTGAAATAATAAAGTGGAGCATGAATATCAAATATTATTTGGGTATGAACAATCTAAAATTTTGAATAGGTGTGGGACATATGGGTATTTAGTTCCTACCTTTTCTATTCTAGAATTACATTCAGGTCTTTGCCTTATCCAACAAATTAAACACTTCCCAATTGAAACCCTTAATGCCAAAAAATAAAATATAATGAAGCCAAATTTATGGAATTCACCATTTTGATGCTACTAGACATACCCCAACACATGCCGAAAACTCTTTATCTAATCTTGACCATATGATCTTTTACAAATTTTAACCATCGTCTCTTTGTTATGAGTTGGAAATGGACATATATGTTTCAAGTTTCCATTCAAATTTATTTTACATTGTTTCTTTCTATTATCATGTTGAATCCATTAGTATTTACTTCCCACTTATGTATTACCAACATTCCATTCATGTCATGGTCAAGTATCTAAAACTAATAATGTTTCCCTATCATAAACCTTGCATTTCCAATAATCATTAGCATATAGTCTTACACAACAAGCCTTTTCTCATTCAATCAATTGACAAATAATTAATGTCATTGTCAGAGTGTCGACTTTCAAACTACTTCCTCATTCCACTTTCCAAACAACTTCACTTCTCCCATCTCAAACCCCATCTTCTTCACCTCCCTTCCTCTCCCATTATTTCTCTCCCTTCACTTTGACTTCATTAATAGATCCCTTCAACATTTTCATTGTACACTTCACATACGATTTCTAGTATGTATGTGGTTGATATGGTTTTGATATCCAACCGAATTTGATATTTTGGTTACACAGGTAAGTCTATTTCCTACTTACCGTCAAACAGATCTTGTCCCACCTCCTTACTCTTATGATCGTATTGTGAGCCTATTTAATAGGCTACCCTCTTAGTCAATATGAATAATGTACTATGGCTTCTTCCCATTCTATGTGTGTTATCAATATTTTAATTAAGCTACAAGGTTTCCTCTTCGGAGTTGGATTTGCTAGAAAAAATATGTTTTCTAGTGATCCTTCCAAGATTCCTCTTGAGTCGTTGACATTTTTGCGTTGCTGGCATTGCTACTGTTCTGGTGACATAACGTAAAAAAAACATTTGCATCAACTGTATGTTTCACCTTTCTGTGATACACCACTATGTTTAGTGCACTATTCCCCATCTGGGTAACCTCATGTAGAATTTAATTTGTATATTCAGTCAATAGAAAAACTAGTGTGCACTGACTTTAATTGTGACTACCATTTTTAATTTTTTTCATATTTTTTAACCCGTCAAATACTTCACAAAATTTTAAGATAACCATTATGGCCATCATTTTTATATATGTTAAAAACTAGCAAAAGCATCCATAGTTGCTTGTGAAGGGCCGATAGACATAAGTAGTATAGAGTATATAAACTTTAAACAATTTTAAAATAATAGTTTTCAAAAAATTTGCTTCTGATGTCCATTTGAATGAAGCCATTACTCTATTGTCAAAGCAGTTTTGTATCTCCTGCATGAAAATTGCAAGCATTTAGAGCTATATATACTGTGAGAATGAACTAAGAACATTCACTAAATTCATGTTCAGAATCAAATACTAGTAAAAAAAACAAAATGCATAGTTACCCTTGCAAATTCAATGTCACTTACACCATGGGCTTCAAGATCCTGAAGCTGATTTGAGCCCTCCATTCAGTCACATCAATATGAAATTCCTGAAAACCAAAACTAAAGAATAAATCAATTTAGGTAGAAATTTAGGGACCTACTAAGCAACTGCACTATTTTATCGTATGCATAGTGGAAGTTGGAACACTAATGACATATGATTGTTTATTTATGGTACATTTTGGGTGAGGCACTTAGGCCATATTTCAAAGATTTTATACTTGGGTAACACAGGAAAGTAACCATGTTTCTAACACCGCAACCTTATCGCATTTGATCTGGTATTATGGATAAGAATAAATTTAAATGCAAATTGATCCACTGAAGAAATAACCAGTTTCATTCTACCAAGCAAATACATAACATCATTAATATAGAAAAAATTGTTCAAAGCTGAGAAAATGGGTCACCCAAAATACCCAAAGTAGATTACAATCAGGCATTCAAATAAAATAATTCACTATAAAGAATGTGATATTGGGTTATACAATACTTGGCGATTGGGTTCCTAAATGAACAAACAACAATTCCCAAATAAAATATAAGTTTGAATGACAATTTTACCATATATACCCAAACATTCCCATTTCTACATAATAATATGGTAGAGCTAAAGAACACAGATGTTAAATCCAACCTATGTGGTAGATCTCATTTCTTCCCGTAAAACATCTCTTAACTTTAAGATGAATACTCCTAATTAGACACCCAGCATTCTCGGAAAAGAATCTCTAGCTACAACAGTGCAAGCTCTTCTCATATGCATATATTTCTCTGAATCTTACAATTTAGGGTGTACAAATTAGCGAAAAAAGGATTTTAAATGAAACATTTCGAATTAGAAGAATCAAACCTAAGACCCATGGATGCACCAAGATTTAAACAAGGATAATATTGTTTATAAAATAGAGCTTTAGAAATGGTGGAGGAAAATTTAAACAACACTCCTCTTCAACATAAATGTTGATAATGCATTATTTATGGTGATCCTGATTCATGATCTAGACATACTTTCTAGTAATTTTTTCAGAAATTCAAAGATTTATGTGAATAGAACGTAACATGTCTCAACTCACCTTCTTGTTGAGGTCGTATGTCCTTGGCTTACATCCATCAAAAGGAGCATTTTCCTTCCAAACCACTTTAAAAATCACCATTTTCTCATTTCACCTGCACATGCATTTGCAAACAAAACAACATCAGACATTAAAATAACTACTTAATTTTTTTTTGTGGAAATTCAAACTAAAATTGAATCAAAATCAGATCGGCATCAATGACAATGTAAAAGCTGTACAAATTATACATGATTGGAAAGGGAGAACACCAATGGATAGGCAGGAGGTAGATGGTAAACAAAACCCATGTGATAAGAAGAAAAGTTAGTTTTACAAATGAAATCTTCTGAAACAAACCAAAACAAAAAATATAAAAGACAATGATGATGAATAAACCTACAGTTACAAAGAAACTTGACTCTAGAAAGCCTATCAGCCAATTATATAAAAAAAAAACTTGTTTTTATTATTTTTATTTGTGGCAATGTAGTGATATTGCATTAGCGATAACTTCTATTAAAAAGCCAAAAAAATTTAGAAGTAGTTGTGAGTGCCCTAGTGAGATGTATGCAAAATGAAAAACCATAAAAAACACATGTGACTTGGAATGATTTCAAAATAATCATTTTTTGTGCATATTTTGTAGAAGATGGCACAAATTGTGTGAAATGTAACTGTCAAACCAATGTTGAATTGGGTGCATTAGGAATGTTGATGCATGTGATTCACATGCAATTTTTTTGATTAAATACTTCAAAGCAATGTGGCCTCATGGACTCTATTGATTGCAAGTTATGCACAAATGTACATACAAATGTCGTAACCTTTGCCAACCTCATAACTTCTACCAACAAGGAAGATTTAGAACATGACATGTGAAATGTTTAATAAAATTCCTTGATGAGACGTGCTCTTGTAAAAAACAATTGATTCCATTGAAAGCAAGCACATGGAAAAAGAAAAAAAAAATTTGATGTTAGTCAAACATTGACATTGTTTCACCTAATACAACCAAAACATGTTCATTTTTTGTGGATTACCTTTTCTAGCATGCTCCTAACCTATGCAAAAATAGGAGATTCAAAATAGGTCGTGGAAATTTTCTAAAGCAATATTGAGAAGGAACTTTCGATAAATGTTGTAGTTGTAGGTGCCCTACGAGATGTCTCTGAAATGTAGAATCATGCATAGCACATGTGAATTTCTCGACTAACTCCCTGTAAAAAATGTGACCTCATGGATTGCATTGTTTGCATGATATGCAAAAAATGGGTTTGTTGAAATGACCTTGGAACCTTTCTATTAAATGAAATTAGCAAGTGTAAAGCTAGAAGAAAGAACCTTTGTCAACACCCTACCAACCTATGCCAAAATTGGAGATTAAAAAAATTGCATTTTTTTATGTTGCACTAATTTTAGGCTATTCACAAAGTTGGGTTGTTGAAAAGGCCTTGTGAACATTTAATTACAAAAATGAGACCTTTCGTAACTGGAGGTCAAGTGTTTGACCAAATGACAAAACATGATATCTTTTCAAGGAATATCATAATTACAGCTTATAGAAGATGCACTCATTATACAGAGCCTGTTGTTGCAGACTCACAGCACCCCTGGATGCAGATCAGGCTTCTAGATTGATGTTCAGGCATCCAGTGTGATTGCACAACATGGAATCCTTTCTCCAAGTGTGGGACTTGTAAAGATGAGAAAGGATTCTCTAGAGAAGGCTGGTTCCTATTCCTCTATTCAGATGCACACAAAAATGTAGAGGTTTTACTAAAACCTAATCTAACTTGTCAAGGAGACAGGGTGAGAAAATGCATAGAATAAAACCTAAACTACAGAGGTGATGCACCAAGGAATGTTAGACACTCGTTTTGCAAATCTAACACAAACCACATAGATGCAATACAAACACTATGCACAGGTAACCAAACTGCAATAAGAGATCAAAATAATAGAAATGAATACATGAGAGGGTTGAAAATCAATCACAAGCATATATATATTGCTCAAGATTCGATACAGTACATTGCAGTGGCCAAGAGGCAAAAACTGGCATTACAATCCATATGGGAGGTTTGAAAAGGCTCCACAAATTCTTTTGCAAGAAGGGAAGAAGGGAGGATGCAAAACAAGAATGTCTGACCTGTTAAAGAACCTCCTCTTTACAATATATACTAAGAATGAGAGAAGAAAGAGAGAGGAAAATCCAATCTACCACAACCACTTCTTGGTAGCATTTAAAATCATCTCATTATGATCCAAGCGGCGGACCCTGGCAAAACGGCGGGCTGTCTATCAGGAGCTGCGAGCTGTCTGTTGTATTAAAGTTGGTTGTTGAAGCATTACACGCGTCAGAGACATTTTCTTAATTTTATCCCTCCAAACTGCACTAAAATGCAATATTGACCCCAGAATCATGTAGAGAATTTTAACATCTTTCCGTTGATATAAATAACATGCAAATCCGAGCTTTAGACCAAAAGATATGAAGGTTTGAAGATTTAGGGCACAAAACAAGCGAAAATAGATTTTTAAATTTCTTTTCCTGCGTTCTGCCATCTAGACGACACGTGGCAGTCTCTGGTCCGCTAAGCAATTCCTTCTCTCCACCTTTTCACGGGTTTTTCTTGTGGGTCCCTTAAACTTGGACACGTGGCACTATCTCATTGGTTCGAATCAGTGCTCGAAAACTCGCCCCTTTGACTTTTTTGGACCTTTTTCCTTGACGACACGTGTCATGCTGTGATTTATCCACGGGCCTGCCGGATTTTCACATCCACTGCATCCTTTTGTCCCGAATGTCCCACTTTTCCTTGTGCTGAAGTTTCTTGTTTCGGCCGAACTGGCCGGTTCACGTCCATTTGTCCCTAATGTCCTAGTGCTTCGCGGGGCAAATTCTTCCGGTTCGCCCGATCCAGCCGATCCGTGCTTTTACGGCCCAAATGTCCCAAATTTTTGGTGTAAAAGTTATCCTTTTCGGCCAATCCGGGCGGTTCATGTACTCATGGCCCGAATGTCCCAAACTGTTAGTCGATTTTCTTCTCCTTCGGCTGAACCGTCTTTCCGCGTCCCTCGCGTCCCAACGGCCCGATTGTCCTGGTGCTACAATTCCCCATTCCGGCTGATCCGGTCGGTTCACGTCCTTCGCGCAATCTTGTCCCACTTGTCCCTTTACTATTTGGGCTGCCTATAGGCTTTTCGTCCGATCCACGCCTTGGTGTCCCAAATGTCCCAACTGTCCCTAGAACAAGGACTTAGCTGATTTTCACAATTTTTTTTGGCCCAAGCTTATTTTCTGCAACTTCTCGCATTCTCTCAGAGCTCGTTCTTCTTTCAGCCTGGGACTTGGGAATCCTGATGTATGTTATCAATTCAACCCTGGGGGGTGAAATTGGATAACAATTTGGTGACTCAGCGGGGTCATCTGCCTGTTAGATGAAAAGACCAGTTGCCTTTTAGCGATCCATTGGGCATGGAGTCATAAGCAATGACCTGAAATGAGCTTGATACTGCAACTCCCTCCACAAGAGCCCGCTGAACTGTAAAAACTCAATCCAGGAGCAAAAAAACCTGTGCCAAAGCACTTAGGGAAACTGAAACCTAACTACAACAAGACAATGTGCATACGCACTTAGAGGAATTGAATTCTAGACTAATATTTACAAGGGTGAACCTTTTATTTTCAGTAGCAATGTTTGAGATAGATTCCATTTACTGGAATCTACAGTTCTTCACCGTCCAATGAGGCCAATTGGAAAGCATTGCTGCTTTTGCACTTTGTGACCATGTATGGGCCACTCCAAATGGCATCAAATTTTGAATGCCTTCCCAATTTTTCTCTGTCCGCATCCCATTTCAACACTAGATCTCCAACTTGAAAAGATCTATCCTTGGCCTTTCTATCAAAGGTCTTCTTGATCAAAGCTTGATCTTTTTCCATTGCTTGGGATGCCTGATTTCTGATCTCTTGCAGCTCCATCAACTTTGCATACCTCACCTCCATGGGCTCAAATTCAAGTAACTCCAGCTGCTTCATAAGTTCCAATGCTGGCAACTCAAGTGACACGGGCAAGATTGCCTCTCTCCCATAGACAAGCCTGAATGGAGAGTTACCTGTGGATCTTTTGGGAGTGATCCTATCAACCCATAAGTCTGATTTCAGCTTGGTGTGCCAAGACCTCTGATTCTTGTCAAGAGTTCTCCTAATGATCCTCAACAAGTTTTTGTTTGTAGACTCAGCCTGGCCATTACCCTGAGGGTAATAGTTCGATGAAGTGCTCAGGTAAATACCGTTCTTGATGGCCCACTCAGTCACCTTAGATCCAATGAATGCCAATGCATTATCAGAGATTATTGTGGCAGGTACACCAAATCTGGTTGTTATCCCCTCATAAAAGTCTAGGATGCTAGACTCATTTTCCTCTTTGAGTGCTACTGCTTCTGTCCATTTGGTGAAGTAGTCTGTGGCTGTCAAAATCCATTTGTGCCCTTGGCTTGAATTGGGATTAATGACTCCAATGTAGTCTAAACCCCATTGCATGAATGGCTGGTCAACTGAGATTGGATGCAATGGAAGGGTAGCAAGTCTTTCTTTTCCTGTGAAGAATGCACAATTCTTACACCTCTTGATCCATGCATAGCAATCACTAAAAATTTTAGGCCAATAATAACTAGCCTTCATGATTTTTAGAGCTATCACTCTTGGTGCAAAATGGCCACCAGCTGGTCCACCATGAAACTCTTCCAACACCCTTTGAATCTGATCTGTGTTAATGCATCTCAGCAGCACTCCATTCACATCTTTCTTGAACAAAACTCCATCAACAATGGCGTACGGAACAGCCTACAACCTGAAGTGTCTCCTTTGGGTCATTTTCATCTCCGGACGGCATAGGCCTGTGCTTAGGAAGTGCATAATATCTTGGGTCCAGCAAGGAATGGGGAAAGCATTGTCTTCTTCATGATTTCCACTTGGCTCATGGCTATCCTGGACTGTCAAAACAGCCTCTTCTTCGTTGCATACTTCCTTTTGCTTCCCTAAAACCAGCTACTCACACAGTCCTTTCCCTCTTACCAGCTTGGTGATCTTGATATCAATGTCATACTCCATGACATGGGTGATCCAACCTGCCCTTTTCTCATTCAAATCCTTGTTGAGGAGGAATTCCTTAACTCCAGCATGTGAGACCAGCAACTGGACCTTGTTGTTTGAGACTAAATGCTTGAATTTTTTCAAGCTTCTGATTACTGCAAGTACATGCTTTTCAATAAAAGAGTACTTCACCTCGCAGTCATCTAGGCTCTGGCTGAAGAAGGAAATCAGCTGCTCATCATTATCTTTGTTCTGCTGTACCAGAATGGCAGAGATAGTGTCATTGCCTCCAAATGCATAGAGGATGAAATCCTTGGAGAAGTCTGGGTTGATGAGTGTTGGTGCCTGGGAGATAGCTTCTCTGATTACTTCGAAGCTCTTCTTGCCTTATGCTATCCACTTAAAAGCCATGCTCTTCTTTAACATTTTGGTGATGGGCTTGACAAGGGCTGCAAAATCTGGGATAAACCTGCGGACAAAATTGATCCTTCCCAAGAAACTTTGAAGAGCCTTCTTGTGACTTGGCAATGGTAGTGCTCTTATGGCTTCAACTCTCTCTGGATCAATTTCCAGTCCCTCTTTCAAGACAATATGGCCTAGAAGTTTACCCTCGTAAGCCAGGAATATGAATTTTTTTGGATTCAATGATACTTCGAACTTTCTACACCTCTGAAACACTTTCCTGAGGTGAAAGAGATGGTCTGGTGCATTCTTTGAGAAGATAGTGATATCATCTAGATATATCAGCACTATCTTGTTGATCAAGCCTTTGAATGCCATGTCCATTGCCCTTTGGAAGGTAGCACCAGCGTTGGATAGCCCGAATGGCATCTTCTTATAAGCATATGTGCCCCATTTAGTTGTGAAGGCTATCTTGAATTGGTCTTCTTCGTTCACCATCACCTAATTATACCCTGAGTAGCCATCTAGGAGAGAGAATCTCTCTGAACCGGATACTACTTGCAATATTTATTCCATGGAAGCGAGTGGATAATGATCCTTGAGAGAGGCCCTATTGAGGTCTCGGAAGTCCACACACAACCTGATTTCTCCGCTCTTCTTCCTGACTGGAACCAAGTTAGGAACCCAGCTTGAGTGCTTGATCGGGAATATAATGCTTGCATCTATTAGCTTATTTAGCTCTTTCTTCATCAGAGGCTCAATGTGAGGGTTGACTGGTCTCTACTTCTATCTGATGGGCTTAGCATCTGGATCCAATTCTATGGTATGTTGTGCCAAATTCGGATTGAATCCTCTCAAGTCTTCATAGCTCCAAGCAAAGACATCTGGAAATTCTTGGCAAAGCTGAACAAAATCAGATTTCTCTTGTGAGGTACTTACTTTGCCAATCTACAATGTTTTGCCTTCTTCCACTAAAATAGGCTCTGAATCGTCACCCTTTACTTGAATGTTTGCCTTCTCCTTCCGGAACTGATCATTCGGGTTGAAGATTGACTCCAAGGTTATGAGGCCTTTTGGTAATTTGTTAGTTCTCAACTGCACCACTTGGTCACCATACTGCTGATGCAACTTGTCTTGATACCTGGCAGAGAACTCAGCTTCTTCTTGTAGGAAATTGATGATTTGCGGGTCATTCTCAAACACTTGCCAACTGACATTGTTATCCGGCACTGAAGGCCTCACAATCACGTGGATGTTTGGTTGTACCTTGTCTTGTTGAATGCTTTTCGTAATGTCAAAGGCTGCCCCTACTACTGCAATCCTGTCAGCAGCTTGATTTTCTTTCCTGGGAATGGATTCAATTCCAAAACCTTCAAAATCTTCCATGAGGTCCCACACCCTGTTCTTATAGCACCTGAGTAGATCATTCTTGGCAGCATGCCATCCCTTAACCTGATTTACAATCAATTCACTGTCCCCAAAGACTTGCAGATTCTTTATTTTTCTCTTGATTGCCCAATGCATCCCTTGCACCAAGGCTTCATATTCAGCAGTGTTATTGGAGCATGCAAATTGAAATCTAAAAGCTGAATAGTACTTTATTCCTTGAGGTGAAACAAGCATGGCTCCACCTCCTGCACCTTGCCTACTCCTTGATCCATCAAAAAACAGCCTCGTTGTCATCATTATGGCTTGGCTCGGTGATGCTAGGAACAGGTTGATTTTCTTCATGTATACAATAGACTCCCAGCTCAGATTCTTCTACTTCTTGATAGGGATCAAAAGCATGTATCTTGTTTTCCCATTCATCAAGAGTTAGGTCCAGGATACTTCCAACCTTGGTGTCAGCCTCATCAGTACTAGGGTGATCTTCTTGATCAAATGCCGAGCATTTGGCATTAATCTGACTTGGGGTGTAAGGCTCAATATGGAAGTTTGCAATGGGTTCGGACCTAATTGTAGCCTTAGTTCCATACCTTGTTCTAAACATCATGTGAGACCAATCAGCAGACAAATACCCTCCAATCTTGGCTGTGAAGTCCCTTGACAAGCAAAGGGCAAAGAGTGGTGGAAGGTCTATGATTGATACATCTTATAAGACAACAACATTTGGACATGCATGCAAGGTAAGACTCAAGTTTTTAATCACTCCAACTGTTTTTATTGCTGTCCCATCCAATTGCACTACCCCTTTGGATATTACTTCATATTGGAGACCCAGCTGATCAGCTATTTGCTTGGGCATCACTGAGCTACTTGCCCCGGAAACAATAATGCAATTGTGTACTAGTTTATCCCCAATGATTAATGAAACATAGAAAGGAGGGGGCTTCAAGATTTTACCTTGTTTTCCTCCATGGTTTCCTTCAGGCTGGGCAGCATTTGTAAGTACTTTGTCTTGCATCTGAACCCGCTAATTCGAAGTTGTCCAATTCTTCATGGCAGCTTGCAGTAGATCTCTTTGTCCTGGGATGGATAGGGATTCCCACATTGATATATTGATGTTAGTCTTCTTCATCTGTTCAATGATACTGAACGGGGATGAAATATCCTTTTTTTTTCCCTTGGTTTGCACATTTACTCCTTGTACGTGGGCAGCAACAGCTGGCATTTAAGTTGGCCTAGGGGCTGTTCTTGGCTGCCCTTGTGTATTTGAAACTGGACTTTGCTTGCCAATCATTTGTGGAGCCATGGAAGGTTGTGGATTGGCTGGGGCTAATGGTTGTTCTTCACCCAGATTCCTCCTTTTTGACCTTGTGTTGGCTGCAACACCTTGAGAAACTGCCTGATTCATGCCACAGAAATATTCTGCTTGCCAGTTCACCAATGTAGTGTCATTTGGGGCTGATTGTTGTTGGAATGTCTCTGGTTGTTGGCTGTTTCCTTGACTGCCTTCGCCCTCCACACCGGTAGTTGTCACCATCAGTGCTTGATTAAGAGCACCGTTGAAGCACATGGATTAGTTATGAGGCTCGTTGCATGGAAAGCACCAATCATATTCCTGGGCAATGTTATTCTGTGTTGGCACTAATGCCTTGGAGGTAAATATGGCATTTGGATTATAGGGCTAGAATGGTCTATTGGCAGGAGGCCTTACTTGGCTTTGATTTTGATTCATATTTGCAGTTGGATTAGGTGGTCTTTGTGGTTGGTATGGCTGCCTATTAGGCTGAGCTTGGGGTTGATAGGAAGGTCTGAAACCTTGGGCTTGCTGCCTCTTGAGAGTAACCAGCTCATTGCCTAGGTTTTGCAATTGTTTCATGACCTCTTGAAGCTCATTTGGGGCACTTGGAGATGAAGTGGAAGCTTCATTTGAACTCTGGTTTCTAGGGGTGGGAACAGGAGCCAAAGTGGGTGCTTGACTAGTGCTTGGATTTTCTAAGTTTGGATACAAGGGCATGGGAGGCCTAGGAGCTAGTTTACCAGCTTGAATAAGACAGTTTTCAGCCCTAATGGCAATGCTATAAGCCATAGGGATTGTTTTGCCTCCCATGGACTGAATTAACATAGAAATAACATAATTCAAAGCTTTAAGGTAATATAGAAAAGCACCTCCTGCTGTTGTCCTGACTGCCACTAGAATCCTATCCCAAGACCTTTGAAATCTGAAGTTGAAATCAGTCAGCTGCTCGTTGGGGGCTCTCTTGATAGTTGTCAGCTACTCCAAAAGAGACAAGTTGTCTCCCTTCTCTCCAAATTGCTCATGAAGTGCAATGCACAGCTGATTCCAGTTTGTAATAGAACCAGCTCCAAGGCTCCTAAACCATTGCAATTCTTTACCCTTGAATGAAGATTCCAGTAATTTGACAGCCACTTGCATTTCATCGATTTCATGGATTGCACAAAGGTTAGCAATATCTTTAACATGATCACCTAAAGTAGTCTGATTTTCTCCAGTGAAGTAGGGAATGTTCTTCAAGGCTACAATAGGAACTGGATGTTGTGCATTGAGAGCAAGTGGGTTGCTGCCTGTGAAGTTGACGTAGGGGTTGTTCTGAGCCATTGTGATTGGTCTTAAAACCCTTGTATATTGGAAGAAAGGTCTGTCAGGTGGAGGAGTTGAGAGAGTTCTGTTTGGTGGAGATGGAGACCTTTGAATCCTTCTTCCTCTTTGCCTTCTTCTTGGAGATAACTGCAGGTATCCAAATAGCACTTCTTCTTCTCCAGCTCTTGACCTTGTGGTGATTCTTCTCATGAGTTTTCAGGCCTGCACTGCTGAAACCAGTTGATTCTTCCCCTTGGAGTCGCCAGTTATGCAAATAATAGCTCTTATAAGCAAGAAAACTGCAGCAGATGCATATCAACTTTGCTGCAATAAGAATGAGACCTCTTGGTCCCACCAGGCATGCCAAAACTGTTGTTGCATACTCACAGCACCTCTGGATGCAGATCAGGCTTCTAGGTTGATGTTCAGGCATCCAGTGTGATTGCACAACATGGAATCCTTTCTCCAAGTGTGGGACTTGTAAAGATGAGAAAGGATTCTCCAGAGAAGGCTGGTTCTTATTCCTCTGTTCAGATGCACACAAAAATGCAGAGGTTTTACTAAAACCTAATCTAACTTGTCAAGGAGACAGGGTGAGAAAATGCATAGAATAAAACCTAAACTACAGAGGTGATGCACCAAGGAATGTTAGACACTCATTTTGCAAATCTAACAAAGACCACATAGATGTAATACAAACACTATGCACAGGTAACCAAACTGCAATAAGAGATCAAAATAATAGCAATGAATACATGAGAGGGTTGAGAATCAATCACAAGCATATATATATTGCTCAAGAGTCGATACAGTACATTGCAATGGCCAAGAGGCAAAAACTGGCATTACAATCCATATGGGAGGTTTGAAAAGGCTCCACAAATTCTTTTGCAAGAAGGGAAGAAGGGAGAATGCAAAATAAGAATGTCCGACCTGTTAAAGGACCTCCTCTTTACAATGTATACTAAGAATGAGAGAAGAAAGAGAGAGGAAAATCCAATCTACCACAACCACTTCTTGGTAGCATTTAAAATCATCTCATTATGATCCAAGTAGTGGACCCTGGCAAAACGGCGGGCTGTCTATCAGGAGCGGCGAGTTGTCTGCTATATTAAAGTTGGTTGTTGAAGCATTACACGCGTCAGAGACATTTTCTTAATTTTCTCCCTCCACGCTGCACCAAAATGCAAGATTGACCCCAGAATCATATAGATAATTTTAACAGCTTTCCGTTGATATAAAGAACGTGCAAATCCGAGCTCTGGATCGAAAGATATGAAGGTCTGAAGATTTAGGGCACAAAACAGGCGAAAACGGATTTTTAAATTTCTTTTCCCACGTTCTGCCATCTAGACGACACGTGGCAACCTCTGGTCCGCTGAGCAATTCCTTCTCTCCACCTTTTTGCAATTTTTTCTTATGGGCCCCTTAAACTTGGACACGTGGCGCTATCTCATTGGTTCGGATCAGTGCTCGAAAACTCGCCCCTTTGACTTTTTTGGACCTTTTTACTTGACGACACGTGTCATGCTGTGATTCATCCACGGGCCTGCCGGATTTTCACGTCCACCGCATCCTTTTGTCCCGGATGTCCCACTTTTCCTTGTGCTAAAGTTTCTTGTTTCAGCCGAACCGGCCGGTTCGCGTCCATTTGTCCCTAATGTCCTAGTGCTTCGCGGAGAAAATTCTTCCGATTCGCCTGATCCAGCCGATCCGTGATTTTATGGCCCAAATGTCCCGAATTTTTGGTGTAAAATTTCTCCTGTTCAGCCGATCCGGGCGGTTCACATACTCACGGCCCGAATGTCCCAAACTGTTAGTTGATTTTCTTCTCCTTCGGCCGAACCGGCTTTCCGCGTCCCTCACGTCCCGACGGCCCGATTGTCTCGGTGCTACAATTCCCCGTTCCAGCCGATCCAGCTGGTTCGCGTCCTTTGCGCACTCTTTTCCCACTTGTCTCTTTACTGTTTGGGCTGCTTGTAGGCTTTTTGGCCGATCCGCACCTTGGCGTCCCAAATGTCCCAACTGTCCCTAGAACAAGGACTTAGCCAATTTTCACAATTTTTTCTGGCCCAAGCTTATTTTCTGCAACTTCTTGCATTCTCTCAGAGCTCGTTCTTCTTTTAGCTTGGGACTTGGGAATCCTGATGTATGTTATCAATTCAACCCTGGGGGGTGAAATTGGATAACAGAGCCATTGAGACTATTTTAGCAAATGCAACAAATAGATATTCAATCCACTCAACTCACCTTTAACAACATACTTGTGTGTTACAACAACATAAGGGATTTTCAACATGGCATGAACATACATGAAGGCATAATAGGAAGTTTTTTTTGTCTGATGTTGTAAATGTATGACATTGTTATAGAAATTAGGCACATAAAATAACAACTAATAGAAATAAAATAAATAATTATAAATAAAAAATTTTATTGCAAACTCAGATCAACACTTGTGTGCATATGTTTCTTCTTCTAATTCTAGAGCTTCGGCTCAATACAATATCTGTGAATGTGTTTGATATGTCAAAACACTTACAATTACCTCTAATAAATAGATGGCTTCATCTAACAATAAAACACTCAACTCATAAAAATAGAGCTAAAAAGCACATGCTTTTGTGCAACACAAAGCTTTTGATTTTTTTCCTTTATTGGCTTTTCCTAAAAGTAAGAATCTAAAAGAAAACTACCTAAAAAATTAAAAGCATATAAAAAAAATTGCTTTTTTCTTTTCATGGGGCAAAGTTAAACCATTTTTTCTAACACCCCCCCTTAATTTTGACCTTCAAACTTTTATTCTTCTAGAGATTAGTGTGCACTTCCAGATATGACATATTCCTGATCAAAAACTCCCAAACAACTTCTCAAATGCTCAAAAATTTCATTTCCCAAAGCTTTTTTAAAGATATCAACAAACTGATGTTCAGATCTGCATATTTCAAGAAAAATTTCCTTATTGTTAACCAACTCCTTGATGAAGTGATACCCCATGTCTATGTGCTTGCTCCTCTTGTCAAAAACATGATTTTTGGACAATCCTATTGTTTAATTATTGTCACAGATTTTTGTGTATCATCCTCTTAATTCTACCTCAAATATTTCAACACTCTTCTCATCCAAACAACCTGACATGTTGTTCCTGTTGCTGCTACATACTCTGCTTCTGCTAAAGATAATGTGACTATGGACTGCTTCTTTGATGCCCATGAAACTACACCTGTTCCAAAGTGAAAAACATATCCAAATGTGTTCTTTTTTTCATCAATACTTCCAACACTATCATTTTCTGTGTAACCTATGAGTTTTAACTCATTTGATGTTGAATACAAAATTCCATAATTCTTAGTTCCACATACATACCTTAAAATCATTTTTCTAGCTTGCCAATGTGAATCTTTTAGATATTCCATGAACCTTGAGATGAGGCTCACACCATACACAAGATTTGTCCTTGTGGCCATAAAATACATGAGACTTCTAAATAGCCTTTTGAACAATGTTGGATCTACAAATGATCCATTGTCATCTTTTATTAACTTCAAACCTACTGTAATAGGTGTTGGCGTTGGCTTGCAATTCAACATGTTAAATCTCTTCAAAACATCATTATCATACCTTGCTTGTGAAATAAAAACTCCAACTTCTAATTTTTGAACTTCAATGCCCAAAAAATAGTACATGAGGTCTAGATTTGTCTTCTCAAATTATTTCCTCATTGCTAATTTTAATGAATCTATAGATAGATTTCTAGTGATGATTAAATCATCCACATATAAACAAACAATCAAAAATTTAGCTTGCTCATTGATCTTGATGTATAAGGTAGGCTCACTGCTGCTCCTACTGAAACCATTCTGTATCAAATAAGAATCAATCATGTTGTACCAAGCTCTAGGTGCTTGTGTTAGACCATAGAGTGTTTTTTTCAACTTGTATACCTTTCCTTCATGACCTTCAATATCATAACCTTCTGGCTGATTCACATAAAATTCTTCTTCAAGAAAACCATTCAAGAATGTTGATTTTACATCCATCTAATAAATAGGACATTTGTTTTGAGTTGCAATTACTAAACCCATTCTTACCATGTCCAAACTTACTATAGGTGCAAACATCTCATTGTAATCTACTCCATATTGATGTGAAAAACCTCTGGCAACCAACCTTGCTTTATGTTTATGTACTTTACCATCAGCAGTATATTTGGTCTTATAGACCCACTTAACTCCTATAACATCCTTTCCTTCTAGAATATCTACCAATTTACAAGTCTAATTATTCTCTATGGCTTCTATCTCATCATCCATGGCTTAAACCCAAAATTCATTATCTATAGCCTCTTCAAATTATACTAGATTTGCAGCTTGAGGAAATAATGAAAAAATTGAAAAAGTATTAGTTGTATCAATATTATAAATCTCACTAAGACTCCTTGTTTTCCATTACAAAGGGCTATCTAATGATGGATTGTTTTGTACTGAAGGATTATCTTCTAGTGATCTTTGTGGTGTCTCATGAATGGTTGAAGATGACTAAAATCTTGGAGATCTCCTATATGTAGATGGAGGTGTAGCTTGTGCTACAACTTGTGGTGCATGTCCAAGATTCAAAGAAGATACAATATCTTGTTTCTCTATGATTTCATTTATCATACCATCATGAGGAATAACTACTGCTACACTGACTGTTTTCTCAATACTTCCATCCCATGCCTCATTTTCATCAAATCGTACATCTCTGCTGATTATGATGTTTTTGGTAACTAGATTGAACAACTTGTAAGATTTGGTATTATCTGAATATCTAACAAATATGCATATTTCTCTTTTTTTTCTAACTTATTCCTTATCTCATAAGGCACATGTGTGTATACCACACACCCAAAAAACTCTAAAATGAGAAACATTGTGTTTCCTTGTATTCCAAGCTTGTTGAGTAACCATGTTTCAGACAATTTTCATTGGACACATATTTATTATTTAAGCAACAGTTGCTATTGCTTCTACCCAATACTCATTTGAAATATGCTTTGCCTTCATCATAGTTCTCGCCATCTACATGATGGTTCTATTCTCTCTCTACCACACCATTCTACTGTGGTGTATACCTTAGTAAATTGTTTATGTATACCATGATATTTGTAAAAATTCATAAAAGCATTGGAAACATACTCACCTCCTCTGTCTGTCCTCAAACATTTTATGTAGTACCCACTTTTATTTTCTAATAAAACCTTGAACTGTTGAAATATATCAAAAGCATCCTATTTTTCTATCAAAAAGTACACCCATGTCTTCCTTGTATAGTCATCAATGAATGTAAAAAAATATGAACAACCTCCAATAGAATTTGTTTGCATTAATCCACATAAATATGAGTGAACAATTTCAAGTGGTACACTTGTTCTTCTTGTTTTGCCAACTGGGAAGGACTCTCTGTGTTACTTCCCCAAATTACAACCTTCAAAAACTCTATCTAGTTTCTGAATCAAAGGAAAACCTTTCAGCATATTTCTTCTATGTAATAATTTCAAACCACCAAATTTTAAATGACCAAACCTGAGATTTTATAGCCAAAATTCATATTTTTCAACTGACTAAAAAGCTAATTAAATTTCCTTAGCTACGGATTGATCTGTAGTATGAGCTCTAGATGCGGCCGGTTCTATATTCAAAGGAAACATTATGTTGCTTGTCATCTTCTCTTTAGCAATCACTTGGGTACCTGGAGATTTATTCATGATCACACATTCATTGTCTTCAATGTAAACTCAGTATCCCTTTTGTACCAATCGACCAATGTTTATAAGATTGTGCTTCAAACCTGCAACATAATAAACATCCTACATAATCTTCTGATCCCCCTTTTTAGTTAGAATGTTGATTATTCCATTTCCTTTTACACTAAGTGTATTATTATTCCCAAGGATAACTTCTATTTTTACTGGCTCATCCAAATTAGAAAATAAATCTAAGTTACCTGACATGTGATTACTGAAACTAGAATCCAAATACCACGCATCACTAGGACTCTCTTGGGATAGATTACACTCAATAGGCAATGCTTCAAAAATATTTTTGCATGAAATAAACATGGAGCTTCCAACCTGATTTTGATTTTGTTTATTTTGATCGTGCTACTTTTTCCTGCATTCAGAAACATAGTGCCCATATCTCTTGCAATAGTGACACTACACATGTGATTTATCCTGTGTCTAACTTGAAAAATGATTATGATTATTCTCTTGACTATGCCATATTCCTCTTGAGTTTGATGGATGACTGTTACGTCCTGCAGATGAACTTCTTCCTCTGTCTCTAGGGCTGAAATTTCCTCTTCTTCTTCCATGATTTCCTGATACTTGTGATCAAAATGCTTGATCTACAACTGCATGTGATCTATTTAACCTTTGCTCATGATTTATTAGTGATGCATGCAACTCATTAATTGAAAACTGACTTAGATCCTTAGTTTTTTCAATAATAACTACCAAAAGATCAAATTTTGTTGGAAAACTTCTAAGAAAATTTTCAATAATAATTCGGTCCTCAATAGTTTCACCATGAGATTTGATTTGATTAACTAAACCAACTACAAAAGTAAAGAATGATTCTACAAAATCTGAATCTTTCATTGACATATTTTCAAAATCTCTACGAAGTAACTGTAGCTTGGCGGTTCTTACTTTCTCTTTACCTTGATACGTAGCATGGAGAGTTTCCCACACAATTTGTCCTTTACTGGTGTTTTCCACTCTGGGTAAGGGTAAGTGCACCAAGTTGGGGGGGCAAAAGGGGGTCTTAAGTGGATGCATTTTTTGAAAAAAAAAAACTTCAAGTTGTACGAGTTTTTCAAAATAGTTACACTCAAAATTGGAAGATGTTGTACAAATATGAATCGTAGAATGTTTGAGTCTAGTTTCTAAGATACTAAATTTTCTTGAAAACAGATAAGTTTAAGTGGCTCAAACAAATAAAATAACAGCATATGCTCATGTTTTTGTTAAAAAAACATTATAGAGTGACATTTGTGCCCCACACAATTTTTTGAGCACCATTTAGTATTTTTGAAAACCCTTCAGTAAAAAGATAGCTTGGAGCATCTAGTTTGGGCTCCATTTTTTATAGATTTTTTAAGTGAATTTTTTTTATTTATGATTATTCTAGTACAAAAATTTTATGTTTTGAAAAATAACAGAGCTCCGACCGTGCCCCCCCAACTACCTCACAAAAAATCAAAAATTAGATTTAATTTTTTTGAATATGTATAGAATTATGCCTAGTTTGGGCTAGTATAATTTTTTTAAATTACGATCACCCAAAAAAAAGGATACACCATGAAAGATAGACATATTTACACTTCAAAAAATAGCTATAAAAAGGCATAGTTAGAAAATAAATAATATGGAAACCTTATATTAGTCAGAAAATTTGAAAAATTATATTTTTAGAAAGAAGAGACTTTGCTTTATGTCGTGGTATAATTTTTTAAAAATGGCTCGATTGTTTTATTTTGATTTATCATAGAGGAAGTTTCATTTTTACATTTTCTTGTAAAAACTCACTGTTTGTTGTGTTTGTGCAGGTCCATGCCTTAGGCTTGGGGATCCAAACCGGATCCCAAGCCTTGAGGCATGGCTTGGGAAAAGAGAAAACGTAAAACATGTACACGTTACAAAATGTGTATGTGTTCTGTGTAGTATAAACATAACGCATATGTGTTACATAACGTGCACACATTCTGTGTAGTATAAGCATTATGTATACTTTTGACATGCTTCTATTTACATAAATAAATGTTTAAGTATAATTTTTTCATTATTATTATTTATATTTTATTATTTCTTATACTTAAACATTTATTAATGTAAATATAAGAAATTAGGGTCACTTTGCACCTTATGAAATTAGTCTCACAGCTCCATGAGGCATGGTTTAGGAGATAGTTTTTTAAAGTATAATCTTGTCAGTACATAGGTAATTTTTTAGGATTTCAACATTCAGCATAAATCTTTTAGAATTTAACTTCTACAATCGAAACCCTAAACTATAGGCCATAAACCTAAACACTAAACTGTAAACCTTGAGCCCTAAACCCTAAACCTTTAAGCATGATCCCTAGACCCTAAAAACTAAAACCTAAACCCTAAACCTTAAACATTCAGCCCTTACCCGTAAGCCCTAAACCATGAGCCTTAAGCCATAAACCCTAAGCCCTAAGCCCTAAGCCATAAACCCTAAACCATGAACCATGAGCCCTAAATGTTAAACCCTAAACCCTAAACTATAAAAACTAAATCCTAAACCCTAAACCCTGACCCCTAAACCCTAAACCTGAAACACTGAATCCTAAACCCTAGACCCTAACCCTTAAACCCTACATCCTTATCCCTAAGCTCTAAAATATAAACCCTAAACCCTAGACCATATACCCTAATCCCTAAACCTTAAACCCTAAACCCTAAAACCCAAATGCTAGACCATAAATCCTAAACCTTAATCCCTAAACATTAAATCCTAAACCCTAAACCTTGAACCCTGAACCATAAAACCTAAAACTTGAATCGTAAACCATAAACCATTATCCCTAAACACTAAAGACTAAACCTTAAACCCTAAACCATAAATCCTTAACCTTGATCTGTAAACCCTAACCATAAACACTAAACCCTAAACCCTAAACCTAAAACCTAAATCGTAAACCATAACCCTAAACCTTGAACCTTGAACCCCAAACCCTTAACCTTAAACCTTGAAGCATGAGCCCTAAAACCTAAACCCTAAACCCCAAACCATATTTCATCAATATTTCCTAGTCTCGTGCGATGAACCATCATTGAGTCTGCTTATAGAACTACCTTGTTTATGAGCGGTGGGACAAGTAACTAAATGGATATGACATCTACCTTGTGCCTTGTAATTCATATATTACACATCTCTTCCAAACTTGTTTCTCCCCACATATGCTTGTGCTCTTGAATGTAAATTTATTCACACTCTGAAATAAATTTCACATTTCTCATATTTCCATGTATGGTATTATGCAAGCTAGGATGACCCATTGGAAGCTAGAAAAATAAACCATCACAACAAAAAAATTAATCTTAAAGGAAACAAAAGAAACATAGAGAATATATCAATACAGAGGTGTAGGATCATAATTGAATTTCTTGTAGTATCCTCTCCTCCGGAGAAAGATAAAGTTCAAGTGTTCTATAGAAATGGATAGTAAATTTGATAGAACTTCCTAAAGTGTTCAAAATAAGCATAGAAACAGGGGAATGGCTAAGAACACTAGGGGGTTATCAATTACCAAGTAAATCTTTCTTGTTTAGTTCTAAATGGGAGTTACCTAGCCTACGAATTAGTGACCTTCCATTCATGATATATCCTTATATGATAAACCCATGGATGGTTTCAAAATCCCCTGAACAAAAAGATAGGGGTAGTCATCAATCCTAGTGAAGGGTGTGATGTGATTTCCAAGAAACTTGAAATTCATATAGATTTAGAGGTCATAACACGAATTTAAAAATATCTTCATCATTATAAATGGAAGCCAAGTAATTGTGTCTCCCTTTACATCTAAGGATTGAGGACTACTGGGGTCTTTGGAAGGATTGGAAAGTCAGGAATATGACATTTCCCTCCTTCAAAATATCAATAGATGAAAAACATCAAATTTTGATGACTCTCTTTGAATGTTCTACCTACAAATTCAATGAACCCTTAACCCTCAACCATAAGACCTAAACTCTAAACTATAAACCCTAAACCCTAAAACCAAAATAATAAATCCTAAACCCTTAACAGTAAATATTAAACCCTAAAACCTAAACCCTAAACCCATAACCCTAAACCCTTGACCATGGACCCTAAAACCTGAGCCAGAAGCCCTAAACCCTAAATACTAAATCCAAAGCCCCAAGCTCTAACCCCCAAACCTTAAACTAGTAACTCTAAACCCCAAACCTTAAGCCATAAAACATGAACCATGAACAATAAACCCTAATCTCTAAACAATAAACTCTAAACCTTAAGCCTTGAACCCTACACCCTAATCCTTGAGCCCTAAACCCTAAACCTTAAAACCTGAGCCCTAAACCCTAAATCTAGAGCCCTGATCTGTAACCCCTAAACCTTAAACCTGTAACTAACCCATAAACCTTAAACCCATAACTCTGAACCCTAAACTATGAATCATAAACCTTAAACCATACACCTTAATCCCTAAACCCTAAACCCTGAGCCTTGAGCCCTAAATCGTAAACCCTAAACCTTAAGACCTAAATGTTAAATCCTAAAGGTCCATAAATTCTAAACCCTAAACCCTATAAACTAAATCATAAACCCTAAACCTGACCCCTAGACCCTAAACTCTAAATCCCACGCACTAAACCCTAAACCCTAAGCTCTAATCCCTAAAGCATAAATCGTAAACCCTAATCCCTAAACACTAAACCCTAAACCCTGAACTCTGCAACCTAAACCCTTAACCCTAAACCTCGAGCCTTAAACCATAAACCCTGAACCATTTACCCTAAACCTTGAACCTTGACCTTCACACCTTAAACCCTAACTCCTAAACCCTAAACCGTAAAACCTAAATCCTCAACCCTGATACCTAAAACCTTTTCCCTAAACCCTAAACCCTGACCTTTAAACCTTAAACCCTAACTCCTAAACCCTAAATCCTCAACCCTAAATCCTCAACCCTAAACCTTAAACCCTAACTCCTAAACCCTAAACCTTAAACCATGAGCCCTAAACCCTAAACCCCATACCATAAACCCTAAGCCCTAAACTCTAAACTCTAAGCCCTAAATCCTAAACCCTAAAATCTAAACCATAACCCCTAAACCCTAAACCTTGAGCCCTAAACCCTAAACCCTAACCCCTAAACCCCAGGACCTAAGCCATAAGCCCTAGGTAACAACCCTAAACCTTGAACCCTCAAACATAAACCCTTAACCCTAAACCCTAAATACTAAAACCTGAACCCTAAACCCTGAACTCTCAAATCTCAACCCTAAACCCGTAACCCTCAACCCTGATCCCTAAACCCTAAACCCTAAACCTTGATCCATAAACCCTAAACCCTCAACCTTGACCCCTATACCCTAAACCTTGAACCTTGATCCCTAAACCCTAAACCATAAGCCCTAAACCATGAACCCTTATCCCTGAGCCCTAAACCCTAAACCATAAAATCTAAACTATGAGCCTTAAACACTAAACTTTAAACCCTAAATTATAAACCTTGAGTCCTAAACCTTTAACCCTAAACCCTAAACACCGAGCCCTAAACACTAAACAATTTGATTCCATGAAAGGATGCTTTTAGAGCTTGGAAAGGTGAGGGGATGATTTTTATATGGAGCACCATGTTTCTAAGAATGAGTAATCATCTGAGTTCACTTGATGCAATTCACTTGGTACTATTCATAACAACTCATTCAACACCTAGTAGTATTATCACACCTTAAGGATGAGGCAAATTAAAATCATCTCATTTTGGCTATAGGACAAGAATGCCATTCAGGGAATAATCCTCTGTATACAATGTGAGGATCTCTTTTTAGTAAGAAGTAGACAAACATCATGGAGTTAATTCATGGTCACTAAAGTGAATTATGGACCAAATTTAACAATTAGTACCAATTCAAGCAGTGGTAGGGCTAAAATGTAGTGCCCACTTCCATTTGACACCTTTTGATACTGATCTTGATACTAGTGATTTCATTATAGACATTATTATGATTTTGATTTAGTATGATCTTAGATGTTGGACCATGGATTATTGTTGATCTTGATTTAAGTATGATGCATGATGATTATTAGAGACACTTCATATGTGGATGATGATATACTAATTGACATGGATATTTTATGAATGTTGTTCAGACAGGTGATTTTTGGATATTGTGAGTAGACCTAGAAAATGGACATTATATGATGATGATATAGTTGTTGATATAAATTTTAAGTGATATTGTTTATTGCCTTGATGTTGTCGTGATTCATATATATAGATGATTTTGTGATTATATTTATATCCTGTTTGATGTTCTGATATGGCCATGAGGCTGAAGGTGGTATTTGTGTTTTTGCAAGTTAAACTATCACAACAAACATCTGAGGATTGGAGACCAACCACATTGGAATTCTAGATGACTTCAACAAGGTCATCATGGAAACATGTTTTGTGTGTGTGTTGTATTTTGTTAGAGATTCCCATGGGGGGGGTGGTTATCTTTGAATGTGACCAAGGGGTTATGTGTATTTTATTAATGTGGGTCCTTTTTTTATTGTTTACATGTGGTTATTTTTTGATGCATTTACCCTTTTCTTTATTCTTTTAATTATGGAGAACTAATGTGGGTAATCATATTTTCAAAATAAATAAATAAATAAAATTTGGGATATAAGAAAGTAATTATAGAATTTTTTGGCTCTTGTATTAAATATAGTAAGTGATGTGTAAGTATGTGTAAGAGTTGTGTAAGTCAGACTTTGGAGTATGAAACACTCCATCTCCTTGGAAATTCGAATTTGTCCTTGGTGGCCTATTTTGGAGGCTTATGGGATAAGTAAAAATTGTCCCATACCTATTAATTTTATTTACCAACCATGCCTATGGTTGGAGGGTGTATTTTATACCCTTTTAATTCATTTTTATAAATCAAGTTACAAGTTTTAATTGCACTCTTCTTACATTTTATTAAATTCAATCCTTTGGGGTGTGGGCTTTTTGGAGTGTGTAAGTTTATTGTCATATTATTCACCCACTCTTTATTGTGCATTGGAGAATGATTTTGAATTTTGTGTTGGAGTTGAGGAAGTGTGATGTGGCATCCTACATGGATCCACCTCATCCTCTTCTCTTCCTTGATGTGCCAGAATTAGCAGGAACTTGACAAGGTCATAACTTGAGTTTCGGGTGTCTGTTTGAGTTTGTTTTTTTTTAAACCACGTGTTTCGATGAGACGAACGCAGTGGAAACCCACCCTGCCAGTTGGGGCAAGTTTTCAACACATTTTCAGGCCCTAAATCCGCCATCTTGAGGCCGAAAATTAGATTTAAGTTATAGTTCAGTTTTTTCCTATTTTTGAGCATTAGTTAATTTTAGTCTATTAATTGCATTATGAGTTAGAAAATTGGAATTTCCTCTAATTTAGGGATGTAGAAGATGCGTGGAAATTTCTATGCCCCTAGGAATAAGCATGCGAACTTACTAAGAATAGCAGGTTCTAGTAAACTGCTAAAAATAATAATTTCTGCCACCTATAGTAGATTTAGTCAAAGTTAGCTAGAGTTTACTTGGCAACTCGAGTTGGGAGTTGTTTTCCTATTTAGGAAACATTGTAATTCATTATTTGATAACAAATAAGGAGATCTATTTTCTTTTGGAGTTCATAATATTTGCAGCATATTTGGTTTGTTCTTAATTTGGCTACATTATCTGGTATCAGAGCTGGTTCGAAGGTTTTTTTTTTTTTAAATGGCAGGAAGAGGAAGAGGAAGAGGAGGTGGTATTGCACAGATGAATAGAAATATGCAAGATCTATAGAGACAAGTTGTTGTGCTTGCTACAATGATAACCCAGAGAGGAAATCAAGGTGGAGATGACACAGATGAAGAAGAAGTTTGTGAAGAGGAGGAAACACAAGCACCACCATTAGCTTTTGAAGAAAGGATGCTTCGAGCATTAGAAGGAAATAATGATGGGATAAGAGTTGATGTTTCAGAGTATGGTGGTAGTCTAAAACCAGAGGAGCTAATAGACTGGTTGACTAGCATGGGAATTTTTTTTGAGTGGAAGACTATGTCAGAAGAAAAGAAGGTAAAATTTGCATGCACGAAATTGAAAGGTCATGCTATGTTATGGTGGGATCACCTATAGAAAGAGTGGTCAAGAAAGGGGAAAGAAAGAATTAGGACGTGGAGTAAGATGGAGAAGAAGCTAAAAGATAAATTTCTCCCTGTGGATTATGCACAAACCCTTTACAGGAGGTTTCAGAATCTCAGACATAACTTACAAACAGTGCAAGAATACACAGATGAGTTCTATAAGTTGTCCATTCATGTAGAGCATGAAGAAACTGAGGAACAAATGGCTGCAAGGTATGTTAATGGATTAAAATTTTCTATTCAAGATGAGATAAGTATGCATAGGATTAAAAGCATGTAGGATGCCTATCAATTAGCCTTAAAGGCTGAGGAAAAACAAAATCGTCAAAGTTTTAGGAGATCACCTGGAATGAATAGGGGGCCTCAAATTCCTTTCGGGGACGAGCTGGTTTTAGCCAAGGTAGGGGAGAATCATCTCGTGGATTGGAAAAGCAAGAGGATATGAGACAAGATTTCCATAATCAACAAAGAGGCAGAGGATTTCCTAGGGGCAGAGGATATGCTGGCGATAGAGGATGGGAGGCTCCATGAAGACCATTTGTTTTCTACAAATGTGGTGAAGAAGGGCATCGAGCTTTTGAATGCCCACATACTTATACAAATGAAAAAAGGCAAGGAGATGCTCTAAGAATAAATCTTGTTGAAGCTAAGCAAGTAAAATATGAACAAGACTTGGAAATCCCACCAGATGTTGGAGAAACTCTGATGATCAAGAGGATGATGATTATTCTAAGAAAGGAGGTCAAGGGGGATGCATGGCTACGTACAAATATTTTCAGAACAAGATGCACTTTAGGAGGAAAGGTATGTAATGTTATTATTGATGGTGGTAGTTGTGAGAACATGGATTCAAATGAGATGGTCGATAAATTGGGTCTACATTATGAGAAGAATCCTAACCCTTATCGTATTGCATGGTTTAAGAAGGGTAATGAAGTTACTGTTGATAAGAGATGTTTAATAATCTTTTCTATTGGGAACATTTATAAGGATGAGATTTGGTGTGATGTTATCCCTATGGATGCATGTCATATGTTGCTAGGAAGACCATGGCAATTTGATAGAAAAGTTATTCATGATGGGGGAAAGAATACTTATAATTTCTGGAAGGATGGTACAAATATAGTTTTTCTACCTCTTAAAGAAGAGGGGAAGGCTGAAAATATCCTTTTTGCAAAGGAATTTGTGAAGGAGGAAAAGGAAACCGGTTTTTGTTATGCACTAGTTGTAAATAAAGATGAACTTGTAAGTGCTCAAATACCAATAGAAGCATCAGAATTAATAGAATAATTTTCAGATGTTATTCCTGATGAGGTACCAGATGGATTACCACCCAAAAGAGATATTCAACACCACATTGATTTGATTCCAGGGTCTTCACTCCCAAATCAAGCGGCTTATAGGATGAGCCCGACATTACATGTAGAGTTGAATAGGCAAGTGGCAGAGCTTGTGTGAAAGGGGGTCGTAAGGGAGAGCATGAGTCCGTGTGAAACACCAGCTTTATTAACACCAAAGAAGGATGGAACATGGAGAATGTGCATAGATAGCAGAGTGATCAATAAAATTACAATCAAGTATCGGTTCCCAATACCTCACCTTGATGATATGATGGATGTGCTTGCTGGATCTAAGTATTTCACCAAGATTGATCTTCAAAGTGGTTATCATAAAATTCAGATCAAAGAAGGAGATGAGTGGAAAACAACATTCAAGACGGGAAATGGATTATATGAGTGGTTGGTGATGCCATTCGGGTTATCCAATGCATCTAGTACTTTTATGAGATTGATGAACACTGTGCTACAGGAGTATAATGGTAAGTTTGTTGTGGTTTATTTTGATGATATCTTGTTCTTTAGTAAAACTAAAGAAGAACATTTGAGGCATCTAAGATTGGTATTTGAAGTGTTAAGGAAAGAAAACTCTATGCAAATATGAAGAAGTGCACATTCATGCAAGAGAGTTTGGTATTCTTGGGCTTTATTATTTCAGGACATGGGGTACAGATGGACTCAGAAAAGATAAAGGCAATTATTGAATGGCCTATTCCACGGAGTATAATAGAGGTAAGGATCTTTCATGGTCTAGCAACATTTTACAGAAAATTTATTAAAAATTTCAGCAGTATTATAGCTCCTATAACAAATTGCAAAAAAGGAAGGGAGTTTTTGTGGACAAAGGCAGCTAAGGATAGTTTTCAATTCTTGAAGAAGAAGGTGACAGAGGAACCCATTTTGGCACTAACATATTTTGATAAAGTGTTTGAGGTTGATTGTGACGCCTCACATGTGGGTATTGGGGCTGTTCTAAGTCAAGGAGGAAAGCCAGTAGCTTTCTTTAGTGAGAAACTGAATGAGGTAAGAAAGAACTACTCTACTTATGATGTGGAATTTTATGCAATTGTACAAGCATTAAGGCATTGGAGGCATTACTTAGTGCCTAAGGAGTTGTGTTATTTACAGACCACATAGCCCTGAAGTATGTGAATACCCAAAAGAAGTTGAATAGTAGGCATGCAAAGTGGGTATCATTTTTGCAGGGATATACTTTTTCTCTAAAACATAAATCTAGAAAATAGAATCAAGTTGCAGATGCATTGAGTAGGCGTGTGACTTTGTTTACCACTATGGAAAATGAGGTGGTGGGTTTTGAAGCAATAAAGGGTTTGTATTCTTCTGATTCTAATTTCAAGGATATTGTTGAAAGACTAATTAGTCCATTATCAGACAATATAGGATATGTCCTGGATGAGTATATTTTATAGGATGGCTACCTATTCAAGGGACGCCAACTATGTATTCCAGTTGGGTCTATGAGAGAATATATAGTGAAAGAGTTGCATAGTGGAGGGTTGGCTGGGCATTTTGGTAAAGATAAGATGATAGCCTTGGTAGAAGACAAATACTATTGGCCAAAGTTGAAAAGAGATGTGGTAAGATATGTGGAAAGATGTCGAATTTTCCAAGTCTCAAAAGGCCATGCACAGAATACGGGGTTGTATATGCCATTTCATGTTCCTAAAGGGTCGTGGACAGATCTGAGTATGGACTTTGTTTTGGGATTACCAAAAACACAATGATATAATGACTCAATTTTTGTGGTTGTTGATAGGTTTTCTAAGATGGTTCATTTTATTTCCTGCAAGAAAACAAGTGATGCAACAGGCGTAGCAGATTTGTTTTTAGAGAAGTTGTTCGTTTGCATGGTGTTCCAAAAACTATTACTTCAGATAGGGACACCAGGTTCTTAAGTCACTTCTGGCAGACTTTATGGAAGAAATTTGGAACTCAACTACATTTCAGTGGTGCCTATCATCCACAGACTGATGGGTAAATAGAGGTGGTAAATAGGAGTTTGGGAAACCTGTTAAGGTGCATTGTTGGGGAAAAGCCGAAATAATGGGACTTAGTATTACCACAAGCTGAGTTTGCATATAACATTTCCATAAACAGATCCACGGGAAAGTCTCCATTTTCAATTGTGTATGGGAGTAATCCAAATGGGGTGTTAGATTTGGTGTAACTACCAGTTGATGGCAGAGTCAGTGATGATGCAGAAGCATTTGCCGAACATATACAACAATTATAGGAAGAAGTGCGGAAGAAGCTGTAGAATAGTAATGATAAGTATAAAGAAATAGCAGATGTGCACAGACGGAGAAAGGTATTTACAATTGGTGAGTTGGTTATGGTATATCTGTGGAAGGAAATTTTTCCAAGAGGAACCTATAACAAGTTGAAATACAAGAAGATTGGTCCCTGCAAAATCATGAAAAAAATAAACGATAATGCTTATGAGGTAGAATTGCCAGGGAATTTTGATATTTCTCTAGTGTTTAATGTTTCAGATTTGTATTCTTTTCATCAGCATGGTGCAGAAGGGGATTATATTGATGAAGTAGTAGATTGGAGGCAACAGGTTCCGGTGAAGAAGAAAGAAGAAGTGGATCAGATTCTAGATAAGAAAACAATGGACACACGAAATGAGAAATACAACAAATATTTGGTACACTGGAAAGGACTGGAACAAGAGGACAATACTTGGGTCACAGAGTGGGAGATTAAGAAGTTAGATGTAGATAAATGGAAGCATTTTGAAGAAGACAACTTGTAAGAGCTGCGTTTTTTTCAAGCAGGGGAGAATGATGTGCCAGAATTAGCAGGAACTTGACAAGGTCATAACTTGTGTTCCGGGTGTCTGTTTGAGTCCATTTTTTTTTGAGACCATGTGTTTCGATGAGATGAACGCAGAAGAAACCCACCCTACTAGTTGGGGCAAGTTTTTGACACATTTTTGGGCCCTAAATCTGCCATCTTGAGGCAAAAAAATAGTATTTAAGTTATAGTTCGGTTTTTTCCTATTTTTGAGCATTAGTTAATTTTAGTCTATTAATTGCATTATGAGTTAGAAAGTTGGAAATTCCTCTAATTTAGGGATGTAGAAGATGCGTGGCAATTTTTTTGCACATAGGAATAAGCATGTGAACTTACTAAGAATAGCAAGTTCTAGTAAACTGCTAAAAATAGTAATTTCCGCCACCTAGAGTAGATTTAGTCAAAGTAGCTAGAGTTTACTTGGAAACTCGAGTTGGGAGTTGTTTTCCTATTTAGGAAACATTGTAATTCATTATTTGATAACAAAGAAGGAGATCTATTTTCATTTGGAGTTCATAATATTTGCAGCATATCTGGTTTGTTCTTAATTTGGCTACATTATTCCCTCTTCTATAAAATTTGAACTCCTTGCTTTGTTTTGGGTTGTTGAATATTTTGCTTACTTCCTTTTGGGAGAATTTTTGCTGTTGGGAGCTCTTGTTGATTTTGGAGGAGATTGGAGAGCATTTCATACCTAGGCATTGCTGATTTTAAGATTGTATTTTGACATAGAAAGCTTGCTATATTGGAACAAAATCTACCATGGAGAGGTAGGATCTTAGCTCTTCATTTATGATTTTATTTCTTTTTATGTTTGTGTGAATGGTGAATGTTTTGTGTGTATGTTGGTTGTTTGAGTAGACTACCTAGGAATGGTGTAGGAGAAGGCTATGGGGAATCACTGAGGGGGGCATAGGGGAATGCCAGTGGCATTAGTTTTAATGTGGAGGGAGTTTGGGATTGGGATCCACCATGGAAAAGAAATAACTTCCATTTCTTACTTTGTGTGGGGCATAAGGAAATTTGTGGGGGGCATAAGGAGGGATCATGGGGGGCATAAGGATATGTGTGATGATTTATATTGGAAGTTTGTTACAGGTGGATACCCATTTCTCATTGGGAGGCATAAGCAACTTCCCCCATAGTTCTTTCTCCTTTGGCTTGCATTGTGAAGCCTGAGTGTTGTGTGATGTCTTTCATGTGGTTGCAAAACTATTGTGTTGTTTGAAATTTGTTTTAATTTGATATGTGCATGTTGAAATATTGCTTTTTATGTGGAAGCCTGTTGTTTCCATGAGTTGAAACACATTTCTTATTACATTTTGGTTGGGGCTCAGGGGCCAATGATGAAGGATGGATTCTCCTCTTCATTGGATGTCTTGGTTGGGTGGAGAGCATTGTCTTTCCCCTACCTTTGTTGTGATCCAAAAGGAGAAATTCATGTTGTTGTTCTCAAGCAAAGGAGAAAGACAGTTTGACAGTACCTTGTGAAACAAAATCTCATTGTAACCTTTCCCACTTTGAATTGGATGAGTTGTAAATATTTAGAAAAGGAAAGATACTTTGTATAGAGCTATGAAAGTTGTAAATTTTAAATGTGAAAGATATATAAACTCTATTTTGTTTATTTGAAAGAAAGAAATTGAAATCTATTAATTGCATTCAAGAAATTGAAAGATGTAAAGTTGTATTTGAAATCGATAAAGGATTGCAATACCTTTATTGATTTGCATTATTGTATTGAAATATGATCTTTAAATGTTATTGAAATCTCTATTTGAAAGAAAGGAATATGTATGAAAGAATTGTATTACTTTGTTCTTTCGAAAATAAGACAAAATTAGAAACCAGACATTACATTTTAACCATTAAATGGTTTGTTGAATCAACTAAATGGATTTGACTAGGATTAGAATGAACTCCCATACTTGAATGATGAAAAATTTAGATAGACGCTTTTAATTTGATCTCTGTTTTAAAATTTAAAACTGGAAAATACTTCCTCTAAAATGCACAGTTCGAACCTACAAACAATAAATAACATTGAAACATTAAAATTGAACATGTCATGGCATAAATGAGCTCAAATTGACAAATAAACACTTAAGGAAATATTTTAGAACATTACAAAATTGGGTCCAAACCTTTCACAGTATTTTTGGTGTCAGAAATTGTAAAAAATTCAAATTGGAAATCAATCAAGCAAAATCACCTTCCAAATGCATCTCAAATCCTTCTTAGAATAATTCTCCATGTCTGTTTGGCATGTTGAGTGAAGGAGAAGTTCAAATTGAACCAAATTTATAAGTTAAAATTTACCAGTTTGTTTTTAAAAAGCCTGCAGGATGTTTTCTTAAAATTGACCCATTAACATTTATCAAAATCTAAAATTAATGATCCTTGTGTAAAGAGGGCTTCGAGATATTTTCAGAAAGTCCTCTTTTTCCCAAAACTAAGATCTCTATAAAAAGTTATGGCCCTCTGAAGTTTTCCTTCCTTCGTGGAAAAGTTTAGGAAAATTTTCCTTGGCGGGCCCGCGGCCCAAATTTTTCCCTTAAACACTTAGAAAAAAAAAATTCAAAATTTTTTGGGAAAATTTTCAACATTATCTCTGCCAGCTCGTAGCCAATCAGAAGCTGCCACGTGGCCTCACGAGGAAATGGCGGAGGCGCGACACCATTATCTTAGTTTTTTTTTAAATTTTTTGGAAACTTTTCTTAGTTTCCTCTGTTGGCCCGCAATCCCGCAGCCAATGAATGCCTGACAAGTGGCTTCACCTGGCGATGGTGGAGGAGCAGAAGTTTAATTAACTTTGAAACTCTAACCTTTCCTTTGGAAAAAAATTTTAGATCTCTTCGCCGACCTGCTAGGACGCACCCAATGAAACGTTGACACGTGGAAGCCTTAAGTGTTGGCAAAGGCACACAGAAAGTTTTATCTTGGCACTTTCTAACCCAAAAGTCAAAAATTCACATGTTTCCCTACAAATCCGGTTTTCCCCATGCCAACCTGAGCTTGAAACGTGTCCTCTTCTGACCCATGGGAGCGCGGGCAAAAAAGTGGTTTTTTACCTTTGCGCAAGAATTTTTTTCAAAAGTCTCCTTGTGGTCTCCCAACCTGCCCCTTTTGGGAAAATTTTCATCCTTGGGCCCGTAGGCCCACACTTGGGGGAAAATTTTCACCCCAAGGCCCACCAGCCCATAACTTGAGTTTTATGAGGAGTTAGGAGGACTTATTTATATCATTGGAAAGGTGAGGAAATTTCCTATCCAATGAAAATGATTTAGGGAAATTTTGAATGCATTAAGTGTGAAAAAAATCAAGTTGAAACTTTAAACCTGTTAGAGAGTGGTTATGGTGAGGAATTACCCTCTGAACCATATTGAACCTTCTAATCCTTAAGTTTGGAGATTGTGATTCTATTAATTATTAATAAGAGAAAAGTATATTCTAGTGGATTAGAATTGTTCTGGAACTTGTTAGTGATAGTTGTTTCCTTGTAATCTAGTAGTAGAATCTTTTTTTAAAAAATTATTCCATAATTTTCCTAACTAATCCTAGGTTCTTTCTTGGGTCTCAAGTGGGTTGTTTTTAACGGGTGTTACACGTGGTATCATAGCAGTGGCTCAAAATCTTGGACCATTGGGCACACTAGAAAACTTGAGATATGAAACTTAAACCTAGCACACTTTTAAATCTAGAAAACAACTTAGTTTAGAAATTGCATAATTTAGTAAACATGGAAATTGAATAAAAATTAGAAAAATGAACTAACTCTTGCCTTGGTATGTGTAGGAGGCGCAGACAGGATGAGAGGACTTTTCACATAGATCCAGACTTACCACCACTAGATCAAGGTATAGCATCCATCCTACCCTAGGTTTTACAGACTCTTCAGGATGTTAATGTCGCTCTACACAGAGGATCAGTAGGAGGGCATGCAACTAAACATGATATGGAGCCATTTGTTGATGCTCAAGAATCTCCTCGACCTAGCGAGGAGCATGGAGGAGAGAAATTACATGTAGAGTCAGCTAGGCTAGAGTCACCATAGAGTGGATAGGGTGACCGAGTTTCAAAGCATAGAGAGAGGTATCGGAGCCCTAGGCTTAGGGATGAGAATATAGAGAGGCCTAGAGATCGTCAGACCACAGCTGCAAATCACATCAGGGAGATCCTGAAGCTTCAACCATCACATTATTTTGGTGACATAGGTGGATTTCAGGTAGAGGCCTAGATAGTGAGCTTGAGCGGTTATATCAAGCTTTGTCCTTGTTTTAGCAACACGAAATTTTGTGTTGTGAGCCATCTACTAAGGGATGGAGTAGGTGTATGGTGGAGGACAGAGGAGTAGAAGCTCCATGTTGATCCTTATACAGTCACTTAGGATCTCTTTGAGGAGCATTTCAGGAGAAGATATTTGTCACAGAGGTTCATACAGCAGAGGATCAATAAGTTTCATGACCTCCAACAGGTATCTCTTACAGTGGCCGAGTATGAGAATAGATTTTTGGATCTACTCCAGTATGTTGAGTACATGTAGGATGAGGAGGTGCAGATCCACAGGTTCATTTGGGGCTTGAATCTAGACATTGGAGGTGTAGTGTGGATCCATTGTCCACATACATTAGCTGAGGCCATCGAGAAGGCTTATATAGCAGAGGAGACTTAGGTAAACACCAACAGACTAGAGACCTAGTCTAGAGCCACATACAATAGATGCATGACAACAGATAGAGGGGGTCAATACCTCCTCCTCATGGTGGCCAGAGTTCTTCACAGTCATCATTTAGACCCCAGCAGCAACAACACTCCCGCCCACCTCATAAACCTTCACAGAGAGTTGATACGTAGAGAGGTTGGAGTATGTGGCCTTCTCCTAAGGGCCCCATCAAGAAATAGGGTGGACCTAGAGCCCAGTCAGTGAGAGCTCGCTAGTAGAGGCCTCAGAAGACCACAACTAGATCATCAAGATCCATGCCATAGACTTCCAGGGCACCTACTAGAGGTGCTACTCATTGGGGAGCATCAGGTGGTTGTTTTGGTTGTGGTGTTACTGGACATTTTTGGAGAGACTTCCCACATAACCCTAACAACAAGGGTAAGAAATAGATCTCATAGCCTACTGTTGGTGACATGGGATGTAACCAAATGATTTATGTAGCAGTTGAGAACTGCCAGGCCGAGCATCAGAGTACAGTTATTGATACTACATGTAGCATTGGTGGTATTCCTACCTCTATCTTGTTTGATTTTGGTTCTTCTGATTCTTTCATTACACAATCTTTAGTAGAGTGATGCAAGCTCTTGGCTTTTAGGTAGGGTCATAATTGGGACATTGAGATGGCTTCTGGAGCCAAGATCTCTGTAGACTCCTTAGTTAAGGAGTGTGTGGTGGATTTGGGACCTTTCACCACTAGCTCAGATCTTTGTATCCTTCCTTTGGGCTTGTATGAAGTCATTTTGGATATGGATTGGTTATCTACACACAGGGATAGGATGGATTGTTACCACAATATTATATCTTGTTCAAATGATCTGGGAGTGGAGTCAGAGATTTTAGGGGTTAGGAGACCCATTTCTATTCACACCATCTCCTCTATGCAGCTTAAGCGGTGTGTGCGATGGGGTTGTCAGATGTATGTTGTTACAGTTAGTGACAGATCAGAGGATGGGTCTAGTGGACCATTGATAGATGATCACCCCATTTTGAGATATTTTACTTATGTATTTCCAGGGGAGCTACCAGGGTTACCACCCCTACGTGAGATTGATTTTCTTAAAGACCTGGTTCTGGGAGCAGAGTCTATCTCATGAGCACATTATCAGATGACCACCCCAGATCTCTGGGAGCTCAAGTTGTAGCTTGAGGGAATTTTAGAGAAAGGCCTTATCTGTCATAGTGTATCCCCTTAGGGTGCACCAGTGATCTTTGTGAAGAAAAAGGATGGATCCTTGCAGTTATGTATTGATTACCACCAGCTGAATAAGGTAACGATAAAGAATTGATACCCCCTTCTGCATATTGATGATATGTTTGATCAGATGAAGGGATCCACAGTTTTCTCTAAGATAGACCTTAAGTCAGGTTACCATCAGTTGAGGATTTCGGAGGCAGATATTCATAAGATCACTTTTCATATGATATATGGGCATTGTGAGTTCACAGTGGTGCCTTTTGGTCTGACTAATGCCCCCACAGTATTTATGAGTTTGATGAATGGGGTATTCAATACCATCTTAGATCGCTTTGTGCTCATCTTCCTTGATGACATTTTAATTTACTCACACACTCGTGAGGAGCACGAGGAGCACCTTCACTAGATTCTTCAATGTCTTTGGGAGCAACAGCTTTACAGGAACTTGGAGAAGTGTGCATTATTTTAGATAGAGGTACATTATTTGGGTCATATCATTTATGGGGAAGGTATCGCCATCGATCCTTCAAATATTAGAGCCATTATGGATTGGCCAGCACCCACTATTGTGACGGAGGTGTGCAGCTTCATGGGATTAGCAGGTTACTACAGGATATTTGTTCAGGACTTCTCTCGGATTGCAGACCCCATCACTTCCCTTCAGCAGAAAGGGAAGATGTTTGTTTGGTTAGACAGATGCGAGTAGGCCTTCAGTACATTGAAGGAATGCCTCACTAAAACACCCATTCTTGCAGTGTCAGATCCACATGGTGAGTTTTTCATTTACAAGGATGCTTCATTAGCAGGGCTTGGAGGTGTGTTGATGCAAGAGGGTAGAGTAGTGGCTTTTGAGTCTCACAAACTCAAATATTATGAGATTAATTATCTGACTCATGATCTTGAGCTTGTGGCAGTTGTGCATGCCTTGGTTTGATGGAGACACTTTCTCCTTGGTCAGAGAATCACACTCAGGACAGATCACTTGAGTTTGTTCCACCTCTTCATGTAGCCCAATCTCAACACTCGTCAACGGTGTTGGATGGAGATGCTTTGCTAGTATGACATGGAGATAGCACATGTGAAGGGGAAGGTGAATGTGTTAGCAGATGCTCTCAATAGACGGAGACATGTGGATATGGCCAACTCAGTGAGAAAAGATTTGTGGAGCAGGATTCTTCAGTAGCTTCCTCTTGACAGCTTTTACATTGCAGTTTGAGAAAAGATCGAGTCTCAGAGACCCCTCGAGCGGTAGTTTGATGGATTTTCCTTAGAGACAAATGGTCTTCTCAGGCACAGAGGCTGGATTTATGTTCCCAGGGATGGAGGATTGAGGCAAGACATCTTGGCAGAGGCACATCGTGCACCCTATTCATCCCATCCCAGGGTGAAAAAGATGCACACCACCATGTGACAGTTGTATCATTAGAGAGGAATTTGAAGAGACCTAGCCCAGTTCATGTCACGATGCTTAGAGTGCTAGAGAGTTAAGGCTGAGCATCAACATCTAGCTGGCCTTATTTTTCCTCATGCTATACTGGAATGGAAGTGGGACACCATTTCCACGGACTTCATTGTTAGGTTACCGATGTCGAGATATCACCACGACGCCATTATGGTCACAGATGATAAATTGACAAAAGTGGCTCACTTTTCTCTAGTGAAGACCGCTTATAGAGCTAGAGTAGTGGCACGGGTATATTTGGATGAGATTGTCAGGTTGTATGGGATTTGGCGGAAGATCATTAGTTACCGCGATCCTTTATACACTTCCCATTTTTGGACTACCATGCAGCATGCCCTCAAGATGAAGATTAATTTCATCACAACATATCACTCTAAGACAAATGGACAGACTGAGCGGGTGAATAAGATTTTAGAGGACATGCTCAGGATGTATGTGATGGATCAACAGTCTAAATGGGAGGATTACCTATACTTGGTGGAGTTTGCCTATAATAATAGTTTCCAGAGTTCTATAGGCATGGCTCCTTTTCAGGCTTTGTATGGTAGAGAGTGTAGGACACGTCTTAGTTGGGATAGGATAGAGGACAGGGTTTCTCTTGGACCATCTTTATCGCAGAACATGGAGCAGTAGGTGATATTGATCAAATAGAGACTACAGGAGGCACATGATATGCAAAAGAAGTATGCATATCAACATAGGACCGAACGTAGTTTTGATGTGGGCATGAAGGTGTTACTTCGTGTCAGGCCACATAAGATCCCTATCCATTATGGAAAAGGTTTTAAGTTAGCTCCTAGATTCGTGGGTCCTTTTGAGATCTTGGAGCGTATTGGCCCTTTGACCTACCATCTAGCATTGCCACCCAGCTTGTCTCACGTACATGATGTTTTTTATGTTTCAGTTCTTAGAAAACATGTTGAAGATCCTTCTCATGTGTTAGATTGGACATCATTGTAGGTGCAGAATCAGGGGCAGGTGAAGGTGGAACTTGTTCACATCCTAGATCGTAGGACCCTGGGCCTTCGAGGTAGAGAGGTTGATCAATTTAAGGTGTAGTGGAATAGATATGACGAGACTGCAGCTACATGGGAGGATGTTACCTTCGTTATGAGTTCAGTTTCCATAATTTGTTCCAATGACTTCCAGGAGGAATTCGAGTCTAAGGGGAGGGGGATGTAGTGCCCCACTTCCCTTTGAAACCTTTTGGATACTGATTTTAATACTTGTTGACTACCTTATGGAAATTATTATGGTTTTGATTTAGTATGATGTTGATGTTGGACCATGGATTATTTTTTATCTTGATTTAGTTATGATGCATGATGATTATTAGAGACACTTCTTATGTGGATGATGATATACTATTTGGCATGGATATATTATGAATGTTGTTCGAACATGTGATTTTTGGATATTATGAGTAGACCTAGAAATATGGACATTATACGATGATGATATAGTTGTTGATATAAATTGTAAGTGATATTGTTGATTTCCTTGATGTTGTTTTGATTCATATGTATAGATGATTTTGTGATTATATTTATATCATGTTGGATGTTATGATATGGCCACAGAGGTCAAAGGAGGTATTTGTGTTTTACATGTTAAACTATCACAACAAACAATCGGGGGATTGGATACCAACCACAATGGAATTCTAGATGAATTCAAAAATGTCACCATGGCAACATGTTTTGTGTGTGTGTGTGTGTGTTGTTTTGTTAGGGATTTCCATGGGGGGATTACCTTTGAATGTGATCAAGGGGCTTATGTGTATTTTATTATTGTGGTTCCTTTTTTATTATTGTTTGGCATGTGTTTATTTTGTGATACATTTTCACCTTTTCATTATTCTTATAATTGTGGAGACTTAATGTGAGTAATCATATTGTTAAAATAAATAAATAAATTGAATTTGGGATATAAGAAAGTTATTATAGAAGTTGTTGGCTCTTGTATTAAATAAATATGTAAGTGATGTGTAAGTATGTGTAAGAGTTGTTTAAGTCAGATTTTAGAGTATGAAACACTCCACCTTCTTAGGAAGCTCGAATTTGTCCTTAGAAGGGCTGATTTCTGGAGGCTTGTGGTACAAGTAAAACTTGTCCAGCATACCTCTTAATTTTATTTACCAACCTTACCTACGGTTGGAGTGCTTGATTTTAGAACCTTTTAATGCATTTTTATAAAGTCAAGTTGCATGTTTTAATTGTACTCTTCTTGTACATTTTGTGAAATTCAATCCTTTGGCGTGCAGAGCTTTTTGAAGTGTGTAAGTTTATTTTCATATTATTCAACCACACCTCTTTATTGTGCATTGGAGAATGAAATTTAACTTTTATATTGGAGTTAAGGATGTGTGATGTGGCATCCTACATGGATCCACCTCATCCTCTCCTCTTCCCTCTTCTATAAAATTTGAACTCCTTGCTTTGTTTTGGGTTGTTTAACTATTTGGAATGCTTCATTGGGGGTGAATTTTCATTGCTATTTGGGAGATCTTGTTAATTTTGGAGAAGTATTTTAGAGGACTGTTGCATACTTGGGTATTGAGTTAATTTTTGGACTGTATTTTGACATTAGAAGGACCTTGTTATTTTTAACTTGGAACAAAACTCCATCATGGAGAGGTAAGATCTTGGCTCTTGGAAATACTGCTTCTTATTCCCTTTTATGATTATGTAAATGATGGTATGTTTGTGTATTTTTGTGGGCTGTTTGGGTAGACTTCCTAAGAATGGTGTAGAAGAAGGCTATGGAGAATCAATGAGGGGGGCATAAGGGAATGCCGGTGGCATCAGTTTTATTGTGGAGGTATTTTGGGATTGGGCTCCACCATGGAAAAGAAATAAATTGCATTTCTTACTTTGTGGGGGGCATAAGGAAATTTGTGGGGGGCATAAGGAGGGATCGTTGGGGACATAAGGATATGTGTGATGATTTATATTGGTGGTTTGTTACAGGTGGATACCCATTTCCCATTGGGAGGCATAAGTAGCTTTCCCCATAGTTCTTGCTCCTTTGGCTTGCATGGTGAAGCCTGAGTGTTGTGTGATGTCTTTCATGTCGTTGAAAAATTTCTATGTTGTTTGAACTGTGTTTTAATTTGAAATGTGTATGTTGAAAGATTACTTTGTGATGTGGAAGCCTGTTGTTGCCATGAGTTGAAACACATTTCTTATTGCATTGTGGTTAGGGCTCAGGGACCAATGAAGAAGGATGGTTTCTCCTCTTGATTTGATGTCTTGGTTGGGTGGAGAGCGTTACCTTTCCTCTGCCTTTGTTGTGATCCAAAATGAGAAATTCATGTTGTTGTTCTAGAGCAGAGGAGAAAGATAGTTTAACAGTACCTTTTCAAACAAAATCTCATTGTAACCTTTCCAACTTTGAAGTGGAGAGTTGTAAATGTTTTGAAATGGAAATATACTTTGTATAGAGCTATGAAAGTTGTAAATTTGAAATGTGAAAGATATATATACTCTGTTATGTTCATTTAAAAGAAAGAAATTTAAATCTTTTAATTGCATTCAAGAAGTTGAAATATGTAAAGTTGTATTTGAAATGAATAAAGGATTGAAATACCTTTCTTCATTTGTATTGTTGCATTGAAATCTGATCTTTAAATGTTATTGAAATCTCTATTTGAATGAAAGGAATACGTATGAAGAAATTTTATTACTTTGTTCTTTTGAAAATAAGACAAAATTAGAAACCAGACTTTACATTTTAGCCATTAAATAGTTTGTTGAATCAACTAAATGGATTTGACTAGGATTATAATGAACTCCCATACTTGAATGATGAAAAATTTAGATAGACCCTTTTAATCTGATCTCTGTTTCAAAATTTAAAACTGGCAAATACTTCCTCTCAAATGCACAGTTCAAACCTGCAAACAATAAATAACATTGAAACATTAAAATTAAACATGCCAGGGTATAAATGAGTTCAAATTGACAAATAAACACTTAAGGAAATATTTTATAACATTGCAAAATCGGGCCCAAACCTTTCACAGTCTTTTTGCTGTCAGAAATTATAAAAATTCAAATTGGAAATCAATCAAGAAAAATTACCTTCCAAATGCATCCTAAATCCTTCTTAGAATAATTCTCCATGTCTGTTTGGCATGTTGAGTGAAGGAGAGGATCAAATTGAATCAAATTTATAAGTTAAAATTTACCAATTTTCTTTTAAAAAGCCTGTAATCTATTTTCTTAAAATTGACCCCTTAAACTTATCAAACTCTAAAATTAATAATCGTTGTGCAAAGAGGGCTTTGAGAGCTTTCCAGAAAGTCCTTGTTTGCCAAACCTGAGATCTCTATCAAAAGGTATGGCCCTTTGAAGTTTTTCTTCCTTGGTAGAAATTTTTAGGAAAATTTTCCTTGGCGGGCCCACGGTCCAAATTCTTCCCTTAAACACTTAGAAAAAAAATTTGGAAAAAATTTTGAGAAAATTTTTAACATTTTCTCCGCCACCCCGCTGGCCCGCAACCAATCAAAAGCTGCCATGTGGCCTCACGAGGCAACGGCAGAGGCGCGACACCATTTTCTTCCATGTCGTTTTTAAAAAAAATTGGAAAATTTTCTTAGTTTCCTCTTCCGGCCCACAATCTCGCAACCAATGAATTCCTGACATGTGGCTTCACCCGATGACAATGGAGGAGCGGAAGTTTAATTAACTTCAAAACTCTAACCTTTTCTTTGGCAAATTTTCTTAGATCTCTCCACTGACCCGCTAGCCCACAGCCAATGAAAGGATGACACATGACAGCCTTAGGCATCGGTGGAGGCGCACGGAAAGTTTTTTCTTGGCGCTTTCTAACCCAAAAGTCAAAAATTCACATGTTTCCTCGCAAGTCCGATTTTCGCCGTGCCAACCTGACCTTAACAAGTGTCCTCTTCAGACTCGCGGGAGCGTGGGTGAAAAAGTGGTTTTTTAACCCCGTGTAGGAAATTTTTTTAAAAGTCTTCCCATGGTTCACCAACCTGCCCTTTTTGGGAAAATTTTCATCCCTAGGCCTACAAGCCCGCTCTTAGGGGAAAATTTTCACCCCAAGGCCCGCTGGCCCATAACTTGATTTTTTTGAGGAGTTAGGAGGACTTATTTATATCATCGGAAAGGTGAGGAAATTTCCTATCCAATGCAAATGATTTATGAAAATTTTGAATGCATTAAGTGTGATAAAAATCAATTTGAAGCTTTAAACCTGTTAGAGACTGGGTATGGTGAGGAATTACCCTCTGAACCATATTGAACCTTATAACCCTTAATTTTGGACCTTGTGAATCTATTAATTGTTAATAAGAGAAAAGTATATTCTAGTGGATTAGAATTGTTCTGGAACTTATTAGTGACAGTTGTTGCCTTGTAACCTAGTAGTAGACTCTTTTAAAAAAATTATTCCATTATTTTCTTAACTAATCCTAGGTTGTTTCTTGGGTCTCAAGTGGGTTGTTTTTAGTGGCCGTTACACAAAATCCATTTTAGAATGTCAAAAAACCTAAAAAATGACTATATGTTTTCCCAAAACAAAGACCGACTACAATATATATGCCCTAAAAGTTTTAGGTCATTTGTTGAAATCCTAAAAATGAGTAAGTACTTACCAGATTAGATTTTGAAAAACTATCTTCTAGATTATAACTGTTGGAGCTACGAGACCACTTCCATAAGGTGTAGAGTGACCCTAATTTCTTATATTTACTAAAATAAATTTAAAGTATAAGAAATAATAAAAGAAATATTATTATTGTAAGTATACCCCACCAAAACACATATGCATGGTCCATACTACACAAAATACATACTCATTTTGACTTGTTTAAAATGAACACACATTTTGACTTGTTTAAAACACGTACGTGTTACAAAATGCGTATGTGTTACAAAACGCATACACATTACAAAATGCATTCACGTTATGGTTCGGTAATTCCCAAACCAAATAAATTAAAACGTGAGCGTGTTTTAGCAAAACGTGTATGCGTTTTGGTTTTTTTCAGATTCTTGTCCGCTTTGGGGTCCCCCCAACTTCGTGCACTTACCCGTAAGATGCTTTCATACATGACCTGATGACTGAAGAAAAGAGATTTTCTGTCTTTCTTTCTTAATTCCTTAAAATTTTCTTTCTCTGCCTATGAGAGTGTGTTATATACTGCTACATTTTTGGGCTCTGTGTACTCATTCTCTATGATTTTCCACTCATCCTGGGATCTGAATAGTGCTTTCATAGTTAATGACTAATACTCGTAATTCTTTCCTATAAATTGTGGTATCTGCAGACCAGATATAGAAGCCATAACCTGTTGTCAATTAAAAACGTGTTGAAAACATCCACACTCTGATAGCAATTTGTAGAAATTGGGCATATAAAATAACAACTAACAAAAATAAAATAAAGAATTGCAAATAAAACATTTTATCGCAAACTCATATCAACACTTTTGTGCATATGTTTCTTCTTCTAGTTCCAGAGCTTCGGCTCAATACAATCTCTGTGTTTGATATGTCAAAACACTTACAATTGCCTCTAATAAATAGAGGGCTTCATCTAACAATAAAACACTCAAATCATAAAAATAGAGCTAAAAAGCACATGCTTTTTTGCAACACAAAGCTTTTGATTTATTTGCTTTATTAGTTTTTCCTAAAAGTAAGAATCTAAAAGTGAACTACCTAAAAAATTAAAAGCATATAAAAAAAAACTATTTTCTGCTTTTCTTGTGACAAAATGAAACTCTTTTTTCAAACAAATACTCAATCCTTCCAATCAAACAAACTTAACACAATTTAAGATAGCATACATTTCATTACAAATTACAGCTTTGACAAAATTAACATTATTATTCCAATTTTCCTAAGCCAAAACAATGATATAACCACATTGATATCATTTATACCGTGGATGGGCTCTACATAACCAACACACATCTCATCAAAATCCAATGCACACTGATAATAAATACAAACCCAATCTCTTTTTTGTCACTTGTTTTCTCAAAGTGCTGGGTTTGTAATCTTGTCTACGCCAATTAGAACGGACAAGTTGATGTAAAGCTTAAACTTGTTTTGCTTACCATAAACTTGTATTGCTAACCGTTTACTACCAAAACCGTTCTCTTTGCAAAACCACACAAATAAAAAATAAGGCAAGCAACGACCACAACGGTCAAGGAATCTTCCCATAATCAATAGATGGTCTTGGCGAATGAGATTGTGAGTGACCTAAATCAAAACACTGTGAGATCTGTCAATAATAAACATTTTGCACAATCTTTAGATTTCTTATATAAATAATTACTATCAAAAGAAAGAAACTAGAATCTCGTGAAAAAGAAACCCAAAAATGAATTGCCAAGAAAAACTAAGCACACCTTTAATTGCGAACCAAAAATTATTTTGTGCCACGACTACTAAGATGTAGACTTTTATCTGTAGAATCGGATTTCAAATCACACTAATTTTCTATGCAGTACCAGATAAGACTGGGGTCTTATCAATGGTGAATGAGAGAGAAAGGAACACTAATAATGCCTATCGACATAAATATAACAAATATATTGTATTTTATTAACACTACTCATAATCTTCAAATAAAAACACTCGAGAATTGATGGGTTCCCCGACATTTTGGATCCATTGGTGAGCTCTAAAATATGCGATTAGACAGGGAGCACTCGCAATGCAAAACTCCAAGCAGCAAATCTTGGACACCAGATACGAAAGAAAAATATGTACTTACTATAATCTTACACAGATTTGATCTTTTTAATTCATCTTGGAGGAAACAGTCGTCACAGATAATCTGGATAATCATAATCCTTTTTCTTGTCACGTCAACTTTCTTTTAATTTAGTTTTCCTTCTCATCGTTTCATCAGCAGCGTCAATGGAAGCTCTTTTGAAGCAATTTGAGAGACTACAGAGGCCAATGGATCTGGTGGAAAACCTACATGACCGCCATGTCAAAGAGGTCCCTGCTCGATACATTGTTCCTTGCGATCAAAGGCCATCCCCTGCTCTTGAAGCTCAACACTTTATTCCTGCCATCAATTTAGCAGCAAATCACTCTGAAACAGTAACCCAGATGGCACAAGCATCCCAACACTGGGGATTCTTTCAGGTTTGTTAAAGAAAAAAAAGTAAAACCCATTAAAACTTGGATACCCAAATTTCATATTTTGAGTATTTTCTCTGTTGGTTCTCTGATATCAGGGTTTGTGATTTGATTTGAAGATTATAAATCATGGCATACCGCTACCATTGTTGGAAAGCATTAAAGGGGTGTCACAGGAGTTCTTTGATCTTCCTTTGGAAGAAAAAAGAAAACAGTGTCCAGTAAGGCCTGGGAATAATATACTTGAAGGCTATGGCCGCTTCTTTGATATCTCAGATGATACAATCTTGGATTGGGATGATGCCCTTATTCATTATATTTCTCCTCCCTCTCTCAAGGCAGTGGAACACTGGCCAAAAAATCCACTCACATACAGGTAAATAAAATCAATTAAGGACACAAATATACCCACTTTGAAAGCTTAACCATGGATTCCCATCGATTGATTGGTATTTGGACCATGCAGGGAAACCTATGAAAAGTTTGGAGAAGAGGTGTTGAGGGTGACAGAGAAGTTGTTGGTTCTTCTTTCTGAGGGCTTGGGATTGGATCCTGATTATGTTCAAACCTTGATAAAGGAACCTGTGCTCCGCCTCAGAATCAATTATTATCCTCCTTGCCCTCAGCCAGATTTGGTGCATGGGTCTAAACCCCATTCAGATGCTAGTTTACTCACTGTCCTGCTGGATAATGATGTTGAGGGTCTTCAAGTTCTGAAGGACGCAGAATGGTATAATGTATCCCTTGTTCCAGGGGCTCTTGTTGTCAACATTGGTGATTTATTGCAGGTAAGTAGAGTCCTTCACTTCTCTTTTTGTCATTTTAAACTTATTCTTATGTATTTGGAGTTTTTCCAGTAGTGCTTCCTTACATAATATCATGGCTATATTACCCCAATCTTCATGACCCATTTTAGTAATGGTTGAGAAGAACCCATTTTTGGATTTACTTGGTTTCCATGGCAGATAATAAGCAATGGAAAATACAAGAGTGCCGAGCACAGAGCAGCTGTAAATACAAATCAATTTCGGATGTCAATTGTCTTGTTTTTGGGTCCACAAGGTGATGTGATGATTGCTCCTGCTCCTCAATTGATTGATGAAGCTCATCCCGCTTTGTATCAGTCTACCATAGCTGGAGAGTATATGGCTACTTATATGAGCAAGGATAATCGAGGAAAAGGTCCACTAGAAGCTCTACTTATTAATCAAAGTGAAGGTAAATAATATGCTTCTTTGTTGCTTTGTACTTACAGAAATACGTGCATGTACTAAAGACCAAACTCCATCACAGACTATACTGCTTAGATCTCATCAAACTTTTACTGGTTGCTCTTATTTTTAAGCTTTGAATATTTTCAATTATCTAGCGTGAAAAATTATTCTTATACTGAATAGTGCTCTCCTCGAAATATTTTAATCTTTCCTTTGCAAGGTCATTTTTATTAAATTTTCATGTCTAAATTTTGGGGTGTGATTTCTTCCCACTCTGTTCTTATGTGTTGTACATCTTTTATTTAAATATAGAAAAGTGCACTTTTCAATCTGAAAATTTAACGTGTGCATTGCCTTCAATATAATGAGTTATTCTTTTGCCGAAGATATTATCTTTCAAATTAAATGTGTTTATTATTTTTGAAATTAATGTTTTTAGTTATATTAACCATCGTCGTAAATGTATAGCAATTGTCTTAAAGAGTCCTAAAAAGACATTAGACAATGTGTTTCTTTTCAATTATTATTGAGTTTTTTTATTATAATTTTTTTAAAGTGCAAAGTAGTATTTTAGAATAGAGAAAGTATAGATCATCATTATGAATTTTATCCCCTGTTCATTGCTAATATTTATTGATATTAAACTATTTAATTACTTGATACATTTGTAATTATGGAATGGAATGTAATGTCAAATTTAACAGATGAAATATATGGGAATTAGCTTTTGTCAATTCAATTAGACTAAACTTAATGAGGATCCATTAGATTTTCATGTAAACAATAAAACTCGTGACTACTATACTGATATAGTGGTCGTAAGATAAGGAGTGCTCTACCTTATGATATCCATTATTTTCACTAAGCAATATATTTTTGTAACTCTTAAGAAAGGGTGGTCAATTTGATGTGATAACCGCTACCTAACTTCCTTTAAGTAAAAAGAAAATTATGAATTTGATGTACATATAGATAAATATAACATACCATTTTCTTGTGACCTGAATTTGGACTAATGACACACACACGCACACACACACGCACACGCGCATGCATGCACACACACACACACACACACACACACACACACACACACACACACACACACACACACACACACACACACACACACAAGAAAAGTATGAATTTGATGTACATATAGATAAATATAACATACCATTTTCTTGTGACCTGAATTTGGACTAATGACACACACACGCACACACACACGCACACGCGCACGCATGCACACACACACACACACACACAAAATAAAATTATGAATTTGATGTACATATAGATAAATATAACATACCATTTTCTTGTGACCTGAATTTGGACTAATGACACTTAGCATAATCTCTCTCTCTCTCTCTCTCTCTCTCTCTCTCACACACACACACACACACACACACACACACACACACACAGTTAATTGACTTATTAGGACTACAATCATCTCATTCAATTTGTTACTCCATAGGCATTAGATAAGAGTTTCTGCTCAATGCTCGCTCAGTGTCAAGTTCCTTCGTGATATACGCAAAAGACATCCTCACACTTCTAGCCAAATTTCTCCAATTTCATATGAACTCTTGAAACAAGATAGGGGAAATTCATTTGGAAAGGAAAAACAATTAACGTTTATGAACTTCTCCAACATTTTTCCTTAAACACTCGTAACAATAAATTTTTCAAGTTTGGAATGGGGTCAATTGATTGAATAAAGCCTTTTTCATTTTAAATCAAATAAAAACATATAATCATGTTATCCAGTTTAAGGGCATCATCTCTCACATCTTAAGCTATCCATATCATTGCAATATCATTCCTTGAAGAAAAAAATAAGATAATAAGTATAAGTGCATCTTACATGGCTCCCTTAGATCACTAGCACATGCTACACCTACACCAAACATCATTGTCAAGTTTGTGGGGGTCTTATTAGAATCTCATCAAATTTTCTTTATTACATATTAATACATGTTCACCGAGAGGGAGAACTATGTGAGGCTTGACCTAATTTTGGACTATTAGTCTATAGTGCAATACTCATCACATTGATAGGGGTGGGGTGAGACAAGCCTAGCCCAATTGGTCTAACCCTTTTTCAAGGATTTAAGTAAGGAGAGGTTGAGTTTGCATATAAAAGATTTCATGATCAATTAAAAAACACCAATCACAAACATCTGAACAGAGATCCATAACCCTAAGACATGTATCTTTTAAATGCCAAGATTTAAATTCATATCAGAATAGTATAGGTCAAAATTTTCCAAGGAGGGTACAAATGGAAATATGTTTTCCCCTACATTCAGGTGAACCTTCCCTATACTTAGTTTTTACATTCACACTCTTATATTTAGATTCAAAAATGTATGCAATGGTGCAATCATTCTAAATCCTAATCGTTACTATTCTAAATATCAACTTTTCTTGTTACTAGGATCTACTCAGTTACTTTATTTTTGTATTTATGATTCCAAAATAATCTTTACATAGTATTTAGCTTCATTATATTAAAACCCTAATTTTAAAATTATTGTATGTAAACATGCTTAATTATTAGTACACATAAAAATAAGGCTTCACACATTGCCTCTAGGTTTTTAAATTTATAAATTTGACTGATATTAAGATAGACATTTTTTTTTCTCAAAACCCTAATGTGTACTTATATCCATCACATTATGGTGACCATTAGTTATTAACCACAGATTGTCTTTAATTCCCAAATTACATATTAAATTCTCCTTATTAGTACCCATAAGGAGCAAGCTCATAGAAAACCATTATTTCTTTTTTGATGTCATACATAGGATCCTATTAGGTTATCACCTAAGAACCCAACATTGATTATCGACAATACCCCTAACTTTGAGGTAGCCATAACTACTATTGGATAAAGTATACCTTTTTATAATCCTCTACCCATTGGGGGAAAATTCAATAGTACTAACCCAATTATCCATACACCACCTAGAGCTCTTGTAACTTCCACTTGGAAATGTGATTTTCTTAACTAACTTAAGATAAAACAAACTCTAAAATATTTATTATGTAATTTCTCCAATGCTCACACATAAGGATATTCTATATCATGCACTACAAGAAGAAACCATCCTGGACAATGCACACATATTTGACATCCATTATAAGGATTCTTTAGGCGACAAATAATCCCATTTCATTTAACAAAGTGGATTCCCCACCGTAACACATGGTTGATATTAATATTCCATTATATATCCAAGTTAAGATATTTTCACAAATGATTAAACAAACTCTTGTGGATAATGATTAGGCTTAAATATATGTAGTAAATTGTTCTGAAATGTAATGGGCTTTGTAGATAAGAAAATTTGAATCACTAATAAAACTGTTTGACAATTTTTTTCATGCAACAAAAGGTGTCATTGTCCACTTGATAAGTTTTGGGTCCTAACACTATTTCCACATAATTCCATGCTATGTCGTATGAATTAAACTAAAATCTATTATTAGGATGATGATGGATTTATACCATGGGGTTAATATCATCATATTTGTATTAGTACTTTTAATGTATGAAAAATTATGGATATACATCCCCAACATATAATTACAATGACAAATATTGTGAGGGACTTCTAAATCCACTTTATTCCATAAACAAGTGTATCAAAACAACCTTTACAACACCCATATGACATATTCCAATACAAAAGCTAAGTTCATCTAAACTAAAGAAGATTTTAATGTCAATATCATGCTGTGTGGAAGTTTTTCTACAAATTTAACCAAATTTAGAGCAAGGAAACTACCACTTAAAAATAGCTTCCTAACCTAGCTAAAAATGAGAAATTACACCATTATGATGAATAAATGAGCAAGTCTTACCCTTAACATTAATAACTTTGAATATAATCAAAACACAATGTAAATTCATGAACTCTATTCCCCTTAATTGCCTAATTTAAACATTTAAAATGAACCTAAATAGTCCAAATGGCAATCAACTTATATTGCTTGCTTTGATCCTTCAATGGATGCTTAAGTGTGAGGCTTACTCTTGTCTCTTGAGAGATTTAGGTGTAAGTATAAAGGTAGGAGGAGGGCTCTTTATATAGCCCAAAGGATAAAGAATTCAACACATCCTCATGAATGTGGGATAAATGGAGATGTAGAGTTAGTTATGGATAAGGGGGTTTAGATGGGGTTGAGTTAGCTTTAGGAGGGTTTAGTTTGTCCTCAAGTGGCTCATGTGGATAAAGGGGGTGTATTAATTAATCAAGATGTTTAATTAATACATGTGTAAGCTTTTATAAGCTTTTAGAGGGATTTTAGTATGATTTGGACCATTAGGAGGGAATTAAACCAATTAAATAGAGATTTATTGATTTAATGAGAAGGGAGGCTAATTAATTAATAATAATTAATTATACTAGATAGAAGGTGTTGATTAACGAAAGGTCGTTAATTAGGGTATATGTTGGATAGGTGACTTAATTAATTAGCTTAATGTAATCAATTAACGACAATGGAAGAGAAGATGAGTGCCATTGATAATATGTCATCAAATTGCGTGAAAGGAGTTAATTAATGCAATTTAAGTATTAAATTGCTTAGGCATAATTATAGGTGTTTACATTTGCCCCTCTTTGGGGTGGTGTAAGTCACGTCACTTCAAAGATAGTAGATGAAAGAACATATTGAAGGGATAGAAGGAAAATTAGTAAGAGGGAGAGATTCCCCCTTAAGTGTTGATGGGGTGATGGAAGAAGTCGATCGACGATCAAAAAAGGTGAGAGATAGGTAGAAGAATGGGGAAGAGGTAGGATGCCCCAATGACAGATAAAATTAGGGGGGAAAGGGAAGTGACGTAGAAGAAATACAGAGGAGGGAAGAGAAGCGCTTAGCCTCTAGCTGCTATTTATTGGAACAATTTTGATGTCATCATATTGCCATAGGAACTACATCATCGGTCCTTATGAAAAATATAAGCATACAACAAAGGTAGAATGACATGAAAAGTCATATTATGAACAATTGTCCATTGCTGAAAATACCAACTCCACGCAACGTACAATAATACAATGCAATATGAGAAGGAAACAAGCTCATGTAATAGGGAAAACAAGTACGAATGCACATATCCAACCCAACAACAGTCAAGACAGTTATACAAATGTTTTGTTATCAGTTCTGAAGAGATCCAAAAGTTCGTGATTGATGACAAGGGTTAAAAATGATGCCCTGAGCAAGGATACATGCAAGGGGAAATGAAAATCGACATGGGGTCCATGAATAGTGTTTGTGCACAATGAAACAGTACCAAGCAAAAAAAGTGTACCAGAGTACAGACAAAGCAAGCAGCTAGCTTTGTGAATGGTTGTGAATCGGGTGATCCGCGAGTCATATTAATCGGGGAAAATGTGAGACAAACCAACAAGATATGGAGAAAATACCATGCGCAAGACACAATTTTCAGCTGAAATAAGCAAGTTACAATTTTTGTAAGGTTTTTTAATTTTTTAGGATTTTTTGAAAAAAATTTCCTTGTTTTTAGATTTTGGATATATATATTGGCTTTACAATTTTTGCTTTCTGAACCATGGTGAACAGTAGAAGAAAGTAGAAGAAGAAATTGAAGGGTCTAGGGGCAACCGAAAGTGCCCTAGGTGGAAGAAAGGAGAAACAAATGACAAATAATTTCCTTGTTTAATGGAAAAATTAAGAAAAAATAATTATTTGAAAAATAATCATTTACAAGAGTGTGGAGAAGAAATTAAATCATCAAGGAGCAATAAAATTGCCCTAGGGAGAAGAAAGGGGTATTGGACAGCAAAAAATACCCCAATACGGTGAAAAAAACAAGAGAAAAATAATTATTTAATAAACATAATTATTCCACAGTGAATTGAGGAGAAAATGGAAATCGAAATAGGCCTCCCGGCCCTCCTGATAGTGAAAAATAGGTTAATATACCCCACCAGCGGGGGTAAAAACATCACAACCAAATCATTTTAACTGATCAATTTAGAAATTTTACTGTGAGGCTCTGAGCCTGAGGAGAACCATGGTGATCACATGAGACCATTTGAGGCATGTAGATGTAGTCCGGGGGTACCAGTGGCATGCGGAAAACGGCCCCTTTGTGAGTATCGAAACCTTGCTCATTAATTTTTGTCATTAATGCCTTAATTTTAGCTTTTAGCCATAGGAAAACGTGTTGGTACGCCTATGCGCAGGCGCATACGTGGGAAAGGGTGTGCAGGTGCCTTTTTGGGGGTGTAGGCACCTTTTTGGGGGTGCAGGTATCTTTTTGGGGGCACATGCACCAAAACAGATGTGCACACATGCGTTGACACAAACCGCACACACTCACGCGCACGCGCACACACAAGCACATGTGTGAACATGCGTACACACGGGAACTGGGGTGCATATGCAAAAAGTGTGGCGTAGGCATAGAGATGGAAAGCGCACACACTAGGGCATGTGCACACAAGCACAGGCACTAGAAATGTGGTGCACACGCCCAAAAGGGAACGCAGGCACCCTAGACAGGCAGAAAAAAGATAGGAAAGTGTCAAAAACATGACACTTAGAATAATTTTAAGGATTTTGGGTTAACCCTAAAAGATGAGATAGATTTTTAGAGTAAATGCTAGGAACTGATGAGCGGCGTGATATTTTGTAGAGATGACTACCAATTTTGTAGACGCAGAAGTGGCATATCCGGATTGCAGAGCTAGAGGGAAGTATGCACTAGTGTGACCGGCAAGCCATGATGATACTACTTGAGGTGGTGGGGCTAGGCCCCATGGCTCAAATGCCCTCCATTGTACTAGATCATGGTCTTTTGACTGCGCTAGCCAAGCGATGGCATAGCGAGAGTCAATCTTTCAGACTGCCCATAGGAGAGCTGACTGTGACTATTGAGGATGTTTGGCAGATTCTTCACGTGCCCATGATGGGCACATTGATCAAGTACAATACAGATGCAGGGTTGATTAGAGCAGCTTGCAGTGCTCTATTTGTTGTTGATGATATCCTACATGATAGGATGACTATAGCATTACATGAGTGCATCTCCGACCCCACATTGCATTGGGGACCTCTCCACATTATGGCTCTTATCAATGGGTTTCTACTCATTGATAAGATAGGGACTTCATTTCTGAGAGGACTACTACCATTGGTTCATGGAATTTACAGCGGTGAGAGATATTACTGGGGGCATTGTATACTGGACCATTTATATTGGGATTTGCACATGATTACATACCATGGTCAGAAGACCCTTGGGTCGGCCTCATTATTATAGATATGGTCATGGGATCATATCACGATTGGATACCCCATGGGCTCGTTCCCTGTTTGAGATCCCGAGGAGCCATCATATATGGCATTAGTAGTAGTTGGTGGAGATGTACATGGCCATCTTGGCAGCCTATTCAGATATAGGTGGGAGTTCGATGAGCTGGTTGAGATAGATGGAGGGTAAAACACTATACAAGCAACAAACAAAGCAAGGAAACAAGACAACGCAAGTAAATGTGTTTGTAAGACATGTTTTCATGCACCAATTTTCTATTGTTTAGGTATTTGCGAAACAATTTTGTATTGTTTTTTATGTTTTCGAAACAATTTTCTATTGTTTTTTGTGTTTTGGAATGGTTTTCCAAAGCTATGTGTAGGTAACCAAGAAAGCATGGATGCCCCCAATGTTAGACGGGGAATATACAAGGGCATAAGCCATGTGTTTATGAATGAGAAGGTGAATTTGTTGAGTTTCCCCTAGCGTAAGATGGGAAATAGTGAAAGACCATACCCCTCACAGATGAATAGAAGAAGGAAAAGCCAGATCAAGGCTTGACAGGATGGGGTGCATAAGAAATCTCGAAGGCAGAACCAGGTTTAGGCCACAGAAAACTACCCTCCTAATACAGAATGATTGTGAACAACGAATCCTCCCAAGGTGCCGAAAACCAGTTTTCACCGAAGGACTTGTCCAAAGTGCCACAACTGCATGGTTTTCACTAGTGGATGACTTGTTTTCTCTTTTTCTTTTTCTGATTTTTTCGATTTTTTTGTATTTTTGGTTTTTTTGTATTTTTTTTTTTGACTTTCGTGTGTCATGTTCAAGCATAGAACCGCTTAAGATACATGGCGTTCATGGGCTCCCGGAGCTCATCACCATTGGGGTGAGCCAGTTTGTATGCCCCTATGTCGTATTTGGTGAATCTTCTCTGGTGTTGAACTGGTTCTCCTTCATAACTAAATCACCAACCTCAAACTTACAAGGGATGATTCTCTCATTGTAGTTTCTAGAGACTCTGTGTTGATATACTTTCAGGTGATTAAGAGTGTGAATGCGCCTCTCATCTAGGAGTTCTAACTCAACCAGTCTTTCCACTCAATAATCTTCATCCTTATCCAGATAATCCCGAAGAGAAATTCTCATGAATGGAAGTTCAATCTCTAAAGGGTTGATAGATTTTGTCCCGAACACTAGGGAATAGGGTGTCATACCTGTAGGAGTGCAAATGGACGTTTGGTAAGCCCAAAGGGTTGGATGAATTTGTAGGTGCCAATTTTGACCTATTTTGCTAACTATCTTCTCCATTATCCTTACCAAAGTCTTATTTGTCACCTCGGCTTGTCCATTACCCTGAGGGTAATATGGCGTGGACCATTTTAATTTGATTTCGAACCATTGGTAAAGACCTTTCATATTTTTGTTCTTAAATGACTTCCCATTATCTGTAACAATGGTTGTGGGAATACCATATTGGCAAATAATGTGATTCATGATGAATTTAGAAATCTTTGCTCCTATGACATAGGTTAAAGGGACAACCTCCACCCATTTTATAAAGTATTATGTAGCTATGACGATATGTGTATGACCATCAGATGAAGTAGGAGTATGTTTTCCTATTAAGTCAAGTCCCCACTTGGAGAATGGCCATGGGATAGTGATAGGTTGCAATGGTTGCGACGGAGCATGAATGAAATTTCCATACTTTTGGCAAAGCACACATTTTATAACATAATTTCAACAATCTGTTTCCATGGTAGGCCAATAATAACCTACTCTTAACAATTTCTTAGCCAAGACCATTCTGTTTGTATGTGCTCTGCATACCCGTTCGTGTACTTCTTTGATTGCTTGGATTGACTCCGTCACATCCAGACAACGTAATAAATTCCCATCATAACCATGATGATAAAGAGTACCTCCTAAAAGGGTGTAATGGGCTATCTAGCAAATTAGGATTTGCTTTTTAGAACGGGAGATATCGGGAGGTAATGTGTTATCCTTAAGATAGGTGAAGATGGGTTCATACCACGGGGAATGGGGACCAATAACTTCACAAGCCAGGCAATATTCTAGCATGTCATACATGGGATGGCATATATTTTCTATGAAGAATGGAATATCATTATTCCCTGGTAGAATATGAAGCATAGACGCCACTGTTGCCATGGCATCCACCAATCTGTTCTGCACTCTTGGGATTTTCTCAAAGGTAATGGGCACAAAATACTCCTTTAGAGTTTCCACTAATTTTTGTAAGGTATGAGCTTGTCATCCTTAACCTTATATTCATCATTAACCTATTTGATAATTAATTGTGAATCACCCACAACCTTGACATGATGAACATTCCACTTGATGGCTAGCTTCATTCCTGTAATAAGCACTTCATATTCTGCAATGTTGTTCATGCAAGGGAAGTCCAGGTGAAAAGCTTGCAGTATAGGATCACCCAAAGGAGTAATAAGAAATACTCCTGCACTTGAACCATGAAACATAAATGATCCATCAAAATTTATCTACCACATGACAAATTCTTCAATGTAGAGCAAGGAAGCATCCGAAAAATCAAGATTCAAAGGTTCCGTGCTTTGCAAAGGTTCTTCCACTAGCTGGTCCACAAGTACCTGTCCTTTAACCAATTTTTGATGGACAAATTCTATGTCAAACTCACTAAGTAGAATGATCCAATTAGCCATTCTACCTATGAGGGCAGGTTTGGACAATAAATACTTAAGTGGGTCAACCTTGGATATGAGCTTGGTCTTAGTAGTCAACAGGTAATGGCGAAGTTTTTCAAAAGTAAAAACAATGGCCAAGAAATCCTTTTCAATCTAAGGATAATTAAGCTCATAGGTGATGAGGGTGTGAATTAGATAGTACACCACTTTCTCCTTATGGTCAAGGTCATATTGGGTGAGCAGCGTGCCAATAGAAAATTGCATAGCAGAAATATAGAGCAAGAGTGGTTCCTTTGGAGTGGGAGGCATGAGGACGGGTGGGTTAGCCAAGTACTGTTTAAGCAAAGCAAATGCTTGTTGTTGCTTGGGTCCCTAGATGAAAATGACATCCTTTTTAAGAAAATGGGTGAATGAGTGACATTTATCTGTAAGCTGGGAGATAAAGTGGTGAATGGCTTGAATTTTCCCCTGTAAGCTATGTAGGTGCTTGATATTTTCAAGTGGAGGCATTTCAGTGATAGTAAACACTTTAGCAGGGTCTACCTCAATACCTCGTCTTGACACAATGAAGCCTAATAGTTTCCCTGATAACACACTAAAGACACACTTCTTTGGATTCATCCTGACTTTTTATTCACGCAGGCATTCAAAGATACACTGCAAAATAGTAGGGTGATCCTCTCTTATTTTGGACTTTCTTAGGATATCATCTATTTAGTCTTCCATGATATCATGAATCATATCATGAAAAATCATTGTCAATGCCTGTTGATAGGTAGCTCCTACATTCTTAAGGCCAAATGGCATGACCTAATAATAGAAGGTGCCCTAAGGATTCGTAAAAGCTATTTTTTGTTGGTCTTCTTCAACGATCTTAATTTGATTATATCCCGAAAATCCATCCATGAGTGATAGCATTTTTTGCCCTGCTGTTGATTCAACAATCATGTCAATGTTGGGTAGTGGAAAATCATCTTTAGGGAAAGATTTATTGATGTCCCTAAAATTCGTGAAGATTCAGATACCGATAGGTTTCTTTTGGACAGGAACAATGTTTGATATCCATTCAGAATAATCAATTGGTTTGATGAATCCCACTGTAAGAAATCTTTCCAACTATTCTTTAACCAACAAGGCCAATTTTGGGTGCATCTTTCAGAGTTTCTATTTGATAGGCTTGGCGTCTGCGTGCATGACTAGGTTGTGCACGATGAAATTCAAATCTAAGCTGGGTATGTCTTTGTAAGACCATGCGAACACATCAATAAACTCTCGCAACAACATAGTGAACATCTTTTGTTCTCTAGCTAAGAGTGATGCCCCCAATTTTACTATCTTGGGATCTTCTTCTATACTAATATTGACATCAATGGTTTCTTTCACTAGCAGTTTTGATAAGTCCTCCATACGCATAGGATCAAGAGGTAGGTTGAGATCTTCATCCAAGGATGTCTCCATGAGATTTTCATCCTTGGCGTGGTCACTTTGTTTGTCCTTTGATTTTCTTTCTTTTTTGTCAGCCAGTTCCTCAAAGAGGTTTTCACTGTGTGACTTAGACTTTAATTTTTGCCGAGGCTTTTCTTTAGAAAATTTTCCCTCACTTTTCTTTAAATTTTTTTTGACCACGAAGTTAAGGCTCCTCGCCGAAGTAGGTGCCGGTATCTAAGTCGATAAAGAAACCTTTCTTGTGATCTCCAATGGGAATTGTATCCCTTATTCCCATGAATTATGCAATAGCCTCATCATTCTTGAACAAATCTAGTGGCATGTGACATTGTTGGTCCCATTCAACAAGGGAAGGGTATACAAGGTCAAGGGTTGGTTCTATGGGGGTTAAGGTTAGGAGATCGTTGTTCATGAAAAGTTTTATGGAGGCCAGATGCTCATATGGGCTACAATGGGAATCTGCATCGCTGTCTAGATAGTCGAAGCTATCCTCATGATTAGAACAAGTCGCATCTTGATCATTAGGGTGTGCTCCATAAGGGAGAATCCCAATGCCGTATCTTTTTGTTTTGAAATGTGGAAGAGGGACTGGTTCTCTTTGTCCTTGTTCATTCCTCCCACATCCTAGGCCTTTATAGCCCATGGAGTACATCATTCTACTAGATTTTTATATTCTAGGGTTCGATAAGAGGCTGGCTAAGTATCCTTAGGGACCCAAGTCATAGGTGGATCAAGTGATTTCTCCTCATCCAATAAGCCTCTAGGTAGGAATGACCCAATAGTGTGTTCCTCTCTAGGTCTTCTGAAGCAGTAGTTGGGTCGACCTCTAGTCTTGGGTGATAGTGAGAGGTCAAAAACCAAGAGCGCTTGTTGTACATTATACTCCCTGTAGCCATATTCCAATATTTTCATCTCCCATGAATCAAATGGAGATGTTGAAGTAGATGCCCCATGAACACAAGAACTAAGAGAATTCGACTCTACCCGAGATTCCATGGCCTCAGACTAGACAGGGACAACTATATCTACGGAGGGACATGCATATGTACCCTTTCGTGTAAAGATATTAAGAGCTCTACAATGAGCAAAGGGCTCTGAATCTCCTAGTATTGTAACTGTATGTCCCTCATGCTTCAACTTAATGCATTGATTAAACGTTGATGGCACAACCTGCATAACATGAATCCATGGTCGATCTAAAAGCATGTTATATGGAAGTTCCAAGTCTAGGACATGAAAATTTGTCTGATAACAAGTGGGACCTACCTCCATA